>CM062200.1:5940357-6597500 GCA_031216445.1 Lateolabrax maculatus | reverse complement strand
TTCAGAGGGCGTCACAGTAACTGCTGGCTGTGGGCCGGATCACCAGTGCCAGAACGGAGGGGTGTGCAGCGTGGTCAACGACCAGGCCGTCTGCGACTGCTCCAACACCGGTTACCAAGGCAACGACTGCAGCGAAGGTAAGGCCCAGAACCATGCTGACCCATCAATATACATCTCATCCTTTTCATACACACACACACACACATACACTTAAATACACACATGCACATGCACAGTTACTTTTGTGGATGCATATCTCCAAATTTATACCTCCAATTCCAAACACCAGGTCCTTCAGTGTAGACATCTATTTTTCATTCACACCTTCACAGCTGCCTTCAACTAGATGCATACTGATTATGTTTGATATTGATTTTCTATGGCTGCCAATGACTCACAATTTAGTATGTGCCTCCAGTGCTCAGAGCTAAGCCCCCTCCCAAGAAGTGCAGTCAGTTTAGTGGAGCCGGAGCTGGGGAGCTTGAGAACAGCTGTTCTGAGCTGCATTCACACCGTCAAGCTTGAGAGACTTAAGATTTGGAGACAAATTCCTGAAACTCACTGAAAGGTGTTACCTGGCTGGCAGTGTTAAAGCCTTGATGGGCTCAGTTGGTGTGTTTGGCAAAACACAATAACCATATAGATCTATTATGTGTGTGGTTGTTGTTGTTGTCGTTCAATTAAAGTCTTTCAACAGGATTGAAAGACTTTAATTGGAAGTAGGCTAAGAGGCTGGAAATCAGTGGTTGTTACATGGCTGCCTGTGTTAATGGGTTGCATTGATTCTAGATGGCCTTCACAGGCACCATACATAAGGTGTTGAAATGAAGTGTGTACAATCTATCGCCTGCCATTAATCTGAACAGTTTCCAGTCTGTTAAGATGCTCTGTTTGTATATGTGTGAGTGTGTATAGTATGTGATTTTGTGTCAGTTCCCTTATGCATTATAAAAGAGGAAATAGTGTCCTGTCAGTAGCACTTTATAAATATGAAGAACCGTGACAATAAACAGCCTGATATAAAAATAAATCTTTTATGTGGAAGAGGAAAAAGACAAATGCCTTTTCACAAATGATTTAATATCTCAACTCTACAAGAAAACCCTCCCTTAATACTGTCAAACAAGCCTTTGGTCAATACAAGTGCCAATATACAGGCCACTGTAATGATGGCCATTACAAAAACGAAACAGCTGCTTAATGAACTCAGCTACCTTGTTATGGCCAGTACTGCAATTGCTTTCATTTCCCCCTACTTAGTTGTGTGTCGTCAGATTTGCTTCAGTTCACTCACAGAGCAGAGCTGCATTCTTAATTAATTGTGCTCTCAACTTGTGTGGTTTTTTTAATTTTTATTTTTTAACGCCAAAGATACCTTTCAGCTTTGCCTAAGCAATTTATATTTTAGTGACATTAATGCATCTGCCAAAAATGGCAGAGTGGCCTTGCTGCGTGGCCAGTGTCACCCATCTGACCTCACACCCCACCCAGCACCGCTGTCAGCATCACACCTCCCTTTAGCCTCCCACCATATCACACCCTAGCATTTAGTGGACAGTGGGATGACCTAGGTTACCATGGAGACAGGACTAATAGGAAGACCTCATGCCAGGAGTGTTTCTTCATCCTCGCTCTTCCTCCCTTCCTCCCTACCCCCACTCCCCCGCCTCCCAGACTCCTCGCTGTGCACAGCCGTATCTCAGCTCTTAGTGACTTTGTGTCTGCCACACAAATCTTTACATGTTTGTGGTGGTGAGTGTGTGAGTATGAATGTTCATGTGTGACAGGCATCCTCAAGGCGATAAACCCTTGACCACTGGTCTTAATTTTCCAGACAGGTGGGGATGGTAGCTGTTGTGTTATGCTCACTGCTGCTGAAATGATTTGTCGATTGACAGAGAAATAATTAATAATTTAAGGAGTGCTGCAACGATTAGTCAATTAATTGATTAGTTGCTCGACAGAAAATAAATCAGCAACTATAATTGACATTTTTCAAGCATAAATGAAAAACATTTGCTTTCTCAAATGTAAAAAATTGATGCTTTTCTTTGTAGTATATGATAGTAAACTAAATGGCTTTGAGTTCTGAGCTGACATTACCTTGGGCTGTGGAAAATCTTAAGAGGCATTTTTCACTATTTTCCTTCATTTTTCACATAAAACGATTAATGAAGCAAAAAATCTGCAGATAATGAATTAAAATCATTGTTAGTTGCAGCCTTACATTTAAGATACTCAAAGCAAAAAAAGCTTAACATTCCCCCATTCCAGCTTCTATACTTTCTGTTTTGTATGATTATAAAATTTATATCTTTTGGTTTTGGACTGTTGGTCAAACAAAACAGCAATTTGAAGATGTGCTCTGGGAAATAGCAATGGGTATTTTTCACTAATCCTTTGGCATTTTGTAGACCAAACAATGAATTGATAAATCAAAATAAAATAATTGGCATGATTTATCGATAATGAAAACAATTGTTATTTGAACCCCTAGTGCCCGCTTTTGCATGTGGCGTGTCTTTACGTTCAGGAAGTAACAGCTGAAGCTATGACCAGCTCTCTGCAGAAACTCTGTGCTGCGCTTAGAATTACGTGTGATCCTAGCCAGTATAATCCAGTCTGCTGTTAGGGCACAGTGGGAGACACAGACAGCACTGACACATACCTGCACAAACACACTTAACGCATACATACAAACACATGGAGAAACATATTCACACAGTGTGCAGGCTCCAGCACCACCATTAGTCACATCACCACCGAGGTACCTAAAAGCAGTGTAGCTCTAGAGGCGAAATGGGAGGTGCAGAGATTTTCCATAAAGGCTCTCACCAGATACAATACCTGCTTTGGACCGGCACTTTGTTGCTCAACAAGAGGCTACTTATACCTTATAAGGGGGTGTTTTTTATTCCTAGAGATGGACTCACATTTCAATTATGAATGATGCCAAGTGTTGCTGTGGAGAACAAGTGCTACCATAATCCTTTTTCTTTTAGCATTAGTGGCCGATTTTAGTCGTAGTGGTCTCATAAAATGGTTCCAGTTACGAGGTTTGCTTGGATGGATGTATATGGGGTGAGCGGTATTGTATTTGGTTGTAGCAGATTTGCTATCGTGTGAAATCATATTGCATCACCAGAATAAATAATAACTATACTCTGCACCGAAAAAAAATACAGATTAAACATAAAAGTTATTTGGTTGATTTTTGCTGTGAGACTGATAGAAATATATCACTACTTGGTGAGTTCAGGTAGAAATTGCTGCAGGGTTTAGAGTATGATGGGTAAATGATGTTGGAAATTTAGAGCACCTTAATGACTGGTTTTAAAGGTTACTTCATTTCTTTTTTCTTTGGTTATTTACCAGTAGTGGTACTACAGTAAATCATGGACATTAGCTCAGGAAAGAGACTCAAGGTACAGAGCTATTCCAGTGAACCAGCAGCTTTTCAGACAGAAATAAACAGCAGCAAATGGGACTAGTTAACAAAAACATAAACCCTTGACAGAGTGAAACAACATCGCAAGAGTATTTCCGATGGTTGTTTCTTATGTTAGACTCCTCTGAATCATGGAACTCATTGTCTGAAAATAGTTCAGAGATGAAAAGAGGTCTGAGAGGAGAACTGAGCAGATGATGTACTCTTTGTGGATGGTTTACATTTTCCTGTAGTGCTGTGGAAACAGGGATGATCATTATTTGAAATTTTACGAGTCCAGGCTGTGTAGTTGTTTTGTAAGAGTGAGGCAGAGTCAGGTATAAAGGTTTATCTCTTATATGGCACCTTGAAATGATTGTTATCTTGAACCCAGCAACCTCGCTGAAGCTGCACAATAAAGCTTTGATATAAAATTATAACCCAAAGAAAATTAGACAGAAATTCTGCTATGAATCTTTAATATGGAATGAATATGCTCTGCTAGAGAAAATATGGATCCTTAGGACCATGTTTGAAGCCAGAAATAAGCAATTTGGCTGTGGCAGTTCTAGTTTCCGTACACGTTTACAATTACACAATATCTTCAAGGCTCCCTAATGATCCACTTCTATTCACACTCATATTTTTGCAGATTTGTGACAACCTTATAAACATTTGCAAAACAATATAATATTATTATATACTGTAAGCATTTCTCTCTCCCCTGAAAGACAGTATATTACATATTTCATACCAGTGTGAGGAGAGGGCTATCTATCAGGGTTTATCAGGAGAAAAAAAATATATTTTTTAAGATATTCACAATATAGCGAAGAAAGTCTGGACAGGGCTATGCATAAATGCAATTACTGTCTAAACCATTCTGCCCTCCAGTGAAGGCACAGTGAACCTGGCTTGTTAGGCCTGGCCCGGCTTGCATTGTCCTTGAGGGCAAATCGCTGTTAGCATGCTAATAGCTCCACCTGTTTCTGCCATGCTACTAGCACAAGGGCAGAGGCAAGGAAACACTCACACAGCTCATAATACACACACACACACACACACACACACGCACACACGCACACACTCAATCCCAGTATTGAACCATGCATGCCCCTCGTCTTCCTGCACTGCTAATCCATCCCTACATGTTTTCCTGCTATTTCACATCACTATTACTGCCATAGTCAATGTTAGTGTATGTGTGTCTGTGTGTGAAAGACAGAGAGAGTGTGTGAGAGACCGTGAGAGCGAATGTGTGCGCGTCTGTGCGTGCGTGTGCGTTTGCATGCTATCTGTCGGGGGGCTCTGGGGAGAGGAAGCGGCTGCAAGGTAAGTTCTGGGGTAAACGGCTCGAATCCAAACGTACAGGTAGGAAAGTATATTTTCGCCCACACCCTCTCCACCCTCCGTATCTACAAGTGTGGGTGGGTATGTGTGTGCGTGCGCTTATGTAAGTGTATCTGCACACATGTGGAGTCAGACAGAGATTTTTTTTTAACGCGTCTGTGTGCGTATATATATAGACCAAACCTCAGATTCGGCTACCAGTGCCGCATGGTACCCATTGTGACGTTTGCGTGGACTTTGCATGTATGTTACCACGGTAACCCTGGACGGGTGTGCATGTACAGTAAGTAGCCATGGTAACCCAAGGGCTTAGCATGCATGTTAATGAATGTCTGTCTCTCTCTTTCCTCGCCCGGCCGCGACACCTTTCCAGAGCACAGCTACACTCCAGGTAGGTTGCACTTCTATCTATCTGTCTATCTGTCTATCTGTCTATCTAGCTTCCTTTCCCTCAGTTACTTTTATGTCTGTCTGTATTTAAGTTTCTCTTCCTGCTCTTTATTCAAATATCTCTATCTTTGCTTCTCTATCTGATTCCCTCTTTTCCATGCTCTTTAATTTATTCACTTATTATTTAAGTACACATTTCTTAAGCTTTGTCATCATGTTTTTTTCACCCTTCCTCTCTACCCTCTCTGTACATATTTATATAGTTTCCATGCCAGGCTTCTTCTTTACATTCCTCTCTCCGGCCTTCATGTTCTCATTACATCTTCTATCGTGGAAATACAGTACAAGGTAGCCAGCGTAAATGTATGTTGGTCTGTGTGGGTTGTAAGGGTTGGTTGCTGACATCTGGTAAGTTTAACATCCCATATGCAATCATCTGAAGTGGCTCTGGCCTCAAGGTTACAGAGACATAGGCACACACAGATACTGTACTGTATACGACCTAGTTCGTGGCTGTGTGCAAACGTCTGTGTGCGTACCTGTTTGTGCGTAGGATCGCTGCCTAGGATGAGTAAGTGTCTTCAAAGCGACTTTTTTTTAGACATTTGAAATAATTTATAGGACTCGTTCACACACATACACACACACACACTTTTACACAGAGAACTTTAGCCTTCACCAGCATGTCATTGACAAACTCCTGTATCACAAAAACACATATGCACACACACACACACACACACACACACACACACACACACACACACTCACACTTCACGCCCCATGATCCTTTGCTGTGCTGACTGTGCTCTTGTCTTCCTTTAAGGTCTGGCACACCTGATGATTGGCGACCAAGGTATGGCCTCCTCTTACCTCACTTCCTGTTGTCCTCTGCTATACCATCATCCCCTATCTCCTCACTCCCACACTCACAACTCCCTGTATCCCTCCCCCACTTCATCACCACCTGGCGCGGGAGGAAGTTGTCTCTCTAGGCACTGAACTAAGGTCAGTTTTTTTTTTTTTTTCAGCAATTGAGATTTCTTTAAAGCGGTCCCATTTGGTCTCATAAAAAAAAAAAATCTGTTTTAATTCAAACTGAAAGGGATTACTTGGGCATTTGCAGTGGAACAATTAAATAACAATAAATGAAATATAGCCATAAAGATAATTTTTTTTGGTTTGATTTTTTAAGAGAGTGATGAGCCTGAGAGCAACTTCTGCTGTGATATACTTTATACTTTAATCATGGCTGCTGATGTGGGAGGTGGTAATGGGAGGGTGTAGACGGCTCCAGCTTGACAGCGCTCGGCTGGATTAGATTTGGCAGGGCTCCAGGTCATGGAAATGGAGCTATGGGCCGACTGACCGACTGACTCCATGGATGGTTTGAATTGGTCTTTACTCTTCCACCTCATTTCATTTTCTCTCATCTGTATGTAAGAGTTTGATTGAGGGGATCAGAGCGTTGAGTGTGTGTGTGTGTGTGTGTGCGTGTGTGCGCACGATGCATACATATGTGTGCATGCGTGCTTTTACATCATGGTTTGAATCAACGACTGGCAGTTCTCACGGCAACACTCGTCCACATTCATCCGTGGCTTTTCATCGGCTTCCAGCATGTCTTGCTCTGCCGCTGCTGGTCCTCACATGGGCTCCCGCTCACATTTTGGCGAGAACATGTGATTCTGAACAGATGTTCCTGTGTATGAAAGCAATGCTGTTATACCTCAACCCCCGAGTTGTCCAGTGTTTTTGAACACAGCCCAAAAGCAAATGCCACTGCTCTGCCTTTTGAAAATGGTTCACTGGTGAACAAAACTCACAGTGCCACCTCTCTCTTCTTGCCCTCTTTCTCCTTTTTCCTTCTCTGTTCCTGCCCTCTTTCTCACTGTTTGGGACACCACCCTCTGTGAATTTAGGAAAGCTCAGAGGTACCCCCCCCCCTGATTTTTTCATGTGAATGGCTAATGGGCTGCTCTGGATGGTTTTGAAGATGAATGTATTGACAGGTTCTTGTATGTATGGTAATGCAGACCTTTAGAGCCATTCGGCTTCAAGTTCTCATTCGTGGTTGCCGTTAAATTGGAATGTTTCATTTCTGGAAAGGTAAGCTGTTGATTCACGTGTGTGTGAGTGTGCGTGCATGCATGCATGCGTGCAAATGAATAGGAGCTCAAGCCTACGGTGCTTTTGAAAATCTCAAGGTAGGTGCTGCTGGATTGGTCGGCTCTGCATGACGCTGATGAATACACTGATTGACCCACATGAAGACAGGCATGACCGTGACAGAGCTATTGTGCTCTTTGATTGGATGAGAGAGGACATGATGACGCCTGTCTCCCATTGTGACAGGGCCACCGTGTATTCAGTGAAATGTGCTATTTAATGAAATGTTCATCCAAGCTGGTGGATAGAAATATCTTGAATAGAGCCCAAATTATGTCTTAAACCGTCTATCACAGTGAGACATCTCTATTCTGAAAAGTATATTTCTATCTGGGCATTTTCTTGCTATGTTTTGATTGCTAAGTAAGCTCCTGGTGCTGGAGTTACAATGTCTGCCATGAATCATCCAGGTGGCAGTGAAAATTTAATTGCTTCATCTGGCTTATGCTCAGCATTTTAAATCACCTACTTAAGGACCGACATGTATTAACATATGTTTCCAGTAGTATTACACAATGTATTCAGTGTTTTTCTGTATAGTGGATGCCTTCACTATTATGGATGTTTGGATTGTGATAGGCTGAAAGTAGAAATGTGGCTGATTTTCTTTCTTTTATTTTTTTAAAACCTTTGAAGTCTCTTTCAGAAACTGTACACGTTAAAAAAGCTGTGTGTGTGGGTGGGTGTGTGTGTGTGTGTGTGGGTGAATGTGTGTGTGTTTCTGTGGGTGTGTGTGTGTGTGTTTGTGTGAGTGTGTTTTTGCTCTGCATACTGAGATGTAAAGGCTGTCAAATGGTGCAGACGAAGCCTAGCTTAGGTTAGCTCAGCGTAAAGAGGCTTTTTGAGGAGACCGCAAAGCTGAAATGAGTTTCTTTGAGGGGGCGGATTGGGTGTGGGGAGGGGAGTCTTAGAAAGATATATAGCATGTGTGTCTGCTTGTGTGTGTGTCTGTGCTGGAGAAATTGAGAAAAAGCGACTGTGCCTGTGAGAGAAGAGCTAAAGGAATGAATGATAGAATGAGTAGAGAGGGAAAAAGGGAGCGAGGGAGAGATAAAGTGAGTCGTCTTCTCTCCTGTGATGTAGAGCAACTGCCTGTATCTGCAAAGGCACAGCGGTGCTCCTGTCTGCCCTCCCAGCCCAGTCATTCTCTGAGGGACATCAGCCCTGATGGGGAGCCCTGGACCTTTCCCCTCCTCCATAAAACACAGCTATCATTCTCCCTGGAAACGATACCCACAGATCACTAATCACTTTGAGTGGGTGAAAATGCACGAATTGTGGAGGGAAGAAAGAAAAGAGGGAGCCAAATTGGATTTTCATAAGTATCGAGCAGCCAAAGGAAGAGGGGGAAATGGATTTTTTTTTTCTTTTTTTTTGAAAAGTATTGAGCAGCAATAATCTGGATGGAAAATGTGCTTAAAGCCAAGTAGCAGATTTTGCCCCTTCTCTTCTCTCTGTCTGGCCAAGAATAGACCGTGAAGGGTTCTGGATGAATGAGTGATTGTAGGTTCTGAATAGGATTGAGGAGTGGCTTTTGGATGTAATTGGCAGCGATGCTCGTTTATGAGATTTAATTTTATTTTTTTCAGCTTTCAGGCGGGCTGTCCGGCTAATAATGGTGTTTGTCTGCATGTCCAAGTGTTCTCGTTATCAATCCAACAATCTGTGCACGCCATAAACAAGTGGTCAGCCTCGCTTGAAGTGACCTTTACACACGCGCTCATGTGAACGGACGGACAAACGGACACACGCTCACACACTCACACACAATAACCTTTAGAGAGTGCCCGCTGAGTAGGTGAGTGAGTGTGTGTTCAGTGTAAATATGCATGAGTAAGGCTGCCTGCACATATTCTTCACGGTCAGTGGATGAAGGCAGGCGAGAGAACGAAGTTTGCGTGTCCGTATGTTTGTGTGTGTGTATTGTGTGAGTGCGTGTTCAGGGGAGGTGGATTGTGAGTCATCTCTCGTGACTCATAAAGCGTCGGCAATCAAAGTGGCTCATTTTAACACACTGTATTATGGCGAAAAAATACACAGATGGACGCACACTCCACTCAGCTACACACACACACACATGTTCAGTGTCACACAGTTGTCTCTTTTGTTTTTGTTCCTGCACTTCTCACGCTGTCCCTCGGACATACACATGTGTGTATTTTTTTTATCACTAAAACACACACGCATACACGCGCGCAGAGAATGAGCTTCGTGCTGACTCCACCATATGTGGGGTTGGGAGTGGTAGCAGACGCCAAGACTAGAGGAACCAGTCAGTACCAGCAAAGTACAGCATGTCTCCTACCTCTTACTCATCATCATCTAACAGTCCTAATAATAAATCACACAAGGACTGAGTATTCTTTAATAAAATACAGGCTCTGAAACTAAATTAAAAAACATATTTGTGTTTTGAAAATTATGCCTTTATAATTTCTCAACTTATCTCACTCAAGTGTTGTATTTAGATAGTAGTGCTCAAATAATTTGTAGATAATTAAACTAGTCTTAATTATTAATTAATTATTCGATTATCGATTAATCTGCTAATTATTTTCCCTGATCAATCAATTAATCTTTTTTTTAATTAAAGGTCAGAAAATAGTGAAAAATACCAGTTATAATGTCCTACAGTTCTAGTTGATGTTTTCAAATGACTTGTTTTGTCACCATCATTCAAAACCTTTTACTTTTACTGTTTACTATCATGTCTGACAAAGAGTAGCATCAAATACTCACATTTAAGAAATAGTGGCTGATTAATTTTCTGTCAGTTGACTGGTCAATTCATTGACTAATCGTTGCAGCTCTAATATAATTGTAAATTAAATATTTTTTGGTTTAGGCCTGTTGTCCATTGTGGGTAATTTGAAGACGTCACCTTGGAGTTGTGATGCTTATTTTTCACTACATTCTCACATTTTATAGACTAAATGATTTATCAGATAATAAAAAAATTATCAACAGATGAATCAACAGTGAACATAATTGTTACTTGCAGCCCTGGTAGAAAGCATTGAGAGAAGCAGCTTTATGTTTGTGCCTGTGGGTGTAGTGAATCAACTGTCCCTGTGTTTTTTCAAGAGAAACTTTCCATTGTATTATAGGAATATTATCCTTTAAATCACCAAAATATTTAGTTTCATTCACCAAATTTGCTGCTAGTAAAATCTTAAAAACCATTTAAGCCTTTAAGTACATAATGTAATATACTGTATATTTGTCGATAAAATATCTTGTTCTTGTCAGACACACATTAGTCACTGTAGTTGTAATGCTTACACAATTTAGCAAGACGGGCAAGTGAGCAGTACCCAACTCGAGGTGAGAGAGAGCCGCTTGGTGTTAAGAGGCAAGTGTCTGGTGATTGGCTGCATGCCCCACTGACTGGCATGGATTTGGTTCCTGATGGCCACATCTTGTGCTGTGAAAAAAAAAAAACTGTTAAAACTAAGTTGTGCCCACTCTGGCCATCAATTGCGATAAAGCAATTGCAACAAAGTTTTTATTGCCAAATGCACAATTTTTCTAGATATACCCTTTCCACTAATGGGACTAATTCTGCCTCTGCTCTCTGCTACACCCATTACAATACAGTACTACAACACTCATTAATGCTTAACACCCATGTTGTTCTTGTAATGAAAGTCACAGCACCAACTACAGGGCTGTACCCCCACATTATCAGGGAGATGCACTGTTTCCAAATTCACCATGGGAAATGTCTAGCAATCCCACAAGTAAATGTATACATTTATTGGTAATTGTATACAATTACCATCCCGTTAGCAAATGTGCACATTAACATTTTCACACATTCACTGCAACTCTAATAGGAAAACACACAAAGCTGATGCACACTCTAATCGCCAAAATAAAGACATCAAACGGACTCCCCATTTACAGAGGATGAAGGGAGCTGTAGAGCGGAGGCTGGCGAAAAATGCGTAAGGGAGGGCGGGAGGAGGGGTGGGCGGGATAGGGTAGGGGAGTGTAGAAAAGTGATGGTGAGGAAAGATAGGAGCGCATTCAGAAAGTGGGAAAAGAGGGTTGGAAAGAGAAGGTCGGCGACGCAGAGGGAGACAGGAAGGGAGATAAGAATGCAGCGTTTCTCAGCAGGGGCGCTGCGTCTCTCCTTGGGCTCCCCGACTTGACACAGTCTCACATCAGCGAGGATGGTGTTCATCAGTGATGCAGATACCTCATTCAACACACACACTCTCTCTTTTTAGAAAGAAAGAGAAAGAAACAGGCTAGTCGGTGCTCCAATTGTCTCCTACCTGTTCTAGCAATTTCCACTGTGTCTGGGTGGGTGCTGAGGGTAGTGGCCCAATTGGCGATTCACTCCAGTACCCCATCTGGCATTTGAAGTTCATTTCTTTGCTGTTTGCCAAAACAAGAACAAGCACATGAACAACACACTTGCACTCAGGCATTGCACACCTACACACAAACACTCATTTATTTCTGGTACTTGTCTGGCATAACTACAACAACTGAAATAGCCACAGCATTCATTAAAAACCCATTACATTACCTTTATGAAAAGAGGTCTTTATACTCTTGTTATTTGTTAACAACCTGCTGTAAGGGGGTTTCATTAGGTGTGTGTGTTTGTGTGACACTGCTGTATGTGTGTGGATCGACAGCCATGCAAATCTGAGCCTCGTCATTTGTCTCTGTGGGTATATTTAACTTCATTGTTTCAAATCAGTTTGGCTGCCTGTACGGAAACATTTTTTCAGTGTGTTTGCTTTTCAACGCTCTATGGTTCTCTCTGCAAACATGTGCCATGATGTATGTACGTATGCTTGTGTGCACGCCTGTGCGTGTGTGTGTGTCTAACACGGATGAAACTGACTCTGATCTTATCCAGCTTAAGACAAATACACTGCCTGCAGACATTGTCATGGAAACAAGCCGGTTTCCCTGGGTACCAGAGAGAAGGCCAAATTCAAGCTACAGACAGTGAGAAAGACAGATGAGCATAGATAAAAGAAACAAAAAGGGACATGAAATAAAAGATTGAACATAATGGCAGGAAGTGAGCGGTTCATTGTTTTTTTCTTAAAACAAAATTGAAAGGGATTAATACTGCCTTCCAGAAAACTCGGAAGTCGAGATTTTCCAACCTCCTCCTAGTAAAAGTACACTAGAACGCCAATCAAAGTCACAGTTCCTACTTGTAAACTCGGGGCAAATCCATCTATCCCGACATCACGAGAATCAGTTCTGACATCACACAACAAAGGTGCCCATCGTAAATGGTAAACTATCCACTAAAAGGCAACGTAAAGTATATTTGCCTATATTTAATTAAAATAATACACACTAGGCTGCACTGCTGACAGTTGTCAGACCTTTCTATAGACTTGCCAAACAAACACCAGTTCGTCACGGTTAGACATGTTTTTTAATTATGTTTGCCTTCATACACCTGAAATGCTTCTTCTGGAATGCAGCATTACAAGAAAATATATTATTAAGTTATGTTCTATTTGTGTCTCAACGAAGTTCACTTTGAAAATTCACTTAAGGAAGATAAGACCACATCTGCTCATAAATGATCTTAACTTGAATATCTTTGGGTTTTGCAGATATCACATTTTACTCTTGGAAATAGTGATTCCTTTTTTCACAAATGTATGTCTCTTTATAGATAAATTGTTTTAGTTACTATAGGGCTGCACCTAATGATTCTTTTCAGTACTGATTAATGTGTTGATAATTTTTTCAATTGTTAGATCTGCAACAATTAATTGATTAACTGATTACTCAATCGACAGAAAATGAACTATCTTGACACTTGATTAATGATTTGAGTCATTTTTCAAGTAGAAATGTCCAAAATGTGAGACTCTTAGAGTGAAAAAATTAATTAATAATTTGCCGCTTTTCATTTCCTTAACATTATAATAAATTGAATATCTTTGGGTTTTTGACCTTTTGTCAGACAAAACTAGTAATCAATTAACCAAGAAAAAATTCTGCAGATTAATAGTTTCTAAAAAGAATCATTAGTTGCAGCCCTTTAGAGAAAAGTGCCATAAAAAACTGAAATAGTAAAATGCCCATCACGGTCTAATGTGACATCTTCAAAACCGTTAAATTTACAGTGACGCTTGATGAATGACTTGCTTAATCGTTTATCAGTCATAAATCCTATTTTCTCAATTTTTAAAACTGTTGATTAAGTTTCTGGCAATCAACTAATCAATTAATCGTTTCAGCGCTAGTTTTACTATTTGGGCCAGTAACACATCTGCCAGACCTGGTGTCACATTTTTAAAGCTGTATATCTCATGCTGGGAATGAATGCTTTCAATTTAACAACAACAACAAAAAAACGAATAAGAGCTCAACGTTGCAGACCACCAATCTGTCACTTTTGTCCTGACAGTAATATCCTCCTCTACAGCATTGCTCCCTTGGCAGTGATGTGATAGCCCAATCGGTTTCAAAGCCAGATGCTGTATATCACTGAACAGAGATGGAAACGGCAGTCGTAGCCTTTAGTGAACTTGGCTGTATAGATTTTCACACTTTAACTTAATATAGAGACTATGCATATGTTAGCATACATTTACATACATTTCCTACACTGGTCATCTATCTGTATACTGTATGAATGCATAGTTAATCCACCTGTCTGTTATTAAGGAGGGATGCCTTCATGCAGGGTGTTTGAGTTTATGCGTGTGTGTGTGTGTGTGTGTGTGTGTGTGTGTGTGTGTGTGTGTGTGTGTGTGTGGACAGTCTGAGAGAAGCTGATAGCAGAACTGCATGGTGGGCTAAAAACGAGGTGCAGGGGAATTGCAGTGTGCTATCTCCAGAATGACAGGGCTGCCATGATTGAGGCTTGCTACACTAGGATTTAGATACACCAGCATTTTTCTCTTTTCCGTTCTCTCTAGCCATCCATCCCTCGCTCTCTGCCACTCCCTTTCCTTGTCTCTCTTTCTATCCCTCTACCTCTTTCTCTCTTCTCTTCTCCATTTTGTGTTACCCATCTCAATGAGCCCCTCCATCTCCCCTTTTTTTCATTCCTTCTTCTTTCAAATTCCCCCTATGCATCTTTCCCTTTTTCTCTACCCTGCATCTTTTCCACCCTGCTCCCTCTATCAGGTGCTGTATAATGTAGGCTCCCCTGATGTGCTCCCAGCCTCCATCCGCCATTTTGATTCAGTACAGCTGTCCATGATAATGTACTGTTCACTCAATCACTCTTTCTCTCTCTTGCCCTCCTTCCCCATCTCTCTTCCTGTCTCTCTCTCTCTCTTTCTCCCTGAAACACACATGCACAAACACACATATTTGCTGTAGCCCCTGTAATACAGGGTTGCCATGGAAATGACAAATTAGTGTGTGAAATGTTGAGGAGGAGACCCATGAGAAGAGACAAAGCCATATGAGACACACACACACACACACATCCGCCATATGCACGCAAACACACACAGCCAAGTGATGTGTGTTTGATCGTCGGAGGGGTGGTACAGTTGCAGCTGGTCCCAGTAGCAGCAACCATCAGATCAGTTATTCACTCTCTCTCTCCCTCCTGCCTCCCCACAGACTGCTTTATTCATTAGAGTAGTTGTTTAATGATAGCCTTCAATGCCAATCAACCTCCATCTTTGCGTTTTTGCCTATTCCCACTCCACCTTTAGACTCCATAGTTATTAATTTCTTCCTTCTTTCCTATATTAGTTCCTTGCATATTTTCCTGGTTATTTTTTACACGTTTTCCTTCCTCCCTGCTGTCATTTCTTCCACCTCTCCTCTCCTTCTTTCTTGTCCTTAAGTAACTTAATTCAATCAGATAGTCTCAGTGACATCAAGATCTGTTTTTCAAGGGAGAGCTGAGAAAAGGAACGACTACCAGTCCAAAATCATTCATTCAAAAGATATTCAGTTCGTGAGGATGTGAAACAGAGAAGAGCAGCAAATCCACATATTTCAGATGCTTGAGTTAGCAAATGTTTGGCATTTTTACTTAAATTACTTAAAAAATCATTGAAGTACTACAGTTAGACCTTGCATACAACCACACAACCACCGTACAGAAAAACACAATTGTCAGAAAACACAATTGTCAGAGTTAGAGATATAAATTCAAAGAACTAACAAATAAGTGATAATAGAAACATTTACAAAACTGATTATAAAGCTTTAAAATATCCAAAGCAATGGAAATATTTTAAGGTAGATAGTGTAGAACTCTTACAAGAGTCATAAAATCATCAGAAAATAAAGCTTTAAAATCTCCATAAGAAATGAAATAACCAAGCTGAGAGATTCCTTTTTCCTTTTCTTTACTTATTGCCTTAATTAATTGCATAGTGCCATTAAAATCAAGGTCTTTTTTGCAAGACAGCTAAGAGCAATGAAAAACATTTACAGTTACACTTTACATACAACCAGCCCACAAGAAACCTTTAAACAACTATTAGAAAAGAGTCATATGAAACATAAAATCTCATATTAAAAATCTCCAAAGGAAATTAAATACTGTAGCTTTTCCTCTGCATTCCTTTTCTTTCTCTTTCCTTTCATTTGCGTTTTTCTCCCTCTTTCTCTGTATTCCTTCATCCCCCTGCTCGCTTGCTTTGATCGACAGTGCTCTCCACAGGATGAAGTGTGACATGTGGTGTGTATGTCAGTGTCTGTCTCACTGTTTACTCTGAGCTAATACTGACTCACTCCATTAATCTGAGCTACAACACATCCACTCCAACCTGCCCACTTCAGAGCATGCGTCTTTCTGTGTGTGTGTGTGTGTGTGTGTGTGTTTTAGGTGTGTCTGTACACTGAATACATGCATTCATGACACATGTTCTTCATTGTGTTTGTGTCACCCAATATGCATTTTCCTTCCTGATTTGTGTGTGTGTGTGTGTGTGTGTGTGTGTGTGTGTATACAGTGGTTGTTGTTGCGGGCCAGAGCTTCCAGATCGATGCAGAGATGCTTTATGTGCTCCTGTCTGGTCTAATGACATGTCTGTAAATTAGCAACAGAATGGTGAAGCACCACACTGAAACCTAATGGCACCTCTGTAAATTACCGCTAGAATGCAGCCGGACGGCTGCGTGTGTTCTCATTGTGAACAACTTGGCTCCCCCCCTCACTCCGCCACCTCATCTGCATTTGTCTACGTGTCTGCTTGTGTGTGTCAGTGTGTTTGTGTCACTGTGTTGAGCATTTGTGGCTGTTTCTTTCTGGGTATGTGTGTGTTTTTGTGTGTGCCTCCCCCCCCTCCTCCTCGCTCTCGCTCCTCTCAGTAAAGACTAGCCCGAGGCCCTGAGTTGGTAATAGCTTTTCTGACAGCAATACACCAATATTTACAGAGACCAGCACCCACCCACTCCCCCACACATTTCATGCACACATAAAAAGCATATACTTATACGCACACATTCACGTGCTTGAACAAAAAGTTGCACACACTTTTTTTTCCCTTTTTTTGAGGCACGCTCACACACACACAGACCCTCTTAATTAACATGCTGGGAGGGAAGGAATGACACAGTTAGGGGAACTCACACACATGCTGGCAAACAACTTGTTGTTTCTCACTCATATATTGGCATTCACACTTCGGGTTTTTCAAGCAACAGAAGCAAAGAAAGACAATTTTCCACAATTGGTCTTTAAATTGTGATATATTCTCACTTTTTCCTTCTCATTATTCTCTCTGTGTTATATTCACTCAAGTGCGGCCGATTCCATTTCAACACTCTTCTCGCTGCCTCTCACCACCTTAATAACCTATTACACTTCAGTCTATTCATTACGTGGCAATCCCCCCCCCCCCCCCCCCCCCTCCAGCGGTTCCTCACCAAGTGTCTGTCTTGCTCCAGCCTGACCTAGTGTGTGTTAAATTCCCCTCTGTTCTCCTCATTATCGTGAACTACAAGTTGGTGGTTATGCCAGAGGCTTCACTGAGCGGAGAAAAAGAGGCCAACGAGATGTGCGGAGAGGAATGGTGGCGTGAAGCTTGAAGGGAGGTGTGAGAGATATAGGGACGGTGGTGAGGAGAGCGCTAGAGTGGAATGCGGAGGAAGGGTGATGCTTTGGGGGGACGGGTGTGAAGGAGACAGATAATGTCACCCCTGCTTGCAGCACAATAGTATGATCGTTTTTTGGACGCAGATGTTTGTGTAGGTGTGCATATTTGTACCTCTGCTGGCTTGCGGATATGGCTGTGCACTTCTGTATGAGTAGGTGTGAGAGAGTAGATAAGAGAGAGTGTGAGCCTAAGGATGATGGATTGCAAAACCTTGGTCTAGTGTCCTTGGGGGTCACTAAGGGTGTGCAAGGTAAGTCGCCATTGGCTGTCTGCTTGTTATTCTGAATTCTAATTGGCCAATCCTGCCTGCTCTGGCTGCCATGATGCTCACAGGCTGCTGTTCTCCATCTTCATTGTTAGTTTTTGCCATCCTTCTCAAAACCTCCCTAACCTCTACTGCTACTGCCCATACGTACGCAGACACACACATTGCATCATTTGATGAACATCACAAAATAAGCCATGTTGTCAAACAAGACCACATCACTTCAGACTGCCAGCACAGCTGTTCTCTCAAAAGAGAGGATGGCAGGTTTCATAACGAGTTTGGAATGCTACAGACTCACGACTGTCTCTCTCGCATCCACACTGTTTAATCTCCAACCCACATGAGTGATCAAAGCTTGTTTACACACCACTCCATGGTACGATTAGAGGTATGGAAGGAAGTGTTTCTTTCTTCCAAGTGCTGGCATCAGTGAGGCTTTGCTTGACAGTAACAACATTTTCAGCATCTTAAACAATGTGTTTTGTACTGCACATCCGAATCAAATTTAACCAGGCCCAGCAGAGCTTTGTTTTACTCGGCTGGCTCTGATGAACACCCACCATTTTATCATCTTTGAGCATATTGTGAAGAGCAGTGTGGGAAGAAGCAACATAGCTTGGATATTGTACTAATCATTATGATAATGTTCAACAAGGGTATAATGGCTCCACACTTCTTTGTTCTTCCTCCTTGTTTCCTCCTCCTCCTCCCGCTTCCACCTCTCCCTTTCCATCTCAGCTCGAGAGGAGTATGTAGCCACCTTCAAGGGCTCTGAGTATTTCTGCTATGACCTGTCGCCCAACCCCATCCAGTCTAGCAGCGATGAAATCACGCTCTCCTTCAAGACGCTGCAGCGCAACGGCCTGATGCTGCACACCGGCAAGTCGGCAGACTACGTCAACCTGGCACTGAAGAACGGTGCCGTGTCGCTTGTCATCAACCTCGGCTCCGGGGCCTTCGAGGCCTTGGTGGAGCCCGTCAACGGCAAGTTCAACGACAACGCCTGGCACGACGTCAAGGTCACCCGCAACCTGAGACAGGTAACCAGACAACAGGAGGTGGAAGAGTGAGGGACCGAGGAAAAAGGAGAGGAGAGGAGATATAAACTAATGACAATATTGATAAGCTCTGGAGAGAAAGGTTTAAAGGATCATAGGGAGGGACAAAAATACAGCGAGTGTTAGATTATGGAATGGATGGAAGCATGTGATGAAATTATCTAGCAATCAATGGAAAATAAATTGACAACAATTTTGATCATTTCTGTTAATCCTTTAAGTTATTCATCAAGCAAAAATGCCAAATATTTGCTTGTTTCAGCTTCTCAGATGTGAGGATTTGCTGCATTTCTTTGTTTTATATCATTGTAAATTGAATATCTTGGGGTTTTGGACTGTTGGTCGGACCAAACAAGATTTTTGAAGGCGTCACTTTTTGGCTCTGGCAAACTGTGATGAGCATTTTTGAGTATTTTCAGACATTTTACAGACTTAATGATTAATTTGTTTATTTGAGAAATAATTGACAGATTAATGAAAAAATGAAAATGATTGTCAGTTGCAGCCTTCATTTTAATTCCCTGTAAAATACTTTCAGTGTGTATTTGACTCTGGTGAATCACAGTGACTGCTGCAGATGTTTCAGGGGCAGTGGCCAGCAGAAAAGACTATAGTCCGCAGCAAGACACTAATCAATGTAGACGCTACGGTCAGTGGTCTACTGCAGTGATGCTGTGGTAGGAAGAAAATACCTGAGGTTTTGGTCTTAGTTTACAGTGGGTTAACCACCAGACCAGCACTGCTTTCAGCTCTAGGTGAGTGCTTTTTCAATTGTGTGTGTATGAGTGAATGTGTGAGTGAGTGAATGGTGAAAGACTGTGGACTAGAGAACATTGAGGGTCACTAGCACTCAGGTGCTTGTATCCCACCTGTGCCCTGCCTCTACCGTTTGCCTGTTTGTACTACTAACTTGACTACTAACTTTACTAACCTGCTAGTGAAACTAACCACCATCCATGGAATGATTCATTCTACTAACCTAACCTGTGCCCTTCTCCTAGCGAAACCACTCCAACCAACCTACTAACCTCACCAGAGGCCTTCTAGCTTTCCTTTTTTTGTTCCCGAAGTTGTTCTGTTCACAGTTTTTTGCTTTCCTTTCTCCCCCTCTCCTACAAAGCACTCAGGCATTGGACACGCTATGGTAAACAAACTCCATTGTTCGGTAGATATCATTCTAATTGTTTCTTAGTTTGGGTTTGCCCCGTGTCTATTTCCTTTTGAACCATAGACATCAAAACTAAACCAATAAAAGGATAAATGCGGTTGGTAATCTTTTACGCTTAAAAGGTCCCCCCCCCCCTCCGTGCCAACCACTCTTTTTTTCTTTAAATCCCCCCCCCTTCTCTACCG
The DNA here is from genome assembly GCA_031216445.1 of Lateolabrax maculatus. Classification (NCBI taxonomy): domain Eukaryota; kingdom Metazoa; phylum Chordata; class Actinopteri; order Acropomatiformes; family Lateolabracidae; genus Lateolabrax; species Lateolabrax maculatus. Next base: position 6,577,418 of record CM062200.1, on the reverse strand, counting down.
TTTTTTTCACCCCATCAATCTGTGACTGACATGTAGGCGTGTACTGATTGGCTCATCCCTGACCTGCACGCAAATGGCGAGCCCCCCCTTCCTGCATGGCGTGACTCAAAAACCCCTTCCCCTCTCTGATTGGTCCGTAAAAAATGGAAAGAGAGGTCCCTCCTTCCCTTTTATTATTTTCTTTTTCTTCTTTTGATTTTTCGTCCTCCACTCTGCATATGCATGTTCTCCACGGTGCCTCTGATTCACCCTGTCCTCTGCTGTCGTTTTTTTATCTACTGTGTCCTCTTTGCCAGTGGTTGCATGCAGTGAGAGGAACAGGCTGCATGTTTATATATTTATGTGCGTGTGTATGTGTGGAATGAGCCGTAAACCCATCTAACACCTGTGCGTGTGTGTACATCAATATGTGTGTGTTCGTCCATGTGTCATGTCATTCAGACTCGCTGATCTAACAAACACCCCCCAGACCACAAACTAACCAACTAACACCATCATCACAACTCACCCTAACAACACAATAACATAACATCATCACAACTACTAACAGCATTGAGATCATTAACCCTAACATCAGTAACCCAACACAGCTTGGCCTGACACAAGTAACACCACTGTGGCTGCCAGCAGTGCAACAACTAACAACTACTAACAAGTAAATAGTACTAACACTTACTGCCTAGCACGAAGAAGCCTGTGGAGACTTTACTAACACCTGCCTGGCTGGGCAAGTTTGCCCGGCAATGATAAGCACCATCAGTAAGAGGGAACTTACTGTAGTGGGAAAGTATAGAGGTCACAACATTTATGTGCAGTTGAACATGGTCAGTTGTGTATTGTAGAATATTAAGGTGATAACATACCACTAACTGTGACTTACTTTTGACAGGGTTGGCAACCAGTGCAAACTAAAAGCCCATTTACAGGCTATTATACAGCTGAATGGTTAGCATTAGTCACCGTAGGTGGAGCGTTAAGGAAAGTTGCTGTTAGTATATTAGGAAGTAAATCAAATTGCACCTTCTACTTTAAAGATAACGCAGCTTTGAGTCTGTGGTAGACACATAAGGAGTAAATGTAAAAGTTGAACTACTGTAGACAGAAGACGAGGTTAGCCTTTTAATGCAATGCTGCACAAATCGTGTTGGTTTAGTCTGTTTTGTAGTGAGTTCAAGGCAGTGGCAGACTGGCTTTGAAGTCTGGGTGTGGAGAATGACAATCCACCAATTGTGGCCCTTAAGCTTTGGGTATCAGTAAATCTTTATTAATCACACACAGGATCTGGTTGTCATTCTGCACAATAGACTTACCGCTGTTGACAGGCAGAAGCAGGCGGACCACATAGTTTGCTTCCAGTTGGAGTGTACAAGTGGTAGATGGAGCTACAGTGTGTATTACTAACTGCAGGCAGAGTGAGTGAGCGGCATTTACCAGTGTATGGCAACATAATGTTAGTAATACCAGCAAAGGCAAGAGGCAGCACTACTCGATCATACCACACAGTTAGCACTGATCCATCCACACCAAATCAAAGTCCCAACAGCACAACTAGCCCATTCCCAAAACCAATCAGGCCTTCTCCCTACCAGAATGCATACACATTGGTTACCAGACTACCGGGGGCTAATTTGGCTGGTCAGCGCCTAGCTAGAGCTTAGCGCTGCCTTTGGTGTGAGTATATAGCGTGTCCTTTCCCTGTGCTTTGTTGTGTAGGTGACCATCTCTGTGGACGGCATCCTGACCACCACGGGCTACACCCAGGAGGACTACACCATGCTGGGCTCTGACGACTTCTTCTACGTGGGAGGGAGCCCCAGCACGGCCGACCTGCCCGGTTCTCCAGTCAGCAATAACTTCATGGGCTGTCTCAAAGAGGTGGGATGCTTGCATGATGCACATGCATGATGTGTGTAAACCCACAGCACACAGGTTACGCAGAATGGTTGAAAAAAAAATGGCATGATATTATTATGATTACTTTTTACAGTATCTATCTATATATATATATATATATTGTCATATGGCAAATGTCTGTTAAATCACATATAAAATAGTCAAACTGCTTTATATCAGACAAAACTCTGCACACTTGTAAAACATCTTCAATAACCAATTGTTTGTTTTTGACTACAAATTGCTTGAATTATTCATTTAGACTGAGTGAGATACTGATATAGACGCCACACGATCATTTCTTGACTATGGACGATCACATTTAACGATTGCCCAGTCCATACACTCATGCTGCACAGATTTCTGTATACTCTCAGGTTTTAGGAAACACAGATATTCGTCTTTTTTCTCACTTTCTTTCCTTCTCTCTTCCTCCCTTCCCTTTCTGTCACGCACCACGCAAACATTTTACACATATTATCTTATAAAGCGCACACACAGAAATACTTCCATTTGGCAGACTCACACAAACAGTCCCAGACACACACACCCTCCCCAGCATCAGAGAGAATCAGTGATGAGTGTCGTTGAGGGAGTAGATACAGCACTAAGCACTAACATGCTAATTAGCTACGCCACAGAGACGCTCCATCCATGCGCTGTGCTTGAAATGGGCCACAACACTGCAACTACAAAGACTCATATGACACACTGATGAAAACACACTAATACACTTGCAAATATACATAAACACAGCATGTATATATGCATGTATACACAGATGTGTGCATGTGCAGGAATGCACAAATACACCCAATAAAACACACACGAATGCTGTAAACATACATATGCATACACAGCAACGACAACTTCCAAATACATCCTCAAACCCCTTATATACACACCATGTCTGACTCTCACTTTCATTCACACAGACTCACACAGAGGCATAAACAAACAACCAAACAAGCCGACAGATGATGTGCCAAACAGAGAGCTATCTGTATCAGTGGTGAATGCGCTCTGTGTTGCTTCATTAAGACTGATGGTGTTTAAACGAGGCTGCCGCTGTCAAAGTGAACCCTCCACTGGCATATTTACATATTTAATACGATGATATGATAATCCGTGTGAGCAAATTAAGATGTATGCAGTGAATCACGCGCATGAACGATCGCGGCTGTAACAATTTTGTGCATTTGATGCAGCACAGGCACACTCCTCCACAGAAACACACCCACACTCTAACACCATTTTGCTCACATGCAGCACTTATATTCAAGAATCACCTTCATTGCCCTACACAGGGACACAAAAGCACATGACATACAAAAAATGAAAAGCAGAGGTGAAAAGCCAATCCAGAGAAGACATTTTGTGATGTGCTGAGTTGCTTACAGGTCATAGAAGGAGGTCTGCATTGATAAAGCAGTGCCTTTGTGTGCTCGTCTCTCGACATCAAAATGCTCAGCACAAGCACACTCTTTACACTCGTGCTGCTCAGTCAGAGAGCGTACTGTGTCAGGGAAAGGAAAGAGAGAAACAGAAAAGGGAAGAAGAGAGAGTAAAAGCGATCATGCAAGTGGCAGGGACAAATGGGAGTTATCAAAAGATGAGGCTGGAGTGGCCCGCTTGTCTTAAGGTTGTCACTTTCATATAAAAATACCAAAACACAAAAAAAAAGATTGAAAGATTAATGAAAGTCTGGTCATATTTCAAGTATCTTGTCCCCTCTTTAATCCCTTCAACGATTTCTTCTTTTTGTGACTTCTGATAAGGTTAATCAAAGCATGTTTTATTATTTTTTGCTGTTCTGTTTTTCTTTATTGTTGTGAAGCGCTAAGGTTAAATAAAGAAAAATCACAATAGTCCAATTCTGTGCCACACCAGAAGTATTTGAAAGGAGAGGGTACATCTATGGACCAAAAGCGAAGAAAAGGGCTTCTTTTTAGTTGATCCAAAGGTGAATTAATCTTTCATTCTCTTCCTTTCAATCCCCTCCCCTGAAGGTGGTGTACAAGAACAATGATGTACGGTTGGAGCTGTCTAGACTGGCTAAACAGGGAGACCCAAAGATGAAGGTATGCACTTTCAACAGCGTGCAACACATTATCCTCTTACACGCAGAACACGGACATCGTTTTGTACCGCAACCTCCTGTCAGGCCCTGCAAGGCTTATACTGTACGAGTTTTAAGTAAATGGGATTATATTTTTGAACGGTAGCCACAAGCTTTTGTCTTTTAGTCAGTTTACAGCTGGGATCATCTGGCTTTATTTCAGTCCCAGACTACAAAGGAACCATTTTGGGTTTTATGTTCACTCAACATCAGTTTAACAACACATTTTTAAAATGCTTGAACCCCTAAACATTTTTATTCTACCTTCCCCAGGTGAGTGGGGTGGTGTCCTTCAAGTGTGAGAGTGTGGCCACGCTGGACCCCGTGACCTTTGACACCCCAGAGTCTTTCGTGGCACTGAGCAAGTGGACAGCGAAGAAGGCGGGATCGATCTCATTCGACTTCAGGACCACAGAACCAAACGGGTTGATGCTTTTCAGCCATGGCAAACCCCGACAGCAGCAACGCAAGGACCCACGCACTCCTCCTACGCTCAAGGTGAAAATATAATTAAATTTTTTTTAAGAAACACACAGAACACTTAAAACAAAAAGAAACAAGACAGTCTACAGTCATGCAAGTGGCTAACAATGTCAGCATTGTCCACAATGAAAATCCTGACATGCTGATGTTTAGTGGATTTTCTGTGTTCATCATCTTAGTTAAGGGTGTTAGCATGCTGACATTTGCAAATACTGTAGCACTCAACCCAAAGTACACGAGTATTTTGTCATAAAAAATGTATGGTGGTGATAGATTTCATGGCAATCCATCCAACAAACCACAAATGTCAACCTCATGGTGGCGCCAGAGGAAAAGCCAAGAGATCACAAAATTCATTAGGATACAGCATCTTGGAACCATGAATATCTGTACAAAATGTACTAAAATTTTGTATTATTATTGTTGAATCTGGTTATTGAAAGCAAGACCGTGTGTGATTTAGAACAGAAGAGATTTCACGCCAGAAATTGTTGTCTTATAGTCCAAGATCTATATATTTTCCAAAAAATGTGTAGATTTACTAATCTCCACTAAAATTGAAGGACATTGGACAAAGAACCTGTTTATAAATGGTTAGACGGGAGCTCAACCACCTTATTGTAACTTGCAGCTATAATTTGCATTTTTATTGCTTTCGCATCAATGTCCCTGCTTTTTACAGAATACAGATTTTGTCTCTGTTTGACTTACAGGTGGATTTCTTTGCCATTGAGATGCTGGATGGGCACCTGTACTTACTCCTGGACATGGGCTCAGGAACCACCAAGACCAAGGCTATCGACAGAAAGGTCAATGACGGAGAATGGTATCATGTGGACTTCCAAAGGGACGGACGCTCAGGTACACGCACAGCTCTCTCTGATGCTAGATCGTACTTCAACATTTTATTGTAAACACCAGCCTAACAAGGTTATTTGCCATCTGCTGTCTGAATTTAAATTCAAACTAGAGTTATTGATGTGGAGTTATCTGATTTTAAGGGTGCTTTTTAGACAATTTTTGACACAATCAATATACAGTAGCAGTGTCAAATGTATTGTGATGTGCTGGTATAATTAATTTGTTGAAACCTTCTCATGCTACTAGTAAGGCTGTTAAAGTTTGTTAAAGTAATGGCCACATTTGCCATTAAACCCATGCTCCTTGTGGGTGGATATATAAAAAATACGTGCTTTTCAATGTCTTTCACAAATGTTACATTCTTTTAACCATACACACAGTACCATCATTTCTTATATTTTTCAGCCTGATACCAAGAAGGTTATAGTTTACATGTCAGTGTTAATTACAGCCTGCAAATCCACAGTAGAGGCTGCCAATCTTCTCAGTGGGGGTCTTGTTTGTTTACTGTAGCTGTACTAATGTCTAAATATAAATGTATTAACTATTTATTGGTGACAAAATGTTGGACATAGCACTTTTTAACCAGCGTGGGCTTTAAAGGCACAAACTGATGACTATGGCCTGCATAGTTCTGGATTTTCATTGCTTCTGATTATAGCAGCGATAAGTGGTGGTGATGATGATGAGGAGGAGTACAAAGACAGGGAAGAATGACGATGATAAAGATAATGATGATAGTCATAACGGTGGTGGTGGTGGTGATGATGACAGTGATGATTGCGATGAGGATGTTAACAGTGAAGGTCACAACGATTACTGAAGTTGTTCTGATGTTTCGCGGTGAATCCAGGAACCATCTCGGTGAACAGTGTAAGAACAGCGTACACGGCTCCAGGAGACAGTGAGATCCTGGACCTGGACGACACTTTGTATCTCGGAGGACTACCTGAGGACCGCGCTGGACTCATCTTCCCTACAGAGGTTTGTGTGTTATTATATTAGATAATCTACCTGGCAACTATCTTGATAATTAATTGAAGTTGAAGTAATTTTTTCAACCAAAAATGCCAATTTAAAAACCTGGGAGATAAATGTGAGAATTTGTCTTGAACTTGATTATAGTACGGAGAATCTCTGGGTTTTGGATTGTTTGTCAAACAAAACAAGACATTGTATGATGTCAGCTTGTGCTTTAATGATCGTAATTGTTTTCTGATGATTGACTGACTAATCAAAAAAATACTTTAGATTTATTGATGATAAAAAAAACATCTTGCGCTTACATGCAGCCCTATTCAAGATTTTGTAAAACATTTGCGATTTTGTAAACATTTGCTACTAACAGTAGTTACATGGAATATAGAATAGAAAGAAATAATAGATGAAATGTAAATATAAAATACAGCATATACATCATTTAGCTGGGCGTACAGATAAGCGCTAGCTAACTTTCTAATCATTTCACTGTTTGAAGAAGGACGTGATATATACGAACGAAAGCTTGAAAAGCCAATAAGTGATTCGAGAGTCATTCTAGACCACAGTCTGGGCCTAAATTCAAATGAAATTATCCATTTTGGGTTTTTAATTTTAAACAAATGTTATCTTGATTTAGTAAGTAATTAAAAATAAATTCAAGCACCTGAATTAAGCAACTTGTGTAAGGAATAAATAAACAAGCTCTAGTTTTTAACCTTTCCTTGAACAAGCTACTTAAAACCCAATTTGATTTTGACTTTAGTTAACCAGCACAGCACAAAACAGGGTCAGTTCTTTCCAGTGAAACTACTCAACACTGGTGATCTCTTCCTCAGGTGTGGACGGCTCTGTTGAACTACGGTTACGTGGGCTGCATCAGAGACCTGTTTGTGGACGGGCAGAGCAAAGACATCCGGCGACTGGCCGAGGCCCAGAGGGCGGTGGGTGTGAAGCCCTCGTGCTCGAGGGAGCCGCCCAAACAGTGCCTGTCCAACCCCTGCCAGCACAATGGCATCTGCAGGGAGGGATGGAATCGCTACGTCTGTGACTGCTCTGGGACAGGATACCTGGGTCGCTCCTGTGAGAGAGGTGAGAATGACGAGAATAACACTTCAACTGGACTTTTGGCAGCCTGTATAGTAATTGGCAGACATGCTTCAATCACATTTTCACAATAGAGATGAGTAAGCTGGCTAATTGCGGCTGCTAAAAAGCAATATTTTGTGAAAAATGTATAATATGTCATGAAAAATACAGCCACACTGACAGCTTTGTCATTTGCGTTTTGGCTTGAGAACATTGAGTAATGCCAAAGGGATGAGTGACAGAAGACAGATGGTATGGGTTAGAGAGTCTGAAGTTATAAAGTCAGAAATAACTCCATCAACTGCTGAAAATATATTATGATCATCAGTTATATTGGGCAATAAATTTTTTATTCATTATACCTTTAAGTTATGCTTTTTTTCCTTTAAAAGGCCCATCCTAAGAGATTACATTAGTTTCATAGTACTTCTTCTGATGTTCGCTAAAAAGGTACATTCATAAAGATTTATAGCTGATAAAAAACGTGGCTAAACTATTCAAATAAAATGGCTTGCAAATTGAGTCTAGGAAAGTTTACCTCCACTGTGTCCCTGGTGATGGTAATAAAATGGTGAAAGTAAAAAGGGGATGGCAAGTAGAAAATAGGTACTGTAGAGATAGTTGGAGATAGAAAATAAGGGCAAAATGAGCCTGCTTGCTCAAAAACGAAAAATAATAATAGTACAGCTTTTCTATCTTTGGCTGTATCTTTTTTTATTCAAAAACACAAATCTTCTGCATGGAAGTGAGAGTAGTAAGATGAAGGCACGGAAAGGAAAGGATCAAACAAGGGTGAAAGAGAAGAGGTGGGAGGAAGCAGAGCTGCAGACAGGGCTATTGGACTGCTGTGGATGTTGAGACTGGGAATCGATGGAGGAGGAAATGTGCAGAACGCAGGGAGCAGGAGCTGTGACAGAGGAGGGTGGAAGCACCAGGCTGGAACCGCCATATGACAGCAGGTGAGGAGATGAGGAGGAATGGGAGACGGGAGTAGAAAAATCTGACAGAGAGAGAGTTATGAGAAAAGGTATGAATTCAAGCGAGAGAGAGAAATGGAAAGCAGGAAAGATTGGCAGAGGGACTGATACAGGCCTGTTGAAAGAAACGAGATGGAGTCAGACAAGGAGAAGAGAAGAAATGTTGTTTGTGCCACAACTGCTGACGCGTCTCAAGTGATGATTGTACTATCATCTAACAGGAGATATAGACACACACATACACACACTCACTTTCTGAAAGGCGTTGATATGAAAATGTTTTATTTCGGAGGACAAACATCCGCAGTGTATGTTTATCATAGCAATGCACCCTCTCTCTCTCTCTCTCTCTCTCTCGCTCTGTCTCTCTCTGAGCTCTGTCTTCCTTTCCTCTATATCTTACTTCATCCCTCTCTGTGTGCACTGAGGGGTCACTAACTGGTGGTTCAGTGGATTAAAGGAAGCACAGATGGAGAAGCAGATGGAGAGAGTGATTGGCCATGTTTACGCCTTCTACCTGCGGTTTCTCCCTCCTTTTTTTCCCTCCCTCATTCTCTCGCTCTCTCCTTTGTTCCCCCTCTCTCTTCTTTAATGAACAAAGATGGTCATCATGCTCTGGCTCCAAGATGAATTTTCATTTTCTAAATAGCGGTCACACACATACTTCTAGCGACACATTTACACACTACTTAACACATTTTCAGTTCTTTCCTCCTGCTCGCTTGCTGCAGTTCACACTAGTGGGTTATAGTTTTTTCGTGCTGTCCTGGTTTCTCTATGGAAGCCCAAACCTGCCGAGGAAATCTGTCTGAATGGAAGAGAGGCCAGACATATCTACCAAAGCACATAAAACATGAGCTCACAGATACGTCTGGTTCCCAGGCTAAAAACTTATGAGAAAGTCAAAATTACAAGAAACTGATTGAAAATGAACATAAGTCAGAATTATGACATAAGTCTTACTTTCGACTCATTAAGTCAAAATGAGTAGATACTAAGTCAGGATTTATCTTATCATTCTCTTTATATGGCGCATCTGGTGTGTGTCTACACCCATCAAATGATGTGATGGTATGCGACACTTCCAGTGTGCATTGTACCTTTTTTTGTTTCCTTTCCTGGCAGAGATGGGCTTCCATATTTTCTTCTCACCAACCCTCCCTCCTTTATTCGCCTGGTAGTGAGTCAGGTGCCGTGGTGAGGAAAATTTAGTCAGCTGTCTCCCTTATCAGAATTGCGTGCACGTGTGTGTGTGTGTTCGAGTGTGCTTGGGCGGGTGTTTGTGTGGCTGTTAGTTATGTTATCTGTGATATAACAGACCAACCACCTCCTTTTTTCCTCAAGTTAATGAGGGTTCATTTGCATTTTAGCCAAGAGCTTTTCTCCTTTTTCCCCAACTCCTCTCTCTCTGTCTTGCTCTGTCCCTATTTTCTCTCCCCTTGCTCTCACTTTACTAAACCCTCCTCTGTTCACACTTAAATTCACTCACTTATTCTGACAGGCACGCACGCACACACACGCGCACGCACGCGCACACACACACACTCACACACAAACACACTATCTCTCTCTCTTTCCCTCCTTCTCAGCTCATCAGTATTCATGAGGCCTCCCTCTCTTCCTGTTCTCTTGTTTTTGCCTTGGCTCCAATCGTCTCCCACGGAAACAGGGAGAGCGAAAAGGGAGAGAAAGCGAGGGAGGAATGGAATGGAGAGATATAAGAAGAAGTAGGAGAGCGAGAGATAAAGGCACAGAGACATGGAGAGTGTGTTTAGCTGTGTATGTAATTGGCCAATAAAAAACAGGGTCCTCGGAGGTAAACAGTTTAGTGGTCGGGGATTGGCCCCAGCAGGTAGCAGGGAGAGAAGATTATGAATATGTAAATGAGTATGCAAAAGACATTAAAGCGGGATCACCTGAGCTTGTTACATTATGACTCCAGGGTCTGGGATGTCAGCGACGGTGGCTAACACACTCACCGCCATGCATTCTGATTTAACCGGATAATAGGGCCAGCCAACCAGCTGCGGCTATTTTTACACCCTCTTTTGTGAGGGAGTGATGATGAATTAAGGGTGGAAAGTGGTGGGGTAATTTTGTAGGAAGCCGGTTTTGAGTTTCAACATGACGTGGCGGGGGAACAAGGGAGTGTAGCCACGCTGCAACACACCTCGTCATGTTTAAATCTGATTCACTCAACGTCAAATTGCCTTTGTCTCTTCCAACCCCATGTGTTTTGTCCCTGTCAATCTTTTCTGACTCCTTTTTGAATGTTTTTTTCTCTGTTTCCACCCACTTCACTCTCATCCACCGTCATCTCTGTCTTCCGCCTGACTTTCACTTATTCCCTTTCTTCTCTCACTCGCTCCTTGTCTGTCTCTCTCTGTGCGTCTTGTACAGATGCGACCATCCTGTCGTACGACGGCAGTAAGTTTATGAAGGTGCAGTTGCCTGTGGCGATGCACACTGAGGCGGAGGACGTATCGCTACGCTTTCGCTCCCAGCGAGCCTATGGCGTTCTCATGGCAACCACATCTCGTAACTCCGCAGACACCCTTCGTCTGGAGCTGGATGGGGGCCGTGTCCGACTCACTGTCAACCTAGGTACACACATGCACACAAACATGTAGATTGACTAACGTTATTTTAATTACCTGTCAGGGGACTGCAGCTGATACTGGCCTCTTGGCTATTTCTTGCATAGGAATGTCATTAAGTGTTGATTAATAATACATTTCCCTGGAAAGTAAACTTCCTGATAATTCTGATAATAGCACTGTTTATACTCAAGTATTGAAGACATTGGTTTCACAGGTTTTGGCAGATACCGTTTTAGCATTTTGATTGACTTCACGGTGCATATACAGCTCATCTTTGAATACACACACACACACACACACACACACACACACAAACATATACTATTGCAGGTTAGTAGCATTGTTTTTTTGTGTTGAACAGAGGGTCAAGCCTCAAGCTGCATTCTCTGCTCACTCCCAGTAGACCGGTGCATCCCTAACACCTTCAACAATCAACACAAAGACTCACAAACTATACAACCACAGACAAATAGTCAACTCTACACATAACTGCAGGAAAAGCACATCCCTTTTTTTTTGTACATTTCTCCTCATCAGTTCCACGGACGCATTCACTAGCTCACAGTCACTCACTTTTACATGAATTCAAGTACACTCACATGCTAACACACACATAGACTCAAAGAGGGGTGCATGTGTTGGTCTCTGGTTGTCTGCAGCCGCGTCTTTTCTGTGGTTGACGCCACACGACACACCAAGGCATCATGGGTTATAATAATATATATATATGTGTAATAATTGGGCTGAATCTTCCGACCATTAGCGGAGATTTGTGCTCTGGATGGGCGACAAAAATTATGGGATGTGTTCGATGTCATCAGACAAACTGACACACATGACCCATCTCAGTCTCCTGGTGTTTTCTTATTGGTGACTGAAACTGTCGCTCAGGCCAGAGCAGCCAATGAGCACACTGCTCATGCTGGGACACACCGCTCTCCTTAACATGTAACTGTTCAATGTAAAGATTCCACCAATCTTGATCCAGATTTGACTCTCTAACATGTAAGTCACAGAAATTGCATTTTGCTACACACTGTTGTAAGAAAATACACGGTCCAGCTTGAGGTCCTGTGACAAAGGAGAGTGTGTGTTTTCTCAGCAGTGTGTGTGTGCGTGTTTGTATATATGCGTGCAGGGTGTGTCGATGTGTGCGTCCCCAGGGCGTGGAGAGTATGTGTATGTGTGCAGCATTAACCCTCTGCTCTGCTCTCCCTCCAGACTGTATCAGGATAAACTGTACAGCCAGTAAGTGATCCTCCATCTCACCTAACCCCTCCCCCCACCTCTTCCTCCTCGGTATGTTTGTGTGTGTGCGTGCGTGTGTGTGTGCGCGCGGTAGTGTGTTTTTCTTAATGTGTCTGTCTGAGTATTTTTCATTCTCTCTGTCTTGTCAGTCCATCTGCTCGTTACACCATATTCAACATGTCTTTGTACCGTGTGTTTATGTGCATATATGTGTGTATGAGTGTGTGTTGGATAGGGGAAGTGCACATATGCGGGTTTGTGTCTGCATGTTCAGCTACACCACAGGAGTGGTGCGATTTTTGCTGAGGGCCAGGGTTTTCCAGGACGGCCATTTTAGCAAAGACCGATAGACGGAAGAGAGGACGGTGGGGGTTGAAGGGATGAGGGAAAAAAAGAAAGAGAAGAAGGTGTTCAGGTAAAATTAGGTGTGTTGGGAAATGTGAGCTAAAGAGGCAAAGGGTGGTAACTGGTGGATAAACGCAACTCCGAGCTGCAGGGTAATTACTTCTCCTTCATGCCAGAGACAAAAGACGTGTTATCCCTCTGTTTCTCTCTGCCGCACCTTCATCCTAATGTCTGTCTCGTTGCTTTCTTTGTTTGTTTGTTGTTTCTCTCTAAACTGTACATGAGGGATTTTTGGGTTGTGTTTCATTCAGTGTGATTAGCGTGTGATTGTGTGTGTGTGTGTGTGTGTTTCCTGTGTGAAAGTGAGTGTTTTCTGTTCATGCTGCTGTGAGTGGAGCTGAATCCCTGATGAAGTTAAATTCCCTCACGTGGAGTTTCTCTCTGTCACGACCACGGAGAAAGCAAGAAGAGAGAGAGAGAGAAAGAGAGACGAATTCTCTGTGACGGCAAAGAGGTGGTGAAATGGACGACTGCTGTTGCCATAGAAACCCTACTAGCCACACAGCGCTGTTGCTATCCCGCATGCCTGTCGGCCAATTTTAGACCAGTTGTCTCAATGAACATTTCAGTAGGCAGCCACTTTTCTGGCGCACCGTGTGCATACAATAAATTATACATCTTATATTCGAGGGGGGAAGAAAAAAAATGTATTTAACAGCCAGGCGCCACTGAAATAGTCCACTCAGCAGTCAAATAAAAGCCTCGGCATGGGAGAGATTGAAGCTTATCCAGCAGAAAAGCCATTTGTTATTTGGAGCTAATGAAATATGAAACGCTTTTTGTCATTTTGTTTTCATTATCCTGCTCTTATAATCTCCAGTAGCTTATGTCATTTGGTTTGAATTGTATTTCCATCGCAACAAACAGTCCCTTTTGTCTTTTTGTTGGAATTGTCTCGCCTTGTTGTCTTTTGGTTTAACCGCACAGAGCGCAGACTGTCTGCCGACCACCACAGCATTCGCTAGTGGCTCAACATTAAACCTTGCTCACCATCCCACTGAACGCACTGTTAGCACTGACCCAAAATAGGTGCGTGTGTGTGTGTGTGTGTGTGTGTGTGTGCCTTTCCCTGCTCCCAGGTTGACACAGATCACTGCCTCACTCTCACATCAGTCTGCTCATTCTGTGAGTATTTGGTTACATACGCAAAAACACACACACTCACAAACTCACACATACATACACATATTCTCTCCTTCACTCAGTGTTAGGCAGTGATCCATGGTAACAGGATGAGCTGCTCATGCCCAGAGCACAGCTGAGTCTCCTCAGGGGAACCCTGTGTCCTCTCTGAACACACTTTAGAAACACACACACATGCATTTCACACTGCCATATCCATCTCATATTTGTTTCATTATGTTTGCGTGTCAGCATGCCTGTATGTCTCTCTCTTTCTCCACCTCTTTACCTGTGTGTGTGTGTGTGTGTGTGTGTGCCTGCCTGCGGGCCTCCATGAGTGATAGAGGCATGCTTGACATTTTCTGCAGCAGAATCCGTTCGGGTCAGTTTACTCCTCACCTCCCCCATCATTACCTCCTATAGGTCACCGTATGCAGACTCACTCACGCTCCCTCAAACCAACAGGGCTTGCAGGAGGACGGGGAGAGTGTGTATGTGTGTTGGAGGATGGTGGGTGTTGTGTTCAAGGTTGGTGGGGTGCTTGTAGTGAGTAGGTGGAATGGGACACTGAGGTTTGGGGAACAGTCAGTCTGTCAAATGTGTGCAGTCAACTATGTGAAGATACGAGCTGGTAGATGTGCAGAGAGAGAGACATCATGAGAGGACAGCTCAGCTTCTTTCATTCTGCTGCACATCAGCACCTTGGAGAGGTCTCTGATGTTCCGCTGTGTGTCTAGTGCCACCATGAGGCGCACTGGAGTATTGAGCTCTAAAATTTAAAAAAGAAGACCATCCATGTAGACACAGGCTATATGTTATATTTTGCGTGGGCAGTTTATCAGTCAGGGGGGTGCGAATGTTCTGTATCCGCATGCATGTGTAGTAGGTGGTCATCATGGCGGCGTGTTCAGTCCACAGATGGATTGTCTCAGCGTGGGCCTGTTGTGACTCATAGTCTCCATCTAAGGCACCCATGGCATCAATTTATGTTAATCTTTCTGTCTGTCTGTCACATCATCTGTCTCGCTGGTGTATCTGCAAAGAGACCTGTCTGTCTATCTGTGGAGAGAGTGTGTTGACACGGAGGTGTTTGTCTCCCCAGGATATGTATGGTTCCTCCTTCCCTCTGCTATTTCCCTCCACTTCCTCACTTTCTGTCCTTAATTTTTAATTCAACCTGCCTGGCTTCTTCTTCTTTTTCTGTCTCTGTCTCTGGATTTCTATCTGCTCTGTCTCTCTCTATCTGTCTCTATCTACCTCTATGTGCATTATGTTAATGGTGCTCTGGGCTATGTGTAGGTAAAGGCCCAGAGACCATCTTTGCGGGGTCGGGCCTCAATGATAATGAGTGGCACACGGTGAGGGTAGTCCGGCGTGGCAAGAGCCTCAAACTCACCGTGGACGACCTTCAGCCTGTTGAAGGTAACCACAGCAGTATTACTTATACCCTTTTATAGCTTTTCCCCATAACATGATTGCCTAAACTCTACTAAGGTCCTGAGTCTGTGTGTAGACATCTGCTTGTATTCTGTATGAAAATGTTTTAAATGATAAATTGCTGGTTGACTTTTTATTTATTTATTTAATGCTATAAAACCATCATTAAGGGTTTTATTTCCTTTTTTTAGAGAACATCTGTACCTGTGTAAGTGAAAATAATCATATCACGATTGTGATCATAACAGTACACCACTACACTAGTATTTACATTAGTTATAGTATTAGTAATAGTGTCTGTTACATCTATTACTGGCAGTCTGTCGCTGTTAGTTCAAATGTTGATATAAATATTAGGATTAGTATTAGGTTTAGTATTGAATAGTTCCACTTGAAACCCAACTTTCCCGTAGCCCTCACCTCTGAAGTTTACCCCCCCGCCACCAGGTCAGATGGCGGGCGACCACACCCAGTTGGAGTTCCACAATGTGGAGACGGGTATCGTGACGGAGAAGCGCTTCATGCCTGCTGTGCCCTCCAATTTTATCGGCCACCTTCAGGGCCTGACGCTGAACGGCATGCCCTACATCGACCTGTGCAAGAACGGCGACATTGACTACTGCGAGCTCAACGCTGTTATTGGCTATAAGAGCATCGTGGCTGACCCCGTCACCTTCCGCTCGCGCTCCAGTTTTGTCACGCTGCCCACACTGCAGGCCTACTACTCCATGCATCTCTTCATGCAGTTCAAGACAACATCCCCCGACGGCCTTATTCTCTACAACAGGGGGGACGGCAATGACTTCATAGTGATAGAGCTGGTTAAAGGGTGAGCTGGACAAAGCATAGTGTGTGGTGCTTACAGTACATGAGTCAGTGCAATGTCTTCACATTAAATTTAAAATAAAGTATATAAAAAGAATATAATTAATTAAAGATAAATAAAAGGGAAATAATTAACATGCATTTTAAATATTTGTTTGTGGTAATCTGTCTTGCAGAAACGCATGTGCATGTTCAGTTTTGCCATTGTCCTTGATGAATAAAAAAAGAGAAAATCCTTGACTGTGAGGCTGAGATATCAAATATGAAAAATGCACAAGTCAAGCAGCTATTTTTCTCTTCTTGTAATTACGTTTCTACAAGACAGATTATAATGCCCTGAAGTGTATGACCCTGTGTTGTTATTCATCATGAATACGATTAATTTGCCTATTCTCTCCTCTCGCCTTTCCTTGTTCCCTTTCTAGCTACCTACACTACATTTCGGACCTGGGCAATGGAGCGCATCTGATCAAAGGCAACTCTAACAGTCCCTTAAATGACAACCACTGGCACAATGTGCACATATCCCGAGACACTAACAATCTCCACACAGTCAAGATTGACACCAAAGTCACCACGCAGACCACCATGGGCGCCAAGAACCTCGACTTAAAGGGTATGCACAAAAATACAAATGGCGATACCTTAGTTACAGTAGCTATAGGGGAAAGGGATAAACGCTCTCATATAATATGAAGCTATCAGCACCTCTGAAGTTCACAAATTAACATGTTACATCTCATTGGTTTAATCTTAACAAAAACCAATGTGAAAAATGACAAAATGTGCTGTTTTTTGAGGGTTGTTTTTTAGAGGTGCTGTTTGGTGGATTTCGTTACCTATGGACACAGCCAGGTTAACTGTTTCAAGTCTTTATGATAAGCGTAGCTTTCGTCTCCTGGCTGTAGTTTCATATTTACCATAAAGACATGAGAGTGGTAAACGAAGTAAGAAAACGAAAACGCATATCAAATATCCACTGGTATTTGAAAACAACCAATTCGAAGACAATGGTCTCATAGACCTTGTGATAGACATTCTTCACTATTTTTCAACCTTTTATAAGCGAAAAAAAGAATCAATTAATGAAAAAAATAATGGCTACACAAATCAATAATGAAAATCATTAGTTCCTGCCCTGACACTGATACAGTCTGGCATTGTAATTGATCCATTAAGCTGCCATTCACCGTGTTTCTCCCCATCAGGTGACCTGTACATCGGGGGCATCTCCAAAGAGATGTACCGAGACCTGCCCAAGCTGGTCCACTCCCGTGAGGGATTCCAGGGTTGCCTAGCGACGGTTGATCTAAATGGCCGTCTCCCTGACCTTTTGGCTGATGCCTTGGCAACCATGGGACAAGTAGAGAGAGGCTGTGAAGGTGAGGTGCAAACGCAGAAAACAGTAGATCTGTCCTGGTCCCATGTCCCTACTGCTTTTTCTTTCAGTTTTCATTTAACTCATGCTCTCTGTTATTAGGATAACCCACTAACCCAGCTTTTGGTCTTCTAGATGTAATTTTTACTCTCTTTCTTCTCATCTCCTCCTCAGTCTTTCTGCACAGTGTGTTCTCTCTCTGTTCCACTCTTTCAGCAGTTCACAGGCATCTGTGTGCATTGACTAACCATCTAACTTAATTTGCTTGTTTGCTTTTTTGTTTGGCTGACAAAAGTTACATTGATGAAAGCTGACTTGCAAGGTATATCGCTTTGTGTGAGCATGTGAGACATGTATGAGGGTGGGAAAATGTGTGTGTGAGTGCGTGTGTGTGTGTGTGTGTGTGTGCGCGTGTGCGTATGTGTGTGTGTGTATGTGTGCGTGCGTTGAAACTACCCAGTGCTGTCCAGTGTTGTGTGGATCCAAGTGATCCAGAGTCAAAGGTCAGAGGTGACCAGTCCTCTCCTAGCCACCATAGTGACTTCATCACAGTAGTGACATCACCACCGCTTGACTTGAGTTGACCACAGCTCCACCACCCGGGTTGCCCAGCAGCATGCTCTCTAACCCCTCCTACTGACTCCCAACCTAAACTTCAATACTCCACTTGTGAATCATTTCACACCCTTTCCTCCACGCCTCGAGTTAGAAGTGCAACGTGGGAGAACTAAGTTTGGAGCTTTGACACTCTCCTCCTGTGCAGTTTTAGCACGAGGCGGGGAGAGAATGGCAGACAGACTGCCGAAGAAAGAGTATTGAGATGAAGGCCTTTAAACATAACTCTGCCCTCTTATGTTTAACTCCTCCTCCTGTCCTTACCCCACCCATCTAGCCTCACCACCTGCATGCTCTCCACATTTGGCTCTTTTCACCTAGTACCACAGATTCCAGTTTAGTTTCAGTTCAGTTTTTGTGGATATTCTAGCACCTTCTGTTAGTGTAAAACTAAAGAATGGGAGCCTCTCAACAATATTGTAGTTTCACAATGATTTTCTACTAATACTACTAATCATAAAACCATAACAGCACAACAGTGTACCCCACGATTTCAAAATGCAAAATGTTTCAAGGAAATGAAGTCTAAAGATAACCATACTGTACTGGCATACTGTTGTGAACACACTGGGCTCCAGACAAAATCAGAAAAGAGCGTGTCTGTTTATCTTCTCCTAACTTTTGCACCCTCCCACCCTACCACGTCTCTCACTGCAGGTCCCAGCACTACATGTCAAGAAGACTCCTGTTCAAATCAGGGAGTTTGTTTGCAGCAGTGGGAGGGCTTCACCTGTGACTGCAGCATGACTTCGTATGCTGGGCCACTATGCAATGATGGTGAGTCTTTGCTTTTCGTTTTTTCTTTCAGACCTAGGTGGATTACAGAACATTTCAGCTCTGTAGTAAGAGTGTAGGATGAGCTTATTTCAATATTTTAAACCCAAAAATACAATAAAGTCTCTGTAATAGTATGTGTATGGATGTGTGGTTCACTGAGCATCAGGTTTAAATATACATTTATAGATGCAATGTGCATAATCTCCTTTTAGTCCTGCACTCTCTGTCAAACTTTAATCTTCACCCTAAATGTCTCTGAACTGTAGAAACACACACTTAATTGAACTTTAACCCTGGTGTAGAACTGCAGGTCTTAAACTGATGCGCTTGCATGATTTCAAACACTGATTCAAAGATTTTTTATGTGTGCATTTTATCAGTGCCACCACCTGAGGGCACTGTCATCTGTTGATTCTGAAGTGGCACAAAAATACTACCTGTTCAATGTGTAGTTTGGTTAATCAGATATGGTCTCTTTCTGTAACATGTAATAATATTCTCTTTACATTTTCAAGCTTTTGACACTAAATTATTCTCAGCAGCCTTACAAGCAAGATACTTGATGGTTATTTAGTCATGCTACAGTGAGTCAAACAATTGTATGCCATTATTTGTATGAGTCAGTTATTGTAGTCAGCGCCCTGCACTAATGTTGTTAAGTAGACAGGGAAATACTGATTTTTCAGCGTGTAGGAGGAACAAGCAAAACTCAACTGTGACATTTTAGAGTTTTTATTATTATTTTCCAATATGCCCCTTGTGTACACTTAGCAAAAGAAATATATCTAGGTGCCATCTGAAGTAGGGAACCTCTGATGATTGATTTTTGGTTCATGGCATATAGACATACTTGCAATTAAATGTTTTATCTGTGTGGGCCAGCTGGGACCACTTATATCTTTGCCCGTGATGGAGGTGTGGTGGTTTACACGTGGCCCCCTAATGAACGTCCCAGCACCAGGGCAGACCGGCTCGCCCTTGGGTTCAGCACTCAACAGAAACACGCCATTCTGCTCCGGGTGGACAGCGCATCTGGTCTGGGAGACTACCTTCAGCTGCAGATAGTAAGTACACACCTTTATATTCAAACACCATTTGAGCCATTTAAGTTATTTTACATACTGCTTTTCCTTGAGGAATTCATTTCTACAACACATGTACTGACCGGACATGCTTCATTTATTTATTTCATTAATCTTCATTTAACCACAAAGTTTCATGTGATACATTTCATGTCCCAACCGTCCGGTAGTAGACAAGTGTGTCCCACATCTGAAAAATTACAACAGGCAGTACACTGAACCAACACTTGCACACTCACCCTAATAATGCTTCAGAGTGATCTGTATCCCATAATTCACCACACCATGAGACCAGTCCAGTGGTTGGAATCAATGCATACAAACATGAAGAAAACTAAGTTTATGAAATGTTGAATTCAGCTTGAATATTATTACTTACACTGCACAATAATAGCAGAACCTGCATGGATCAGTATCACTCAAAAATCGACTCTTCTTGATGAGATTGATAAGAATCATATAATTAATTGATATAAAATTAAAAAAATATTAAATATAATTACTGACAGACCTATTTTCTAAGAGAGACCTGGCCAAAATTGCAGGATAAATAAGTATAAAGAGTACATGAAAGAAATTACATCCCTGTCTTTTTAAAACAATTACATTCCTCATAAAGCATTTTTATATCTCTCCTCCTCATCCTCAGGACAAAGGCAACATTAGAGTAGTGTTTAATGTTGGCACTGATGACATCAACATCGAGGAGAGCTCCAAGTTTGTCAACGATGGGAAGTACCACATAATACGGTTCACCCGCAGCGGAGGCAATGCAACCCTCCAACTGGACGACCTGCCGGTTATAGAGCGCTATCCCTCAGGTAGGCCCTGCCCCGCCCACATAAGCCCAACCCACCGACCAACCACAGCACTGCCTGTCCTGGGACAGACTAACTACACCTTAGCCCAAATCAACCCACCTCCTGATTGATGAATCAGTGTTCCTATCAATGTTTATATTCAAACACTGAGGTTGAGAAATATAATTGCAGCTTTGTTTTATGTTATTGTGTTTGAAATGAAATATGTGTGATCTGATATGAAACATGACTTTTTAAACCATAAAATGAGTTAGTTATTACAATAGCTTGTATACTAGCCAGGTATGTCATGTTAGGCCTGTTAAATAGTGTTAAAGGTAATTTATGAAAATATTCAATTCAGGTGTCAGTTGTTTTTCTCACCATAAAAGAAAATAATAACAGTTGGTGCATTTTTGGACAAACAATAATTTAAAAACATGTCATATTTTGAGTTAAATGTTTAACTAGAGAGAAAAAATAAGAAAAAGAAAAAAGTGTATTTTGTTGAACATAGTCTTTGTTTTTACATTTGTTTGTTTTTTATATTTAAAGTGGTAATCTTAGGTTGTAGTCTTCAACACAATGAGGTCCAGGCTTTAGGTAGCTGATAGATAAAATGCTAAATGTTAGTTGTTGTGAGGTGTGTGTAAGGGTTCTTCCTGTATGTAACTCTAAACTCAGTCAGTCATATAGACAGTATGTGGCAGCTGTAACATTATTTCCCTGTGCTCTTGCAGATGTTAACCCCTGGAATGTCTCTTTAAATTAAACCCAATGAACAGAGAGTAAGAGTCCGCTCAGTGGAAACATAGTGAATTCAGCTCCTCTTCTCTTAGCACATCAAGCTTACCTTAACGCAGTGACATGCTAACAATGAGCAGACCATTACTTTCTTTTCATTGCTGTTCTTTTTGTATCCAGCTCCTGTACCACGTTTGGATGTGCGTAATTACTACTGTGTTTTCATCTCTAAATTAAAGGCAACATTGATAACGAGCGCCTGGCCATCGCCAGACAGCGAATCCCCTATCGGCTCGGTCGAGTAGTTGACGATTGGCTACTCGACAAAGGTAAAAACCCTGATTAAAATTCCTTAAAACTTTGAGCTTTAAAATACAATTTGAAGACAGTTGAATATACTTTATTGTGCACCATCAACTAACATCTAAAAATCTAAATCCATAACTAAGTATTTAAAAGTTGGGCAGCTGTAGTGTGTAATACTGTGTAAACTGTAGTGCCTGTGAACGTATCTTGTTAGTGTGTATCTGATAATATCAGGTTAAAGGGACGATGGAGAGAATTAAATGTGAATAAATCAGAAAATAGAAAAGAAGTACTGATAAAAGATGCTTTATTAAGACTTGTAAATAATTTTGTTTATTATCAAATTGTAAACAATAAAGCATTTACTAAAGATTATATGTTGAAAAACAATTTTGTAATCAAATTAAAGTACATGCAAATTATTGTGACATGTAAGTATTATGTAAATTTGAAATGACTAATAGAGCAATTTGAAATAATGTAAAAGTTTTCCTCCTAAACTTCAGCAGAGCTCCTTAAATTAGCCTCTAGTCCCTTTAACAGTGAGCAGTGCTAGAGCTTATAACCTGTGCATGCTTCATAGGGCTGTTACAACAGTTCTCTAGATCTCTGTCTCTCTGTCTGCCTGTCTGTTGCTCCTTCAAATACAATGTCGTGCCGCACAGCCATCACCATAGCAACCATCTGTCAGCCCTATCTTCTCAGGGCCCTCTGACTCCTCTCATCTGCTGCCTCTCCCTCCTCCTTCTGTTCTTTGCCTCTTCATCCTCCTCCTCAACTTCTCGGTCTCTTCACCCTCTCCCCCCTCCGCTCCTCATCTTCTTCCTCTTCTTCTCTGTTTTCTGTTCTCACTCTTATCTCCCTCAGCCTCAGCCCTCTCCACGGTTCTCCACGGCTTCGATTTGCTCTGCCATGCTTAATCTATCCCATCCTCTCACCATGGCTTGGGGGTGGTGGATTGTGTAACACTCAAACACTCTTGTGTGTGTGTGTATGCACGTATGTGACAACTGGTGCGTCTGTGTGTGTGACTGCATTTGCGTGTGTCCGTCGGCCTTCCTTCCTGGTGTGCATCTGTGTGTTTGCCGCGTGTTTGTGTGTGTGTATGTGTGTGTGTGTGTGTGTGTGTACGTGTGTCCATGTAGGTCGCCAGCTGACCATCTTCAACAGCCAGACGACGGTGCGTGTTGGCGGAGGTGAGCGAGGCACAGGCATGTTCCAGGGCCAGCTGTCTGGCCTCTACTACAACGGCCTGCGCATCCTCAACATGGCCGCCGAGGGCCACCCGCACATCAAAGTGGAGGGCAGCGCACGGCTGGTCGGCGACATGCCGTCCTCCTCCATCACCCCGCAGTCCAGCGCTGCAGCTGGAGGCAACCGCTCTGACTCCGCCCCCTCCATAAGTGACATCACAACCACCACAGCCACCAATAGGAAGCAGGGTGCCACACAGCAGGTCAGAGCACAATCACATTTTTAAGTTTTTCTGTGGCAGCTTGTGTATGGAAAACGCTGCTCTGTGTGGTCACACAAAGATTTACTGTACATGTATGTCTTATCACCCCACTGCACACTCCTTTGGTGTGACAATGGGTAATTAGAAAGTGTTAATTTGCTTTGATAAGTTTCTTTTCGAACTCAGTAAGAGGATTAGCCACCACACAGCCCACTAATGAAGGACTAGAGGATACCAAGAAATGTCAGGAGGAGTGGGATTGTTTTAAACTCCACTCGGGGCAAGGCGGGTTTATTTATGTTGCACATTTCGTACACAAAGGCAATTCAAAGGGTTTTACATAAGGCATTAAAACTGAAGGCAGAAGACATTAAAAACACAAATCAGAATTATGGAAAAACATTTTAAAAGGAAAATTAAAAAGATAAATAGAAGGTCATTCAGGATCTAAGCACAAAGTGGATAATGAAAAAATGCTCAAAATTCAGTCAAAGGCAGAGGAGAACATAAAAGTGTTTTTTTTTTTTTTTTTCAGGCATTTTAGCATTTAGGCATTTTTTATTAGATATTACACAGTGGACAGCTGACAGAAGATAAAGTAAAGAGGGGTGATGAAATCCATCAAAGGCCAGACTCCAACCGTGGGTTTGGAGATTACATGGCCAGTGTCTTAGACCCCCAACATTTTAAACCTTGACTTCAGATCAAGTAAATCATCTGTAACTTTACTCCAGCTCTAGCTCGATCTATGAAATGTATCTGAAAAGTCTACTTATTACTGTAACAAGATGCAAAATGGTCTCGTATGGCACAACAAAACAAACAAGTATAATAAGTAAACATATTACTGTAAAGTGACTGATTTTGCAACATGTTTTTCTTGTTTCTGATGAGTGATTAATGGTGTTTTATTTGCTCTGCAACATCAGACTCCCATGCTCATATAATTCTTCTTCTACAGCACATTCATTCATGAAAGGATTAGATGGCAAATTCTCAGCTAAGTGGTCCCTACCCACTAAATTATAGGAGGAGAAATGTTTGTGTTAATGGAGGCTGTAATAGCTTTTCCATAATATGCGTCTAGTAAACTGATGCAAATGGGACTCTACAATAGAAACACATAAATGTTATTGAGGCGTATTTATAGTGGATGCAACTGCAGAGTTGATGCTAATGTCAGAGGATACATTATCAGCAGGTACACCGCAGACTCTTTTGCTCTATTGTTCAGAGCACCACTGAGATGTTGTCTTTGTGGGCGTCTGTGTGTGCCTGCCGCACTGAAAAAGACTTTTTTTTTTCTCCAATGATAGAAGTTGCCATGGAGATAGTGAGCCCCACTACCCACTGCTTGCTTTCTCTCTCCAATCCAGACTCCCATAGAGATTAGGTCCTCTGTGTATAAACCGCCAGCTGTTTCAGACATAAATAATAGAACGCAGAGAGCTGTGAGCTAAGCCTCAGGCATCAATAATGGATATGAGAGCTGGATGGATAGCGCTGCAGAGTGACAGCATTGTCACAGGGGCCTGTTTTTCACACTTCACTCCTCAATTTCTCCCCGTCTATGTGTACGTGTTTTAAAACGAACTATTCCTGCTCTTTTCATATGCTGATGTCATGCTAAATCTGGGGTGCAGAGTTGTGCACTGGAGTCAATATAACTGTATGAGAACTAGGTCAGACCCACTATATGCTCAACATGCTGCAGTGTGTGTGTGTGTGTGTTTGCTCGTTTGTGTAAGTCGAATCACTCCTGCTGGCCCTCAAACTCTGCGTGTGTGTGTGTGTGTTTGTCTTGTTTAAGAAGAATCTACAGCTTCTCCATTGAGGCAGCCTTGTGTTGCCTAGCAACCAACCTGGCCTCAACCAGTGCACACATACAATATAGAGTCGAACACCGAATGCACACACACGCACACACACACAAACACTCAGGTGGATTGAGAACAATAGGCTTGAATTGCAGCACATTGCATCAGAGGAGGGGGAATGATAGATGTCTTCCAGAGGTGCTTCGTCCGAGCAGATTTATCGATTTCACGCACACGCCCAAGTTTGGGTGCACGTTGAAGTGGATCTGCCTAAGTCGCCCCACGGGTTTACTCCTACCGTCAGTACTTTGTGCAGTAAGAATGTGTTATGTGCTTCCTCCTGAAGTCCACAGTTTATTGAATTTTATTTTTTTATTTTTTTCCGTGTTGAAAAGTGGGAGGGATTAATAATGCATGACAGCTGAGCACCAGCGAGGAGAAAAGAGGGAGAGATTGTGTGAGAAAGTGTGTGTGTTTATGCTGGAGGCTGCTCTGACTCACAGAGTTTGAGTTTGGTTTTGATGTTTGGTGTCTGTCTGTGGATGTGTGAATGTGTGCTCGTGTCCGTGTGTGTGTGTGTGCGTGTACCTGTGTTTGATGGGAAGACTGATAGAAGAAACCTGAGGCTCAGAGCAGCGCCCGATTGGCTCTCAGGAATCAGCTGACCCAGACACTTCCACAAGCCCTCTGAACATCTATCTCTCATTTGCTCCCATCCTCCCTCCCTGTCTGTTTTTTTCCTTGCTATCTTCTTCGCTCTCCTCACATCTTTCACATCTTTTTCTCCCTCTTGCCTTTCTTCTGCTCACTATCCATCTTCTGGAGTTACTTTCTCCCTCCTGCCTTGCTCACTTTTCTCTTTTCCTTTCTTCTCACTCTCCTTTGCTCTCTCTCTCCCTCCATATCTTTCCATATTTACCCGTCACTCCCCCCTCCTCGCCTCACCCTGCCTCCCTCCCTCCCTCTCTCTCCGTGGTTGAGCTCCAGTGATAGGCTGTTAATGCAGGCAGTGTATGAGTCTATCTCACCATCTGCAGTAGTGGAGCTAGTTCTCTCCTCTCTCGTCAGGATCTATTCATCAGCCTGCCAACTTCAGCCTGATTTGGTGTGCGCTTGTTGGGTCTGTGTAGATGTGTCTAAATAGAAATATGGAGCACGTTCGGCAATTATAGAGCTTGTGTATGTACATGTGTGTTTGATCTCCAGTTGTGAAAGTAGCAGACAAGCTGTTGAATCTTCTGCAAGAGTGTGTGAGGACAGTGTGCAGCTACTATGTGTGAACTAGGCAGTCAGGGAGGCATGGACGGCCGCTGGCACTGTTCGGCTGCTCAGGTAGAGATTTTGCTCTTTCAGCATGCAGATATGCTTCTCTTGATGCTCTCTCACTTTGTTTCTCTTCCCTACTGTGTCTCTTTTTTCGCATCCTGTCGTTGTGCATCTGTGTCCATCATTATGTCAGCATGCTCTATTCATAGACCATGAAAAGATGGGGACAAAGAGGGAGGGACCGAAGGAAGGTGAGATGGAGGGTGGTTGAAGGGGCGGAGGTTTCGTGGAAATACATTGCTTTAGTACATCTTCTATAAACTTCTGTAGTTTATTGATGTGATTTAA
This sequence comes from Lateolabrax maculatus, assembly GCA_031216445.1. Lineage (NCBI taxonomy): Eukaryota > Metazoa > Chordata > Actinopteri > Acropomatiformes > Lateolabracidae > Lateolabrax > Lateolabrax maculatus. Next base: position 6,550,792 of record CM062200.1, on the reverse strand, counting down.
GTTGTGCTTGGCATGTCTCTAGTTTTCCTCGTGTTCACTGTGTCCCATGTGATAGGTGGATCAATAGTGCAATTGACACCTTCCTGGTTGAATGGGGTGGTCAGCTGACAGGGAGGTGTCACAGAGGAGGGGCCTCGTTAAATTTACTTGTCGGCTTTTGTTTTAGCTGAAATCAGGTTTCAAACAGGTTCCCGTGGAGGGCACATAGGTATCTTTGGGATCAATAATCAAGCTGGGTGGCTCGACATTGTTCGGTGACAGTCAGTGGTGATGTGTTTCCCTACCGGCTGATTGGTTCTTGTGCTATTTGGATCCTGGCACAGGCACAGAGGTTTATTGACTGGCTGGATTCTAGAGGCTAAGCTCACACTAGCAGCATTTGACAGCCCAGTGGGCAGAACTGATTGGAAAGGCAGTGGAGGAAAGAGACAGAGTCAAGCATCAATAACCTGTGTATGTTTCAGGCCAAACTAAACCACAGTAGACTTGTCAGGACCGAGACCACACCATACAAGGCCAGTGCAGGCTTTTTCAGTTTCTCCAATCTTACATAATCTATGTCCTTACTATTTCAAGAAGGCAAGGAAATAGAGAAATCAAGAACACAGAAAAAGCTAAATGAATTTCTGTTTGAAGTGCTGCCTGTAGGTTTCAGCTAAGACATCATCGACCACTTAGTACTTTGATTTGGTTCAGATTCTGTTCTGGTCTGGTTGTAATCTGCCTCTAGAGCTCTTCTCTTTTACAGCTCTGCCGCTCTCTCCCCTCTCCTTTATTCTGTGGGTTACTAACATCTACTGCAATGCATCACAATCCAATTTTAATTTAGTACTGGCACTGAGCGCCCAGTGTGGTTAAAACACACACACACACACACACACACACACACACACACAGACACACGCATTCATATCTCTCATGCTGAAGCATCAAGGCGGGTGATGTTTAACAGTAGTTCATGAATATGCGGAGCACATTAGCACAGTGTTAAGTACAGACCGCAGCACTTTGAAGTCCTCCTCCTCCTATCCTGTCTTCTTTTCTCTCTTTCACCCCAATTGCCTTCTCCTAATATTCCTTTTATCCATCCATCTATCTTTCACTCCTTCCCTTCCCTTCCCTCTTCCCCCCCTCTCCTCACACTCTGGCTAGAATGGCAAATCAATGCACAGGTCCCCACTGAGGGTGCACACTCTTTTTTTCTTTCTTTTTTTTTTTTTATTCCTCATCATTTTTAACAGCCTGAACTTAGAGTTGCCATGGCAACAGGAGGAGCAGGGATGGAGAGGAAAAGGGGCTCTTTTTCCATAGAGAGGGAGCGAGGCACGGAGAAAGAGCGATTGTTGAGATATGAGTTGGGTGATGTAGGCTAGAGGTTGAATGTAAGTGGGTTATTGACATGGTGCTTATGGAGAGGTGTTAAATAAAGGAGATTTTAATGAACTATCAAGTGCTTAGCTGGAGTATTTAATGAAAACGGGAAAATATTGGCTCTTTAGCTTCACACTGCGCATTAGCCAATATCAGATGGAGAGAGCCGTACAGAGGGAAGCAGGGAGGTGTGGAAGATAGATAGACCGGAGGAGAAAAAAGAGGGGGAGGGTCAAGAAGTAGGAGATGATAACTGGCTGTCCCCTTGTGGTTTCAAACAGGATTCAGTGTTTCTCTCCTCCCTCCTCCTTTCTTCTTCTCTCCTCGGTACTCTAGTTTTGGCCGCCTGCCATTGCTGGGGGCCATAACAGGCAAAAGTGTTTGTGGCAAACTGGATAACGGGTGGGCGAGGGATTGGTGCTGTGTGCTCACACATGTAGAGAAAAAAAACAGAAGGGGTGTGGAGTACAGGCTTGCTGTGGATAATAAGTTTGTGTCTATATGTGTGTGTTAATGTCCTACTTTTTCTGGATCCTCTTTCCATAGTCGGCGGACGACCTGTTGGTGGCGTCAGCTGAGTGTCCCAGTGATGATGAAGACATTGACCCCTGTGACCCCAGTTCAGGTGAGACCCCTATTAATACACACATCACGCTGACTTTTTCAGTTTTTGTTTTTTTTCAGGTGTCCTCCCCACTCAGCACGCTCAGTTTTTTCCTACCGCTTTGTCTCTCACTACAATGAATTTTTCATTTCCACTTAGGTTCTGCCTCCAGGCATCACCTAACACTCTCCATCCACTCCCCGATCCTCATCCCCATCCCTTACTTTTCTCTCGCCCCCTCCCCTCACCTTTCCTTAACCCCTTATTCAACCATTCTTTTTATACCTTTCCTTTTCTTCCCTCCTTTCCCTCCCTCGCCTCATCTCCACCCAGCCTAAGGAATTCACATGTAAATTCTTTTACGAACAGTCATTTAATATGGTGTCATATATCACCGTCCTGCAGCCGTCGCTCCCCGTGTATGTCATAAAGAGTCAAATGTATGTAATAAAGATTGATATAACGTGCACCTGTTCTCTGGCTCTCCTCTCAACAGGGTGTAATGTAATCTGTTTACACATTATGTGATAATATGGAAACAGCTTTGGCTCGAAGCTGCAGCCTTCCCTTGCCAGCATGTAGAATTATGCAAAATGCATGTCAAATAATTCATGATGATGCATTATATCTTCTTGCTGCAGCTCTTCACCCATCACCTTGACATGTAATACAAATTAATAATGTATGCAGTAAATTGTAATGTCCCCTCTCCCCTTACAGCCCGCCCTCCCCTGCCAGAGGTGAAGGTGTTCCCAGGTCCATCTGAGGTGGTGCGGGAGAGCAGCAGCACCACGGGCATGGTGGTGGGCATCGTGGCGGCCGCAGCCCTCTGCATCCTCATCCTCCTCTACGCCATGTACAAGTACCGCAACCGCGACGAGGGCTCCTACCACGTGGACGAGAGCCGCAACTACATCAGCAACTCGGCCACACAGCCCAACGGCAGCACCAAGGACAAGCCGCTGGGCATCGCCAAGATCTCCAAGAACAAGAAGAACAAAGACAAGGAGTACTACGTCTGAGGCGGAAGACGTCCGACACACAGACATATACGCATACACCTTTATATATAACGGTATATGTACATAAATAGATATATTCTCAAAAAAAATACACACATACACACTGACATAGACATGCTGATGTTAATGTTTACTCTCGAATAATCACACCTGCACACATGCTGGCAAGCACAAACATTTACATATTCAAACACACACACACATACATTTAAGCACAAACATACACCCACACGCACACACACACAGACTGGCCGAAGGGCATGGACCCTTACTGTATAGTATTTACCAATGAGCAGAGCCTCTGAGAGAGGCTCGTTTTATGAACATAAACACCATTCCAAATGATTTAAAAAAGCACCAGTTCAACTCCCAGTTAAGAACCATTTTGGGGCCAGCCAGATCAAAAGACGAGTCACTCCCCTGCCACAGTAGTACCTCTCCTGTTGGACTCAGAGAGGTCAAAGAAGACTTTAAGTGAAGCGCATGGCAGACTGAGTGTGTTGAGCGAGAGGGCAGAGCACCAGAACAAAGACGATGTAAAAGCACCAAGACAAGCACTAAGTGTCTCTTCCAAGCTTCTCTGCCTTCCTCCCTGTTAGCAGACGGGACTCTGAGGATGCTGAAGAAACAAGCACACCGACGGTCCAAGTCTAAACCCAAGCAACAGGACAGGAAATCTGGGTGTAGCCATAGAAACAGTGAATTACGAGTGACTAGGCAGAGGCAGGGCTGGTGCCATTAATATAATGGATGGGCTTTGGTTGTTATGCTGCAGAGCTGATGTTTTACGACACCCTGTAAATCATGAAGGTGGAATCAGCGGAAAACTGAGAGATATTTTCCTGGACAGGATACTTGAGACTTGAGATGCTACCTACAGACACCAGTCGTGCATGACTGCGGTGTCACACACGCAAACATACAGCACACGTGCACACACACTAAAATATAAACAATCTACACATGCAGACATACACATACCTGCAATGCTAAAGACCCACCATATCTTCATAAGACTGAAGACTATACAAGAAGACAATGGTGAAAATGACAAAGACCATTATGATAATTGTTATGGCAACGATAATGATGAACATGAAGAACATTTGGGCAGTATAGACTCTTTGGGGAAGGGGGGGGGGGGGTCTTATTGCACGTGAATTATCTTACTCCGTGTGATTTATACTGCGTTCAAACTCCAGAGGTTACACCGTGACGCACCACCATCATAAACTTACCACCTTGGCTTCCTAAATACGCACTTGAAATGGTTTTTCGGTCTGTGGGATTCAACAATGATTTAATCTCTGAATCGACTCTCAGTTCAAACCCTCATCGACAAAGTGTGACCATCTCGAGTGTGCTGCATGCCTGAGTCTCCGAGCTGTGCTGTGAAGTGGTGGCGTGTCCCACTAAGTCCAGAGGTGGTAGGTTTGTTTGTGGGGGGAGGAGGAGGAGGAAGGGGGTTGTCGTGGGTTGCAGTGTAACTCCAGTGCAACGCCGGGATGTGTGCGCCCACCACAAGCCGCGTCCTATTTTCTAGCCTGATGTCTTATAGGCCACGCCCACCATACCTGCTCTAACCAACCACCTTTTTTATAGCAAACCAGCCGAGTAAAAGAATCAAAAACAGAACAAAGTAAATGTTACCATGTGTTGCTAATAGATAGAAAAACTCCAGTTCATGATGCCATTGGCTATATGACAACTTGAGTTGCTTTGATTTCATTGGCTCTCCTTTTTCTCTCTCTTTCTCTTTGCGTCCTTTTGTCTTAATTCTATTGGTTGACCAACTTATCAATACTCATGACATGACCAATACAGGGCAGACAGATGGGTTTCCGATAGGCTACAAAATAATTATCTGTTTATGGACATTTGCTGCGTCTGAACACTTCACACTTCAAGACCTGTGGCTCCATGATTTATCAATACAAACAGTGCCATGACATGAATAAGCCCCTCTAGTTCTTCCAAGCAACCTAATCAACCAGTCAGATGCATGCAAAATGACCAGGGCAACAGAAGGACATGAAAAGGACTGTGTGAGATTTCAAAGTATAATGTCAAATTTAACTTAACATATTCCCTTATTCTCTCCATCCTTGACGGGCCTTTTTGACCTCCTGTTCCCCCCTCTCTTCTCCTGTTTTCCCCTTGTTTAGTATGTTTCCCGTTCTGCCCTCCCAGTTCCTCCATGTCTGTTGCTTTCTTTTCCCTCTATCTCTGTTGTGTTGCCATCTGAAACAAAGGAGGTGTCTCAACCATGGGATTCTACATCTAGGTGTTCATTAACCATGTTTATTTTCTATATGTACAATTTTTCTACAGTATTTACTTTTATTTTTATTGTTACGGTTCTTTGATGAACATAAAGTGGAAATTTATTATGAAAAATAGTTTTGAAGATTAATGAGTAAATAAAATATTACCCAAGTGAGCCTGGAGTGCGTTTGTGTGTTGGTTTTTGCTCCCATCCGCCTGCAGACAGAAATACTGAGTCTGTCTCACGTCGCCCACAACTAAGAGATCAGTGTCTGATTAAGACAAACTAGTAGCTACCCACGTTGTTGTCACGAAGCACATCTTAAAAGAATAGTTCAACATTCTGGGAAACAATACTCTTGTTCGCTTTCCTTCGTAGAGCTAAATGAGATGATGGATAACACTCTCATGTCTGTCTGTTAGATACACTGCTTATAGCTTAGCTCAACATAAAGACTGGAGACGGTGAAACAGCTATCCTACTTAAGTCAAAACATTAAAAAATCCGCCTTCCAGGCAGCACCGCAAAGGCTCACTAATTAACACGTTATATCTCGTTTGTTTTGTCGGTGCAAAAACAGAAGTTTAAAAATAATGTGCCATGTTACAGGTAGTTATGCACCAGACTGTTTGTTGGCTGGGAGCAGTAACTTCCTGGAGTCTTCGCTGGTTGCCTGGCAACTACTCAGAGCCACAAAATAGTCCAAAACATAACTCCATGTAAAACACAATATACGTTTTTTTTTTTTACTGTAGAGAGCTACAATGATTATTATCGTGTTCCTCGGGTTTACTGTAAAGACAAATCCACATCCACAACTGCATTTACTATAAGATATTGAAACCTTTGCGATTCTAACGGTTAAACAACTTTGTGAGCCCAGAAAAAAAGTCTTATCTGCTGAAGGACAAACATACGTACACATACATACAGACAGAGATTCCTTTTCTTTGTAGTTTGATGTTTATGGAATTTTGAATGAGGTGTTGATCAGACAAAACAAGACATTTGAAGATGTCACCTTGACCTTCGAGAACTTGTAATGGGTGTTTTTCAATGTTTTCTGACATTTATTGACCAAACGATTAATCGATTAATTGAAAAAATAGTCAATAGATTCATCAATAATAATCATTAGTAGCAGCCCTGCTTCCTTCCACTTTAGTATAGAATATTAAGTAAATTACAAATAAAAATATAGAGGCAGAGGTATAAAGATAAACTAAAAAAGATCTTTTTCTGACCTTTTCTCCTGTTTCCAGTCCTTATGCTAAGATAAGCTGATAAACTGTTGGCCCTAGATTCATATTTAATGGACATGCATGTAAGTGGTATTGATCTTCTCATCTAACCCAGAAAGCAAATAAGCATACGTCCCGGTATATTCCTTTAACCACGTGCTTCTAACAAACTATCTACACCTTGCAAATTCCCCACATTCTTCCTATTCCCTTTCACCTCCTGCTTCATCAAAGTAAGGAAAGCTGCACCTTTTCTTCCAAGTCCCACTCTAACTGGGACAGGAGACACACATAAATACCCCCTTGCACACACCGCACAGGGCTTTGAAGTATGACTCAGTGCAGTGAACGGTGTAAGTCTCTGCAGAGTTGCTGTTTGCCGGATGAAAGATCCCTGAGACTGCAGAGTTGAGCTTGCGTCCTCAGGTGAGAGGAGCTACAAGGACCTGCTATTTAAATAAACATGTCCCAAGTCTCGCTGTCTTGTTCGCGCCCTGTTTTTCTTTCTTTTACCTTTCTTTTTGTCTTTTTCTGAACAGTCTGTGCTGAATGAAAGGCTTGCGTTAGGCTGTAGCCATCTGCTGCTGTGCTGTCCTTGACAGCCAGCTTGCTCAGAGATAAAGACACAGCCCTGCTATAGTTATAGGGTAAATAATGAAACAACTCCAGTGCTCGCCAGAGGCCAATCGGTTACCTTGTGTTAATATCCACCTCCATTATTTACATATAGAGATTGAACTAACCCACCCCAGCAGCCCTGTAAGGCTGTAATGTTCATCACACACCAGAAAACCTACATGGATGAGAGCTTTACCATTCTTACATCCTTACCACTTCTGCACACCAGTATTATGTTCTGTTTTATTTTATAATGTTCCTATAATTTAGCTGCTGCACTATTTTGTCTTGTATTCTAATTAGATTTTACTTATGTGGCTTTTTTTCCTACATATTTGTATGAGCATTGTTGGAGAGGGGCCTGAGATCTAAGAATGTAATTGCCAAGAACTGTTTCACTGTAATTTCTGTTCATATGACAATAAAGACCTTAACAAGACTAGAAAGAAGTGAGCTTACCAGGCTACATTATCTAGCATATATGGATTTATAGAATTCCTTTCCACTGCATCGATTTTGATATTGTCCATCACAAGTATGACAATGTTACAGAAGTACAAGTAACGGAAGAATTTATTTGTTTTAGAGGTAAACTGTCATGAACAGAAATGTTGGGCAAAAGGAAATTCTGACTTGTTTTTTCTAGCAGCATGAAACAGCAGTCGATCATGATTGTCTGTACCAAATTTCAGTGCAACCCATCCCCCCAGTGAAAGTGTAAAAGAAACAAATCATGGTGTAGACTTGTACATCATCAATACACCAACAGACATTCGTCACAGCAGGAAAAACCACAGGTGGAGCTACTAACATTAACAATGGCTGTCGTCCAGGAAAGTGCCACTAAGCCATCACAAAGCCCTGGAACTTGACTGCCTAAATGGGATCACATCCATCGTTATTGATATTAGTTATACTTGTGTTTGAAAAGTCAAAGTATCCACTGTGAAAAAAAGGCAACAGACTATTTGCTATTTTCATTCTGCATAGTTAGAAACTACTCGATTTTTTGACCCACACCTCCCATGAACAGGTGCAAAACAGTCAGCAACAGATTGATCTACAAATTCATATCATGCGTCAACACGCACAAACACACACACACACACACACACACACACACACACACACACACACAGATCTTTCTTCCTTAGTACTTTCTGCACCTGCATTTGTCAGACTCTGCCTATCTTCCTGTCTTTCTCTCTCTCCTTCTGTTTCTTTCTTGCCTTGTGTATAAGCAAAGCTGTGGGAGAGTGTGTGTGTATGTGTGTGTGTGTGGTCAAGTCAGGAGCTCAAGGCTGCTTTTATTTGTGCTTTGGAATAAATCATAAAGAGCTCTGTTCCTCCACATGAGGTTCTCACAGTCCAAAACACACACAATTACACAATAATGTATCAAACCAGAGATAACAACACGTGTGGAGAGGAGAAGCTGAAAATGCATAACGGAAACAAATGTCAAAAAAATACTTTGTTACATAATTGTGTGTGTGTGTGTGTGTGTGTGTGTGTGTGTGTGTGTGTGTGTGCGTGCGCGCAGGCATGTGCACGTGAATGCGGAGAGAGCGTCCTTGCAAACTGGCTGCCCTGCTGATGTGTGGGGAGCGGAGTAGAAAAGAATATTATGTCCATCGCTATCAAACTGTGCTCATCTTTCAACACATATATGAGACAGGAGACAAAACAGATTCACGTTTTCCCCATCACTGTTTTGGTTTTATTTTGTTTGACATGACTTTAAAGCTAAAAAGAAGCCAGAGATATAGGCTGCTCCCTACTGTTTATTTTGTACTGTCTGATTTATTCCAAGACTGTCAAGCAGACTCACTTGCTATTAAAACCATGCAACCCAAAGAGCAAAGAATACACTATCCAAATAAATTATTTTCAAATTGAAATAGACTTTTCAAAACTATGGAGCCCTGCTGAAACTGACTAAATGTACTCAAATGTTATCAAGACACATAAATACATTAATAAATGTTGGTTAAATAATTAAAATGGAATGTGAAAAGAAATATAAAGCTTTACTTTATTCTCTAGTCTCCAACCAGTTGGTAAAATAAATGAAAAATTAATTTATTAAGTAAAATAAATTAAAACTTAATTCATTAAACTACTGTAACTACCTTGCTGAAGCCAACTAATCATCCATTCACTGTAGCATAAACTCTTTCCTCTTTAGTAACAATAACTTGAGCGTTTTTTTCGCCAGCAAGTTAACACTAACAAAGTTAATGCATTGGCTTGTCAGCATTGGCGACTTGCCTGAAAACCTTTTACTTCATTTTGTCAGAGAGTTAAATATTTATTCTTGTTAAGTCAAATAATAAACATTGGGTAAACAAAAATGCAGATTTCACAGCTTTCACTTCTTTATACTATAGGCACATTAGATTTGAACTGTATTTACTATTCTTATGTGACATATGAGGTGATTCTTGTTGTGAAGGATTGTTAGCGCGTATGATTTTCAAATCTGATTTAAATTTTTGCAAATATCATTAGCATTTAATCTAGTGGCCTATTACACTATCACAAAGTGTGATTGCTTGTCTTTGAAGAAGAGAATTTACTGGTTAAGGTTTGGGCCTAATCAATTAAAAGGGAAACAGATTTTTGGACTAGATCATGTCTATTTGTAAAATCTAGGGTAAAAAATGTGTCTTAATCACAACATCCTATCAAGATCTATGCTCTGCTGTGGTGAGTTTTATACACAGATATCCACACACACACACACACACACACAACCCAGCAGAGACCTCCTACATCCTCATACACCCATAAAGCTTTTCACACGCCCCCATCATTCACCACTGCATGGCAGAAAGCACCAAACACTTCATCTCTCTTCGACCCGGCAGTGAACCCAGAGTGGATAGACGATAGACGGACGATCGGGGCAAAAACATTCATATCAAATGTGGAGTGTGGACTCTGGTGGAAGGCCTGCATACATGTAAACACCACGTGAGAGACAAGATCCGAGCGAGAAAAAACAACAGAAGAAGAAAAGCCAGGAGATTTGGATCCGGTCTGTGGACAAACTGCAGTGATGATGGTGACCATTTGGATAATGTTAATGAGTGTGGTGATAAAAGCGGCAGCAGCCTCGGTGCCTGGCTCCGAGATGGACATTAAACCTGGAGTTGAGACCGGCAGGGCCAAACGAACCCTGCGCTTCTGCTACCAGCTGAGATTCGGAGTCACAGAGATTCCCTCCAACATCTCCAGCAACACCCAATGTCTGTGAGTGTGCACACACACACACACACACACACACACAAAAGTAGATGCACACAAACATCTGCAGACACGTTGGGAGGCAAATGTAAAACTGCTCCAGTCATTGTAGATGTTTACATTTCACTTGCTTGCTGAACTCTGCACGGTTGTTTCACATCTCAGAGAAATTGTTTGGGAATTCCTATAGTAGTAACACCAAGTTGTTTTGTGGTGTTACAGGTGATTATAATGCTGCTTAGCTCTTAATTACTCCCTCTTCTGGTTGGCAACTGTACAGAAGACCACAGGATAAGTTTTTATGGAGCTTTATGTAACATTATTCTCAATTTATGCACAACAGGAGAGCAACAACAACATGCTCTGACCGATTCTTCTTCTACTCTTCTACTTTTCCTTTCTTTTTTCTCATTCCTTTTTCTTGATGTTTCTTGTGAACAGTGACAATGATGTCAACATATATATTTGGGATATTAAAGGGGTTCTCCAGTAATTTAATATTATACTTCCATAAAGTGTAGGACCTGCAAGAGACAGATTTTTAAAAGGAGGGTAAAAATTGAGCAGCAAAGGCCAATAACCTGATTTTTAGTCTCTAGTATGGATCCAGCTCCAAAAACACTGGATCCCACATTCCCCATAATGGAACTCAACAGCGTCTCTTGTTTGCCTGGTAAAAGACCACATCTCTGAAACTCTACACCTCCAGCTTGTGATGCAGGCTTTCCACAGAATACATTATACAGCTGTTTTCACAGTCTGAGTAGTACTACTTATGATGAGTGAAATCAGTGTAGTGTTCCTCTATTTAACTACAGCCAGTGACAGAGAATAAAATAGTATTTCTCATTCACAATGTAACACCGAGGCAGATTCAGGGGTATGCCATGTTTACAATTCAAAGTCCCATCTCGTGAGCCTGCATAGTCATTTACACTTTCCTCTCTAATCCTTGCTCATCTCCCCTTGGCTGAATTTTGCGCTGAACTTGCCAATGCCGATCTTATTAAACCTTCATTTACTCAGGGATTGTATGCGAAGCATGTCTGCCTGTCTTCAGCAACTCCCAGTGAAACCACGGCTTTCTGCAGTGGCCACCAAGAAGCCACATGTTAAAGACGGCCTGTGGAAGGTTTTTTTTTTGTTAACAAACAAAAGGTATGTTTACATTCAGAGTTTCTCAAGAAAACACATCATGTGTATCCTTGAAGTCTAATAAACAAATGTATTATCCTCCTCATATTTTGCAACGCCAATGTTTTTTGATATTTCAAAATGTTTAAATCTATGTTTACGGGCTCGCAGTCTTCTTCTTCACTGCATTTATGAGCACATTACAACTTTGCATGTTGAACCTTTCCTTTAGGAGGAATATTGTATGTCTTCTTTCAAAAGTTCCGTAGTGTTGATTGAAGGTACTGCAAGTGGTTTTTGGTGTTTTTGACACAGCTGGATAAGGCAAGAGATGGTGACTGCCACACGGAGTAAACACTGGCCTGTTGTTTTGGTCGTTGAAACGTTGTGAAGGAATCTCAAGGTCAGAAGAGCGAGGGGGTGGGATCGTGGCCTAAAGATTAGAATCGCCTGAAGCGTTCCCACAAACATGCATTTAGACAGATATACAATAATTTTACTCACAAAAGCATGCAAACACAGATACAACTCAGATACACACAGCCGAGGTCCTACTTTGTGGCAAAAGTAGCGACTATTCCCGAGAGACTTGAACTCCCAGGCGGCGATGTGTGTGTTCTCATCTGTTCTGTGCTGCTGGAAGGTCAAGGCTCAGGAACAGCGGGGATATTTACAAGTATGCAGCAATGGATGGCCATTTCAGAGGTGATCTACAACAACCAGATGCAAAAGAAGCTTGGGATCTTGTATAAACATTTTGAACACAAAACAGTTTGCTTTTTGCATGAATAGAAAATCCCCAAAATAAGTGAGAAAATGGTCATGGCCTCGCTGACCTTGCTGTCTCTGACACGCAACAAAATTGGCCACCAGTGATTTCTGAGGCTTTCTCGTGAGTGATTACATTCCTCTGATCAGTGTATTGCTGAGAGATGATGTGACTGGCCGTGTCTGTATCAACAGGGAAGTCAAGCAGACGCGCATCACAGTGATTCCCCAGAGCGCCCTCCGAAGCCTGCAGCACCTCAGGAAACTGTAAGTATGTGTGTCTGTTGCTCATGTTTACTCTTTGATGTGGAACATAATGAACCGAGGAGGTCAAAACACTCAAGATATGGATCATCCAAACAGAGGAGAAGTGCGGTGGAGGGCGAAAGGTCCATGTTCAGGCCTCACAGTCAAATATCTCTGTACCTAGATATAGTGTAATTCCACCAAATACCGAATTTAGTGGTAATACATTTTTATGTTTAGCTGAATTTTATATACAATGCATAAAGATGGAGTATTAAAATTGTCCCCCAAATTCATATTATCTATATAATGTCTATATAAACTGTTAATCTAATGGAAAACAAGAGAGCTCAGAAGTATGGAATTGTATTTGTGCTTCAAACTTTTATTTGTCTTTTACTGTGCGATATGCACATAATAACCTTATAATAATATATAATAATTTCTCAAAAAAATGTATTAAATTTATTTGCATGTTTCAGTTTTATTAGGGTTTATCTTTATACCTTTGCATCCATATTTTTATTTGTAATTTTCTTTATATTTCATATAAAAGGGTTCCCATATATTCTTCTATGAAGTAAGCAGGGCGCCCATCGATAATGCCTCTTGGAAATCAAAAATGAACTGATGAACAGACAAACTCGCAAATGTGTATAAGTCTGGCAATGCCAGGATAAAGGTTCTGCATACTTAGATCCAAAGTAAAAATTTAATGATAAAGCCAAACTTTATGATATAACTAATAAAGTTGAAAACAATATCTGCACAACCATTTATATCCTTTAATTTTCTTTTTCTCAAACATCCCCATCCTCTTCCTCTTCTCTCCACTACCTCTAACCTTAGGACCATATCAGAGAACGACATGTTGGAGAGTATCAGTAGGTTTGCCTTCGCCAGCCTCCCTCAGCTCATGGATATGTGAGTACAGTTTTCTGAAAGCCGCTGCTCGCGACATATTTTACCCAACGTGCTTGTGTGTTTAGTCTTTGTTTAGAAAAAAGAAGAGCTGCATACTCCGAGATTGCTCATCACCCAAACAGTTGAGGAGTACGTTTGGCAGGGTGGTGAAGACAAAATATGTCAAAGAATAAGTGTGAATAAAGACATAACAGCTGATTTTAAAAAATACATATATATATTTAACTTATACATTTCTGTTTTCTTTAGCTTCATCTCTGAGAATGTGGCGTTACAGAATATAGGAGCTTTTGCTTTCTCTGATCTCCCTGAACTCATTGAGATGTAAGTATAACTGGCAGGATAATGGCAGTGGTGAAACCCTGTAATTGTAAGTCATTTTTATTCATGAGTACATGACTGAATGTGTTTCTTTCAGCACTATAACAAAGTCAAAACACCTGAGACACATTGATCCGGATGCTTTCAAGAACCTCTTGAAACTACAGTATCTGTGAGTACTCAGTGAGAGTTCAGTGGGAAGGAAAACTTTCTTCTTCAGTTTGTTCAGTGTTTTTCAAACTGATTGTGAGTCCAAAATGGGTCATGGGTGACAGGCCTACTTCTGACGGGCCCCCACACGACCAGAGACATCATTTTTTAATTAGCTTGGATCCCCTGGAAGAGAAATCAAGTGGTCACACTTCGTCTGATGATAAAAAGCTTTTCCACAAAATGAAAGAAACCAGAATTTCAGCCATGTTAAATTTATTTCTTGCAACAACAACAAAAACAGTTTATAAAGGACAGTACATTGCCAAACTCCCACTATGACATTATCATAACTATTACTGTTATGTTTGTCCCAATTTGTGAGAACTGGGATAAAAATAACGATATAGGTCTGAAAGAATTACAGTTATTAAACTTTTAAACCATGGCACCTTATTTGCACCTGATACTTTGAATTAGATCTCAAATATTTCTAATATAATATAATATTATATTATATTATATTTAAATGCTCATAATGTACCTAAGAAGAAAGTTCTCTTGAACCTGGTTTCATTATTTCAGTTATAAAAAAGGTTAAACATTATTGCTCTTGGAGGTTGGATACAAAGATGATTGTATATAAAAACGTATGACATTCATGGTTCATCATCAGAATATGTCCACTGTATCATTGTGAGTATGTTAGCATGTCGAAATTAGAAATCAGCTTAGACCAAAGCACCACTGTGCCCGAAAATACAACCTCACAGAGCCGCTAGCCTGGCTGCACACTCAAAGTCTTGTTTTGAAATAAGTTTCCAAATGAAAAACCTGTTTTGTCCTAGTTCTGAATAATCAGAGTTCGACAGACTGTTAACAATTTAGAGATACTAAATGTTAAAATTGTCATGTGTTTTTGCCAAAAAAAAATGAAAGGACAGTTTCTTGGACAAGGAGCTCTTATAAATGTCTCTTTCTGCCACCTGAGCTTCTCTCTGAATTGTCTTGGAAACTCTTTGCTTGTTAATTTTTATCTTGGTGAATACAATGAATGCACTGTCTGATTTTGTCACAATGACTCACTGCACAGAGTGTTTGTTGTTCAGAGGTTGCAGTGTGAAATGTAGTAACATTTGGTGGTTAATCTGCACATCACAGGACCATCTCCAACACCGGACTGCAAATCTTTCCAGACTTCACCAAGATCCACTCCACGGCCCACAGATTTCTGTTGTAGGTCTCAACACAAAATGCAAAAGAACTACAAATGCACGCTGAAGCACACACCCACACACCATTATTCCCACATGCACTCAAATATATAGGGTATTGTATGCACACAGAATTGAATATGCCCAGAAGAAATCACACCATTAAACATATTACACTGCAGTTAAAACCTACGCACTGAGTAGTTCTTACAGAACAGAATATCAGGAATACAAACCATCTGTCCCTAGTCTGCAGACTTTTAAAATCCACCTTCAAACTGTCTCCCATCTGACAGCTATCGGCTTCAAAAAGGAAGTGGACTTAAAGGGGGATTGGAGCATGTATTCCTAATATTTTGTAACTTAATTGTACATATATCTGCTGTTTTTCTCCCCATTTACTTTTGTATCACGTGTTTTTGATCTATTTGCTGCTTAGTGACCTGCAAGACAACAGCCACATAGAGAGAGTCCCCCCCAATGCCTTCAGAGGCCTCTGCACTCAAACTATCACCGAGATGTAAGGGATTCATCACTTTTTTTAGAAACATGCGCACCACCCTCACACAGCTCTGAGTGGGCATTACATGCGCAATGCTGAATGTTCCCTGAAATGCTCTCTGGCCTCTTTACTGAGTTCTGTCTTCTCCTACTTGTCTCCTTTTTCTGCAACACTCTTACTGCTATATATCACCTCTTTTTTTTTCCATCATCCCCCTTTTACGGTGTAGCTCACGAGTCCTCCCGAAAATCACGCCGGCCTACTGAATCAGGCCCAGTAAATCAGAGTGACATGTATTTCAATAAATGTTTTAACTCTATCTATATTTGAAATGGCATTATCACACTTTTTACTCCATTACATTTTTCTGACAGGTGTAGTTACTGGTTACTTTACAAATTAATATTTTACATACAAACCATGTCATCAGTTTTGTAGATTAAACTTCCTAACAGAATGTAAAAGTAGTTCCCTCTCGACTAGTTGCAACATTAAAATGCAGTTTAATGGTGATTCATCAGTATTAATAATCCAACATTACAATATAGAGTAACAAAACACTGACAGGCAAACTTCTTCTGCATAATAATTACTTTCATTTTTAATACTTTAAGTACATTTTGCTGATAATAAAATTTTTTACCTTTACATGAGTTACATTTTGACTTTCACTTGTGATAGACTATTTTTAAACTATAGTATTGCCACTTTCTCTTGAAGCAAAAGTTTCACATTTTGGGAAATATGCTTCTTAGCTTTCTTGCAGAGATTTCGATGAGAAGATTGATACCGCTCTCATATTTGTACATTAAAAAAAATATTAAGCAACAATCAGCGACCAGTTAACTTAGTTTAGCACAAAGACTAGAGGGGGGAAACAAAAATTTTTACTTTAATAAAAATCTGAATGTCTCCCACCACTGAATCTATCCAACAAATGTAGATATAATGACTGTTAAAGAGCAGAAAAGAAAGAAAGAGAAGCAGAAGGAGGAGAAGTCTTGCATATAATAAATACAATTTATGAAGTGTGTTCTGTGTACTCACAGCTTTAGTCACTGAGAACAAAAGTACTGCACACGCTAAAATTAGCTTTGATAGTTCAGATAAGTTTACTGTTGGGACTGTTCTGTGTTGGAGCCACATGACTGTAATTTGGCTTCTCTTTCTAATGACAGACGGCTCACCAGAAATGGCATCAAGGAGGTGGCAAGTGACGCCTTCAACGGCACAAAGATGTACAGATTGTGAGTCACAGGCAGAGACACAATCTGAACAGATGATTTACACACACACACACACACAAAAAAAAAAGAAAACACAGCTTGCATATTTAATTCCTCTCTTTATTTCTCCCTCTGTCTCTTTTAGGTTCTTGAGAGGCAACAAACAGCTCACTCACATCAATCCCAACGCCTTTGTGGGTTCCAGTGAGTTGGTGGTACTGTAAGCATGACATCCAACACTAACTCATGCCTACATGATTCACCCTCCTCATCATCATTTATTAAACTCAGGCTGTAGGAGAAAACTAGAAACAATGTGGCATGTGTGGGGAAGCTAAAAAAAAAAAAAAACTGCCAGATTTCCGGTAAAAATAAACCAAGAGAAGTTGACACATTTCATTTGCACCGGAAAGAGGGATTTGTTTACTTGTTTGCTCCCCGAACAAAGAGACACCTTTTTCTATTGAAGTAGCAATCAGAAAAAAACTCTATTTGTTTTTCTCTTGGGCTGCCATTACTGTAATGTGTTTTCACTCCACATCCCAACAATCACTTGGCAATCAAGCTGTGGCTCTTCCCAGGCATTTTCTGTTCAGGAAATGTGATTTCCAGTGTTTTATTCAAACCTTTGTAAATACATAACTGCTTTTATGAGCTCATCGTATGTCAAATGCCTGCTACATATAGCAAACTGAGAACACATTTGTGGAAAATGCCATGGATTCTGAAATTAAAAGGACGGTTGCTCCCCTGTTTAAGTCCAATGTGTTTGTGTTTGTTGTGCAGGGACATCTCCCACACCAGCCTCAGCTCCCTGCCGGACTACATCCTGGGTGGCCTCAAGAGGCTGATTGCAGAGTCCGCCTCCAATCTGACAGAACTTCCTCCTCTGCAGCTCTTCACCAAACTCCACCAGGCCAGCCTGACGTACCCGTCACATTGCTGTGCCTTACAAAACATACACAGGAACAGGTAGGCATGAATTACAGCCAAAAGGTGTCTGAACACCTTGTCATTAAAGGAATAGATTTACATTTTGGGAAATATGTCAGCTTAGGTCAGCATAAAGACTGTAAATGGGAAAGCAGCTAGCGTGGCCCTCTCTAAAGGTAACAAAAATCACCCATGGAACCATTAACACTTGTTTGTTTAAACCTTCTTCCAGGAGTGAACATATAAGGGATTTTGGACTCAGCTTTTTATTTCTTTGTGTGAGAAATAATAACATTTATCTAAAAACAAACTTTCTTTAATCTTATTTACTTATATCTGGATATTTACAATTACTCAATGAACACAACACATACGATTTAACCATAACTGACAGGAGTAAGTATTATATATTATATCAATTGTTGCTATTAATATCCCATTGTGACATTACTAGTTAATTATTATTAACTAATACTGTAGCTTTGATCTTGAGGTCAAAAAAGTCAGAAGAGTGAACGCTGTATTAGTGAAAAACTATGAAAATATTGTTAGTATTTATGTGCACTTTGTGTTTGTTGTTGTGTTCTAGATCGAGGTGGAACCCCCTGTGCTCCGAACCCAAGGCTCAGGATAACTTTCACTTCTACAGGGATTATTGCTCCAACTTCACGTCCATCATCTGTACCCCAACCGAAGATGCCTTTAATCCCTGTGAGGACATCATGTCCGCCGTCCCCCTGCGGGTCATCATCTGGATCATTTCTATCCTCGCACTGCTGGGGAACGCAGCTGTTCTTGTGGTCTTGTTAGGTATGAATTGGAACAATATTTAACAACATATTTAGTCACACTGTATCTAAGGGTTTTTTTTCTCTGGCATTTTCAAGGATCATTCTGTGTGTGAACTTCCTTCTTTTATTATTTCTTTATTTCAATCTTCGAACTTCCTTTTTTTCCTTTTTCTTCCCTTTCACTCATCCTGTCCTACTTTCTCTCAGAATTTGTTCCTTCTTTTTTACTTCTGCTTTCCTCCCTTGTGTTCTTTCTTCCATTCTACCTTCTTTCTTAAATTCCTTCCTTGATTTTGTCTTCTCACGTGTGCTTATTTCTTCTCTTATTTACTTCAAACATGAAAATCCTCAAAACTGGAATTATATGGTTTTCGCTATTGAATATGAACCCAAGGAACATTTTACTTTTAATACTTTTCTCACTTTTTTCTTTCTGCTGTCAGGCAGCCGCTCCAAACTGACTGTTCCTCGTTTCCTCATGTGCCACTTGGCCTTTTCTGACCTCTGCATGGGCATCTACCTGGTAGTCATAGCAACTGTAGACATGCTCACTCGTGGCCATTACTACGACTACGCCATAGACTGGCAGATGGGCCTGGGCTGCAGTGCTGCAGGCTTCTTCACGGTGTGTATGCGTGCATGGAGTCCTTTGAATGCATATGACAGCCCTACATAAATAATAACACTCATAAATGTTTATGTTTAAATAGAAATATGTGTGTTTGTATGTCCTTTGCAGGTGTTTGCCAGTGAGCTGTCTGTGTTCACGTTAACAGCGATCACCCTGGAGCGCTGGCACACCATCACACATGCTCTGCGGCTTGACCGCAAACTTCGCCTGAGACACGCATGCATTGTCATGACAGCAGGCTGGATCTTCTCCTCCCTCGCCGCTTTGCTGCCCACAGTCGGGGTCAGCAGCTACGGCAAGGTGGGGGCTTCGCATAGGCCGCACGTTCTCCATTCAATTTCTCTGTGCTTTCCAGTTTGTCAGAGCAATTTATTTACATATGTCCTTTTTAAAATTTGCTCAGGTCTATGTATTTAGGGATGCAAAATGGTGCATGAACTCATACGCCACAAAATGACTTAGAATATGTGCTTTATGTGCTTTAAAATATGCAAAACAACAAATGTAATGTAATGTTTTGTATGTCTGTGATGACGTTTCAATAGATATAACAGCCCAAAACCAAAAGATATTCAATTTACTATTATGTAACACAAAGAAAAAGAAATTCTCACATTTGAGAACAGTCAAATGTTTGGAATTTTGCTTGAAAAATTACTTTTTCTATTAGTTGATTATCAAATTAATTGCCGATTAATTGTGTCGACTAGTCATTTATTCAATTAATTTACTTAATAGTTTCAGCTCTACAGCAAATTATACAAAAAGATTATGCAAAACCCCAAATGTATTGCATTTCTGAGATGACATTCTAGAGATAGGACTATAATTGCACACATGCTGTCTGAAGTTCTCCTTTGTCCATGTCCATTTTCCTATTGTATTAGTAATAGAGTTTTCCGGCTATTCCTTTAGTATTAGAGAAACAGGCCAACAGCATGTGTAACCTCTGTAATGGCTTCACTGTTTCTGCTTTGTTGCAGAACTGTAAAGTACATCAACAATATTCACATATATTACGTCCATTTTCTGACCTTAAATTGGTGGCCTGGTTTCTTTGTTCATCCAAATATAAAGCTATTTATAGATAGTGTAGGTGTCTGTTTATTTGGCTTACTGGTCCACAGACTTTATCTGGGCTTTAACCGGTCCAGAACTCTTAGCCCAGGTTATGATGTAGAAATGAAGTACACCGTGCGTTTGTTGAATATGTGTGTGTTTATGCGTCTGTATTTGTTTGAAGTGCAGGTGAGTGTCTGCCTGCCCATGGACGTGGAGTCGCTGGTGTCTCAGGTCTACGTGGTGTCTCTGCTCCTCCTCAACATCCTGGCCTTTTTCTGCGTGTGCGGCTGCTACCTCAGCATTTACCTGACTGTCCGCAACCCCTCGTCAGCGCCGGCCCTCGCCGACACCCGCGTGGCCCAGCGCATGGCCATCCTCATCTTCACCGACTTCGTCTGCATGGCTCCCATCTCCTTCTTTGCCATCTCAGCCGCCCTCAAGCTCCCTCTCATCACCGTCTCGGACGCCAAACTCCTGCTGGTCCTCTTCTACCCGATCAACTCCTGCTCCAACCCCTTTCTGTACGCCTTCTTCACTCGCACCTTCAGGCGGGATTTCTTTCTCCTCGCAGCTCGCTTCGGCCTGTTTAAGACCCGGGCGCAGATTTACCGGACAGAGAGTTCCTCCTGTCAGCAGCCGGCATGGACCTCTCCAAAGAGCAGCCATGTGATGCTGTACTCCTTGGCCAATACGTTAAGTCTAGATGGGAAACAAGTGTGCTGACTGCCATTCAAAAATCCACAGATCCAGACCTTTTGGTGAACTGTCAATAGGAGGTTCATATTTCTCTCCCCACAGAAGTCCTATTTCTCTCTCGCAAATAAAGGTGGAGATGTTCACAGAATATAGTGCATGAACACCTCATAAAGTTACAAGAAATTCAACTTTGCTTAAGAGGTGCACTTGTTTTCATGTGTGCAAGTTGTACAGATACTGAACAGGCTTCTAAATCCTTTAAAATGATGCCCCAACTCATCATTCTCATGCTTTGAATGACATCAAATTATGTTGGTTTTCACGTATCTCTGATATGTTGCCAGCATCTTAGGGCAGCATATCAGCCACTGACTTATCAGGCCTGACCTCAACAACAGAGGGCACAAGTGTCCGGTGTCCTTCTTAAACCATGTGACCCGTGGGTAAACTGTACTGTATGTACAGTGTTTATAGAAATCCAAGTAAAGATAGCTACAAAACAACTGCAGATACTTTGACCAAATCTAGGTCAAAAAGCTGTCCTAGATAATTCCTTGTGTTTGTTTCAGCTTGATTGGGACGCCACATGGGTGGAGTTTGCTGCATCATGGCAATTTAGATCACAAGTTAAAGTAGGAACAGTATAAGAAGTAAACTGATTTCACTGTCATGCATCTTCTTACATAACAAATGCCATCCATCTGGTGTCTCAAGATAATGAAACAAACTGATGCAAACCTACTTTGAAACAGTTTAATAAAGGTTCCAGGATATCGGCACATCAAGAAATCAACATTTATTTAGCATTCAACGTCATGATTGAATGATATTCATTAAGCAGCACACCGCAGGGACCTACTGATTAATAATCTCCTCATACACTGTCTGCTGTAGCTCTCAACACCTCCACATCCATCCTACCCTTCAGTTTCCCTATTTTTTTAATGAAGGACATGTTATTATCTTTGTAATGTGATTATGTTTATGTATTATTAAGTGCCACTTTTTTATATGTGTGTGTTTTGTACAAAATATATATCATTGTGTTTTTTCACGTGATTTATAAATGTGTTTATTATATACTCTCTGCTTGAGCTTTTGTATGGTGGATGACACACACACACACGCACACACACGCACACACACACACACACACATACACATTAAAGTGAGCTGTCTTTATCTAGAAATGCTGCTGTCCTTCAGAGCATCCAAAGCTTTCAAGGAGAAAGTGACCCTTCCAACCTTTGCTTCATGTGCCAGGGTGGGTGGGTGGCTGTGGGAGTGGGAGAGTACACAGCTGCTCTTTCTGCTTATTACAGGAGGATGGATATGACAGCTAGATAAGACACGTACAGGCACTCAGAAGCAAGCAAGTCAGGGTTTCAAGGCTGCAGCTGCAAGAAGGAATCCAAGTCCATCTCATTGATATGGACACACTGCCTCCTACATGCCAACATTGAACGTGTGGGTGCATTTATACTCTTTAACCAGCAGGTGATGCTACTGATGCAGGATTTAAACCATGTACCTCCAAATTTGGTGATTTTGAATTTTAAAGGATTAAGTGTTCCTTTATGCAAAACAAATCTCTCACTACTTAAAGTAGAAAACCTGAAAACAGGCTTTTTTTCTGAGGTCAGGAAAAGTTGACTTTTTAGAGATACATGGTTCTCACAGGACAGAGACACAACAAACGTGATGATTTTATAGAATGTGATGCATTGCTGTAGATTAAACTGCCCAAAGGTATATACACATATTTTATAATCTACATGTATCAGAAATGTTTATATACTGTGATTTTGTTGGTCTGTTCTGTACATGCAACATCTATTGCATGTTAGTCCATGCTGGGAGAGGGATCAGTTTTCTGTCGCTCTTCCTAAGGTTTCTTCCATTTCTTCCTTGTTAAAGGTTTTTTTGTTTTTTTTTTCCTTATCTGTATCGAGGGTCTAAGGACAGAGGGTGCTGTACACTGTACAGATTGTAAAGCTCCCTGAGGCAAGCTGTGATTTGTAATTTTGGGCTATATAAATAAAATGTGACTTTACTTGACTGTATAAACCAGTTAAAATTACCCCAACCTATTAATATTAATCCAAAAACATGATATATAATAGTAAGACACTGACAGGGACATTTTTTTCAGCATTATGAGTTGTAAATGTCGCTGATAATACTTTTTAAATACATGACTTTTACTTGCAGCAGAGTATTTTTAAAGTGAGTTATTTTTCTACTTTAGTAAAGGAACTGAATACTTCATCTACCATTCCTCAACGGACTTATATTCTTTCCTAACATGTCTTCATAAAAAAATGTAACAAAACAGCGACATCAAACCATCACTATTACATGAAAAAAAGTAGACAATAGCGCATGCTGCTGATGATATTTAAAGTCTCCAGACAGAGCACTGAGGAATAATGTGACACACTGGGGCCTACACAGATAAAATTGTGCTGTTGTTGCTCCTCGCAGGATATTTATCTGTAACTATTCTCAGTAATAACATTCAGGGCGTCATACTGACCTTAAATTGTTGCATGTCATACCCCTTTCACTCCCTACCTTCCTGTCTATGTCTCTAATAAATGTAATATATAAACTCATATGCACTGATTACTACAGATGATTGATTAATTGGGTCTTTTATTGACTGTAAAAAGGTGTGAGATACAGGGAAAGAAAGGAGGAAAATAATGAAACACCAGATAAAACTTAACAATGTAATAAAACAGTTTCAGTGCAATGCTGTGACTTTAAATACTTTGAGATTATAACCCAATCGTTTGCAGCCAAACAATGCCCTCTGGTGGTCCAATTACATAAAATTATACTAATTGCCCAACCGTGTTTATTAAAGTGATACTCCACCCAAAATCTATAATTTGAGACACTCACTTCCTGTAGACATAAAAAGTGGCTTTAAAAAGATTGGAGTTAAGTTCATCTTGCATTCATGTGAGTTAAAATTGATTCCTATTGTATTCAATAGTTTGTGTTATTATTATTATTATTTGTGTTTAATTATAATTGATTAATACGTTGATACATTTAACAGTTTGATTACACATTCATTAATTAAATTTGTATTTAAATGATGCCTTCAAAAACTCTAAATAATCAAAAAGAACAATCAATTTCCCAGGTAATTATTCAGTCTCACAATTTGTGTCTCCTGCTTTAACGTTCACAATCTCATTTCACTTTTGTAAGTGTGAAAACGTATAAAACCTCTCAATATAAACATTTCCTGCAACCTAACCCAAGTCTATCTTCACCATATGCTCAGTGTGTCCCAAACACTCCACTGATATATATATGGTAAATAATAAATGTAATTTATCAATTAGATATGAAGACAATTAGACACATTCAAGGTTACGCTCTTTGTTGATAATGAAGAGTTGAAATGCGAGGTGTGACATTAAGCCTTGTCAATGTGGCACACTGCTATAAAACACACTGACATGTAGCTCAGATGTTATGCATGATATAATGGGGACTAAAGCTGCAGAACGCATATTATTTTTAAGCCCATGCATTGATCAAATCGCCGCTTGACCGATCCCGAACCCCAACAGAAAGCTTTCTCCACTCGTCTGCTACGAGGCTCCTGATTGGCCGCTGCCGGAGGAGATTATAGAACGACGCGTGTGATTGGTCGAGCGTACACCCTGCTCTTTTTTTTTTTTTTTTTTTTTTTTCCTCTCGCGATTGTTTCCCGTGTGGGTTAATGGCTCCTCCTGCTACAGACTGAGACGGAGCTGGCACCGAGCAGCGATACGGGGGGAGCTGTAACACCACGGAGAGAAGAGAGAGAGAGAGAAAAAAAAAAAAAAAAAGGCGATTACACCCCAAATACCAGCGGGTTTTTGATCGCAATTGTTTGGGTGTATCCGGGCAAACGGCTGGTCGGGTTGGTAGTTCGGGGTCGAGGGCTAAATTTAGAAGCGGGCGGTCGAGGATAGCAGTTTATTTTTCCAACAAACCAACTCCCCAGATGAACTCCGTCAGAGCCACCAACAGGAGACCCAGGCGAGTGTCGAGGCCGCGCCCGGTGCAGCCCGAACGGAACAACGGGGACCGAGGTAAGCCAGGCCGCGGCAAAGCTAGCGGCCGTGAGACGACGCCGAAGTCGGGCGGTAGCTGTCTTCGCACAACCCCGGGGTTATTTTTTTCCCTTCCCGGGTTCTCCTCCCCCCTGTGCGCGGCGCGCTGCGCAGGAAAACCCGAGGCTTCTCGCTCTGTGGCTTAGGCCAGGCCGCGCTTTGTTTGGCTTGAGTGATTGGGGCTAGCTAACTAGCCCACCAGGTTATGTGGATGTTGGGTGGGTGGGGGGGGGGGGGGTAGTGGTGTTAGTGGGTGGTGGTTTGTCTTCGCCCAACGTAATTGCGCATGTAGCCCCACGGTCAACATTTACAGGTCTTAATTCAGGTAACCTCAACCGGGGGCGAGAGAGGAGATAGACCCCCTCGCACGCTCCCACCACAATCTGCGTGTTTGCTCGCCCGTCGCATTCCCAGCTGTCACTGCCGATTCCGAGGGTGTAAATCTGCGGTGTCTTTGGACTGCCATTTTTTTGGGGTGTAACGTTAACAAAAACATTAGCAGCGAACGGCGGAGGGGGTGGGGGGGCCAATGGTAATGGTAGTTTAGCTGCCCCAGCTGCAAGAGGCCACACGGATCAGCTGTGGTAGATAAATAGGCACATAGATACGGTGTGTTACACTGTGCCTTTTTTTTTTTTCCTCCTCTTCTCTGTGCTCGTAGTTTAAAGCCAGAGCCCGGATGCCCCTTCCTTGTTCGCGGTGCCTCGCTAGCCGTGGCTCTATTTGTTTACACCGCGGATTTGCCAGCTACGCAGTTCAGTTTTTTTTTTAGCCATTAGCCCTGCACGTCTAATCGACTTTCATCAGCGGCCCGTAATTTGACAGCAGCATAAAAGATGAGTCTGATTCCGCTCATAACGGGCCCGGAGACAAACGCCGCCTGCCCGATATCAGTAGGGAATGACTAGACATGAAGGACTAGTGCTGTGGCTGCAGGGGGTGCATCTGCCATTATCAATCACTAACCTTTGTCTGCCTTACCAACTATTACCCTGCCTGTTAGCCTGCGCAGTGTGAACTGCATGTGAGCTGAATGCACACCATTGTGTTATTAATGGTAAGGAGTGTCAGTGGTTTAAGTGTTTGCTGCAATTACTGGATACATTTTAGATGTGTAATTAAGCAAAAGAGACATCTCAGCCTCTCAGAGAAATACCCAGTGATTTTATTTAATTTTTTTTTATTGCATAGCCTTGCTATATATATCCTGCAGCTTTGTGCATTGAAGAGCCTGTTTTAGAAAATGGAGTATATGTAGGAAATCTGTTTGCCTTTCTGTCCAGATGAGGAGGGTCCTGCAGCAGCTGCAGCAGAGATGGCTATTGAGGAGTCCGGTCCAGGTGCTCAGAACAGTCCCTACCAGCTTCGTCGCAAGACCCTGCTTCCCAAGAGAACCGCTGCTGCCTCTGCCACCGCCTCTGCCTGCCCCAGCAAGGGCCCAATGGAGGTTAGACTGAAACATTTGAATGCATTACTTGTGCATTGACTGCAGTGTGTACAGATTTGGTGTGTGTGTATGAAATGAGAGAGAACTGCTGATGGATTGTGTCCTCCTTGTGTCCAGGAACAATGATTTTGTGACAGCAGTAAATTTCCCAGTTGATCACTTAGTGCTTGAATCTGGGCACAGAGTTGATATCCTATTCCTTCTCTTTTACAGGGAGCTTCCACTTCATCAACAGAAGCCTTTGGCCATCGAGCCAAGCGGGCACGAGTGTCCGGTAAGAGCCACGACCTGCCAGGTGTGTGTTAAATCTCCGCAACTGGGGCAAGGAGAGTGTTGTGTTTTTTTTTTTTTTTTTGCTTTTCTTTTTTTTTCCTCTTCTTTTTTGAATCTTTATTGATTTTTGTGTGTGTGTGTGCTGGTAAATCTTGTTATCTTTCAATCCATTAATAGCATGACTCCATAGTTTAATGTGCTTGGAGTGAAAATATTTCCCCTCAAGCTTACATTGTGTTTGTGTGTGTGTGTGTGTGTGTGTGTTTTCTTTTTTTTTTTTAGCAGCCCCAGCAGAGCAGTATCTGCAGCAGAAGCTTCCAGACGAGGTTGTTTTGAAGATCTTCTCCTACTTACTGGAACAGGACCTCTGTCAGGCAGCTTGTGTCTGCAAGAGATTCAGCCAACTAGCCAACGACCCCATCCTTTGGTCAGTGCTGCAGACTTGTCTGTTCCTGTTTTG
This sequence comes from Lateolabrax maculatus, assembly GCA_031216445.1. Lineage (NCBI taxonomy): Eukaryota > Metazoa > Chordata > Actinopteri > Acropomatiformes > Lateolabracidae > Lateolabrax > Lateolabrax maculatus. Next base: position 6,523,525 of record CM062200.1, on the reverse strand, counting down.
AATATCAAATTATTAAAAGGCAGGCAACTGAAATTCGTTTTATGTGGTATTTGATATTCTAGGAAGCGTTTGTACATGGAGGTGTTTGAGTACACACGTCCCATGATGCACCCTGAGCCAGGCAGGTTCTACCAGGTCAGCCCAGAGGAGCATGAACACCCAAACCCCTGGAAAGAGAGCTTCCAACAGCTGGTAAGTCTGCCCCCAGCCCATAGTTTTCTATGTGTTGTTTTTATCGTGAAGAAGTAAGTTCTTCAATATCTTTGCACAGACTCTGTTTATTTTATTTTCCCCTAACATTTTCTCTCTATATATTAAAAATAAACAACGTGCAGTTCTGCAAAGTCATATATGGCTTTGCAATAAAATCCATGCCACTCACTGGAGTAATAATAGCTGACCCAGTGTCTGTAAAGTTAAAACACTTTGCACATACACATCAGAAAGCAAATAAATGTCTATATGTTTATTTTTGAATTGCCACAATATGTAAAGGGAGAAATGATGACAAGCACTTTGGAAAATGTGCTTCATTAAGCAACAGTAAGCAATGAAAAACAACAACTCAAATAAAATTGACCTAAAAAGTGCTATTACTTAAGTGCTTGTGTTTAATTCTCCAAAGCTGCCCTTAGCATGTTTTGTCTGGGGTAAATTTTGGTCAAACATGTATAACAAGTAGCTGTCAGAACTCTTTTTAACCGCATATACAGTATTTTCTCAGTAAGTTTCCCAATGAATGCTTTCATTTTATCCACAAACAGATCAGTTTAGTATGTGTACATGTGATCACAATGTTGTTCCAAGGCTATGTCAACATAGTATGTGTACAATCGTTACAGTGGAGTTTAGCTCATTATCTAATCCTATCAATCCAGGGCTTTTCTCAGACTAAACATCGTCTAAGGTCTTGAGCCTAACGGGAGACAGACATGTTTGCTTTATTAATTATAACAATGTAGGAAAATTCTAACAAAACATTGATTGCAGTTTGTTTTTTGTAATCTCTTGATTCTTGCATTTTTCAGGAGACCTACCCTTTACAGTTAGCAGCATGTAATTGTAATGTCTATAAATAAAAATAAAAAAAATGCAGTGTTTTACTGTTGCATCTATTGTAATCACTCTGAAATCTTTGTGAAATGTTGTACTTCTGCATACCTTCTTCTGTGGTGGTTGGTGTGTGGGTTGCATATATTTATGAATGACCATGATTCCTAACTTGTGGTTCGGGGGTCGCAAGATGATTAACAGGACAGTAGGCATATGCAACGGGCAGTGAGGGGTCACACGTACATTGCTTCGTTTTTAAAAGGTCACAAGCAAAAAGGGTCGGGAACAACTGATGTAAACTGACTGTATACATTTGTATGGCACCTTCTTGTGTAGCACATTCTCTTTAATCTGTGTTTTCTATTCAAAAACCTTAGTCTAGCACCTAAAATATTTTTGCTGTACTTCTAGGTGGAAAAGGTGAGCGTGATGCCCAGGTTGTGTTAGGATCACATTAACGTTTGACTTGACGTTGGTGTTCTCTGTGTTGCAGTACAAAGGTGCTCATGTAAAACCAGGATTTGCTGAGCATTTCTACAGTAACCCTGGCAGATACAAAGGCAGAGAGAATATGCTGGTAAGTCAAAACTTCTTACCTAAAGAGAAATCCTTCAGGATTTATTTCACTGGCCATGGTACTGACATTTATGCAGAGCACAGCTAATGTAAACACCTGCTTGCTCTTTCAAACTGCCATCTGATTAATTGTAGGTGTGTATATTCTGGCTGAACATGTTTGTGCCTTTCTCCTGCAGTATTATGACACCATCGAAGATGCGCTGGGTGGAGTACAAGAGGCCCACTTTGACGGTCTAATCTTCGTCCACTCTGGCATCTATACAGACGAGTGGATTTATATAGAGTCCCCCATCACCATGATTGGTGCAGGTAAGCATGTTGCCGTCACTGAAAATTACCTTGATGCTTGTTCCGCATGCAGTCAATACCTCTCTTAAGATGGGGTACACTCTCAGCGGTGTTTATGTCCATATGTATGAGGGTGTTAATGAGTGTTCTCTGCTTTCCCCTCAGCTCCTGGTAAAGTAGCAGACAAGGTGGTGATAGAGAATACAAGAGACTCAACGTTTGTCTTCATGGAGGGCTCAGAGGATGCCTATGTGGGATACATGACCATCAAGGTAAACATAGACCTCACTTTTCCCTTGATTGTACCTCTTTTCAAACAAACTTGACGAAGGACTTTTATATTAACAAGTCTGTTTTATAGTCACATCACAGGGCTCCAGTGTTAAACTATGTAGCCACAGTGGGAACGTCCAGCTTAGTCTCTAATTTATTATTTATGCATAGTTGAGGATAAAATTATTATTATTTCCCAAATGGAGTCTTCAGGGATTCTGTGTGGCTTAAAGAGAACATGCCGTAAGTAATCACGAATGAGTCGAACAACAAACATGGGCCTTGTAACTATGCTCATGGGCTTCTGACATAACAAAAATAAATTGAGTGGTCAATTAAAACATTTGTCTTTATAGTTTTGGGGATTGGAAAAAGCACACAGTGTCCAACCTATAAGAGACAATTGGCTGATATTGGTACAGCTCTAAACTGCTTCATTGTCATGTTTTGATTTGTTTCAGATCGGTTTGCCGATCAGTTTTTAATAAACTGATATTTTTAAAAATGTAAGCTAGACGGTTATAATATGAACTGTGTGTCATATTTAAGAGCTCAGGAAGAAGACATGTGACACATAATATGACTGATTTAACTCATTGAGTTTAACTCAGTGTCATACAATGCCAGTTAGACAGTACACAATACAAGATTTGGGTTTATGTTGACTGCTGTTTCACTCCAAAGACCAAAAACACCTACGTGGTTGTCTGGGTAGATTTGTATGTAGAGTTAAACCAACTATAGCATTTATGAAATGTAAAAAAAACAAAAAACAATTTGATTATTTTATGTCTCTTCTGGTGTAAGGTATCACTGCTTCATGATTATATCAGCTTAAAGTATTTGTGGCACTGATGCCTCCAGTAGGGAGAATCCAGTGTGGATGTGGTGGGTGGAAAGAAGCTTGACGTGTTGTCAGCAAGCGCAGTCTCTGTCTGACCTCTGCTGCTCCTCTCTCCTCAGTTTAATCCTGATGATAAGTCAGCGCAGCACCATAACGCCCACCACTGTCTGGAGATCACAGTCAACTGCAGCCCCAACATAGACCACTGCATCATCCGCTCCACATGCACAGGTAACACACACAGGCCACAGTAACACAAATGAATGTGCACTTTGTTGACAGATGCAAATGTATTATTTTATATGATATTGTGTTTGTGTCTACGCCAATACAGGAGTTTAGATTAATGGTTTTCTATGGTTTGAAAAGAACAGTGTCCTTAATTTTGGTTAATCACTTAATGATCAGTGTGTTCATTAGGTTTCAGGATGAGATACTAAATTTGTCATTTGGGTCTTGGACTGAAAACCCAAAAAGCCCTGGAGCAGTATTTTTTGGCAACTACTGTTTTTCTTTTGAATGACAGTTTGCTCTCTCTGATGACAAACTTTGGGTTGTTGGATTGCAGCAATGGGGAACAATGCCAGTATAACACTCCCTCATGTATTGACAGTTTCCATCAGCCTGGGTCATGTGACAAGTGTCTTTTATATTTGTTGTCTGATTAAGACCATGTAGCATGAGATTTCACACCACAGGTAGCATCAATAAACTGTATATCTTCGGAGCAATGAGTACTGAGATGCCAGTAATAATTTTTATGTTGGTGTTACCCAGAAATCCTAGTTTTCTACCCATTAAATATGAGTTATTTGCCTATGTGCATAATGTAGTCCTGACAGTATCTACTTCATACATGTGTGGCAAGCAGTCGATACATGTGTCTAATATACTGTATGAACATGTTTGTGTATATGCATACACCATATGTGTTAGAAGTGGCGACTAGATTTATGATAGCAGCCAAAACTAAATTGCCTCAGCATAAAGTTAACCAATGGCAATTTAGATTTTTATGAAAATACCAAACTTTTGATAGTTTAAGCTTCTCAAATGTAAGGATTTGCTTGCTTTTATCTGTTCTTGCTGTGTATATAAAATACCATTTGTTTTTTTTTGGTCAATTGATAAAGAAAGTGATCATTACTTGCAGCTCTACTGTATTGTGACACTTTTTTTTTCCTTCTGTGTTTAGTGGGTTCAGCTGTGTGTGTGAGTGGCCAGGGAGCATGTCCAACCATCAAACACTGCAACATCAGTGACTGTGAGAACGTGGGACTGTACATTACAGATCACGCACAGGTATAAATCACTTTTCCGCTTCGATGATAACACTAATTGTTTGCCATAAAAGCACAAACATACGGACAGAAATGTTCACACATGCTTGTCTGTTCCAGGGCATTTATGAAGACAATGAAATCAGCAACAATGCGCTAGCGGGAATTTGGGTGAAAAATCACGGCAATCCCATCATTAGACGTAACCACATCCACCACGGACGAGATGTTGGAGTGTTCACCTTCGATCACGGCATGGTAAATACGCCTCAACTGTGTCATGTCCTGCACTTTTACTTGAAGAAACCTCACAGGCCATCTAATTTGTCTTCTCTGTGTTTCAGGGTTACTTTGAGAATTGTAACATCCATAGAAACCGTATAGCAGGCTTTGAGGTGAAGGCCTACGCCAACCCCACAGTGGTGCGTTGTGAGATCCATCATGGCCAAACAGGAGGCATCTATGTCCATGAGAAGGGGCGGGGACAGTTTATAGAGAACAAAATCTATGCCAATAACTTCGCTGGTGTGTGGATCACATCCAACAGTGACCCGACGATACGGTGAGGACAAGATCACACTGGACAGCACTTGTTTTAGACCTATAGAAGGATGCAGGCTATTTTGGTGTGTTTATTCCACAATTGTGACTGTTTTTTCTTTCTTTATATGTAGGGGAAATGCTATATTCAACGGTAACCAAGGAGGGGTGTACATATTTGGAGATGGACGGGGTTTGATAGAGAGTAACGATATCTATGGTAACGCCTTGGCGGGAATCCAGATCCGAACCAACAGCTGCCCCATTGTACGGCACAACAAGATCCATGATGGGCAGCATGGGGGCATCTATGTGGTAAATACACTCTTCAACTTACCAGTAGATATGAAATGTCCCAATTGGTTAAAGTATGACCTTTTTCCTGTAAGTACAGATAACTGTACAGTTTTTAATAAAAGCTTAATGTTCCTGACAGCTGATCCTGCTTTGTGTTTCAGCACGAGAAAGGCCAGGGGGTGATCGAGGAGAATGAGGTTTACAGCAACACACTGGCTGGAGTCTGGGTGACCACAGGCAGCACGCCCGTCCTCCGCAAGAACCGCATCCACAGTGGCAAACAGGTAAAATCAACATGGTTAAACATTGTCAAACTTTCCCCGTATAAAGCCCCGAAAAATCATCAAATTTTTAATCCTAGTTCTTGGTTTCTTAAGGAGTCTGGTCATGGTTTGACACATGTAAACATCATTATGTGCCAGACATACTCGGATAACAGAAGGTGTACTGCGCCATGTGTGGGCACGTGTACTCAAGTGTTTTGCATGTGAACATTGAACATTCTGTTTATTGTGTTATTTTTGGCAACAGGGACACTAGATTGGAGGGTGTCAAAAGGTCAATATAAACACCCTCTGTGAGCTCTTAGAGTATGATAAGCACCTGAGCTACTCCATTACGTAAGATAAGATAAGGCTTAGAGGGGAAATTGCGGTGTATGTAAGTATAAACATTGTCACGCATTTTTCCTAAACGCTGTGTCTGAATTAACTTCAGTAATTAAACAAGAATACTTTAGAAAATAATTTTAATCCTCTGATAATCAGAATTGGGTCACTAATTGAGGTCTCCAGCTGTTCGCTCAGCCTTCCCACTGTTTTACTGAGTAGTTATTTATTCCCAGAACTGGACAGTACAGGAAGTAAATGCTATGTTCAATATACTGTGTGCGTGCGTGCGTGCGTGCGTGTGTGTGTATACAATGTCTTTAATGTGCCTTCAATCTCTATAACAAATGTATATTATCTTTGTGTTTATTCAATGTTGTGATCATTTGTCCCTTTTTCCCTTTTAGGTTGGCGTGTATTTCTACGACAATGGGCACGGTGTGTTGGAAGACAATGACATCTACAACCACATGTACTCTGGTGTACAAATAAGGTAACGACTATCTCCTTTCAACAGCGTATTCACCAAACATACAAAATATGAGATACCTTTTTAAAAAAACAGATGATTCAATGTTAAAGCTTTTACTCCTTAATGTTGTTTCTAGTTTTCTCTTGATTCAAATAATTCTTGTTTCTTGACAGGACGGGGAGCAACCCAAAGATCAGGCGCAACAAGATCTGGGGAGGCCAGAATGGAGGGATTTTAGTCTACAACTCAGGTCTGTATTTGTCACTCTGCCACTCTGTTTATATATGTAGCGTACATTTACTTGTACATCTAATCCTGCTGTTTAATATAACAGGTCTGGGCTTCATCGAAGACAATGAGATCTTTGACAACGCCATGGCTGGGGTGTGGATTAAGACGGACAGCAACCCCACACTGAGGCGAAATAAGATTCATGACGGCAGAGATGGAGGCATCTGCATCTTCAATGGAGGCAGAGGTACTTTTCCAAAAAGAAAGAACATTTCAGAGGCTATGTGATGTTTTCCTAATTAACTGGCTGTTTGTGTTAAAAACATTTGAAACTTCAAAGCACAATCAACTTAGATTCACACGCTAGAATTATGGCATCTTCTTACCTGTAACCTTGGTGTTTGTTCCTTTGGATTTTGCTCCTGTATGTCTATAGTTTGAACTATGAAATCTTTCTCTGTAGGTCTGCTGGAAGAGAATGACATCTTCAGGAACGCTCAGGCCGGTGTGCTTATCAGTACCAACAGCCATCCAATACTCCGCAAGAACCGCATTTTTGACGGCTTCGCTGCAGGTTAGCTTTTTTCAAAATCAAGTTCATAAGAGCACAAAACCCCCTTGGTTTGTATCTCCTTTTGGTGCTGATGGCAGATTTTTTTTTCTTCTTCTTCTTCAGGTATTGAAATCACCAACCACGCCACAGCCACTCTGGAGGGCAACCAGATCTTCAACAATCGCTTTGGAGGCCTGTTTCTGGCCTCGGGAGTCAACGTCACCATGAAAGGTAATTTGGTGCTTCGTGGGCATCAAAGCTTTGCCCAGTCTGGTTACAAGCTGGTCGAAACTGTGGTTTCTAATTGTTCTCCCCTGTTCACTTTCTGTCCCTCCTCTGTCAGATAATAAGATTCTGAATAACCAAGATGCCATTGAGAAGGCAGTGAGCAGAGGACAGTGTCTCTACAAGATCTCCAGCTACACCAGTTACCCCATGCACGACTTCTACAGGTAAACTGCGTCAGATCATTATTTCATAAAAATATTGGTACATTTAAATAGAGCTGAAACAGTTAGTCGATCAACGCAAAACTAATCTGCAACTATTTTGATAGTCGATTAACCATTATATAAAGTTGATTATACAATTGTAAGAAGTGACGTTTTTGTTACTTTCCTTGTCTTATGTGACAGTTAATTCTTTAATTTCTTCTGGTTTTGGACTGTTGGTCGGGCAAGACAAGAGGATGAAGGTGTCACCTTGGGCCTCAGGAAATTATGATTGTGAAAATTTATGACATTTTGTAATTAATCAAGAAAATAACAGATTAATCATTAGCGGAAAATAATTGTAAGTGGCAGCCCTACATTTTAGAAAGTTAGTTTAAGAAATGTTAAAAGCCTATTACATTAGTAATTATCAAAATACACAAGTGATGAATTGTCTCCTATTTGTCCTGTTTATTTTTCCTCACTGTCGTGTAAATTAATTTTTGTCTCGTCGCTCCAGATGTCACACCTGTAATACAACAGATAGGAACGCCATCTGTGTAAACTGCATCAAAAAATGCCACCAAGGGCATGATGTAGAGTTTATACGGCATGATCGGTAAGACATTTTGGTTCCTTCCTGACAAATCTCAAATTCATGGTTGTGTTTTTTATTTACATCATTTTTCGCTCTGAAAAATACCATTTGTGAAACAACCGCTCTCTAATGTCACTATTTTATGTACTTGAAGGGTAGTTTCTTTCACTTATTTGAAGGGACTTTCACCAATTCATAATCCCTGATATCTGTTCCCTCTAGGTTTTTCTGTGACTGCGGAGCGGGAACGTTGTCCAACCCGTGCACGCTGGCCGGGGAGCCCACACACGACACAGACACTCTGTATGACTCGGCGCCGCCCATCGAGTCCAACACGCTGCAACATAACTGAAGGCATCCGGTCTAGTTACACTCTCACATAAGCATACAAACACATTACATTGCACACAGCCATACACCCACACATATATATAGATATATACATACACACCCACACACTCACGCGCACACACACATATGCACACTGACCGTTAAATACACACATCCACTTGCAGCCATAAGGACCCAGAGAGACTCTGCGATTGCGGCGCTCTCAGACGGGATCGAGGTGACAGAGGCTGCGGAGGAAGCAGCTTCCTGCCCCGCTGCATTCGGACACGCTGCAGCGGAGGCAGACTCCACTAGAGAGAGCAGTGGAGCTGAGGGTAGACTGACAGAACGGCCACAAGAGATTCCTCACTCGAGTATTTCTTATTGCAGTCTGTAGACAAAGAGAAAGATGGGAAGAGAAGGGCTCTGCAGAGAGGGGCTGTCGATGGCGGCCTGCGCCCCTTTGGCAGCGCACGAACATCCCCCCCCCCCACACCCCCCATCCCCCACCCGGTGTTAATCCTCGGCTCCCGGCCCACTACTTCTTCTTCACAGGAACTGTTGTCAAAGAGACTTCCTGCTTCCTCGCAGCTGCCATCCCCATTGGATGCCCAGGCAGTTGTAACTAGGCAACGGATGGGCGGATGTTGCTCTGTTGTGTGTGGATTAAGAGCAAGATTGTGTGTGTGATGGAGCACTTGGGCTTTTTTTTAAAAATATGTTCTGATCAATGGATTTTATTTCAATGCTTTCTCATGTAGTTTTGTATTTTCAAGCAAAAAGCTGACTGTATTTGAATGTCTTTTATTTTATTATATATTATTATAATTATTATTATTTTTCTTTGGTTAGCGTCCCTCCTCCCACCCCGACACCCAGGCAAACTGCAGAAACTCAAACGTCCCAGTGGTGAAGTTCTTTCTGTGAAAGAGAATCTCGTTTAAACACTAAAAACCCTCTCCAGTATATTAGCTTAAATGGCAGGTGGAGGGGCTCCACAGTTGTATAAAGGTGTGTATGTGTGTGTAAATGTGTGTTGTGTACAGTGAAAGTTGTGTGAGTGAGTGCGTGTGTGTGCGTGAGTGTGTGTGTATATGTTTATAAATTGATGCAGTCAGTGTTTTGTGGAGAGGGTTTCAATAGGAGGAGTCAGAGCTCCTTTGAACTGGAACTGAAGAGTCAGTCTGCAGTCTCCCGTCCCCCGCCCCCCCGTCTCTCCCCCGTGTATCGTGGTGACTGTGGCTCCTCATGCAGCCTGAATCGTATGCATGTACCATAACATCTAGACTTAATATATTGTGAAGTATTCAATAACCATTATGTAGATGCTAGTTGGAATTCAAAAAGGGGTATACTTTCTTAGAAAGACAAAAAAAGAAAACAGGAAACTGGCCATTTCTAAGAAAATAAAACTTTATTAGATCAGTGGTCTCTGTCTTTAAATTCACATCCTGAAGAATTAACATAAATGCCTGGTTTTATAAAACAAAATGCATCTGAAAACCCCAGGAGATAATTGGCAGGCGAAGAACTGCCCCAAATACGTGGTTCACTCATCCGTTTGCAGCTGCTCTGATCTTGTCAAACCGAGGAGATGCTGTGGGATTATTTTCTGTGGTCGCAGGTTGTTTGGGGACATGAACTATTTATTGATCATGACTGATAATCTCAAAACATACCTTTTTAAAAAGTCTAATTTGTGGCTGCAAAGATTCTGTTTATGTATATTAACAAAATACAGAGGAAACGTTTGGTTTTAACAGAACTGCAGTGTTGAAAAAACTGCTTGAGGAATAACAAAAGTATAACTCCTAATTTTGAATAGTTTAAAGTTGCATTCCATCTAATTCAACATATTCAGAGCATTATCATTTATTATTTTTAAAGATTCATCATTGGGTTTATAAAATATCTCAAAATGGCCATCAAATAGATTGTTTTGGGTTCTGGTTGAATAAGTTGGGAGGGAAGAGGTAAATATTGCATTTTACTATATTTACAGTATCTGGTGGTTGTACATACAATTAATTTTACACTAAGTTTTACAGCAGAACACAAGTTTCCAAATTTTTAAACACACTGAACATGTCAGGCTGAATTTTGGGGATATCTGCATTGTGAAGCCTTAAACATTTGATTCCAATATTTAACTGTAGATACCAGAGTGGCATGAAAATCTTGGAATAAGTAAAATCCAGGATTTATCGTATACAATAGAACATAACGTGGTCTGAATTGGAGCAGCTTAATGTTTACACAATGCATTTTACAGTTTAGTGCTAATACTGTCACATGGAACAGAACATGTTGGACTGCACATGTTTAAGGGAATAAGATCACTCGTCCTAGGAAAACAACAGTTTATATTTACATGCAGCCTTGTGTTTGAAGTGTATACATTACACACTAATAAATATGTTCTTGAAAAACAGCCATTACACAGCACATGACAAAAAAGACAAAACTGCACATCCAGGAATATTTTTTTATTGAAAAACTATACAATATAAGCGCTTTAGTGTGGTTTCCTACAGTATATGAACTGTGACCTTTGTTGGTTATGATCAGCACACAAATGTGAGTAAAAATCAAGCTGTTTTTGCAGGAACGCAGCGTGCGAGGATCTCTGTGATGTACGCGTTATTTTTGCCAACAAGCTCCTGCTTCATTCTCCTGAGCTCCGCCTTCACCTCTTCTTCACTCATGGTGGCAGCAGAAAGGGACTTTGCCTTCTCCAGAAAGTCCTGGATCAGGTTCTCTCCCACCTGAAAGACAGGACGGTTTTATAATAAAGATCAAAACACGTTGTAGTCGTTGGGTAAGTATTTGAATATATACACACCTGAAGTTAGGGTCAGTTGAAAATTAAAGTGTCCAGTTTTGGGAGATTGTCATTATTACATTTTTTGGGAATTCATCCTATTTTACTGACAGGGACAAATCTTCACAGTAAGTACTTTTGATAATTTAGTGCATTTTACTGTTTGTAATGAATTTACATTTACTTAAAGCTGCATTCGTTCATTTTTAGTCCCAGTTTTGAGGATTTGTAATGGAGTATTTCTTTCTATTGTATTAGCATTCAAGTACTCCTTCAACTCATGTTAACTACCGACTCTGCTGTGGAAAACATTCAAAAGGCAGATAAACAATTGGAAAGTTTGGAAAGTTGCACTGATTTTTGCTCCTGACTTGCCAACGCACTGAATCTTGGTTTCTCTCATTTCTTTGTCTGGGATAAATAGTTTATCTTAATCTCATCTTTGCTGTGCATCTCAAGTAGCTCTTAAAACAGCCAAGGCCACTCAGGTGAAAGAGCAGGTTGCAAATTAACTGTAGGATTAAAAAAAAAAAAATGTCTTTTAGCAAGACACTGAACTCAAAATTGCTCCTCGTTTCCTCTGGCTCAGTGACCCCGTTAACCCATTATCATCATCACACATGCTTGAAATTGTTCAACATTGTTGTTGACCACGTCACCACTGACCATGTGCATTACTGTTATGATTAAAAAAGTGATATGACATCAGATGCCAAATAAAAAATGTGTCAATATTGGCTACTACAACTTAAGCCCCTTTTCTTTTTGTTAACATTTTGTTTACAAATTGGCACCACTAAAAGTATGATGAATTAGTTATTTGCTGTTCCTGTTTGCACAGAACTCACAGATTTACAGACAACTATCATCAATTACTTTGACACGGAAGAAAAATTAAAAACGTGATGATTCTCAGGCAAGTCCTTGAGTTACAAGGAGTCTTTTTTCTATAATTTTTTAGGCAGATTTATGGACGTTTATAGAGATGATGATACCCTCAAGTTACCGTTTCTTGTTTCTAATCTTTTTCTGGACAGCAGACATCCTATGAGGTCATTGTGCATGACCATATATCAATCTTGTGATGACAGCATGAAACTGGAAAATTGAGCCCTACTTTTTTGTCTGTCCGTCGTCTCTTGGCCTCAGGCTCTTCCGCCTCCTCAGACTTCTCCCCTGGAGGTTCCTGGAACTCCTCCAGCTCCTCCGCCTTCTCCTTCGCCATGGCAACCACCGATGGTGGGAAACAAGCCAACTCGGCAACGTGGATTCCAAAACTCTGGTCACACACACCTGAACACACAGTTAGGGGTGGGTCAGTCTGGAGACTTCACGCCACTGACTGAATCACATTAACACTTACAAGAGTACACTGAGTACTGCACACTATGTCACTGACTTAAAAATAACAGATTAATTGATTAACAGCTCATTAAATATGAGCATATGCTGCCTTCTTGCTATACCTACCTTTGGCTTTTTGTTCTACAGGTCATACCAAAATAAACAATATCCTTGAGCAAATTCGATTTTTTTTTTTGACAGACTCAATGATTCATTTTAAAAAGTAATCGGCAAAAAACTCAAACCCGGCACAATTTCAGTTCCCCTGGCTTAGAGTCCAGAGAGCTAAGTAGTTGTTCCTTTATATTAGTTAACATACATATTAGGGCTAAGAAAAACAGAAAAAAACTAAAAGAACAAAACTGCATGTCCCATGTGTGGATGTGTGTTGTGTGCTGACCTGCTTTGACTCTGTACAGCATGGTGAGCGTGTTGTGGGAGGTCAGGGCTGTGACGTGCAGGTTGTGGACGGAGGGCTGCTGCGCTGCCAGCGCCGTCAGCTCGTGGAAGTGAGTGGCAAACAGACAGAAGCAGCCGATTTTGGAGGCCACGTGTTCGCTGATGGCCCAGGCCAGACCGAAGCCGTCGTACGTGGACGTGCCTCTGCCGAGCTCGTCGATTATGATGAGCGACTTCTCCGTGGCCGAGCTGGAGGGACGGATGCAGGGGTGATGAGAAAGGGCCTGCGTCTCACCGGCGTTTAGTGAAGCTGTGAGCGAGCTCGCGTGTCGGTTCTTACCGCAGAATGGCAGCCGTCTCCAGCATCTCGGACATGAAGGTGGACACTCCTTTGACCTGGCTGTCTCCCGCTCCCACCCTGGCCAGGATGCTGTCAATCACGCTAAGCTCTGCCTTCTCGCATGGCACAAAGCAGCCGATCTGAGCCATCAGAGCGATCACACCAACCTGCCGGATAAACGTTGACTTGCCACCCATATTTGGTCCTGCAGAGAAGAAGAAAGTTGGTTAAAGTGTATGATTTGTAAGGGTGAGGTACAAAACGTACATCTACAGACACAGAGTAAATGTTTAAAGCTGGGTTTTCCCTTTAATTTACCTGTTAAATAATTATCCGTTTACTTAAACTTCTTATTTTCGGACATTATTTCATGTGTTCTCTTTTACAGATAACAATTACTTTGTAGCCACTGGTGACCAATTAGTTCCAGAAAAGGAACTAAACTCGAGAATTAGACTGTGACCTAAAAGTTCCTTTTGTGCATTCCTGTTTGTTTCCACCGCATTTGCGAAACTGTAAAGATTAGGCAAATTAGACTGACAAATTAACAAAACTGTGACCGAGGGATTCTGTTGTTATTTACTGTTTCATAACTGAGGAGTAATCTTTGATCGGGATATGACCTTTAACTCCCACATAAAACAACCTTCAATGACTGCTTTTTTTGAACATTGCAAAAATCAGGCAGATGCAGAAAAACTAGTCCATGTATTTGCTACTTCTAAGGCTGGATTATTGCAATTCCTTATCATCAGGCTGCCCAAATAAGTGTCTAAAGACTCTCCAGCTGATCCAGAGTGCTGCTGCTGCACGTCCACTGACAGGAACTAACAAAACAGAACATACTATATTTCTCCCATATTACCTTTCTCTGCACTGGCTCCCTGTAAATTTAAAATCCTCCTCCTCACCTACAAAGCTCTTAATGGTCAGGCACCATGATACCTTAAAGAGTTCATAGTAACCTATTATTCCACTAGAACTGTGCGCCCCCTACTCCTAACTCGACATCTTCCCTCGGGCCTAGTTTTGTGCTTTCTCATCTCTCAACTCCTGTTGCTTCCTGCCGGTGTTCTGCCTCCGGAGCTGTAAATCTGGATCTGTGATTGCGGGCCACCTGCTGCCTCATATTTCTGCTCAACACCCACTGCTACAATTATTATTATTAGTCTTATTATTATGTTCTCTTTCCTCCTGTTCTCTCTTTCCTTCTCAATCCAACTCGGTTGAGGCAGATGGCCGGCCACCCCAGGGCCCGCTGTGAATGAAGCTGTACACAAGTTGTACCAGTGTCGGTGTTTGACCATTCAGCGAAGTTCAGCCCAACTCTGCCATGATAGTTCCTCAACCATGGGACATTTGAGGGCACTTCTGAGGTGGAAATGCCCTACTGGGGAGTATAATAAACAAACTACAAAAATAAGAATAAGTTGTAATAAACTGGAATTATTCTTTAACTTTCAAAAAATATAAAAAGAAAAAACAGAAGTCCCATATTCACGCTCCTTTTAGCTTTGATATTTTTATCATAATTGCAATGAAAGCGCGACATCTCTTTATACCTGTTATAATATAGAAGCTCTTCTCTCCCTGGACGAAGGTGATGTCGTTGGGTATGAAGGCTGTGTCTGCGTCGGTCTCGATGCAGGGATGTCTGGCCTGCTGCAGCTCCATACGCCTGCAGCCGTCCGCCAACAGGCGGGGCCGAACATATGGCACCGGGGCAGAGACGGACGCCACGGCGAAACTGGCCACCGCGTCCAGCTGCGCTATCACGTCGCTCAGCGTCTGGAGGGGATCCACGTAACCTGGTGGTTCGACAGCGTTCAACATTTCGAATGAATTTATCTGTTCAGTATTATCTGCAGAGTTTACTCGCCTCGGTAGGAAATGTGAATTAAATCAATTACCAAAAAGGTCACATAAGCCAAGATTCCTAGAGTTAAGATATCATATTTTTTGTCTGTCAAATCAATGCCATGCTGACGAGACAGTGAGCAGCATGTGATGATATTCCCTTACCTGAGGCGATGTTGATGATCTCTTTGACGATGGCATTCTGGGCCTCCTCATACTCCTCCCTGTTTTTGGTGTATTCCTCATTTAGAGCGCTCAGCTTACTGTAGACATGTGAAAGTGCACATGAAAGAGAGCAGACCATCAGCTGACAGGAAGAGCAGAGTTATCAGAGTCTGACATTATGTGTGTGACACAAAGTGAGACGGACCCGTTTGTGAAGCGCACGCCGTTCTTCTGAACATCCAGCGTGGTGAATTTCTTGTTGTTCCTCAGAGTCTTCTCCTCCTTGCAGGTGACTCTCAGGTAAAAACCCAGCATGGCGTTTGACTCCAGCTTTACTGTCTTACCAGCATCCAGACCTGAAACACAAGTATAAAAAAAACAAATATTGTCAGCTCCATCTGGCCATCCATTCTCTGCTGTAGCAGCAGGATACATATGGTCACCCAGATGTTCCTCTCCCCAACCACACCCTCTTGCTCTTCTTGGTGGATCCCAAAGTAATCCCAGGCCAGATGGGATAAACAATCCTTCCAGCGTGTTTTGGTCAACCCAGGGGTCTCCTCCCAGTTGGAGGTGCCTGGACAACCTCCACAGGAAGGGAAGTTTGACTCTGACTTCCTCCTGGATGTCCAAGCTCTTCAGTCTGTTCCTAAGGCTGCGTAGGCCGCTTGCATTCATGATCTCATTCTTTGGGTCATTACCCAACGCTCATGACTAAAGGTCAGAAGGCAAACATTTACCCATTAAAAGGAATATCTGTAATTTCTTCTAGTTAATAAAAAAAGATAATAAGATTATACTTTAATATTGTTTAGGGTTTTAGTTTAAACCTTAAAGTTTAAAAAATAGTTTTTATACCACATGATGCAGCATGGTGTACTTGAAGAGGAGGTACATGGTGCATGGTGTACTTGAAGAGGAGGTACATGGTGCATGGTGTACTTGAGATACACCATGCTGGGTTTGTGTTATGTGTGATCACCTAGTTCTCTGGCTGCACTGTTCAGCACTGCCTGCATGCTCTTTTCCAGCGCGTCCATCTTTTCCCTCAGCTCACTCAACACAGGATCAAATGACGCCTTCACCAGGAACTCGTGGTGGTCAATCTACACGCAACACCCGACAGGCAAGAAAACATACATGTAAATGTGTAGAATTGATAATATGCAAACATAATGCACGGAACAATATTCTTTCACTGTACATGTGTACATAGATACTAAAGAAAAGACCTGGTTCATGTCCAGAGTGGTTTCAATCATCTCCTGGTACTTCACAAAGTCAGACTGCAGGTCTCTGAGGGGAGAGAGGTACACCGCCTCCAACAGAACATCGTAGCTACCTACAACACACAAGAATTCAAAATAAGTGGTATGTATGGACGATGAATGAATGCACTGTAAGCATGCAAGCTATTAATGCCAGCCTTCACTAAATACACACGTCCTATGTGACATGACTGTGGTGTGTGCAGTGTAAATAAGGCAGAATAGCATCTCTAGCATCAGGCTCCTTGCTCCATAATTAGCATACAGTATTAAAAATTTATGGATCTTCTCATATAACTCTAAAGTGTATTTCCCAAAATGTCAAAGTAGTCTGATTACAACAAAACTGCTGCTAAGTTTTTCAAAAGGCCTGGTGGGTGGATGGCAGCAGGTGTTCTGATTCTAGCATCTCCTAAATGATGTGAATCTTAAGCTTTTATGAAACTAATTTAGCAGAAATGGTGTAAGACAAAAAAAAAAACACCAGGCATCAATGATTCAGTGGGTGAACTTGATGGTCAGAGGGGTGAAAGGACAACAGTAAGACTCATGCAAACAAACACAAGACCAGGAGAATCCTATCTGATTGAAAGAATAGCGTGCAAAATCTTAGAACAAATTACTAATTGGATACGAGTCGGCTACAACAGCTGGACACAGTGTCAGGTGACACACCAGCACCAAGGTGCACCTAATGGACTAGCACCTCAGTGTACAGCACACACACACTGTATCGACCGCAGGTTTGTGTGTACCTGAGTATCTCTCCAGGGCTGCAATGAGGGCAGGGATGTGAGTCACAGCCTGGTAGACGCGGTAGCAGTCCTGCAGCGTCGCACTGTGACGGTGGAACTTCTTGGCCAGGCGGTGAAGATCAGGAAACCGCCGCAGCAAGTCCTCCTGACAGGTCTGCCTGAGCTCTGAGTCGCACACGAAGCTCTCCACCAGGTCCAGCCTACACACACACACACACACACACACACACATACATATATATATATATATATATATATATATATATATATATATATATATATAAAAAGTATCCTCAAAATATGTCCTATGAGTGCACAGCGGATTTCAAGGCAATCTATAAAACAGTTATCAAGCTATTTCACTCTGGACAAAAAGACAAATATAATTTGGTTACTCAAAGTATTGATGTTAATTAGCGACAGCTGATATGACCTGCTGTCTGCAACATTTGTCATTAACCAGCAACAGTGCCGGCTATTAATGAGAAGCTGCTACCTGAAGTTTTGAACACTGCTCTCTCTTATACACGAGGAGCTATAACGGCTTAAGTTGAGCAACTCTGTTTTTTTTTTTGGCCAATCTTTCTCTTAATTCAGAGTGATGTTCACTGGCATATTTGTTGCACTGTAAAGCCCAGCTGTCATAAAGGAAACCAATCCTGTGACAGCAGGCTGAAGTGGACGAACAGTAGTGTCCAGTGGAGAAAGAACAGAAATTTAACCAACTGTATTTTAGCTGATATGAGTTCATTAAGATATGATTTGAGACATCTTTAGTAGAAATTATCCTGACAGTTTATTCCCATCATTGTATTACCTCTCCTCTATTTTGGTTTTGTCCATGAGTGGTTGTTTGATCCACTGGTTGACCAGCCGCTGACCCTGCGGCGTACGGCACTTGTTCAACAGACCGGCCAATGAATGAGCTCCACTGGTGTCATCAGGTGATCCCTGAAGGATACAATTCAAATAGCGTGTTTCAAATCATTAACATGGTATAATAATAAATATCTCCCATGGATTGTATAACAAATACTGCTGCTGGTGCCTGGGACCAAAAAAACAACATATAATACATTTTTGATTATCATCATTAGACATCCACACCCCTGTAAAATGTGCCTGCAGGGGTATGATGAGATACCGTACATTTAGACGACAGCAGTATTTTATTCTTTTGCTTAAACCATGAACATGTATTCCTTTTCCCTGACTTATTAACAGAGTTTAAAGGACAAGGCTGGTGTTATCATTATTAATTAACTGTCTCTCAGCTTGTGCCCATCATTGTTTGGCGTGTTGGCAAGAATCTTAGAATGTTTCTTTTGGGATTTGGGTGAACTGACAATAGTCTTTTCAAACCACTGTGGTTAACTCCTGTGACCCGGCCCCTGTCACCGACCTGGAAGAGGTTAAGAGCCCTCACGGCAGCGTTGTCCAGCCTCATGTACTGACCCAGGTCCAGAGTGGTCAGACTGAAGGAGTTGAAGTTGGACTCGTCAGAGAGCAGTTCAAGGAAACGCACCACTGCAGCCAAGCACGACATAGCCACCTGAAATGTGTAAGAAATCTGGATATGAAGGATCCGGTCGTCCTGTTCATTGTCCACGCAACAATATCTAAAAGACTTCTCAGGTTTACCTGATTTATAGCTTTTTTGATACACTAACAGTGAGTTTGTAAGATCATATTCCTCCTTGGAAAAGAGCTCAGTATCGTTATTATGTTGTCCTTGATGGTATCGGTGTGAGAGAAGTGGAATTGTTGGGTTTCTTACTCGTCTCCAGTGAATCAGTCTCAAGATTTTCTTTTGTTCACCTGTTTGTCCAGCTCAGGCAGAGTGTTGCTCGCCACAGTCTCTCCTTTCTTGGCCCTCAGCAGCCTGTTGAGATCCTGGACCATGTCCTTGCTGCTAAACTCTGCTCTCTTCCTGTCAGAGACCAGAATGCCGCCGCGCTGTACCACCTACACAAACACATAATAATACATAATGTCTTCACACCATAATCACACAATGTATTGACACCCACATGTGCATGAAGCATTAACTCCAATGACGCATTTTTCATGCTGTTATCTGTCTGACGTTTCATCAAATTAAAATTAAAACATTTTTAAAATTCTTTTAAAGCATGGGTGTTGACCTGTCTGCATGAATGAAAAATGTACATTTAAAATTTAAAGCAAATATCCAGAACATTACCTTGTTCCAGCTTCTCAAATGTGACTTTTTGCCTGCTTTTCTTTGTTTTATGCGACAGTAAACTGAATATCTTTGAGTTTTTAACTTTTGGTCGGACAAAACAATACATTTAAATATGTCACAGCTCTGGGAAATTATGAGGGTTTTTCTGTCTCTCTTAAGTTTACATAACTCAATTTCAAAATTTTCCAGAAAGTGCAGACACCCTATGCATACACACATAAAAAATGTATGTCAAAACTGCAGAAGAGTGAGTTTGTGTTGTTTTGGGGATTTATCGAACATACACTGGCCCACTTTTCTTTCAGATGGAGCACAGATTTCTTTCTCTTATCGTGTCATAACCGCACCATCACATACCTCCCGTAGTTTATTGCCATCAGTGTTGCACTCGCCCTGGGCCAAGAGACACTCCTTGGGGCTGATCTGGACGAGCAGGGACTCCAGGTTGGAGAAGATCTCGTTGTCCGGAAACTCACACACTCCCATCGCCCTCTGGGCCGCGTCCACATAGCCGACCCCGACGACGCGCTGTCCGTCGGCTCCTGTAGCAAAACGCACGGCCACAACTCCTGCACAGCCCTCCGCCGCCGCCGCTCCACCGCCGAACAGAATCTCCTCAAACTGAGTCAAGTTCCCTGGAGAGGCCTGAGGGTGCAGAAAACGGGCGAGAGGAATAAAACTGCAACTTACATGCAACACAAAAGCATAACACACAGTGAAGGGCATCTACAAGGAACACATGATTCATTATGGAGCACTGGCCCCACAGAAACCACACTGAGACTCCTCCACAGTCAACACAATACCTTGTACTCGATCTTCCAGTCGTGCTCCTTGCTGCTCTTGCTGTGGTTCTTGTACACTTCCACCCTGTACTGCCTCACCAGCAGCAAGTCTTTCACAAACGCCTCAAAGTTCAGCTTGCTCAGGACCACACTCTCCAGCCTGCGACTGCCTGCAGATCAACACGCCGACATTAACATTACAAACCAAACGCCTGCACAAAGGACGCATCTGTGGCGAGCTTAGCTATAACACGCAGTTGAATTAGCCAGGCCAGAGATAAATAGCTCACCTGAGCCCAAATATTTGATGACCCCGTTCGTCTTGAAAACCTCCTTCGCGGCAAAGATGGCGTCTTTCCCGTGGACGGTGTAGTAGTCGCTGCGGTCGAATATCCTGAAAGTGGTGTCCGGTTTCTCCGGCATGGAGAAAATGAAGTTTAGGAAGCCGTGTTCGGCCGCACCGTCCATGGACAGGTTCTGTTTCGGCTGCACCGCCATGCTGGAATCTCCCGCCACCGCCGGGGCCAAACAGGAAGTTACGTTCTTCTTCTGCTTTTTGTTTATTGGCGGCGTAACCAGCGCTGCAGGCGCACAGCGCCACCGCTGTGCCGGGGTGTGTTCACCACATCAGATCCCCTGAACACTGATAACAGGATACAAATCAAATGTAACCATCTTTTCTTATCTTTTATAAGCAAATTTATATTTTTTTTATATATATATATTACAAAAAACATAACATGTGCTGTTCATTCATCTGTGTGTTTATTAATTCATAAAATCATTCATTAAAATGAGTGGTGGAAAGTTACTTTATACCTCTACTTGACTACATTCAAAAGGGACATTTCTTACATTAGTACTTTTTACTCCACTACATTTATTTGACAACTATAGTTACTGGTTTTAAATTTAAGATTTTACATTAAAACATTTTTTTTTAAAAACATAAGGCTTGTACATGGATGCATTTCCCCTCTAGACTTCTCACATGGTTTCATTTCAATAACTCACTTCACAAAAAACAATGATTAGAGAAAAAGTTGAAAAAATAATTTCCTCTCCCATTAATCATCTCACGAGCACTCAAATTTATCATGCGACCCTGGAGGGGGCCTCACCCTTAGGTTGGGAACCATTGGGAACCGCTGGACTAAACTACTGAAGTACCAAACTGTATAAAGTACTGTAGTTAAAACCAGCTCCTCCTTGAGCAGCTACAACAATTAAACTTTGATGCATCAGTTTTAACAATCTAATAATGTCATGATAACAGGGACATTGTTTCTGCAGTATCTTACTTTTGATACTTGAAGTACATTTTGCTGATAATACTTCTGTACTTAAACTTGAGTATGATTGTGAATTTTTTTTACTGAAGTAGGATTTCAATACTTCTTCCACCACTGTTGAAAATATTGTCTCTGTATTTATAAGTTGCTCTTGCTTTGGCTCTGCTGGAGCCTCTGAGGCGTTGTTCTTAATTTAAAAGGTGGCCCAATTTTCCCATCTTTTTTTTATTAGCAATTGTTTTAGATATAGATAAGAAATAGATAAATAAATATGTTTCAACTGGGCCAGTTTTACAGAGGCCTACATGCAAGTTACATATAAAGTGCTTTGACACAAAGACGGAAACTGTTTTGTCCTTTTGTTTGAAGGGGAAAAGTAAAGGTAATTACATGCCTGCATGTGATTTAATGATGCACGTCTGCTTTTCCAGGAACACATGCAGAGATTAAGGGTCCATGACTCTGCATTACTAATGTTATCAGCTACAGCCCATTAGATCCAAACATTTCCTGTGTTTCTAGAACAAGAGATCACATTTTCCTGTTCTAATGTCAACTACGAAAATGTATGTGTGTGTATAAAACAATATGTGAGGGTTTATTTTATCTCAGGATGGTATGAGTACATCACAAAGTGGGTTATTTCAGAGGACAGATCAGTGGTCATACTACAAATGATCAATAACTGCGTCATAAACCAGCATCTTGGCACATTAAAAAATTGAAGTTCTGTCATTAAGAAAGAAAGAATCTGATTTCAGGTTAACACTACTGTCTGTATTTCTTATTGAATAATCCTCATTTGACCACAGTAGACCTCAAGCCTGGCTGGAATTGCATAATTCAGAAAAATGTAAAAAGGTACATGTTGCATTGACTAAATTCAAAGGAAAATGTTTTGTTCAAAAAAATATCCTCTTCCCAATGCGATCGGAGCCTCATTGATCACAAAACAAACCTTCCCAGTAGCTATACTCACTGTATACTGTATATGTATGACTGATCCAGGCCCCAGCTGGCTCGAACCTAGAACCGTCTTGCTGTGAGGAACAGTTCTAACCACTGCACTGCCGTGTCACCCAACCTAAATACATGGGTGTCAAATGTATATATATGTAATCTTTTAGTAAGAATTAACCAGTGAAGGACCAACTGAGATCTTATATTTGACCGAACTGAATAAGTCCAAACTATAGGTTTGCAAAAGTTTGTGGCTGTAAGTCTTAAAACTGAATGAATCATAATTGACTATGGAGAATTAAGGATTGGGATGCAGACATTTTCCCTTGACAATAGCTTATTAACTTTAAATGACCATAACGATCACACACCACATGCAGGAGGACAGAAACTGAGTCATCACAGACGTTAATGAGCTCAGGGTGTCATGAGCATGGCAGCAACAACTTTAAATCTTAGTCATCTGAGACTCTAGTCATCAGAATTCTTTTTTTTTATGATTTCACCTTTTACACTCACATGACCACTTTTGCCTAAAGAGATTGATTTGTTTCAGATTTTTTCCGGCACCATTTCATCCTCCTCCATCCGGCCTCTTATCTAAATTTTTGTAGCAGGGTGGCTTTTACGGTTGGCAATGTCAATAATAAACACTACTTTTACTTCCTGTTTATTACTTGTTTACATCTCCATATATATACTTATCATTACAGTACACATAATCTTATTTATTTTACTACCTGTTTACAAGTTGTTTGTCTAGTTTATTCATTGTATCCTTACTGTACACCTGCTACCACGGTATTATATTGTTACCACAGTAATATATATATTTACCACAGTATTATATTCTTAACCTAACTGTGCACTTTCTGCTACAGTGACTTTTTTTTATATTCCCACAGGGGGGTGACAAAGTCAGACAGCTTCAAATTCTACATAGTGTCTTTAAAATTGAATGCTTTGAATGGCTTCATGCAAAGAAGTTATGTATCTGTTTCGAAGGATTTTAATTTGTTGACTCACATTTTGCTCACCTTGAGAAACGGCTGAACAGTTGATGGGATCTGCAACATCACCTGTCTGTTAAGAACACTGCTGTAACATCGCTGCCCCTGCATTTCTCTAAAGCTATCAGCTATGTGGTCTTTGTCTTCTTTTGAATGCAGGTTAAATATTGACGCCCAAAGTTGACATCAAACTCCTGCATTTTTTATAACATTTAAGAGTGAAAGGGCCTAAAGTATCTTTATGGAACCGAGCAGAAATTATTAAATAATTCACTGGCAGAAAAGGAATCGTTGACTATTCAGTTTGTGTGATTAATTTATAAAGCAAAAGATTCACTAGTTCTGGCTTTTCTAAATAGAGGATTTGCTGATTTTCACTGTGCATTGAATATATTTGAGTTTTTGAATTGTTGGTCAGATAAAACCAGACACTTCACCCTGTGCTCTGGTCAATTGTGATGGACATTTGTCACTTTTTTGTCACACTATAAACGATTAATCAGCATAAATGATATGGAAAATAGTAATTAGTTGCAGCCCTCATATGAAAACATTAAATCTGTGCACACATCATGCAAATGACCATCACAGCAGTAAATTGCAAGTATACCTGTGCACTTTCAGACCTCACATCCCACAGTACACGGCTGTAAAACTGGATTTATGGAGGCTGAACCCTTAAATGAGACATAACAGGCCGAACTGCACCGGAATCAGGGCTGAGCTCCACGTGAAGTCATGAGCCTGCTGAACTCTGAAGTTTTCTAGTAAAGTAAATCAATGAGTTAATGAATGGAGACGGATGATGATACAGTCTGTGTCAAGTGATGAGCTGCAGATAATTCGGTTGCACGGCCTGCATCCTTCGGCAGGAGGGCGCTCCGTGGTGACATTTCCCCCCCCTGCTGACGAAACTACGCGTTTTGACGCAGGAGACACCTTGACGAATGGGAAAGTGATGCGCGCACCGCTGCGGGCTCAGGCTTTATAAACCCGGCGAGCACCGGGCCCACCAGACCCGAAGGCACCCGAACCCCGAGGACCACCCTCTCGCCTCTCCTTCCTCTCTTCCACAGATCAGAGCGTTGCACCTTCGGACATGAACGGCCACTGCAACGGGAAGGCGAACGACTCCGCCGAGGAGTTCCTCTGCAACAACGGCTTCAGCGACCTCATCATGGACACCAAGAAGTCCGCCGCGCACCGCAAGCACGAGACGTCCCGCAAAGAGGCGGAGGACAAGTCCCGCTTGCCCGCGATCGAGGCCGCCTACACCAGCATCCTGCGGGAGCTCGGCGAGGACACGGACCGGCAGGGGCTGCTGCGCACGCCGCTGCGCGCCGCCAAGGCCATGCAGTTCCTCACCAAGGGCTACCACGAGACCATCGACGGTGAGTCTCCCCTGCATGTGTGAAACTGTAAGGTGCTTCTAATATTTCCGTTTGGGGTTCAGTAGAAGTGAAGCAGCACACGAACAGCTGCAGAAGTAGTTCCCACAAAAGTGAACATTTGTAGTTAGGTGTTATTTTTTTGGCAGGACTATGATTAGACCTCCTAAATCTGTTCTGTTACAACATCTTTGGTGGAGATGAAACAGGACATTTGAAGATGTCTTCTTGAGGGACCCTTTTCACTATTTTCAGACATTTTCCAAGTGAATCAGTAAAGTGTATACGTGTGTTTGTGCCCCCAGACATCTTGAACAATGCCATATTCGATGAAGACCATGATGAGATGGTGATTGTGAAGGACATAGACGTGTTTTCACTGTGTGAACATCACCTGGTGCCCTTCTTTGGCAAGGTAAGTCTATTTAAACCCAAAAGGATTTGAAGACGATGCACGTGGGGTGTTTGTGGGTTGAAAGCAAATACCAAAGTGGCCACAAAAACAAATAACTGACCTGAAACACTGTATTTGTGCAAACTTGGGCACGTGGATGTCACTGTCCTGTGTTTCTGCATTTGAGCTGGTGTGTGTGTTTCTAAGCATTGTGAGGTCAGAATTGAACTTCTAATATATAGTATCCTTTGCTCCGATTATGTGACCTCTGCACTCACTGGCTTCCATCTCTCTCCAGGTTCACATTGGGTATATTCCCAACAAAAAAGTGGTGGGACTGAGCAAGCTGGCTAGGTAACACAGCACACACACACACACACACACACACACTGTCACTGTGGCTGTATGTTTCTAGTGTAAGTGCCGGGTGGCTGCGTTCTTCTGTTATCTCAGTGCATTGACCTGGAGGCTTAAGTCTAAGCCCAGCGGCCATCATCTAGTCCTCTCATCAAGCACACTCACAGACACAAATCTAAACTCTATCCACTCTCGAGCCATGAGAAAATCCCTTCGGACCTGTGGGAATCAGCAGTTATTATCACAGCCTTTCTGTCTGTCTCATCTCCCTTTCCTAAAATACCCCACCATCTCTGAACATACAAACCCAGAATAACAGTAGCAGAGTCACTGGGTTTTTAGACAAACTCGCTGTTGTTAAATCTTGCACTACAGATTGAGAGAGTTCTGTAGGGTGAATTATTCACAGATGAAGGGTCTGTACAGTTGCATGGCCAGAGTAGAGACCATGGGTCACAGACTGATGCCAGTCTGTGTTTATCAAAAGATTAATCATTATTGCGCCTGATCTGTAATCAGTCCTCTCCGCTTTGCCTGTGTTCTGGTTTCTGCAGGATTGTAGAGATCTTCAGTCGGAGGCTCCAAGGTAAGCAACCAAAGACAGGATGCAATATCTATAGAGCTTTGCATATAGTCACAGCACTTTTGTTCTAGATTACTTTACAAGAATTTGAATGAAATCTGGTTGACATATGTTATATTATTTTGTTTCTTTCAGTTCAAGAGCGCCTGACCAAGCAGATTGCCGTGGGAATATCAGAGGCGCTGCAGCCAAAAGGAGTAGCTGTGGTTATTGAAGCAGCGTAAGTACACACACACACACACACACACACACACACACAAAACTCTTATCCACTTTTGCTACTGTTACACTATGTTTTAGCATTTACCATGAGCCCGTAAACGTCACTTGTGGCAACAGTGGCTGCTCAACAAAAGTTACATAATTCGATTTAACATTGCACTCCTTTAACATTGTCGGACTCACGATGGATTAAGTGCATTCTTGTGTGTGTTTGCAGGCACATGTGTATGGTCATGCGTGGCGTCCAGAAGATGAACAGCCGCACAGTGACAAGCACCATGTTGGGAGTTTACCTGGAGGACCCCAAAACCCGCGAGGAGTTCCTGACTCTTTCACAGCACGCCTAACAGATGAAATTACACCATTCACTCCCAAGCCTCTGGTTACAGCAGCACACAGAAAGCTCTAGAGTAGTGGATCCGCATCTTACTTTAAGAAAACACACAAACCAATAGCTGGAAACTTGAAGCTGCCGTTTGATGCAGGATTCAAGCCAACTCTGGAGCTCACCTCAATACACTGAAGCCTGATAAATTTCAGTCCTGCTGCAGAAATCCACCATTTTAAATCACTGTGAACATAATAGAAACTATAAGACTCACATTCTTGGTGCCTTTGGTAGATATTTTACAGTCTTACATGGCAATATTGTTGTTATTAAGTATGAAACCTGAGTGCAATGTTGTGACGTAACAATACTCAAGATTTTTCTTTGGATTAACTTCATTGGTGCTTTTGCAAAGTTGTACTTTTGGACCTTCCTTTGCTTTATTATCGTATTTAGAATCCACTGATTTTAATAATTTAACAAATTATGTGACGTTTATAAATGCATTTATAAAGTCTTTGTAATATATTAAAATTTTAAAATACAAATCAAATAATTATATCTGTAGTCCAAAGAGTGGAATAAATGATGTACTGAATAGTTTTTGGTTTTATCAATGACCACCATGTATTTTGAAGATTCTTTGCTTAAATAAAATGATAGAAACATTATGAAAGTTGTCAACCCTACTTATTTGTATGCATTACGATTTGTGTGTCAATGAGAGATAACAGCCAAAACAAAGTCTCAGTGTGTTATGTTTGTTTCATTAATGACATTAAACAAGAAATTGGCTGGGTCTCAGTTTTATACTACATACTGATTCTAATAAATGTTGAGAATATGGTGTTCACACTGGAAAAGAGATAAGATTAAGTATTCCTAAACAAGATAAAGAGTCTACAGCCGTGCTAGTGGATCTGTGAGACTGAACTTTTCAATGTTCACCATCTTAGTTAAATGTGTCAGCATGATAATATGCTGCTGTATTTAGAACTAAATACAAGGTACAGCTGAGGCTGATGGGACTGTCATTAGCTTTGCAGGTATTGGGTAATAAACCAAAGTATTGGACAAATTGAAATTTCAACCTGATAGTGCTGTCAGGGGAAAAGATAGGGGAACACTACAAGTCACTGGGATATATCATCTGAGGACCATGAATGTACCATATTTTGCTCTAATCCATCAAGTAGATTTTGAGATATTTCAAAGGGTAAGTGAAAACTTTGACCTGCTGGTGGCGCTGAAGGAAAAATCAGGGGTTCAGTAGGATCCATCCTCTGATGATCATGAACGTCTGAACAAGATTTCATGGCAATAAATCTATATAACAGTGTGGTGTATTTTCTTACGGACATTACATACTAGTTAATTTATTACTCCTGATAAAGCAGCGGAATGTGAAGTGTGGTCATACAAGAGTTCACAAGGTGACTTCTCCTTTGTCTCTCTCCAAAATGTGATACTATATGTCCTTGAAAGGTAAAGATTGAGGGGGCAGAAGACAACAACAGATGTTGGTCCCATAAAGGGACATTCGTGGGTTGGTTGTTAGTTTTTGGCTGGAAGTATAAAGCTAACCCATGGGAAGAAGGAGGGAGATTGGAATAGGGAATTGGCAACGGAGGTGCACCTCAAACTCACTTGTTTTTGCGAATAAAGTCCTAATTATTCAAGACAAACGAGTGGCGGCTCTTTTCTTTTCAAGCAACTCCACAGACCAACTTTGGCAGCCTCAGGAAGATACAACAACAGTCTTTGAAATGTTTCAGTTTGAACCAAAGTGATAAAACGGACTGACAGGCCAACAATACCAATGACTAAATCTGTATATTTAGTACAAAATGGTAAAGTGCATTGATTTCTTGTGTACAAAGTACAGAAACAGTATATAAAGTATATAGTACTTACATACTGTTAGTATGTAATATGGACTTAATACAAAGCTATTAAGTTGATCCTCAATATTCTTTTGCATCAGTGTCATCCACATAACGTGAGCAGTGAAAGCTCTCGGGTTGGCTGTGTTTCAGGTATAAACTGGGATGTTATTCTGATGTCCCTGAATGCACCGCAACATGGAATAACACGAGCAAAAGGGCAGTGATATAACAAGCAAACCAGAGGTTCCAGAATTATATAACCAGTTCTAGTTGAAGTCATTTTACCAAAACAGAAAAAAAAATAATAATTATTTTAGATCACTCACTTAATTAGTCCGCTATACTGGCTTGAACAACTGACTCATTTGCCACGTCCAAACATGACCTACTGTAGATCCCTTGTTTTAGCTGGAGACTGACACTGTTTTTATGCTGTGGTACAACAGCATAAATCAATAATGAGACATAAAAGCAAGTGTGTGCACACAGTGGTTAAAGGCCTGAGGGAGAGCAAGGCCTTTAAATATCAAAAGGAGAAGCCTGTCATCAGACAACCTGCGAACTATAACCTCTATCTCTGACAGCATGATGTTTCTAAATATGATTATGTAAGGGTAAACCAATTATAACAGGCATACAGGACCAATGTGGGCATGCTGTGCGTAAGAGGCTAAAATTGTACCCTTTCTGGCTTCAGGCAGAGGTACAAAATAATCCTGTCAAATGTCCACGTATAGAATGCTTTAATTCACTCAAAAATGCAACACTTCATATATTACATACAGAAATCAATATTTTTAAAAAGCAAAGAATCAAAGTCAAAGTATTAAGTTTAAAATATACAAAAAAATCTAGAAGCCTCAACTTGAGAAACAGGTGATAACTGGTGGTGTATTTGGAGACAGCAGTGCTTCCCTGTTTATGGCCACTGTAATAGTTCCAGTAGCATTATATGATATTCTAAAATAAGAGGGTAAAAGCCACCTCCAAATCTCTCTCTTTCACATAGGTGGGAAGAATGACAGTAAAGAGATATAGCTGTCTATGACAGGACATTGTGCGAAAATACTGGATGATGAAGATGAAAAACATGCACATCAGTCTCATCCTCAAATCTGTTATTCACTCGTAGAACTGTTCTCTGATCAGCACGCTGTCACACAGATGTCTGTTTGTAGTTCTTGGTGTCCAAAACCTTCTTTCCACACATTGCACAGATTCCTGGAGAGACAAAAAGAGAGGAAAGACAGAAAAAAGCAATGAAAACTATATTAGTAAAAAGAGAGAAGAAATGTCAGGAGCAAGTGCGGCACTTCTTTTATTATATAGCATGTAAACAACCACATGCTCCTTAACTTCAGATCAAAAGGGAGGCAGCCACGGGTTTCTATTAATTTCTGCAAAGTAAAAATCAATTGTTGGATCAATCATGCACTGCTCTGCACTGCACTTGGACCTGCCCTTTAACTTGTTCATACTGTTTATTGTGTGTCCACTGTAGCTTTATTTGGCCAGATTTTCTGCAGCTGAGACTGTCCGCTTCAAGGTTCACTCTACATATTAGACACCGTAGTGGGCTGATGCCAGCAAACACACTACAAACCAAACAAACCTATGAAAGTAACTGAACCTGTTGATTCTGTCTGCATAGGTCTTGCTTAATTTATGAACGATCCATTACTCAGTAGGGTTCACTGATGTTAAAGAGTTAGTTAATCCTCAAGTTTAAAAAGCATATTTTCTTATTTACTTCTAGTGGTATCTGGCCATGCAGATAATGTAGTTTCAATGAAAACATCTCTTCCAGAAAAACTATCCGAACTGCTTCATACAACAAGACGTATGTGAAAAGACATCAAGACAAGAAGATGAAATGAAACTCACTAGATGAACATAAAACGTATCAGGATTTTGGCTCAGTATGAAGTCCAGTAGTGTGAGTGAGTTTTTACCTTTCTTGTATGCGCAGCCCTGACAGTAGTGTGATCCAGACTGATGAACTGAGCTCTTGCAGATCCTGCAGGTAGCAAATCCTGTCTTGCTGTAAGGGTCAAACCTGAGAGGGAGACGCATTATTAACGATTTATAACTAGAGCTGCGCTAAAATGTTTTTTTAGCCATTGTAGCAGCTCGGTTCAGGGGAACAAATCAACATGCTAAATGTTATTTGTGCAACAATCAGGGTGAGTGGATAAAAAAATACTTTTGTGTGACTTCTTGTGGTAAAAACAGAGACAATGATGGTGATATTCCCTCACAAAGTGATGAGTCACATTAAATAACACAAGTCGGGCTTCAGCGAGTTACTCACCTGGCTTTCTTAGAAGTCAGGATCTTGTTTTCGTTAAGCTTACGCCCACCACCCTCTGAGTGAGAGAAGCAGAAATAACTCCATTAAACATCACCTTCTAGGTAACATTACATGACAGTATGTCCGAATTAAAAGAAAAAGTGAAATCACAAATACTATTCAAGATGTATGATTTAATAAAAAATAAAAAGTGTGGGGTTGATTTGCTACACTACTACTACACAAGCTATTTGAAGATGTCACCTGGAATCTGGAAAACATTATTTCTTGATATTTTCTAATAATGAACAGAATAAACAATCAATTAATTAAAAAACTAATCAACAAATGAATGATAACATTATTTACTAGTTAAAATACATTAATTGCAGCCCAACTACACTGAACCCAAGTGTCCTATTTAACTACCTTAGAAAATGTCTACAAATGTATGAGATGAACAACTTAATATCTGAAATATGTCACTAGTACTTTTTAAGATTTGTGTACATGTATGTCACAAAGTAAGTGTATACAACTGGGTGTACAAACACTTGTGCCTATGGAGATGTGAACTCTTGATAATAAAAACAAATGAGCAGTATACTGCTGATGAAAGACCCTCACAGCTATTTTACAAGAGGTAACAAGAGTCTGATGAGTGAAAACACATTTAAACAATCTCTCTTCAAGCCAAGAACCGACCAAATCCTCAAAAGTGACCTTGAAAAGAGGGTTCCACAGTCCTTTGCAGCCTGATTTATGATGTGAGTAAGAGCTTGGTATATGTAGGCTTTGCCACTGCGCCATAGTTTGTTTGTTTGTTTGTCTCTACAAAACCACATTTGCACCGAATCTGTGTCCTCAGCTCACCTGTTGTATTCCGTGCTCCATCCTTCCAGGTGTCAGGTGTGATGACTTTACCAAGCTTCTTCTCGCCTGAAATAATAAAATAACACAAAACGTGTCGAGAAAATAACATACGTATTAAAGAAATAAACCAATACAACGAATGGGACAGTAATGGCAACAGCACACATGTAACGTTAGATTTGAAGATAGAAAGCATCTGAACGGTGTGATACGTACACTTCTCACAAACCATCTTTCCTCTATGTTGGTTAAATCCGATCCTTTTCAAAGATTGGCCAAAAAAAGACAGAAATGTTTGCTAAACCGTAGCTTGCTCGGGTAACGTTTGTAAACTTCCGGTCGCTGCTTCCGCTTTCTCGTGTTCGCATGACAGTCTGATTGGTCAAGGCTCTGACAAGCTCACATTTCATTGGCTGATGCTACCGTCCGTCACAGAAGGTTCCGGTAAAACCTCCCAGACCGTCTGTGATTGGTTGGAGGACACTTCCTGTTTGCTGCAGACTAGAATTTTCCTTCAAAATAAAAGGAGTTCATTTAGATTTTTTCAACAGATATGTCCAGTAAAAGATGTGTTGGAGAGATTTAGGCTGGATATTGAATGTTATTGTGACTTCTGTGGATAAGTAAATTTGTAATTTGCTCTTTTACTGTATTCAAACAAAAATATTCCAGATATACATAAAAACAATTATATATTTTGAATTATATTGACAATCTCAGACTATTTTTCTCATAGACACACAAACACTAAATCAGAAAGACAAACAGCTTCAAAGGTCAATATAATGGACATATAATAGAATCAATTCTAAATAGAACAAAACTCACTTTAATACACTGCTTCACGTTATAATCAGAATCAGCTTTATTGGCCAAGTATGTGTACACATATGTTGCTGTCAATGTACTTGCACAGAAATAGACACACTACTTAACTACTATCTACATATATATATATATATATATATATATATATATATATATATATATATATATATGTATATATATATATATATATATATACTTGTACATGTGTAATGACAATAAAGTTGAATCTAATCTAATCTATCTATATCTATATATCTATATCTCTCTATATATATATTATATGTCTAAAGTACAACAATGAAAAGACAATAGTGCAGAGTGCACAGATGCTGGAATAAATATGCAATGATTGATGTAACATTTTATATACATGAGGTAGAAGGATCTGACAGTATATGCATGTATACGATTTCTATTCGACAATGATTATGTACATGTAAATTTGTATTTCAACCACAAAATATATCATTTAGAATTTGGAGTGTCATATTCTGTATAATATGTATATCTGATCAATTTAGATGGTTTAACCCTTGTGTTGTCCTCTGGGTCGAGGTGATGTATCATATGTTTGTGTCATCCTTTTCCTTTATTCTGTTTCTTACTCTGTTCCTATTGTCAAGAAACAAACTAAAAACAAAAGATAACCGCTTCAAGAATCACAAATGTCATGCATAACAACATTTACATACACAGAAGGACATTTTCGGCCACCGGGTCACCTTGACCCAGAGGACAACACAAGGGTTAAGATATCATGACTGAAATAATAATAGTATTTACTTGTTCCTTTGCTATTTACCACTGGACCTTTATTGTGAAGTCCAAGCGGAAGTCCCTCTCACTCCATGTTTACGGAAGTCAGGTCGAGAAACCCATTCATGGATTTAACCTGCCCCGCACATCCGTCGCCTGTAAATTAACATTTTTTAAGCCTTTTGATTTGGATTTGGTCCTCTGACCCAGTCTCCTGCTGTCTATAGGAACAGTCTCCGTTATGTGGGACCATGAAATCCGAGCCATGGCGTCCACTCACGCCATCATCGCCGCCTCGGTGTTCATGGCGACCGTCCTACCTGCGGTGCTCGTGCCGGGCTTCTCGGTGTACGGGACTCACCTGCTGTGGCTCTACTCGGCGTCCGGCGCGGTCACCGCCGTCAGTGTCGCCGTCTTCTGGCTGCTCGGCATCACGCCGCCCGCCAAGAAGCACACGCTGGGATACAAGGTGCAGACTTTAAATGTTGAAATGTTAAATTCAAAAGTCCTGCATTCAAGATACGCAAGTAAAAGAACAGAAGTGTTATCAGCAAAATGGTATGCGTACGTATGGTTGTAGTAAAGGAACTTAATCCACTAATAGAAGGTAAAAGTAAGATAAAATAGAATAAAACAGATAAACCAGAAGAATACAAATTACAGTGCAGTGCAAGATATGAATAAGTAAGTTTATTTTATTAAAAGGCAACGAAAAACAGGAAAAACTTGGTTTAGCAGCTCTCAGGTTTGTTGCAGATATGTGATGCATGAAAACTGAATGCTGCTTTAAAACAAATCTCGGAAGTCTTGATTGATGAGGCAAGTTCAGCTTTTTGGACTCCCTACTTTTAGTTGTGTTTTTTTTTTGTTGGTAAAATTCTGGATTATTTTACCTCTGTGGGGCACAAACAGATATTTAAATGTTACTATCTGAGAAGTTTACGTTACTAGTAAAAATGACAGTGTTTCCCTCTCCACTGTAGTGGAGTGAAATTATAAAGTAGCACGAAACTACAACTGTAGTCACATATGGTGTAACTGAAGAGTTTCTAGATGAGGAGTCAACATTTTCTGTGTTTTCAACTGATCGTTATTAGAGAACTAAGATAGGATGCCACTCCAGAAACGAGGCAAAGAAAAATGGGTATTTATAGGAAACAAGTCTGAGAAAAAAAATGCTGAACATGCTTCTCTTGCTGCAAATATGGTCCAAAAATATGTTTAATTTATTTGAACTTTGATTACATTTCCAGGAGCTACATAAGTTGATTATAGTGCTGTGCCAAATGCCTTCCATTCCTTTTTTATTAGTATAGAAATTAATTGAGGCTCGTAAATACTTCTCTCACGTTCCAGCTTCTTCCATCCCACCAAGACCTTTTCTCCTGGACGTTAACCGGTCGAGCCCATTAAACATTCATACCTGGGTATCTAAGGCTCTCGCTTTTTCTCTCGTGAACTTTGTTACTGTAACTTTCTCCGCCCGTTTCTTTCTGCAGCTCTCCAGGTTGTTTCGCTCCTGTCTGTACTTCTTCCTGTCGTGCCTGTTCTTCCACGCTGTGGTGGTTCTCTACGGAGCTCCGCTGATTGAGTGAGTAGCTGGTGATGCTCGTGTGCTGTACTTGTATGTTTGTATGTACAACAGAGGTAGTGTGAGCCTCTAATTTCTCGTGTGTGTTTCAGGTCCGCCTTAGAGACGTTCTCTCTGGCCGTGCTGCTGACCTCTCTAACCACCCTGAGGTGTCTCTGTGTCCTCGGGCCCAACGTCCAGGCCTGGATACGAGTGTTCAGTCGACACGGGTAAGCTTGAAATCTGCTTCTTTTTCTTTCGGTCATATGTTTCATGTGCTTATCCCGTGTCTCTGATTTGAATATACTAACTGTCCCCGCTTTGCCCTGTCTCCGTCTCCAGAGCTATGTCTGTGTGGGACACCTGTCTACAGATTACAGTGGCCTGCACAGTGGTAGGAGCCTGGGTGGGAGCCTTCCCTATACCTCTGGACTGGGACAGGCCTTGGCAGGTCAGCACACTAATGAATCTAATTAATGTGTTTTCTTTTCCCTGTAGAGAGATGAAGACTGTCTGTACGTAACTCATACGACACGTCTGGACCACTTAAGAGAAAAATCAAATCACAA
Organism: Lateolabrax maculatus; assembly: GCA_031216445.1. Lineage (NCBI taxonomy): Eukaryota > Metazoa > Chordata > Actinopteri > Acropomatiformes > Lateolabracidae > Lateolabrax > Lateolabrax maculatus. The sequence goes on along the minus strand of CM062200.1, from coordinate 6,487,902 downwards.
TGTATCAGCAGTACAAGCACGGGTGTTTGTAAGAGTACAGACAGCTCTAGTTTTTATTATTTTTGGTCATTTATAACAACCTGTGGGTCAGGAGCCCTCAAAGGACTTAGAAGATAAATCTGATGGGCCGTGAGATGATTAACATGAGTGGAGAGCAAAAAAAACATATTTAAGTCTCACATACTTTCTTGCTTTTTGCTTGTGAGAATTAAAGCACATCCCCAAAATTGAGTTTCAGCAACTGATACTCAACTTTTAACAATAAAAGGAGTATTTTTCTTAACTTTTTACCAGTCATTCTGTTTGCCCTCCTCTGGCTACAGCACAGTTTCCTCTGTTAACAAGAAGCCATTTGTTTCCATTCACCATTGAACAGTATTAAATGGAACCTCCAGAATTGTGAAATTTGAATAATCCGACACAGTATTACCATTAAATCTTTCTCTTTATTTAATTAATCCAATTTTTTTTAAATGACAGAAAGCAAAAGATTAAAGTTATAATTGCAAAGGCAGTTCTCTGCAAAATGACTGGAGGAAAATGCAAATTCGAGGTAGGCGGTGGTAATTGGAGCATAACTCTACATGACACTGGTGCAGTACTTTTTCCTTTTAGAAGTTCCTCTTTAAATTAACTGAACATCACAAGTGGAGACATGCTTGAGGGGCTAATAGCTCCTCCTGATCTATTAGTTTTTCTCACACTTTGTGGCCATGACCGACCAGTCTCACTTGTCTTGCTTCTTGTAGGTTTGGCCTGTTTCCTGCAGTCTGGGTGCTATGATTGGTTTCCTGACCGGGCTTGTTGCTGCCCCTGCGTGGATCCACTATCATCGCAAACAGCTCACATACAAGTGCAAGTGAAGGACAGACATACGTTTGTGTGAATGTGACCCTGAGGGTATTTTTTTGTGTTCCTTTAACTTCATACTGATTATTTATTGGGAACATTCACTACCTGTAGGCAAGATGATTTTGTAATAACAGAAGACTTACTTTATGAGCAACATTATTTTGTACCTATGGATGCTGAATATGTTCCTGAAGATTTTTGACATGAATAAAGCATCGCTTCTATCACATTGTGCACTTTTTGGGGGACTTTTGATTTAAAGGTTAGGAGTTTATTACTGAAATTTCTGCAACATCAGTGATTGGTTTGAATTTAAAAAGGCTCAAACCTGTAGGTGGTGCTGTTGGATCACCTCCTCTGTGAGAGTGAGTGAGAGAGAGAGTGAGAGAGTGAGAGAGAGAGAGAGAGAGAGAGAGAGAGAGAGAGAGAGAGAGAGAGAGAGGTTTAAATGAAGAGAAGAAACAAGCCTTACAATAATTTGCAAAGTAATACAAAGTAATCAGTATTATGGTTGGGTGGTCATTTATTGAAAGAGTCATGGGGGTAAGTTAGAAGTTAAAGACAGAGTGTAAACTCACCACAAAGTGTACTTCCATTCTGGCGCACACACACACACGTTGACGCCATTTTGCACCTGAATTTGACTACTGATGAATACTGTTCCTTTTTAAACAACCATTAATCTTCCCCCAACCCTTTTTCCACACCCTCCTCCCTCTCCCGCTCTCATTTTCATTCCACCTTTTCACGTCCTCAGGCAACCATATTGATTCACTTTCATTGTAGGGACATTCATTTTCCTCATTTCATGCCGCCCACATCTCTTGTTCTCCCTCGCAGCCAGTGTCTACAATGAAACAGACGTTTTCTGCATCGCAGTGTCAAATTGCAAAGTAAAAGAGGGATGTTGTTTGCTGACGGTCCAGACGTATGGAATACAATACAGCTGAAGTAATTATGTTCAAGCAAAAAAATCACATGCCAGTCATCTTTGCAGTGAGAGATTTACTGTTAAGTAGTTTCATCACAGAGCCAGGGGCAGAGCTGTCCGTTCGCCCTGTGTTTGAACTCTTACGTAAGGTTGCTGCCAGAGAAAGGCTGAGAAAAATACCCCGAAGCAAAAGGAGAAAAGAGGAAAAAGCTCATTTTCAAAAACCATACAAGGAGAGAAAGTATTTTCAAGCCTTTTAAGTAACCGACATACACTTACAACACCAATCAGCACACCTTTTTCATGCCTTAATCACTCCCTTCATTATCCTTCTCCATGCTCTTTTTCTATTTTCCACCTCACCACGACCAGTTCCAATATGTTATTACGTGTGGAGAGCAAAAGAAGTGGCGAGTAGGGCCCTTGGAGAGCAAAGGGTGTGATCAAGCTGATCTTGCTCGGACTTCACCTCCAACCTCCTTGTGGTGTGAATGTATATTTTTAGGAAAGCTAATATGATTCATACACGTCACCTTGCTGGGCATGTCACATCTGGTGATTTTCGAGTGTGTCTTTTTGTCCATTGAAGTGTTCTTATATGTGAAATCGATGTACTGTGGAGAGAAATGTGGATGGAGTTCCTTTGTTCTGGTGCTCAATTCCACTTCTGCTTGTTTCATCTGCTAGACAAGCAGAAGGCCATTCGCTCACACACACAAAAGCTACTGCTTCGCAAATTGCTCTCCTCATTCAATCTTAGAGAACTTTATTTATTCATTATTTGTTCTCAGGCTGTGCTATTGTGGCAGGGTACTGTGAAGAGAGGTAATTTGTCACTCCCCACCCCTCCTCTCTCCCCAACCTCTCCTGCAAGGCGGTTGTTGTGTTTTCTCTTATGTTTCCGTGTTGTTCCTCTGAGGAGGGAGAAACATACAGAGTTGTTGAGATGCATCCTCTGTTCTCTGTTTGGGATCAACCAAAATGAAACCTGCCTCAATCAATATTTTTTTTAAAGTAGAATTGAATCAAATGACTGCAATGCGAAAAGATTGCTCATGCTGCAGAGAACACAGAGAATTAACACCCAGCTCTGCAGCTACATAAAACATTTTCAGCCTCTTTTAGATCCTCTTGGTTTTTCCAGTCTGCAAATTAAATGTAAGGCTCAGTCTCACATATCTTATTAACTCAAGCAAGTTCTGATTAAACCCCAGTGCACTACCAGCCCAGCACCCAACGGCACACTGACAAAGCCAAAGTCAAATATCTAACGAGCAAACAAGCCAGATATTTTCCTCAGAAGTTGGTGGAGACCAAACTACAGTGAAAAGCAGTGTGAGTAAGATTCATCTGGTGGCCAGAAACATGACGCCACATGAATGCTAATATTGCTCCATGTCTGCTTGATATGAAAATAGTTAGGTAGAACATCTTTAAGATATTATATAAGATATTGTAGTGGTTGCATATCTGTCACTTTGTTTAGTTTTTTTCTGCCCAATAGTGCCCACAAATCCATTAATGCAGCTTTAAAAATAAGGGAAAAACAGTAATTAACACTATTTATATATTAGTCTACATCTGGGGACAGTGGTAAACCTGGAGTGTAAATGATTTACAGTTTTTATAACTTGCGATTTGTGTGGCAATGTCAGTTGGTCGGTCCACCAGTTTGATCCAAACTGAAGCTGAATATCTCAACAACTATTGGCTTGTTTGCCATCAATTTTGATACAGACTGTCATAGTCCCCAGAGGATGAATTTGCATCACTTTGGTGATGCTCTGACTTTTCATCTAGCACAATCATCAGGTTAAAATTCAAATTAGTCTATTCTAATCCTTTTATTATGAACAAATACATAATAACTACTGACATTCTTAGCTGTTTACTGCCAGACAGTAAATGTTAGCACACTCTCATGGTAAACTAAGATGGTGAACACAGCAAATATTATCAGCATGTTACCATTGTGATATAATTTAGCCTAAAGCCTAAGTACAGTTTCACAGAGCTGCTAACATTTGTTTTCTTATTTTGAAATATAAGCAAATCAGAAAAACATCCAGATTTTTAAACTCACAACTTCACTACCTCATTCCAATCCAAACACAGAAACAAAAATAGTAAACCAAAACACGGAGTGGTTTTTTCTAGAAATAAAGACAAAAAGAAAAAAGAAATAGTACAATACTGAGAGAAATCTAGCTCCCACGTAGAAATTGATTTCATCAGTGTGCCTCCATCTCATCATTTCACTTACACATTCATGCCGGCTTGAGTCAGAGTGGTGCCCTAAAGGTACAAAAAAAAAAAAAAGAACAAAAGCTATAATATTGATCACTTGTCCTTTCTTGAGACAGGGAAAGACCAAATAGCTCATTTCAGCTGTGCTCTGTTAAGTTTTTATAATAATAATAATTACAATAATAACCACCATAATTATAGTAATAATACTAATGATAATATAATTATATGTATATGTATATCTATATATATATCTATATATATAGATATATATATATCTATATATATATATATTTTAATGTAATTTCTTTTGTTGTGCTTGTTAGTATCCCATGGGAACATGATTGTGCCTTTGAGGGTACATTTGTGAAATGTGTACTAAGATATACCTTATCTGTGCCAGACATCACAAATCTGACTGGGACACTAACAAAAGGGCTGAAAGCAACACATAAACTTCACCAATTTATCATGTAATAATATATAATTTATTATTTAGGTTATTTTTCTACAAAAAAACGTATACCATCAGAATAATTTGAATGTTGCAATAATTATAAAAATTCTAGACATAAACAGCTTCCTCGTGCACTCATCTATTACTGCTGAGGAGAATGTCAGTTGCTGTAAAGAGGGATTACATTTTCAATTTTCTTCCGCTAAGTCACACCCATCCTCGATATAACAAGCCTCTTTTCACACTTTCATCCTCCCCCTCCTAACACCCTACTGGCTTCCTGTGTTTTGTCTCTCCTTTTGCCCCAGTTTCCTGTGTTCATGCTCCCCCTGGTGCGTGCTTCATTAATAGTTGGAATGCCGTGTTATTGAGAGGTAAACATGTTATTGCAGAGCTCTCGTGTCTCTCCTGTCGGGTCTAAGAGCGACAACAAAAGTACCCATTGTTACTGAGGGATGCTCAAGTGGGCTATCGTGACGCAAGAGGGAAGAGGGAGACAGAGGGGTGGAATTAAGGGGATGCTCAAGGTTTATTATCCAAACAAGGTATTACGTGCATCTCATGACAATGACTATGTTTTTCTATGAAAGGCTTCAGTGGGAGGATAGTGATAGTGAATAGGTGAGAAATGTATTTATAAAGGGAAAGACTGAGCAGGGGATTCCTTGTTGAAACAGATGAACAGTACAAAGACAGAGTGTGTGCACCCATTTCTCACCTCAAATTCATGGAAATTGCTTTGACTTTCCAGAAGACACATATGTTACACCAGTGGTTTCCAAACTCTTCAAGGGGTCACAGAATAAATCGTAATGGTCCCCACAGAATAAATTTTGAAAATGTATCAAAATTGTAATTGTCAAATACTGTTATTACAGTACACATATTATGTCCAAATGCCTGCAAAACTAATGACATTCCCATCAGCCTCAGCTGTACTTTGTGAAATTAAAATCCACACACGGTCGGTAACCCCTGTGTATGAATGGTGTATAGTCGATTTAAAGTAAAGGGTAGCTGCCCTAGTCCCTGAGCCATGTTTCCATGATGAAAATCAATGACATCTGCTAACACATATTAAAGAGGAAAACATGGCTCCATTTGTGGTCTGTGAATGTTGTGTAATAACAAATCAATAGGTCAGTTTGAAGATAACGCTTTATAGACCAAGTGCTTTTAGATTAAAGAGTATTAATTTACCCAGAATACATGGTAAATAAGTGCTATTGTAGATAGTTAGGACCTTGAAAAATGTGTGTAGCCAATAAACATCTATCTACTATTTATCAGATATTAGCCATAATCAATAATTGTATTTTGTAAAACCAGCCAAGGGTCAGCTGGAACACACCTGCATGTAAGCATCGCATCTGTAGACACTCTTCAGATTATACATTTTGTCTTTATTTATTTTTAGTCCTCATTATTTCACCCAGACAATCAAATTATAAATATTTTTTAATCTATAAACGTTCAAGGGTTCAGAATTTTAATTTGTCCAATATGACCAAATATTTGCAATATGCCACTCCAGTCCACCTCAGCTGTACTTTGCTTACTGTCTGTGGTGATTTGCAAATGTTAAGATGCTTGGTTAACGCGGTGAACATGCTTAACATGACCTGCTTCACATCAGTGTGTTAGCGGTGTCACTGTGAGCAGCACAGGTCAACGTAAACTCACATAAAGTCATCATATATTTGTTGCAAATCATTTGCAGTCAATGACGGAGGTCTACAGCCCACAGAAATCACCCTGGTGATGGTCTGCCATGCAGATTTTCATACTCTAGATGCTCTCAACTGTCTGGCCATAAAAAAACGCAGCAAATGATTGTGTTATCTGTGTTTATGATCGTTCTGCTGCACTGGCCTCCAACTGGGAAACGTTCTATAGAAACCACTAAAGTTATCACAATGTCCATCAGACTGAATTTTAAGTGAAACAGTGACTATGACCTCAACAGAGCTGTTGAAATGGTCACTGCTGTCCTAATGACTGCACCGTACGTGTGTGTGTGTGTAGTGTGTGTACGTGCTACTTGATGATTGCAAGTGGTAGACCTGTCCGTGAGGACTGGACTAATCAGTTAAACCAGCGGAGGCCACCTCTTTTGAGTAGGCGAGCATCATGTGACCCTGCACCATCACTGTGCAATCAATACTAACACAGAGAAGCGAGTTTCAGATGTGGTTACTGCTTTACTGTGATAATAGCTTTGACTCTTTCAATTACCTTTCAAATATATATATATAACCTTTTAACCTTTTATCACAAATATACAAATAATAGAATACAGAGCTCCAAAACTAAATAAACAGGGAGAGAATCAGGCCTGGAAATATGTGAGCATGATTACGATGACACATGTTAAAGCTCAGATAAGGCCGCCAAGTCAAGGTCCTGGTGAAAGACCATAATATGTCTTTTTGTGATTTTTAAAATTGAAATGTAGAGATAGGGGTTCTTAGTGACAAAATGACAAAATGATTGCCTGAGGCAGCGTGGTAAAACATAAAAATAAAAATGGCTGGCCATTTTCATAATTTTGGGGCTTTTTCTTGACCTTCATGTTGGAAACAGATTGTTTAAGAAATAAAGAAATGTTATGGATTAGAAGTTGATCGCTGTTTAGTCACATAAACTAAATTTATGGCGCAGGATGAACATCTCTTTAAAAACACACTTTAAACTGGACAGGATTTTCAATTAAATAAACTGTACAAAGAAATGTACATTTATGTCAAGACTACGATATAAACAATATGTAAAATACTGGAAAATTTTTCTCATATTCTCATATTTATTTATTTATTTAAGTATTTTACTTAAGTACTTGTACTTTCCTTTATTTTATGCTATTCCAGAGACAAATATTGCACTGTTTCTACTACATTTATTTGAAAACTTTAGTTACTTTGGAGATTCAATTATTAATATATAATATGATCAACTAATAAATTATGATGTATTATTAAAGGTTAAGATAAGATTTATTGATCCTTGGGGGGCAATTCATAAGCTACTGGCCTCAGCCTAAAGTGATGTTCACATTCATAAATAAATGAATTCGAACCAATAATAAAATATACATTAGTCTGAAATTGGCCATTCTGCATAATGGGTACTTTTACTTTAGGTTCTTTATGTATATGTTGATAATACCTTTGTACTTGCGTATTTTTACAGTTTGGTATTGATTTTATTTCTTACACATATTTAGCATGTATAAAGAGATAAAGCAATTAATACAGGACTCTAACTGAGATTTCATTTTTCATTTCACTGTCTTTCAGTAAAAGACCTAAGTGCTTCTTCCACCACTGTAAATGTGCCTTTACATGTCACTGAGATACCCTGTTCCTGTTGCCCAGGTCAACCTACTCTTTTAGCCTGAAATGAATAAAAATGAAGTTGCAAAAGAAAAAAAACATACAGTACACACCAAGGTAAGAGAAAAGATGAAGACTGAGATCATCTTCTGTGTTTCAACAACTTGATGTGGAACTGCCAACATGTCTGTCTGAAACAACCTCCCTCCCCCTCTCCGAAGCCTGCGAGAAGCATCTGACATCACACCAGGGCCCACACATATAAACACTGTATGAGACAGCACTTAGGCCAAGTGAGCAGCAGCTATGTTCCAGACGGGGTGTCTCCCTCCATCATGCTTGCTCCCTCAATCTCTCTCTCTCTCTCCCGCACACACACGCTCATCACTTCTATACCACAAGCCTGTTGAAAGCTGTGGGCATTAAAAACAATCTTTGCATCTCCGCTTCTATTTTTCGCATTTGTAGGAGCCGAGAGAGATGCTGCAGCTCATACATGATGTCCATGCATCTGTCGGTTTATTATTAACAATGACATCTATGCTACAGCGAGCGCTATTTCAGTGACAAACAAAAAGGAAAAAGACTTAAACTCAGAGCATCTTTTACTGTTGTTTCCCGTTCAAATGTATTAATTTATTATCTTTTTTTTACAAAGAAGACAGACAATATTGTTATGATTGGTGTAATATTCTAACAGTGATTCATTCTCATGTAAGAGTCCCAAGAGGTGGCATGGCGAGGGCAGTTGGAGACTGTGGGAATGTCGGGTCGATGTATTACAGAGGCGACTTGTCCGAGGTGTTACAGAGGGATCCTGGGTTTGTGTTGGTCACTTTTTGTTGGGCTGGGCTGCGATGTAAAGAGCCACCAGACAGTAGAGAGCACCTCCTACGGTGAGGGCCATGGTGGTGCGGTACAGTAGCCTGTCGGGAACTCCGCGCTTCAGATGAATGGGGATACCGTCTGATGTCTGAAAGAAGGCCAAACAGGAAGGGGGCAGGCGGCAAGGCAGGGGAAGGGTTGGAGCAAGAACAACAAAAAATTAAAAAGTTTTCTCAGCAATTTGTTGTGTAAGATAGGACTGAACATTTCAATTATTTGGGTTGGAACACCATTTTCCTGCAATTATTTATCTATTGTTTTCTTCTCCTTCATAACACATAACATGGTTTTGAAACAGTTCTGCAATTCACTTTTTCCTCAACACTGCTGTAAGAAATGCACTGCTTTTTTTACATAAACAATTTGAGAATAAAAAATTGACAGTTGAATGAAAGTTTAATTATAAGGGGGGGGAAGGCCACAGTTTCTTCACAGATTTCTGGCTTGATTTCTGCAAGACATTTGTTTTAATTTAAAAAAAACTTGCAATTAGCAAATTGCAGCAGTCAGTGCTGTGATTTCCATTTGTTTGAGTGATTGCTTTGCCCAACTTCACACTCCCTTATTATTTCCCTCACTAAGTCTTGTGTGATGAATGATGAGGGGGAGAAACAGGAGGCCATTAAGAACAGAGGGAAATAAATACCAGTCAGCACCTCAAATTAATAAATCTCCAGTGCTTTGACTGATAAAGTTTGACCCATCAGACTTTAGCAGGTCGTGAACATTTATTCTGAGGACAAAAGCTGATGCACTGTGAAAACTATAATATAATTATCAGGTGGAAAAAAAATCTTTTAGTCGTGACTAAGACGGACACCGATTTAAGTGTATGTTCTTCATTACCTGGAAGAGCTTCTGGAGGTCAGGAACCCTGTTTGTCCCCATGTACTCCACCGTGGCCCCGGCCTCTGACACCAACTTGGTGGGTGTGGCGAAGACCATGGTTGGGGACTCTACTGGCACGCCTGGCCTCAGCCCCTGAACAAAAACAACCAACGGGTCACAATCACACAAGCTTTTTGCTGTATTTTTTTGACATGTGATCATTTATTACCCAGAAATCTTACAGGGTGATTTGTAATGGTACCATTGCTATTTAACTGTATGAGTCTAGTGACATTTTCAGTAACTACTGTAAGTAAATAAACCAGATGTACACTGTGGTGTTAATGAAGTACAAGTGTGCCTCCTTAATATCCTCTCACTTGAAAGAAGCTTCTCACCCAGCTTGGATTTGAAAATTACTGGGAGACCCATTACCTTGTTAGAGTGTGTGGAGGCAGATAGTGTGGGAGCAGGGAAATTAAATCCGACATATGAAAATGCAGAGGCACTGACAGCAGATTATTTTTACTTGCCATTTAAGAGAAGGCTTCACTAAAAGTGTTCAAAGCATGAACTAATTTTTGTGCATTACACCAGAAATATCAAGAAGATTCCACTTTTTTTTTTGTAGTTTCTCCTGTACTTGTTATTACAGAGGGACGCGTGCTGTGCAAGTTGCTGAGGAATAATAACAGAGAAGAAGAACAGAGAAGAAGAAATGCTGCCTTCAGGTGTCTAGTGGGGGATTTCTAACCCCTACATAAACACACGCAGGTTAGGACAACTGGGAACTCTACATTGCCTGAAGGTGTGACTCCAAGTGTGAATGTTGTTGTCATTCTGTCTGTATTTTTTAACCTCAAACTGCAAACTGACTAACAGCCTTTCTATCGACCTGGTGGAGGACAGATTGAGTGGAGGTCACATGACCGGCTTTAAAAGGTCATAATTACTGAATAAGTAGGAAAAGCAGCAGCGGCCACAAAATGGCAATTAATGTAAAAGGATGCTGTACCAGTAATTACTGGTACAAGCGAGATTTTCTTTTCTGCCTATATAAGGCATCAGCAATTAGGTTCAGTTGGGCTATTATTTTATCAGCATTGTTCATTGGGCGCCAATATTTTACAGGCATAATGGATATCATATATGTACAATATGTTGTGTTTGTTTCATTATTTTAATTAATTTAAGAACAACACATATTCATAAAAACTCTGTAAATGTTCTCATTAGTAACTATGGGTTAAGGTTTGGGGGTTCTGATTTCATTTTGAATCATTTATTCGTTAAGATTGGAGTCCAACAAGTCTCTTATCAAATCTTTCATTCACAGTCTTGCTAAGTTAGTCTCTCTTGCCTCTTTGTGACACTACAGGATTCTGCAAAGAGAGAGAAACTGGTGACGCATACAAACACGTGCTAATTCAGCAACACAGTTGTTAACAAGACAGACTGACTGAAACTTAAACGTTACAAAGGGAGGATGAACTTCACCAATGCAACAGTGCAACAACAATTTTCTTTCAGGTTTACTGCATCATAAGAGCAGAAAAATCACAAATTTATCTGGGAGATATTTGTTAAATGATAAAGTAGATTTAATATTGCTGTGTCATTTCTACACAAGTGATTAGCAAATGCTGTTCTGTATCACAGCAAAGAGTAAAAATGTAAATGAGCGTTGCATAAACATCGTTGTCTGCAGGAGATTTATGAAAAATCTTGAAAAGATTTTGATGTAAACAATGAAAGGGAAAACTCGTTCAGTGGCCCAAAATTTTGTTTGAGGGACAGATTTGGCCCCTAGACCACTACCATATATTAACATTTGGCATTTTAGGAAATGAACTGGTTTGTTTCAGAAAGCACAGTATAGTTTGATATTTTTAACAAACAGATGCACTCTCTTTTCTTTTGTGTTTTTGCCCTTTACTCTAAATCAAATTTCCCCTCGAGGGACAATAAAGACCTGAACTGAGTACAGTTTTCTCTCTTTATGTTTTATGGCATTGTATAGTACGGTCTCTATCTTAATGTCCCTTAAATCAGGAAGCAGCCTGAGGCTGTAAAGATATTCAGTGGTGGAAGAAGTATTTAATCTACTTGAGTAAAAGCAGCAATACCACATTGTAAAAACACTCTCTAACAAGTATTGTCACAAAAAGTCAATTCTGGCTGAATCCAAATAGAAAATGTACTGTAGTGTCTTTTATCACAGCATCTCACCTACTGCTGTCTGATGATTGTGATACCTGACACCTCACATGCCGCCTGCACTTCATTTAATTGGGTTTCTCCAGCCTTGCCGATACGTAAAAACACAACCGGTGTGACTGAATTGTCTTGTTGTGATGTTGCATATATGGAATTTATTCTCAGGTCTCTCTTTATCTCCATGATTCTTCCTTAATTAATAAAACAAACCTAACTAAGTTATATATACACATACATACACTAGTGACTAGGAACTAGTGACTTTAGCTAAAAAATAAATGTAGTGTGGAGAAAAATATAGTTATTCCCTCTTAAATGTGGTGTAGTGAAAGTATAAAGTAGCAACAACAAAACATAACCTTAATGAAAAATAACTTAAATGTTGGATAAGTGACTTCCAAACTGAGACACAGGGAAACTTTAACGCAGCCTAATACACAATCACAGAATAACAAGCCGACTGTAGTATAAAGGACAGGAACAAAAATAAAAGTCACATCTGGTAGACGCTCGGAGAGTCCATTGTATTTCAAAATTGGCTGTAAAGTCACATGAAAGCCAGATCCACAGATAGGAAAGTAACCTTTCAGGATAAAGGTTAAATAAAAAGGTCCTGTAATAAGGCAGTAATGAAAAAAAGAAAACCAAAGAAAGGCCACTGCCTCTTTATTGTTTGTCTGAACATTTTCCAATGATCGATTCCTTTATAAAAAAAAAAAAAAACAGATGACACACATTTAGAGAATTAAATAGGTGAATTTTGTCAGATGAATGTAGCTGTGACATTGAAGACCAGCGGTGGAAAGTAACAAAGTACATTTACTTAAGTAATGTACTCAAATACTATTTTGAGGTACTTGTACTTGAGTATTTCCATTTTATGTAACTTTTTACTTCTACTCCACTAGATCTCATATTGTACTTTTACTTCACTACCTGACAGCTTTACAGCTTCAAACTATTAAACTATTATGAACTAAACTACCCAACAGTCTGATAAAAAGCCATTTAAATGAGCTCCACGTTTACCAGCTGCAACATTAAAGTGATGTACACATTAATTTATAATCGACTAATATAATATATATTATTCTGTTCTTCTGTGTAATGAGAACTTTTACTTTTGGTACTTTTAAGTGTATCTGGAGACATTTAAATGTCCTCAGGTGAACTGACAGCTAAGCTACAACAACCGACGGTTCGTAATCCGACACGATGAAGGTCACCCCCGGTTACCGGCTCGGTCTCTCACCGACACACCGCTTCCCGGTCTCACCTGAGGGCTGTAGGCGGCCGGTGGAGCAGACCCCGTCAGCTTCTGGGTAAAACCGCTGAACTTGTAGTACATTTTTACCGGTGAAGGACGGTGAAAGGTGTCGTCCACAACAAATTCACCCGGTGAAGGGTCCTCCCGTTGCGACCGTCGAGGGAAAGTGACGTAGCAGTCAGCTGACTCAGCGCTGCCTGTTTAAAATTCAGGCGGAGGTCGGAATCGGGTTTGTTGCCAAGTAGGTTTTCACATACAGGGAATTTGCTGTGGTGTATTGGTGCATAACAAGTACAGACAATTACAGACAAGTACAGACAAGTAGTGCAAGGTGCAAAGGTCAGCGTATGCATAAATATAGTAGTATTAAAGTACTAGAGTGCTAGTGCAAAGTAGTAGTAAATATAATTTACAGTACAGAATATGAAAAAATATTACTAAAGGTGCAGGAGGAGGCGGTGGAAGAATATTTACATATAATAACACCACAGTGTAGACATACTCTGTTACAAGTAAAAGTCCTGTATTCAAAATTTTACTTAAGTAAAAGTACAAAAGTTTTAGCATACAAAATATACAGAATTGTCCATTTTAGAATAATATGATTGGACTATAAGTATTGTTGCATTAATGTGTTCATCACTTTAATGTTGCTGGTAAAGGTAGAGCTCATTTTAATGACTTTATTTACTGCTGGTTAGTTTCATTTGTAATAATACATCATCATTTAATTGTTGATTTTATTTTGTTTTAACAATATGAATGTGCAAAGTAACAGAAATAAATTGTTAAATACATGTAGTGGAGTAATAAGCACAGTATTAACCTCTGAGATGAAGTGGAGATGAAGTATAAAATAGCAGTTAACAGAAATACTGAAAAAATAAAACTGCTCATAAAACTTTGAAATCTGAATCCTTAACAAAGATAATTATGAATAATGTTCATACTAATGTGTGTATCTTTAATTGATGTTCAGCTTCAGGAGAATATTATAATCAAACATTGTCAGGTGTAAATTAAATACACAGAGCAGATAGCAGTTTTTTCCAGCCCTGAATAATGTGCGTAGGTCTTCCCCTGATAAACTGAGATATTACTTGCGTTGTGAACGTCTTTTTCCACATGTGGTTTCTCTATCTCTACCCCTAAGGCTCAGCTCATTGTATTCACTGTGTATATCTTATATTATGTTTTAATGAAATAAGGTTTTACAAGTGTAATTCCAGACCATCTGCAGAGACTAAATGATAAACTGGGGAAAACATTTTGAAGTGGCTAAAAGCTGTTACATTTTTTCTTTTGCCTCCTAAGAATTATAAATGTAATGAATGTAAACTAAACTACTTTATAAAAAAACTTAAAAGCTGTGTAAACATTGATAATCCCTAATCAAGAATCATTCACATGCAGCTATGCTTTGTTGTGTGGCAGACCCATTTTTAGCCATGCTGATGAGGTGGCATGGCAACGTCGATCAGTCCTCCACTTTGGTCCAAACTAAAATATCAATAACATCTATTGGACAGATTGCCATGAAAGGGGTTTTTGTTTTTTAGTGAAATGTCTAAACAACTATCGGATGGATTTCCATTACATTTGGTACAGATAGCCATGGTCTCCAAAGGATCAATCCTAATGATGATGATCCTCTGACTTTGCCTCAAGCACCACCAGCAGATCAAACTTTACATTCGTCCGATACTTTGGTTTCTGACTAAATTCCTGCTGAACTGATCACATTCCCATCAGCCTCAGCAGTAGGCCAGTTTGTGTTTAGTTCTTAATAGAAAATACAATACATAAATAAACTAAGATAGTGACAATGGTAAACATTATACCTGCTTAACATCAGCATGTTAATCAATTAAAAGCATATAGGTTAGCATTTATCTGAAACTACAGGGCACAGTATTGCTGTAGCGAATTCTTTTGGTTCTAATGTTTACAACAACAATAAGGAATTCACACATAAAGATGGGGGTCACTGAATAGTTTGACCCAACTGAGCACCAATTAGAGATTTTGGAGTGACATGTTAGACGGTGCACTCCACCACCATCATTAAAACACGAAATGAGGGAATATCTTTTGAGCTGACTGAGAGTACTTGCGTCACAAGCCTTCAAACCTCACTGACAGACGTGGAACATGCGTGAAAAGGTTTGAACCCTGAGGACAGTGCAGCAGCAGTTTGCTACTCAGAGTCGATTTCCCTGTATAACAGTGCTTTGTTTGTGAACTAGACTGTGGCACAATGTTCACCACAGTGTGAAGCTGATGAGTGCCGAACGCCCTCGCCAGCGGGCTCAGGTGTTCCTCACATCGAACGTTACGTTCCATTACCTGCGGGAGGCCTTGAGGTGTAAATAGTATGTAATCCCATCAAGATTTATCAAACTCCATCTGCCAAAAACACCTTATCCATTTATCACGTCTCTAGGTCGTACTGTGTGGCATTGATTAGTTCAGTTAATTAAAGCTATTTTAGGTGACCAAGATCAATATTCCAACACAGTAAAAGCAAACACTTCAGCAACAATCTTACAATTTGTATGCTACAGTTTGATTTGCAATAAGCAATTACACATTCAAAGACATTTTGCTCAGATTCATTTTATTATAAAAGCTCATACATTGAACACATTAATTGTCAAGTCCATAGTCTACTGATGAAAAAGTTTTGATTGATGGCTTCAATAAGGCTGGCCAAAACTCCCTGGGCTATTAGCTACACCACATGAGTTGAAAATTATGTCTAGTAGGGAAGGTGGTAAATATTGATAATCTTACATTTTGTGACTGTTATACTACTTAAAAAAGCACATTGATAACACAACAATGAAGATATTGAGATATGTACCGTCTACAATACGTACTAAACTCACACAAGGCTGCAAAGTTTATGAGGAAATAACGAACGTAGACTTTAAATTTAAAGACAGACAGATAATTAACAGACTCATACTTAATCATATTTAATTTCCTTTGTATCAGAAGAGCAAGAACTTGTGTGTGTGTGTGTGTGTGTGTACGTGTGTGTGTGTGTGTGTGTGTGTGTGTGTGTGTGTGTGTGTGTGTGTGTAAAAAGAGGATGGTTGATGGCAACAGGAGGAAGAGGAGAAGAGATGTAGAGAAAGACTGTTGTGTGGGAGAGGTGTTGACTTGTTTGTTTGGATCATGTGTCTCTTCAACAAATCTTGTTAAACCATGGACAGGGTAAACATGTGTGAATCATGAATGTCACAACCATCATCTGTGACATCCCCTACTGTTTTTTTTGGGGGGGTGAGGGTTGTAATTTCAACTATTCCTGTGATGTTATTTTCCCAATTAACGCAGAACAAAAATGCTGCCAGCCAAGAGGTGTGCGTAGATGTGGCCTATTTGTGTGCACACAAATCAACCACCACTATGATTGACATGTTGGAGGATGAGGTTGCCTTGGAGACAGAGAAACACAAAATGCCTTACATTCACCCACAAATGGAGAAGGAGTACGCACGGCATCTATTCATTCTTTGTGCTCAGGCCTGCTCCACATTCTGTCATCGCTGTCATTTTTGTCCCATAATCTTTTATCTGCCGTTTTACACTCCATCTGCCCTGTCAGATCTGTCGCCCCTTTCAGTTGTCTGCCACCTTGTAGTACTGGCTGACCTTTTTCCATATTTCATTATCCCTGGCTTAAGCCCATCCTACACACTAAGCCCTCTGTGTACCCCTTCTCCATCCCCGCTTTGCACTCACTTGTTCACTCCTTCTCCATATTTCACAGGTTTAACAGAATGCATAGGTCACACATCAATCTTGTGTAACTCGTACCATCTGGGTGCAAAGCTTAGACAAAGTGAAAGGCTGATGGCCAGACAAACAAACACACACATACACACACACACACAGAAAGAGAGAGAGAGCGAGAGCTCCGTCTCTGCCAGTGTTGTAACCATGGGAATACAGTGTAAACAGCAGCCACTGTCAAAACTGGATTGACCGCGACTGTGTGTTTAATAAATAATTAATTGTGCATTCTTATTTTTCGGCCCAAGTGGTGTTGTTAAGGAGACAGGCGCAGAGCATGCTGGTTGAAGAGGATGATTGAAGATCATCAACACAACAGGCAGGAACTACACACGCCCAATAAAATCAGATGCAGCTCAGGCAGGAAACCGGGCAGGGCCCAGAGTTTATCGTTATTTCACAATGGGATGAGCAGGTCCACTGGTTTGTTGAGTTTCTCTCTGATGTAGGCAGGACCGTGGGTGTTTTGGTATAAATGCATGTTCATTGCAGTATCTCTGACGAAAGGCTGCGTGCGCATCTGGCAGAGCGGAGTTTGAGTTCATGGTAGCACTGTACAAAACTGTGGTAGATGAACGTGATGGGCAGTGCCAAGAGAACGATGCCGCTCACCACACACATTCCCCCAAGCACCCGCCCCCCAACTGTCACAGGGTACACATCCCCGTACCCCACCGTTGTCATGGAAATGATGACCCACCAGGCGGCGGCCGGGATGCTGGCGTAATCCGGGTTCTGCGTTCCCAAGTCCAAGCCGTGCTCCAGCAGCTGGGCCAGAGCGCTGTATATCGCCATGGCGACGCAGACAAACACCATCAGCATGACCATCTCCCGGTAGCAGCGCGTGAGCGTCAGCCCCAGAGTCTGCAGGCCCAGGAAGTGTCTGGCCAGCTTCATGAGCCAGAACACTCGCATCATCCTCAGCACGCGCAGGATCACCCCAGCAACCCCGAGCCCGGCACCTGGCATCCCTGCCCGGGCCAACGCCATGGTGACATAATAGGGGGTGATGGCGATCACATCGATGATGTTCAGCGGCCGGCGGAGGAATTCCCACTTGTTTCTGGCCACCAGAAAACGCACTATGCACTCTGCTGTGAACCAGCCAATACACACGGCCTCCACTATCCTGCAGGGAAGAGAGGAGAGGAGAAAAATGAGCAGACTGTAAACAGGAAATGACAGAGGAGCTACAGAGAGATATGGATGATATGAGATATTGTTTGACAATCAGTAAATGTGAGGAAGGAGGAAGCAACGGAGGGGTGAATTATGGGAAGTTAGGCAGACTCCAGTAAACAAAGACAGGAGGACAGTAAGGACAGAAAGACTACAAAATTGCCGGGAAACTGCACAGAGGGAGGGATTAAAAAACCTTCACAGAGAGAGTGTGACACAAACAAGCATTGATTAGCACAGCAAACTGAGTTAGAGAAAGGTGGCGCTTGTATTTGACAAGCAGTCACGTCAAGCAAATACCACAGAGCCTAACATAACTTCATCAGCGCAATTACACCAAACAAAATTATAAAGCAACTGGGAGAACTACATCATCTACTGGCATGAAACTAAATTGGAATCCTTTTGATCCCGAGTATAAACTTTAAGTTGATTACCTAACCACTGCAACCGATCCAAAACTATGTCCAGCCTGAGTGAACATAACCTAGCCTTATATAGAGAAAGGCCGTCTCAGCAGAGGACAGGCTGAGGCAAAAATAATGTGGAAAGAGACATGCACCTTTTCACTTTGTGTCCAAAAACTGAAGCCAAGATAACTGTCCAAAAGCTGATTCCTGTAAGTGGCTTAATTCCTTTTTGTTTGCTTACCTTGATATAAAATCCCTCAGTACATGTTCTTGTACATGTACATGTTATCAACTCATTAGCGTACCTACTGGAATATTATGAATTTCATCTGATATGTTTGTCCTTCTTGTGTACTGTGCAATGTAAACTAATGGAGCCCATAAAGAAATTCAAATGAAATGTGAAGGGGGGACGACGACGACTTAGGAGGAAGACAAAGACTGTGCAATAATTAACACTACACTTGTAGATAATATGGATTGGTTATTGATTAGGAGCTTGTCTGACACTTGAGGATCATGATGTCATTATGGTTAAAGTGCTGCCTGATTGTGCTGCATATGGGGGATCCAATCACTAGACACAAGGACAAAGTCCCTGCATCTAATGCCCCCTACACACACACACACACACACACACACACACACACAATAACATCAGATTAGGACTCAAAAAGCTGGGCAAGGACAAATGCCTCCATGCATCAACCTTGTGGGTCGTAAATGGATAGTGCGCAATGAGTTTGACCGCTGCCTTGAACGCATCCAGGCGCTGCTACAGTATGAGACTCTGAGTGTCTGTGAGTGTGTTTATTTATTTAGTGTTGATCATGACAGAGACGCGTCCTTGACACGATTAAGGCGGTGGTGCTCATGACATGAAGTCACAACTGACTTTTACGCACCACATTTTAGAGCCCGGTCTCACTTGCAGGATATCCGCACACGTTGCCCCTAAACATTCAGCAGCATCCTCATAAAGGGGGCCACTTCTATTCCTCTAAACTGAACTGACCCTGGACTACTGCCTACCTGTGCTCCTCCACAGTGTTTCTCTTGGCTGTGTCCCAGTCCGGCAGGGTGCTGGCGCACAGCATTATCATGGAGACGATCACAAAGATCACGGACACCGACGCCAAAAGCTGCGCCGCGAGCGAAGAGTTGGGCTCCTCGAAAGCCTTGCGCATCTTCTCGAGGCATCGCGCGCGTCCGGTGAGCTCGGTGCGTGGCACCGGCTCGCCCGGGCTCTGGGGCTCATCCCCCGGTAATCCCACGTCCCCCTCGGACAGCGTGTCCATCCCGATCTCGGACATCCGGTCGTCCAGGCGTCTCTGGCAGCAGGAGTCCAAGTGCGCGCTCTCCAGTCCCCAGTAGAGCATCTCCGTGTAGAAGGACAGCTCACACACTCCGGGGACGAAGCGCAGTTTACCGGAGCGCACGTACAGCATGATGAACACGAAGGCTTGCGCGTGGCGGTCGAAGAAGAACTCATTCCGGTCCCGGTCGTAGTCGTCGCACAGTTCAAGAACCTCTTTCTCGGTCGCGCAGGCATGCAGGCGGCTGACGCGCCGCAGAGGGAAATCCCTGATCACCTCACGGGTGAAGGCGTACCGGGTTCCCCCGACGTTGAGCACGCAGATGCTCTTCCCGAACTTCATCTTGTCAACCTGTAACCTAAACCAAAAACTCCTCTTCGCTGTCCATCTCCCCTTCCATAACAGGAGTTTGGACACTTGTGTGTGTGTGTGTGTGTGTGTGTGTGTGTTGGGGGGGTGGGGGGGCCCCTGTCCCCCGGGGCGTGGTTCGCTCTGAGCGGAGGTGGCCCTGCGCTGAGCTCCGTGTCCGATGGAAACTATTCCCCTCTGTCCCTCGCTCCTCTTCTTCTTCTTCTTCTCCCTCTGTAGCCTGGCGGAGAGACTCTCCACCCCAGTCAGGGGGAGCCAATCCCATCAGTGATGTCACATGCCCGCACGCACGCACGCACGCACGCACCGCACCGCACCGCACGCACGGAGAGAGGAGAAACTACAGCGCGTAATTTTACTCACATTTATCTCAAAAGTATCTCCATGGATATAAAATAACACAAATATCCGGAGCAAAGTCATTGTGCACAATACTTATTCTACTGAATCCAATGATAAAAGTTTTATAAATGTATATAATTTTATGATTATAATAACTTCTCTCAGTATAATATCCCTGTAATATTAACTGGTCTGGTTATAAAGGTGATTTTCATTTATTGATCACTATGGTGGCACTTATAAATAAATTACGCACACATTGTTCACTTTCAATAATCCAAAATATGATTATTATATATATATATTTATATATTTTTTTTAGAAAAGCAACAGTGTTTGTGTGCGCGTGCGTGCACGTGAGTGTGTGTGCCTCTGTTTGCGCGTGCGCGACCCCCCCCCCAGCCTCAACGTCAGCAGTCGGTGGTTTTTTCGGGTTGATCCGACTTCTTTTGGCCGCTGCCGCCGTGAGTTCACTGTATTGTAAAAGGGAAACAGTGAATCCGAGGAGGAGGAGGAGGAGGGGGGGGGCTGGCCTGCAGAAATCCTCCCGATCGGGCGAACATCCGGAGCCTCGACGCTCATAATTTATCGCACCTTTTTTTTTTTTTTTACCCCTCAAGAACCCCGAGTTTTTATTGCGTTCCGCTTATTTATTCTATTCCGCGTAGTTTATGGTTCACGTTAACACTCCGGGAGGGCAGAAATGGCGGCCAACATGTACCGGGTCGGAGGTATGTATGTCAATGTGGATCTTTATATCACACGGCGAAACCGTCGTGCAGCCGCCACCTCTCCCCCCTCTCTCTCTCTCAACCCCTGCACCTCCACCTCTGGGGGGATTACCGGGCTTTAATGTGGTCGAGTTTGCGCCTAATAAGCCCGACACCGCCGCGGTAAAGACGCGTTAAGCGGCGGCGGGAAGGTAAAGGTTTTGTAAATATTTGGGGCTGAAAACGTCTCGGGCCTCGCGTCGCTCCGCCGCTAGCCGCCGCTAGCCGCCTGGATGCTACACGGCTATCCGACAATGTAAACATTTTCCCGGGGAGGAAAGGCGGGCGGGCCGGGGGGAGGGTGGGGGTCGTTAGCCTCCGGTTCCCTCGGGTGAATACACCGGGCTCGCTGTATGGTGGTGGGGGGGCTGACTCTCAGCGGGATGTGTGTGTGTTTTTATTTTAATAAAAGCTGGTGAGTGTGTGAGCTCGGGCTGCCTTTTGTATTTGCCTCCTCTGGCACGCAGCCATTGGTGCGAGCTACCGTTAGCACCGGCCGGCCGCTCGGTTTCCCGGTGTTTTCTGTCACTCTCGGCGACCTTTTTTGTTTTTGTTTTTTTTAATCTTTTACATGCCCGGTTACCGGCCACCACGGTTTCGTGTGCGCTCGCCACAAACGCGGTTAGTTGATCGCCGAAACGCGGGTAACTCCGTTAGCGGTCCGCCGGAATTCATCGTGAAATTCGTCGCCTCGATTCATGGCGTCGTTGCGTCAGGTCGGATCGGACCTCTGCGCGTTTTATTCACACGCTTCAAATCCACATTAAGACGGCGAGTGGCATTAAATGGCCCCGGTGCTTGACATGTGACATGGAGGTGAACAGTAAGGCGTCGTTTCCGGGGGATATTATCGATAAGTTTATCGGTGGTCGATCAGTTTGTTGTCCATATGGTCACCTCAGCTGCAGACCTCCTGCTGCCTTCAGGTGCTCTTTGTAAACTACAACTCCTACAACTCAAACCCCTTGTTGGTGCACTGGATTGTTTCTTTCCTTTTTATGAAGTGATAGCAACTTTCTCGTGGAAATAGTGTTTTGGTTTTGAAATGTGGCCTCCTGCGTGCGTTCAGCTGGGACTGTTTTGTTCACGTAAATAGAAGAATAAACACATCAGGGCTTGAATTTGTTATTTTACAACAATACAACAATGGGGGGATGAACACATTTTAAAACCAAAAGTGGACAACAGTAATATTTCTATGTACTGACTGAGTGACACACCTTGAGGACTCAGACACATTTGTCACTTCACTGAATTGTTAGTGTCTGGAACATAGTAATTACAATATTTCAGACCGCACATGAAGGCAGCATTTGCCTTGGACTGAAGTTTTCCAAAGTTACTGTAAATTCATCCCTGCAGAGTTCAATCAGGCTGGTTTCTGTCTCCTCAGGCTAGGTGAAGTCACATTTGTGTTGATTTTGTTGATGAGCAGTGGACAATTATGACTCAAATATATATCTCTATTTATACATTTTACAAAGTCATACCAGTAAGGTAACTATCACTGACTGTGAAACCCTTGAAGTACACACAGATAATTGTCTTTGTCTTGACTCCTTTAACTTGGATCTTTGTATTCTCTGTGGTGCTTGCTTATTACAATTTCCCATTTTGTTAGTTGTTTTCACATCTGTTTTTTTAAGCCTCTTTCTCTAGATGAAGCAATTGCTGATTTTCAGCAGTTTACACAGTTATATGTGCTTGTAGTTTTGGCTGCACTGTAGAAGTGAACCATTAGTTGCTCAATGGTATATTTAATAAATGGGGGAGAACTGTATATTGACTTACTTTGTATTGAGTTGGGAATAGGATGGTGGATGTAATATATATATATATATATATATATATATATATATATATATATATAAGTTAGGTGAACTTACACTCGCTGGCCACTTGATTAGGTACATGTATACAATTTAATCCAATCTAATCCATTAGATCTGCCACAAATTCTATATTGAAGAAGATTATAATATGTTTTTGTTGACACTGTCACACAGGGGTTAATTGAACAATGTGTTTACTATTGAGGTTGTAGTTAGTGGTTGTGTTGTACTGTACTGCATTATATTGAATTGTGTTTCCCACGTTCCTCCCCCCTCAGGCAACTGGGGTGGTCAAAACATTAGAAACACCTCTTAACATAATCCAGTCCAGTTCAGCAACACTGCAAACTGCTGCACCTGATAAAGTGGTCACTGATTGTATTATTTTAACTTGGTCCCACAGACTATTGCAGCGATACAGTGAAGTGATCAGTTTGTGTTTTCTGTTGCAGATTATGTATTCTTTGAGAACTCCTCCAGTAACCCTTACCTGATCCGCCGGATAGAAGAACTCAACAAGGTACTGAGGTGTTTTTATGTCATTTCTGTGTGTTTTTATGCCTGAGGGGGAATAGATAGGATTCCTGTCTGTTCCCATCCCCACGCCCTCTTTGCAATGTTGTGTGTGTGTGCGTGCATTTTGTGACAAAAAAGTTTGACATTTGATGGAACACGACAGGTGTTCCTGAGTTTCCTAAATGCCGTTGTAATGACATGACACACCTGTGGGAGTGTATGTGTAGGCAGGGTAGATTATTGTAATGAACATTTCAGGAGCTCAGATAGTTTCAGACTAAAGATTAGTTAATACCAGTTTTGGAAAGCAACGTGGTCTGATGTTTTTTTTACTGCCGACATTTGATCATTTGTCTGTTTTAACTTATTTCCTAGTGTGTGTTACTTATGTCAAAAAAAGAACAGGCCAAAACTAACATTGTCTTTTGTTCAAATACTACACAAGCATCTGCAACGGGTGTGTGAGAAAAGCTTTTCCTGTGCTGCATTTGCACTAAGATACTCAGACCAATGATTGTCATTATCTGATGCTGTGGGTTGGAAAATGTCACATCAGGTCAGTATCAGCCTGAAAAAAAAAAAAAAAACATATTGAGGCTGTACATAATAAAATAAGAGACATAGCTGTTATCCTAAGTGATAAATTGGGTGGACAAAATTACAGGAACTCACTGCAGTATGATTTAATGTAAAGCAGTCGTCCTGCACCAGTTACTGCCTTTATGAAGCTTATAATGTTTGGATTGTTGAAGCTGAAAGAGAATAGTTGATTAAACTTTATGGGTGTTTTTTTGGCTATAGTTTACGGTGGGGTTGCATTGTGTAGCAGTATATTATGAGGTGTTCCAGTTATTTTGTCCATATCCTTCAGGTGAACACCCGTCATTAAATACACCTGCTCTTGCCTACAACCTTCCTAGAAAAGCAGCATAAGTTGAAAGCAGTTTTCTCACTCCTCGTACCCCCACATCCATTCACTCTCCATCAGTCACGGCATTTAATACTGCCGGAGACTTTAAGCCTGTCGGCCTAATTATACAGCGAGACAATTAATCAATCATCTGATCAAAAGCGCTGTGGCTGCCCTGGTCAGCTTGTCATAGCAGCATAGCTTGACGAGCACACAAAGGAGCCAGGTCTCTTGGGAAATTAGTGGTTTGTGCAGGGAGGTGTTGCCACCTCTTTCAGTCAACCTGTATCCCTCGACTCTCTCTGTTTCAGACGGCCAGTGGGAATGTGGAGGCCAAGGTGGTTTGTTTCTACAGAAGGAGAGACATCTCCCACAGCCTCATCCAGCTCGCAGACAAACATGCAAGTGAGTAGTAACTCCTGTCACACGTTCACACTTACAACTATTGGTTGAGGTTCCACATCCTAATACAATACAATACAGTTTTCTTCAGAGTCTGTATATCAATAAGGGGTGTTGCGATTTGATTTAAACTGTTTTTTTTACACATTTTTCTTGATTCATAAAGAACACATCATTGGTTTTATGCCTTGACAACTGTCATTTGCATTTCCAAATTATTATTTCAAGTGTGATATAATATCTTTTAAGAATCTATAACTCTAGGGCCATTTGATTAAGTTTAAATAATTTATCTAAAATGTAATAACAACAAGCATCCTCTGACCTGTTCATAATAACTGAACTGCAGCTTGAGCTCATGTATACAAGCAGGACAGCGGCCTGACTGAAATGCACAGTGAAGGCACACTGTAGCGGATCTGCAATGTTCTGCTTATCGACACCTTTGGGTGCTGCCCTCGTAAATGATGTGATTGAAGTGTTTCCACACACGTACCCGACTTCATTTCGACAATGTCAGCATTCAGTTTGACACTAAACGCTGTCAACAAGGCTAAACTGACTAGAAGCGGGGGCAAAATGTTGCCACATTCGTGACTCAGAGAGGCAGGAGGGTTTTCCAGTCCTGTTGTTTCTCCGTCATCTCCGACTCCGGCAGTGGCCACGATGTCTCAAAAAGTGCAGCTGCAGACTGTCGCTAAGCTACGGCGTGTTGTCTTTTGAAGTGTTTTTTTTTTCTTTTTCGGACGCGCCCAAGTGTGGGGGAAATCGTGACACCCCTAATAATAATCTACATTAAACTCAAATATAAAGCTGAAATGATTAGTCGAATAGATCTGTAAGTCAATCAACAGATAATTATTTGGCAACAATTTGGATAGTCAATTCTTTTTTGTAAGTCATTTTTCAAGCAAAAATGCCAAACATTTACCAAACAATTAACTCACGTATAGAGAAAATAAACTACAGATTATTGTCTCTCTATTTAATAGTTTTAGTCTTGTAGTATTGGTTGGACAAAGCAAGCAATCTGATACCATCATCATGGGTTAATGATTAATCGATAATAAAAGAAACTGTTGCGTCTGTCTGCAAATCCTCACATTTGTAAAGTGAGAATCAAATATTGGCATCTTTCCTTGATAAATGACTAAAACAATTAATTTATTATTGAAAATATTAATGTAAAAAATTTGTAGTAATGAATGGACATTACAGCAATAGTCTGAAACTGTGTGGTTTTCAGGTGCATTTGTAGTTTTAGTCGTCCTTAGAAAACGTCATTATGGGCTTCCTGCTGCATGTCAGTCATTTCTAGCTGCGTTTCCACTTAGCGTGTCCTTTTGCACATTGCAGCATTTACTGTCAATATGATGGGTTTTATTTTTCGTGTTGCCCATGCCATTTAGTCACAGAAATAGGTACTCCAGTGCGACCAGAAAATATGGCACGTTTCATATTTATACATCACATTTATTTCTCTATTACTTATTAACGGGACGGAGAGAATTGGAGTGTGAGTAAATGAAGAGAAGAAAGAAGGAAAGGAAAGTGTTGTTATCACAAGTACACCTGTTCTGTGTGGGAAGCCTTCCTTTCATTTCCAGCTATGTTTCACTTTGTTCTTCAGTCACAATAAAACAAATTATTGATCACTTTCTGGAAATGAAAAAGTCACCTCTGCCAACGCATTCCCACAACGTTGAGTGGGATGATTTCAGATGAAGAATCAGCAGCAGGAGACCCGGTGAAGAAGGGTTTATAAAGTTTATGTGACTGAGACGCAGCACTTACAGGAAAGACAGGAATGCATTGTTTGGCTAAATACAAAATATGTGGTCAAACTGTGTGTGGGAAAACCAGTTTTGCTGATTTTGTAAACATAAAGCACGACATAAGCACATAAATATAAACCATACAATATGCAGGGACATATGCATTCATCGCTGTACAGTGCCAATTCAAGCTATTTGGAGTCAGTCATCTACCAGCTGGACAGCAGAAACGACAGAAACAACAATAAAAATATTAATGTGTTACTCTGAATGTTTACTTCTACATTAGGGTAAACATTTAGTTAGTAAACAGTAAGCAGCAGTGCTCTCAGTAGAGTTATTCTGGACCCCTGTGAGCCAAATTTGCATTTACTGTGTCTGTCATGCTGAAATCATCAGCCCATGATCAAACGACAGCTGAAGGCTAAAACTATTTTAACAGGGGAGCTAATGGGTCGATTTACCCAAATCCCAAAAATACACATTTTTCAGCCTACCCTCACTCATATCAAGCCTGCACATTTTATTTGCTGACATTTTAAGGCGTCTCCCCAACACAATAGAGGTGAAATAAGTTGATTGTGGCACTCAAAGCATCCAAAAATTTGATTTAAAAAGCTCAAGAGAGCCTGTGACAGCTTTCTCTTTTACAATTCCTACCTTGCAAGTGTGAATGCACACATTTACTCATCCACTGACAAAATCCCCAAAAAATGTCCATATCTTGCTGTGAAAACCTATGAATTAGCAACCAGTCGCAAACCTATGGGACAAAGAAGAAATAGACTTCCTGTAGTTGCCTTCCAGTGGTTTGCTGGTGGAAAGTCGGTTTGCATTAGCTGTGTCTTTACGCAACAACTTTGTAGCTCTGAAATATCAGAGAGTAGATCAGACAACAGCATGGCTGTTATCTGTTAGATAAAAAAAACGAACAGCAACATAATGAGTGGATTTCCAAATTAGAGAGACTATGTTACGCCTAAATCTGAACATGGAGAAACTTTTAAAAATGGTGAACTAACCAGACATTGAGTGGATTGTCAAAGGGTCATACAGCACGTGAACCCCCCCCCCCTCCTCACACTTGTCAAATGTTGAAAGTGGGGATTACTTTCAGAAACCAACAATCCAACGATTGGTCATGTGTGCAGAGGTTAGAAACTAAGCAGGGTTTGAGCTTCTTTCTAAAGCTCTCTTTTAACTCCCGTCACTTTATGTGTATACAGAAGTGTTACACCATGAATGCCCCTGATCAAAGACCAAGTTCAAAAGTGTTTGTCGTTATTCACATTTGTATGATTCATAGCCTCTCGCCCCTCCCTATAGCGGAAGGTTTTTCGCCCTGCCGTCATGTGTGGCCGTTCGGAATAACTATAAACACTTTTGTCTTCAGAGTTGTTGTTCTGACTACTTAGTTTTGAGCATACGTCAGCCTTAAGGGTTTAGCTCTGACAGAGTTATCCCCTGCTGTGGGGCAGCAGTGAAAATACGTATGGTCACAGCCGGTCACAGCCATGGTGCAGCTAAGAGCCGGGTCATGCTGAAATACAAATAGTTTGTATGATGTGTCCAACCATGTTGGAAATCAAGAGGGTTTATAGTTGGCAGGCAAGGTTGAAAGCCGGTCATCATAGAGAGGGAGGGGGACGTGCAGTATTGTTTAAATGTGGAAAACGGTGCACATTTTCAGACCTGGAAGACTTGGTTTTTATGGTTATTGGTATGAAAAGTGACAAAAATGCTTGACAGTCAAGAATAAAGAAAGAGCTCTAGAGAGAACTTCAAACCTCAGCTCCTTTCTCACCTTTGCACAGCTGGCCAACGGCAGCATGAAGCGGGTGTGACTTGCTTTGAACTGCTTTGTGGTACTACTTTGGCACTTGTCGATTTTGCGCTTTTTTTGAGCAATGTGCTCTTCATGTTCGATAAAGTGAAACTGAAATAGTTTGTCTGCAGTGTTTGCATTTGACTTTTATTTGTTCTGCGTCGTCTTCATTGAAGCCAAAATGTGTCCAAATGACATTTGGTATAACCTGCTTGGGTTTAATTGTTGGCTCTGTGTTTGCGTTCATGTCACCAGCTTCATTTTGAATGAACGTCGACTAACGTTAGTTGGACAGGCTGTACTACAGTACACAGGTACTGCGTGGTGTGTGTTTTTTTAAGGAGACAGTTTGTGAACTGCATTAACCGAATTAACTGACATTAGCAAGTTCAAGTCTGTGAGAGTCTCTACATGTCGGTTTCGATACATTTTCGGTTAATTGCTAATCCGACAAGCACTTCTGAAGAAGCTAACTGGCAGCTTAAAGTGTGATATATCGGGACATTGGAAATGAGGAATCTGTAGGATTGTCTAACGGGGATGTGAAACTATACTAGTGCCTGTCTTGGCTTGTGAAGACAACTGCAATAATAATAGATAGTGGCCAATGGCAGATGATGTTTATTTATCAAAGTACACGTTCGCACTGTGGTGCCAGGTTATTTAAAATGTTTATCTGCTGCATGGCTTTATGTGCTGACTCAGCTGCAGTAAACCAGCTAATCCAGTATTTATGGATGAACACTGTTCTTAAAATTAGATTTCTAGTAATAGTCCTGAGCATAATAACTTGGGCGTCTTGAATGGATGGCAGCAATAGTTTGTGATTGCAAAGCCCCTCGTGAGCCATTTTACCAGCATATTGTTTTATATCTGAAGGCAACACAGTTATGAAGAGTCATTAAGCGGTCTTGTATGAAATCCTAGAGATAAATGGATTAATTTGTCTGAAACCATTTGTGACTTTGATAATCTGTTGGTCTGTAATTTATCTGTCACAAGTAAGCCGCTGTTATGTTTCCTGTGTCATTTGAAGAGAAACATGGATACCATTTTTAACATCGGTGTCTTTTTTAACACGTGTTCTGATGTAAGTTTCTCCTGTGTTTGCCTTTGCAGAGGAGTTGGAAGAAGAGAAAGAGAGCCCGACAGAGACAGACTTAACAGAAAAACAGAAACACCAGCTTCGTCACAGAGAGCTCTTCCTCTCTCGACAGTATGAGAGTCTACCTGCGACACACATCAGGTACAGTACAAACACTCGCACACCGGGCGGTACATGTCATCGTCTGTAGGCAGTGCCCATGGATAGTCACTCATCCAGCCATGAACAGACAAATCGAGCACTGCTGACTTCCTGTGTCTGTTTAACATTGTGTTTCCTCCCTCTCTCCCTCTTAGGGGGAAGTGCAGTGTCGCATTATTGAACGAGACTGAAGCAGTTCTTTCATACCTTGACAAAGAGGTGAGTCAGAGAAGAGAAAACTTGATTTGACATCTCTTACTGTTTTTTGCTTGCTGCAGACTGTGTCCTAGCAGGTCTAGTCATACTTTATATACTTTTCATATGTCAGGCAGCACATCCTCAGATTTGAGAAGCTGGAACCGGCGCATATTAGGATTTTTTTGCTAAAAAATGTTGCATATTGTTTTTCGAATATTTATTTCAGCTCTATAAAAGTCAATTTTTTTAGTTGTATTAAAAATAACTAAAACTTTACCTTTTTGTTTTTATTTAAGCACATTACTGATTGGCAGATAATACAATAAGGATTATTCTGTTATACAGTAGCTGGGAATTTACGGTTTACCAGCAAAATGTCTTGGAAATTTTACTTTTCTTTCATCCTTCATTTCACAACGGGATTATCAGGAAATTTTGCCCCAAAAAATCCAGTTTAATGTATAAATGTATAATGTTAAATGTATAATAGAGAAGCCAGTGTAAGAACCTTAACTAAAAACTTAAAATATGGATTACTGATTGGTGTGTTGTTTTCTTCAGGATACGTTCTTCTACTCGCTGGTGTATGACCCAACACAGAAGACCCTTCTAGCCGACAAAGGGGAGATCAGAGTGGGACCGCGTTTTCAGGCAGACGTACCTGAAATGCTACAAGAGGGTCAGTCAGAACTGCACCTGAACTGATTAATTCAACTCTTGATTTATATAATAACACTTACAGGTTTTTTTATCTCTAGCCTCATTATCCACACTGTGTGTGGTCTCAATGGGTTACAGCGGGAGAATTTGGAGGTTTTGTTCTGATAAGCGGGATAATAGCAGCTTCCTTCCCTTGTTGGAAGTAAAATGATCAGTTATATGTTTAGTGAATTAGTGATCACATGCTTGATATGAACAATGAATGATATTGCCATAAAAGTTTCCATAAATCTTCTATATGATTGTCAAATGTCATTAATAACTGAAGTAAATATTCCAGAAATGTTGACTTGGCAATTAACCACCACACAACTTCAGTGGGGAAAAGTTAATTGCCCACTGAAAGCATTTTGTTTAAAGCTGTAGAGCTGAAGGCCTAAAATCAATGATGTGTTTGAAGTATATAGAAATATTATGAAAATGTACTGTACTGGAAGACTCAGAGAAGATGGAGCTACTTCTACTGTGCATTAAATTGAATTGAATTGAATTGAATTGAATTGAATTGAATTATTATTGCCTGTGTTCAAGCTCCCATACCGTCTGTTAGCTGTAGTTTCTCTGTGCTGTCCTGCAGGTGAGGCGGATGACAGGGACCAGTCCAAACTAGAAGAGAAGCTGTGGGATCCAGAGTGTCCACTCACCAACAAACAGATAGACCAATTCCTAGTGGTGGCGCGGTAAGACTTTTCATCTCTGACCTGATTTGCGGTAGAAGAGAGACGAGGCATCCATCTTGACACACATTTTACAGACAACGCAGACAATAGACAAACATGATAAAAGTACTAAAAAATAGACAGTTAGTTTCATGTAGCAGCCTGTTATCCTTCAGTCTGCAGCTGAGGCTTCTTAAAATCTCAAACAGACAGATGATTAATCATATTAAAGTATTATAATATTAGAACCCTCACTTTAGTGAAGCTTACATTATTCAGTGCTGTTATTTTCCTCTGTTTGTAGATGATAAAAATATGCACTTTGTTGTTATCTGATCAATAGCTTAAAGTGATGGCTCATTAAGTTCATGATTTATTCTTTAAAAAAATATGTGTGAATATATTATAGTTATTATTATATAGTTTGTTTTGTCATTAAAAAAGTGATAGAAAATGCATTAAAAAGTAATAATAATTTGGATTTAGATTAGATTTGCGTTTAAATCCGTGCGAATATTACATATGACAAATTATTGTGATTCATTAACGGCGCCATTTCTTGCTTCCCATTACTGGAAGCATATTAAGAGCTGTGCGTCTGGTTTTTACAGAAAAATAACCAATTATTGAAAACAGTGAGCCCTACTGACAAAGATGTATGGCAATGCAGTAATGAACTGGTACACAAATCGTACTCTGTGTTTATATATGAATATATTCTGTATGTGTGTTTTTTCAGGGCGGTTGGGACCTTTGCTCGAGCGTTGGACTGCAGCAGTTCAGTTAGACAGCCGAGCTTACACATGAGTGCAGCTGCAGCCTCACGAGATATCACACTGGTGAGATGGACACACACACATAAAGGCACACTCACCTTGGTGAGTGCCTGATTGTGCCTCAAATTATAGATCTTAACCCCCCTCTCTGTGTCCTTTGGTTGCAGTTCCATGCGATGGACACACTGCACCGCCATAATTACGACCTGTCAAGTGCGCTGAGTGTACTGGTCCCAGCGGGCGGCCCGGTGCTCTGCAGGGATGAGATGGAGGAGTGGAGCGCCTCGGAAGCCGCCATGTTTGAAGAGGCACTAGAGAAATACGGAAAAGACTTCAACGACATCCGACAAGACTTTGTAAGTGTGTGTTTGTAACTGGGCTTGTGTAAAGTCACGTCAGTCAGGATTCGTCACTCATCTGCAAGAGCAAACTGCCTTAATGTAACGGTGCCAAGGTGAGTGAAAAAACATGGCGCTTGATACAAAAACAATACATTTTTTGATTTAGTAATTTTAAGAATTTTGTATTTGGTGTGTTTTTTAATGTTATATTTGGCATTATTGTTC
This sequence comes from Lateolabrax maculatus, assembly GCA_031216445.1. NCBI lineage: Eukaryota > Metazoa > Chordata > Actinopteri > Acropomatiformes > Lateolabracidae > Lateolabrax > Lateolabrax maculatus. The sequence goes on along the minus strand of CM062200.1, from coordinate 6,455,274 downwards.
ACCATGATTCTACCTGCAAATTAACAGGATGCAAAACAAATTATAGGGAGGTCAGTCAGCCCTAAATATTTGTCATCTTTTCCCCCTTAGCTCCAAAACTGTATGTCAGAATAATAAGGTTTGTTTATCTTTGTGAGAGGATGAAACAAGAAGAACAGGAAAAACACGTTTCTCAGCATCCATTTTGTCTACAGTTGAGAAAATTCATTACGCCCCCATGCCGTCCGTCATTTAGTTGAAAATGCTCGTCCTTGTAGGCTTGAAAGGTGGCTCTTCAGTGTTTGTAGTTTCACTCTATTGAGAACTGCATTCATTGTTGATTGAATTCATATGTTAAAATGTACTCCGATAGTTTGGGGAATAAGGGTATTAAAACATTCTCAGATTACCCCTCCAGCATAATTCACTTCACAACTGTGATAGTATGCTCATGTATGTCAGTTGAAAGACTGCTCACATGGTGGGCTGCTTGTGATGACCGCTCACTGTGAAAGCTACAGAGAAGTTGTGTGTTAAGCTGTATTTTGCTGGAAAATGTGTCTTTTTGAAACTTACTTTTGAAAGCTTAATTATGCTGCAGGAGTGATTTGAGAAGTTTCTATGGACGTTTTGATACTTCTACCTCCTCAGTGAAAACTTGTCTCAATGAGAATTCATTGTAATCTGCATGAATTCAATCTGACCACAGCCACTGTTCTGTGAAGACCCAAATTACCAATTTTAACAGCAGCTTTTCAAGCCTGCAGAGGGGGACTATTTGATTCTATTAAACTTTCCTTCCCCCCGTCTACCTATGCTGTACAATAAAGGCAAGATATGGGTGTATGCAGTGGCGCCAGGTGCTCATGAATACTTATTAAATGCGTGAATCACTGTGTGTGTGTCTGTGCAAGAGTGTGTGTTTTTGTCTGGGGCTCAGAACCAAGCAAAGCCAGTAGCTTTCAGCCTGTTCGGTCACGATGCCTCTCGCTCATGAATATACATGAAGGCTTTCGCACCCAGATGGCAAGAACATGAGATATTAATATCATTAATTTCCTCTCTGTCTCTCTCTCCCCCTCCGTCCACACTTCTTCATCCTTTTCGTCTTGTGAAGCTGCCATGGAAGTCTCTGACTAGTATCATAGAGTACTACTACATGTGGAAGACCACAGACAGATATGTGCAACAGGTGAGACTAATTCATAATTTTCAAAACACAAAAGATAAAGTATTTTATATTAAATTGTGTTTCTGCTGTGATGAGGAAAGTCGGAAGGATTTTCAGTTTTTTTCAGGGTCCAAGGCTGAAAGGTGTCCTTTGGGATTTCCTTGTAAACAAACAAAGTTTCTGTTTACATTCAGTGTTTCTTACTAAAAAACAAAACAAAACAAAAAAACACTACATAAAAAACACTGTTTTGTTCTGCCTTTAGGTCTTAAGTTTATATGGTTTTTGATTGGTTGTGTTGTTTGTTATGTCTGTCTGCATGCATGTTCAATAGTTGTGTAGTTATATTCTACGTCTTGTGTTGTACTTCTTTTGGCTACTGCACTGCAAATGTTTACTCCAGTGTTTTGGTATTACACTTCCATAAAATTGGAGGACCTAAAAAAAAGACTGGTAAAAATCGATGTAGCAGAAGCCAAGATATCTTGATTTTTAGTCTGTGGTATGACTCAAACTTTAAAAATTTAAATTCCTGCAACTCAAAAGCATCTTTCACTTAGACTTTCCCTGGCTGTCAAGTGTCCTCCTCTTTAAACTACACACAGCAGTTTGTGATGCAGTTTTTCTGTCCAGAATGTGTAGTTTCCATCCCTGACGGCATCATCAGGGTTACTTTTTCAGACACAAGAAGTCTCTCCTTCCTGAGTCACAGAGGACATTATACAGCTGGTTTTACAGGCTGAGCTGTACTCCCCGTGAAAACTGGTGGAGTGCCTCTTTGAAAGGAACAATAAACCTAAAGAAAAGGGAACTTTGGGTGCAGGAAGAGCCTAGAAAGTTGCCAAATAAGCACAAACAAATGTTGATAACACAGCTCTTTGAGAAGAGGTCACTTTGGATAAGAGCAGCAGACAAATATGTAACGTGAATGTCAACCTGTAAACTGTTTTCCCTACAAACTCATTTGACAAAGCGTTAACTTTTCGTGCCAAATGATTTTTCATGTAATTTAGCTGTATAGATCATCAGTGGAAGGTGACTGCAAACTATCACATGTCAACAAGAAAGGAAACACCACCTCAGAAATGTATAGACACATTTAATGATTATCTTTGTTATCCTGCAGTCCCATTTTCAGGCGGCCTGTCGGACCTCATTTTGAAAGTTGTCAAACTGTCTGGGAGGATTTTTATCAAAGTCAACAGTTGATTTCTTTTGTTATTAATGAATCAATCCACTGTGTTTCTCCCTGAGCAGAAGAGGCTGAAGGCAGCAGAGGCAGAGAGCAAACTGAAGCAGGTTTATATCCCCACATAGTAAGTCACTTAATTTCACATTTCTAGATTTTGGTATCATTACTGCATACGTGGCTGCAAGAGGATTCTTGTTTTATGCATAATTTATGTTTTAATATAAAGCACTGCAGAAGGTCTGTTTCTTAAATCCCTTCCTTTTCTTCTCCCTGACAGTAACAAGCCCAACCCCAACCAGATTTCAATGACCAATGGCAAGATGGCCACAGTGAATGGAGCGGGCCCTGGGGCCTACCATGCAGCAGGCGGGGGCAGAGCCTGCGAGAGCTGCTATAGTGAGTTTTGTTTGTGTGTGCGTGTGTGTGTGTGTGTAAGAGAGAAAGTGAAGACTATATCCACACTAATACGTTTCTTGCCTTACATGGATTGCTGGTTTTGGGTGAGGTTAGTATGGACGGAGATTATTTCTGAAATAGTGCTAAAACACTACGGAAAGACAGAAATCGTTTTCGTTTTAAAATGAAAATGTATTAATGTGGCGTGTGTGCGTGCGTGTGTGTGTGTGTGTGTGTGTGTGTGTGTGTGTGTGTGTGTAAGCATGGCAGGTGTGAAATTAAATCACAAGGGCAGTGAGCGCAGGTCAGGTAGAAATAAAAAGGGAAACAAATGCAGTGTTAGCCAGCCAAAGGATTCTTTTTGACTATTGAGCTCTGCTGACTCTAGAAGAGATGCTTTCATTTAATTATCACCATCACTTTTTATCTGCTTGTTTATCTTGACAGCTGTTACAAATCCAGCCATCAATTTCCCTTTGCTTTCAATTATAAATTTGACCCTACTATGCTACTAGGTCTAATAAGTTCTGCAAACAGTTGGCTGATCTTTTTGATAAATTGCCAGAAAATCACAATTTCAAAAAGGTTATGTCTTCAAATTGCTTCTTTTGTTAGACCAACAGCCCAAAACTCCCAAATATTTAGTTTACAAAGATAGAACACAAAGTAAAGTGCAAATCCTCACATTTAAAAGCTGCAAACAAAAATTTGGGCATTTTTGCAATTATAAATAATTTTAACAATTAATCTTTTATCAAACTGATACATTTTTTTCTGTCTACTGCAGAATGGATTAACTACCAAATAGTTTGGCATTAAATCTTTTTTTCTGCCTTAAAAGCACCAAGCAGCTAGCACTCACTTACCAATACATTAGTGCAGGCATAGTTGCTACAGACGTAGTCATTTAAGGTACTAATCTCATCAGTCAATATCAAGCATGCAGTGGGAGTTGGTCTGATGTAAGGACATTGATAAAATCATTTAGGGAGCCGCTTGAGAGAGCATAAGAGATCAATATTCTGAGTGTCTTTGGACCAGTTTTCTCCTTTTAGTGCTTCTAGCCGTCATTAATGCGTTTTGTACATTAACAGCCATGCAGTCGGCCCAGTGGTACTCATGGGGGCCTCCAAACATGCAGTGCCGCCTGTGCGTTTCCTGCTGGATGTATTGGAAGAAGTACGGAGGCCTGAAGATGCCAAGCAGAGCAGAAGCCCCAGAGGAGAGGACCTCCCCCAGTCCAGCAAGCAATGTAAGCTCAGTCATTAGATGTTAAACACGTGGGGTGTAGTGGGGGATGTCTCTTATATCATCGTATTGAACGTTACGTATGTGCATCACATATTAGTACTGTATTAGAAGTGTTTTTATGAAGCATAGAACAAAATCTGTAAAATCGACAGTATATAAGAGATGATTTAAGTTGTTAATATCAATTATTCAGTGAGCTCAAAACATCGCATACTGTATCTCACATGTTAGCTGTTAATACATTCACAGGCTTTTATTTTTTTACTTTTTATAAAGAGAAAACTGACCAGTTATGAGATTTTGTTTTTATAGTCATCAGCTGGCAGTGGGATGCAGAAACTGGCATTGAAGGGCCACACGGCTGCCACACTGTAGTTTACCCTTTCTAATGCTGATGTACATAATATTTTTAAGGAAATGATACAAATAATTGTGCTATATTTTGATCTCCCGTTACAGCACTATTTTTGGTCTACAGATTTTTTTGTTAGGGGTTGATTTGCGGAGGACACAAAACAGAGACCCAAACTCCATTTAAACAGGCCTCTTTCACTTGAGGAGCTTTTGACTCAGCATAGCAGCAAAATACAGGTGTAATTAATAACATAAATGATGGCTCTGTTTAATTTAAGCGTCCCAGTAAAATGTTTGCGAGTCTGCATGCACAACACCAAAACCCTGGAACTGGCTAAATGAAGTGCAGCAGCCATTATTTAAGTTATTAATTACACCTTTGCTTTTCCTGCCATTAAAAAAAAAAAGGTCTGTTGCTGCCAACTTCTTTTCCACTTGCCTAACTGCCAGTTATCTAATACAGTGTAATAAAACAGCCCTGCAATAAATCCTGCCTTCGTGAAGGTTATGTTCCCTTTTACGTTTTTTAAATGGTGCTGATTCAAAATGAGTCCAACAGCACCACTAACTGCAGCCTCCAAAATGACCAGACAGTAGAGTCAACACCTCTCTAAAATTATTTCAACAAAAACGTGACATATTAACCTTCATTAAAGTGGGATTTGTTGGTGCATTTGGGGAGTTAGGTTTAGCTGGTGTACCTAATAATAAACTGGCAACTGAGTAATTTGAATGCAGGTTTTTTTTTGTTTGTCACATTAACAGATGTCAGCTTCTCATTTTGTATAACAAAGCGACAGCATTTAAAAAGTACAGCTCCAATGACTCTTTGACATCAGCGAAGAGTCATTGGTGCATTTTCTGACTGAGTCCTGCCAAATTTAAACTAGCCAGAAGGCAGAGACAAAAACTCAAATTCAGAAATCTCTCGTTAAAAATTACCAAAACTGTTCCAACTTTGGCAGAAAATTGTGTTTTCTTGGAGGACCACATGGCTTTTAATCAGCTGTGATCGGTACACGTTTATTCAGTGGCCTTTTCTCTGTCCCCCCCCTTCCTTCCCAGGAGCCTCGCTCACGAAGTCACGGTCCTCGCCAGTCCAACCACATGGTGCCAATGCGAAACAGCGGAAGCCCCAAGTCCTCCATGAAGACCAAGCAGGCTTTCCTGCTGCAGGCCACCCGCCTCACCAAGCTGGCCCGGCACATGTGCCGTGACATCATCAGGCTGCGCCGTGCTGCGCGCCGGCCCTTTGTCCCCATTAACTGTGGGGCCATAAAGGCAGAGTGTAAGAGCTCTTTCAATTCCTCCTAACTTCTGCCACATGGACACACACACCTGCAGTCCACAACATATGCAGACATACAGAAACACACGCACGCACACACACACACACACACACACACACACACACACACACACTCACACTCACCACCCTTCCTCACCCTGACTGCCTCACCATCAACCCCCATCTCTGCCCATCTCTGCCCCCGTCTGTCTCTTTCTGTTTTTATTATTATTGTTATTATTATTATTTTGGTTTTTGTATTCTCCCACCCCCTGTTTCCAATAAAGACTGCCTGTCCTTATAACTATGAGTTTTGATCATCTTTTCATTTGTGTTTTTTTTATTTTTTTTATCATTTTATCTGTTATGGTTTTTAGTCACTGTGAACTGAAAGCCATTGTTGGAATTAGTCACAGAGATTTATTGGTTAAACAGGGCTTTTGTACACAAGTTCGCCTACACACACTTTGAAAATACACACATAGTAACTGATTTTGCTTCTGTCATTAACAGGTAGACTGTAATAAGATCCAGTAGAACTCATATTCTAGTCTGAGCCATATATTTGCTGAAGTTAGATGTAGAGAAAATTTATTTTACTAAGAGAAGCTCTATTTTGCACAGCGCCCCTGGTACAGTCGTACCCACTCTGTGCTGTCATGGCTGAACGAGTTGTCTCAGCCACGAATGTTTTTTGTAAATACTGAACCTCAGCTTTAGTGTGTTTGCCATCACCATTTTTTTAAAAGTTTTTGTTCCTTTTTTGCACGCACATTTTTCCTCATGCTGTTAATCTTGTGTGTTTTTGTGAGTGTATTAGATAAAATGAATTGTGTCTTGGTTGAGAATGAGCTTTAGACTGATTTGGACAGCTGAAACTTGAAAGAAGGGAGGTTGAAGCTGAAGTAAGGACTTACTTGTCTGCTACAAAGAATAACTAGCTGCTCTTGACTTCTTTGCTGCTGGCTGCATCTCCCACCGTAGATCAGGCTAACCCATAAGGAGTCATCAACTGGACCGTGTCCTCTTGGACGGTCCCTCGCCATACCATCCACTCAGCTGTTCTCCTGTGTTCAAATCATGCAATATTCATATGAATCCATCATGTTGCCTCTTGTCTCTTGTAAATCCTGCGGACAGGATTTGCCATTCAGAGCCATTTCTCCCCTCCACTCTGCCTCCTCGTCCTTCATTTTCTAACAACTGTTGCAATATTCTCATCTCATCTTCTACCTCTCTTTGCTCTTTTCTTTCATCACTGTGTGAGTGTGAGAGTAGACCTCCAATAAAGTCACACCTGAAAGCATCTCTTCCGAGTCCTCGTGCTTCATGTGTCTCGTGTTATCTGTCCATCAACTCCACCACACTCGGAGGAACCATAAAGGCGCGCCTCCCCCTCCCCCCCCCTCCCCCCCCCCCCCCCCCCCCACAGCATGGACCCAACCTTCAGTGCCTGCTTCATATTTTGATGTATGTGTGTTTATAATATGTTTTTTGTTTTTGTGTGCATGTAAGCATGTACTTACATCTCTGTATGTGCATGTGGGAGAGATTCTCTTTTGTGGACATGCCATCCCTGAAAGTAAGTCCCCACATTAACACCTCACTTGCATCCTGTGTTAAACATAAAAATAGTTCATTTTCATTCACGTAAGACATTCTTGTTCAAATCATAAACAGGTTACCATTTTACCGACTGTTAGGACTGATTTTATACACAATTCTACTTCTGACCTTGTTCTTTCTTGCATGATTCTGCAGAAATGTTAGTCTATTTAGTATTCCTAGTCGGACAGTATTTCAGTAGATAGAGGGAGATCATGTAATCTGAGAGAGACTGCACTGGTTTTTAAAATGTGTGTGTGTGTGTGTGTGTGTGTGTGTTTGGTTTAGACATGTTAAGGGTGTCGGAAGGGCAGGGGACTCGCCTACCCAAAACCAGAGCCGCCCAAAGGAGCACTCTGACCAGTGTTCTGCAGTTCCTAGGTAAATCTTCACTCATAATCAGTGTTTGAGCTGTTGCAGTTTGACATCATGAGACTCATTTTACTCCATTGTACTGAATAACTGTCAAATCAAAGGATCACGAGTAGAAATAATTCAGATGGTTAATAGGAGCCAGTTCATGCAGCTCCAGTGTGGTATCTCTTCCAGAGTCCCGTCCGGCGACCCACGCCCCTCGCTCCCACCGCACCCCGGGCCTGCAGACGCCTCCCCCCCGACGCCTCCTCTCCTCTCTCCCACACGGGCCCCACGGCATGCTGGGAAAACGCAGCTACCATCACCACAGCAGGGCTGAGCCAGACAGGCGCTCAGGTACACACACAGACACACATTGCTTTAAAAAAACCAAGCTGAACTAACTCCACAGAAGTTATAACGACTTGTATTTCATTAAGACTGTTATTGCTTAACTTAATCCTGCCTAGAAGCAAAAAGTCATTACTTGTATTACATCTGTTACACCCCCCAAAAATTAGAAAATGCGTTCCGTCTTGCTTTTAAATAAGTTACTTATGATGTGAATGAACCTTGGGGACCAAACAGTGTTGATATCCAATGTTCTTGTCATCCTTATGCTTGATAAAATCAAATTAGTAGAAATACACCCGGAGTTGATAACCTTTTCTGCCATTTCTTATCTAAACTAGCTCGTTGGAGAGAATGACAACTAATTCTAATGAAAACGAATCAGCAGATGGGGGTCATTTGGATAATTTGGATGATTCAACTTCAGTCTGACACTTTGTTTTTTATTGGTAACTTCACTATTTTTACTGAAATTGAAACACAGTAATTTGTTGCACCACTTGTAACTAGGAAAAGTAATAAACTAATCATTACTATTCACAGCTGATAGATTCCCTCATGCATCTTTCTCTTGTTTTTGCAGAGAACCCAGGTACAACAGGTGGCCCCCTCCTGGTAGGTGTCTTATACTCTTTTTTAAAAACAAACAAAAAAAAAAAACAAATCCTCTACAACTGCATCAGTGCTTTTTGTTATAGAATAATATTTAATTTAACTTTCTGCAGCATAACGGCCGCAACAGCAGCAGTGGAAACACCCGAGGTGGAGTGATGATTCGCAAGAGACGCCCAAACTGGATCGATGCTCCTGATGACAGCTTCTTCCTTGTCACCCGGGAGACCAGGTAAGCAAAGGTGACCCTTTTCTGACCTCCGATTGGCTGCCTGTTTATGTGTGCATGTGTGTGTGAAGGGGTACTGAGCTGTGAAAGACGGTTTTTTTTGTCCTGCGGTCTCCTCAGACAGCTGTATAGTGCGCACACACACACACACAAACACACACAACATAATACATATGTGCCTAAATTCACACAGACAGATTGAGTTGCAGCCTGGGAGTCTAATGGTGTAAAAATGTCTTGTTTTGAAAATTAATCGATTTTTTTGAATTGATTTTCATGAAAACACTAGTGCAGCTCATAAAGCTAAGAAAACCTTTAAGAAAAACATTTTTTTCCAACTGAATTAAGATATTTTCTTATCAGAAGGAAAAACTTTATCCTAGAAGAAACTGATAAAAACAGACAGGGCCATAGCTACCACTGAGGATGTTTGATGTTTTTCTGGGAATTTTGGGGTTTTAGCAACCTTGGGGAATTGTATATTCTACGGTTAAATACCTCTGCAGGAGTCAGAGATAGTGGTTGAGCGTGCCATTGTATTCAGATGGAGTTGCCTATCAAGCCATTTGGACCAGCCGCTCTAGTTGAGCCTAAGCAGATACAATGCAGATAGAAGGTCTTGTTACCAACTGCGGAGTATCTGCACTGATACTTAATGATAGGTTAGAAACATAATTTAAGGTCAGTACTGGGCCTCCACAGGAATGCTCACTTACATTAAAACCGTACATAAAATATGAAAAATCCAAACAAAACATTTTTAACTTTGCTGATACTTCTGTCCAGTACGAGCATGAGGATGACATTTTTGTATTATAATGAAATGTCTCTATAATTACTGGATACAATGAAATGTGATAAAGACATTCAAGTTCCCCCTCAGAATAAATTGTAATAACTTTGGTGTCTATTACTTTGGTTTATGACTAAATACCCACAAAACTAATGACACTCCCATCAGCCTCAGCTGTACATGTAGGCAAACATGTAAGATCTGATGATGCATTCAGGTGATGCTGAATTAATGAAATTTAAATACAATTGATTGGCTCGTCCATAAACAGCTCTTCTCAAAATGTGATGCCTCAGCATTCTCCAATATTCTGCTTCTCACATATTTTATTTTTGCCTTGTAAACAAATAACCTGCTTAAAACTACAATACAGGTAAAAAACTATTCAAATGTCTCAAGAACCCCAAACAGCAGATTACTCACATGCATGGTCTGTTTCTTTTTGTAAACATTGACCATCAGTACACATTATGTTATAGATATGACTGAATATACAGTTGACGAAACCTGCATTTCAGTTTTACACTTAGAAAATCTGTTTCTTTTTTATTTTTCACAGACACACACACACTCTCTCACACACAGTCATAGGCACATAATGAGTCAATGTTTGCATGTCTGTATGTGAGAGAGAAAGATGTTCTTCCATTAAGCCCGTGTCTAAATGAGCCATGGCACCCGGCCCTCACAGCCGCCCTCCGACCGTCGGGGCTAAAATTAGAACAGCTAACTGGTGCAGATGGGCCAGCGAGGAGCCACGCACCGCTGGGTCTTGAGCGGAAATATCATTACCACATTAACCATGGCTGCACTCATATGGATCACTCACTTATCACCAAGATCAACATGGCTGTGTGTTTGTGCATGACAGAGATGGCATCATTCTTAATACTGTACCGTTTGTATATTATACAGTCATTCCCTCTCTTTGCACAGACAATTAATGCTTTTCTGAATAAAAGACATTAATAGATCTGCTCTGAAAGGCTGCTGCTAATGAGAGATGATCGGAAGTTTCATTTTATCCCCTTCTCCGTCTTTTTATCCCACTCTTTCTCTCTCTCAGTGGGATAAAGAAAGCAGTGTGTCGCAGAGCGGAGGGGTGGGAGATCACTCCCACTTATTCAGGGAGACAAGAGAGACACAGAGACAGAAACAGAATGAGATGGCAAATTAGCACTTTTCTTAGCATACGTTACACAGTGCGTTACAGAGTCATAAAACCTGATGATGAAAAGGAACAAAAAATGATTGTAATACTGTCATTATCCCGTGGGCGAAATTAATGTCTGTACTTAATGTTATGGCAATCCATCCTATAGTTGTTGAGACTTTTCACTGAATCGAAAAATGTCAGCCGTCTGATTGCACTGGATGAAAACTCAAAACAGCAAAGTTATTAGGATTCATCCTCTGGAAATCATGAATGTCTGGGAAAATGTTTCCAGATGTTAAGATGTTGAGACAACTTTGACTTGCTGGTGGCCCTTAATTGTAAGTCAGGGGATTTTATGGAAATCCATCTGATAGTTGTCCAGATATTTCACTCTGAACCACAAATGTGAAACTCATTGTGGCATGAGAGGCACAGTCAGAGGGATCAGTCCGAAAAGGTCAAAACTCCAGCAACACGTCTGGTATACTAACAGTTAGAGTTGCTAGAAAATAGTTCCAAAAACGATATAGCAGTGCAGGTAAATAAAGGAACCAAATAATTAAAAAGGAAGGTGAAGAAAATTAATTGGCAAGCCTAGTTCAAATACTGAGAGTTGATGGGTTGAGCTAAGTACTGTACTTAAAAACATTTTCAATGTATTTTTTTTTTAACCTACTTGAGTATTTCCAATTTATGCTTCTTTATACTTCTACTCTACTGCATCTCAGAGGGAAATATTGTAAACTTTTTACTCCACTACATTTATTTAACAGGTGTAGTTAGTTACTGATTAAGTTTAAGAAAAACATATGATAAACTTCTCAGATGGTTTCCTTTAAAAAAAAACAGTAAAATTAACAAATATTTCACAAAAACCAAAGATTAGAGAAAAATAAATAAATAAATAACTACAGATTTATGTAAAAACATTGTTTTTTCTTCTTTTCTCACAACTAGTCAGATTTATCATGTGACCCTTTGGAGTGGGCCCGACCCTTAAATTAGGAACCACTGAAATAAACCACCTTACTTTATATAAAGTAGTTACAACAGTAAATTGCTGCTTATGCATTGACGCATTGATATTAACAGTCTAGTTAATATACTGTTATATATAGTAAGATATCAGTATCAGGAGACATTTTCCTTACTTTTGATACTTACCGTACATTCTGCTGATAATACTTCTGTACTTTTAGTTAAGTTAGAGAAGTTGAATTTGGATGGAGGAATAGCAGGACAAAGCATCAGAAATGGGAAACATTGGGCAACAGAGCAAGAGAAAGTGCAACAGAAATGTAAATGAGACAGCTTGACAGGTTTGAGCGTGGATTTACATGTTTGCTTTTCTCCTCCCGACGGCCAGCTGAACAGACAAACAGCAGAGCTTTGGATAATGTGCGACCAGAGCTAAATCTGTCCTGTTCTCCTCCGGTTTATATTCTGCTCTAACTGAGTGTGTCTTGCTGTGTAAGAATCAATCTCAGGGTTCATTATACTTGAAAGCTTTGTGTGTAGATGCATGACCATTGCATGCACTTTCAGACACACTTACTGTACTTGGATGCATGGGCACTTAATGCACACAGAGTCATCATAAGTGCTCTAGTGCTGATTTAATCAACAACAGGAATCTGCAGGGAACTGGTGTGTTTTCCTGTTCACAACACAAGAAAGAGAGATCGGTGAAAGGGGATGAAAATGAGAGCATGTCAAGACGGCTTTGCTGTGCATTAAATCTAAATGTGTTTTTATTGGCCGTCTATGAACCATGAACAATCACCCGTACATTGTGGTGATGTATCTCGCATTTGTCTCCAAATGAATTCCATTAGTGCTGTGTCCGACATTTGTGAGTGTGCCCCATGGTCTCGGCTTTTGTGCTGTGGGCTGTTAAAAGAGACTTCCTGTCACGGCACAAAGCCCACTGCAGTCTGGAAATTACCACTGAGCTCCTTCATAAGCCTGACGATCCTGCAGAGATGTACTCCTCTCATGTATTAGTAATTCTATTCCTGATGCTCAGTAAATGTTGCACTCTGCTTTAGTGAATCCTCCTGAAATGAGAAAAAGTGGTTGTTTCTAATTACTTTCTCAGCAGCCTGGAACCTCAACTTGGTGCCCTTAAACTGAACCTTTCTGCTTGTATTAAATGTCTCTCTTTATTAAATTCTTCAGCTTATGTCTTGAATGCATCAGTTATTGCTGGTGAGGCTTTACACGTTACACCTCATGGAAAGCTGTTGCCTGGTGTGCTGAACACAGAAACTTTTTCTTGGTCATTGATAGGAGACACAATCTAAGATGGAGCAGGCCTAATGACAGTATTGTTGCAACCAAACAATCAAGTAATTTAATACCTAAGTCCAGTAGCATGGACTGTTGTCAAACTGTTGGTAAACTAAAAGTATACACAACAAATAATCTGTCTCATAAAACCCAAAACCAGTTTCTTCATTGTTTATCTATGTGTTGGCACCCTTTTTACTGCAGGCTGTTGCTGCCACATGGCAGTGTGTACAGTAAGTGAGGAGCCCATAGATGACTGCAGTGATGAGAAGCAGCGAGCAGAACTCAAAGCATCAAGCCTGTGGTCAGCTACGCATAAATAATGTATTCATACGAACATTATCCGCAGGTTTAGCTATACACGTGTGCTACATAGAGATGCAATCATGAATGAATTATTGGCCACTAACAGGCCTTGAGCCGTGTTGTTTGAATATCAAGCACTCAAACACCACATTCAAAACATGTTTCATGAAGAATGAATTATTATAATTTTTTTTATAATAGTCAGGCTTCTCTGGTGTTTTGTAAAAAGAGGTCTCCAGAAACGGTCTGGTTAAAATAAAGGTTAAAGAAAATAAATAAATACATGTCAAATTAAACCATCAAATCTTAAAGCCCGACTTTCCAAACCAGTAAAAATACACCTTTTTCCCACTCTAATGTCTGTACACTAAATATGAAGTTAAAACAGCCAGCTAACTCAGCTCAGCACAAAGACTGGAAACAGCTGGCTCTGTCCAAAGGTAAACCTTTTGTACAAATTGTACAAAATTGTATCAAAAACTGAACAATTTCTTGGTTAGGTCTAGTAACTTTCTGGAGTTTCCACTAGTTGCCTGGCAACTGTTCACAGCCTGGCACATGGTAATCCGTTGAATTGTTGTTTATATGCTTTGGTTTTTGAACAAACAAGATATAAGGTGTTAATTTATGAGCTCTAGAGGTCCTGGTAGGTGGGTTTTGTTACCTTTGGTCAGAGCCAGGCAAGCTGTTTTTCTCTATGTAAAAAATGTAATCACTACTATTCTCTACACACATAACCATAATCATTTTCAACAATGGATAAAATGACTATGTGTAAAGTGGTTGCTTGTAGTGACGACCCCACAGAGAGTTAATCACCCAACTCTGCAGGTCCCCTCAGATCCACTGAGCGTTTTAGCATCATGCAACAATTATATTTGATTTACTTATCTCAAGGTTTTCATCAGCCTTGTTGAGTTTACAGCTTGTTCTGCTGCCGTTCAAACTTTACCATCCAGCACGGTAGAAGAAAACTGGAGAACACTTCAGATTTTCAGAAGGACTGATGAAAAACAGTTATTAATTATTATTATTATTATTAATTTTATAGAATCTATGGGAACAAAAGCTAGGAGGAGGCACGGGACTTTAGCAAAGCAATCATGGAAATGTATGAAATGAACAAATAGGTTTAGAAATAGATTTACTAAAAAGCATACAAACAAAAAACATTATATCACAACCATCTGAATGACTAATTTTGATTGACTAAACAACCTCACCACAAGACCCATCTAGTAACTGTTCTGCAGCTTTCGACCACACAGTCTTCCTCTGCATACGGAGTTTTCCAGTTGTCACTGAATTGTAGATTCAAATTTCCATTTTTCCTGAGCACCTTAAGGACTTCTCGCCCATGTTGGTTTAAAAGTTCATTCTTGACCTTGGAAACAGTAATTGGGAAAACTGGTAAGATAATTTTGTCTACTGCTGTTACTGTTACTACTACTGACTACTGTTTCCAAGCTCTTGAACTTTCAATCAGGATTAATTTAGGAGTTTATAATGATATTAGCTTTGCATCAGTGTATCTTCTTCTGCACTTATGTCCCGTCTTGTCTCCACCCCTCCAGGAGGGCCAGGCGGCTGCTGTCCCGCTCCCAGCTGAGGCACGCTTGCCGGCAGCCCTGCGAGCAGATCACCTTGCGCCGGGTCTCCCAGGGCCCGCCGCAGGGGCTCGTCCTTGCCCCTCCTCACCCTCACCCCAGCCTGAGGATGCGAGGCCCCATCGTCATCCACGACTGATTGGGCGCGCGGACCCCTCCGACCTCCACACCCTTACTGCGTACACACTAACAAATTCTCACCTCCTATTCTCTCATTAAATCCTCAAACCCTCCTTTGCTTTAGTTCTTAAAATACCGTTATAATCCTTGAAAAACACTTAAACAAGCTATCTAACTGTTTGGCGACAGAGGGATGTGATGAGCCGTGATGCAATAGAAACATACACCTGACCTGACTGCAAGTGCTGCCTGTCTTTAATCCCCATGTGTACATACTGTATCTGGGTGCATGTGAGTGTGTGGCAGAGAGTGTGTGTGTGTGTGTGTGTGCGTGTGTGTGTGATCATAACAACAACACATGAGAGAATGAGGGGATGTTGACGTGCGCTGTCCTTGGTTTTTATGGATGGACATAACGACGGAGCTTAGTGTGACCTTCGTGTTGATGGTGATTTGTTGTGAAGTTTTATCAGTTTGTATAAAGTTATTTTGTGGGAGGGGGCTTCGGGGTGGGGGCATGGGGCTGGATTAGGATGGGGTGGGAAGGGAGGGGGCGGGGTGGGATTGCATTTGTAGGCACTGAGGTTCTTATAACATTGGAGAAGAGGCAAATGTCCAACGCTGACGTTAAAAAAGAAAATGCACTATACGAAGACCGAACTATCCGCCTTTTAAAGAAACGGCTGCGTTAAAATGTGTTTTACCTGCAGTTTTTCCACCCTCTTCTTAAAGTTTAAATCAATGAGCCGCAGCTGGTGTTGAAGAATGATAACCTGGAGACATTATTTTACAAACTCTACCCAAAAAGCTGTCAGGTATTCACGACAAATCTGCAGGTCTGAAAATATAACAAGGCAAAAAAATAGAGTGCCAGCTTACATCAAACAGCATAAGCCTCCTTCATGAACCAGTGTATAATATATTGTATATCTCATTACAGCATTGTAAATCTACTCATCCTATTTCTATGGCCGACTGTACCTACCTAGCCCTAACATGGGTACTAAAGCACTTCCTTTGCAGCAGAAAAGGGCATGGATCTGTCATATTTTCCTCAAAGCTGTGATGCACCAGCAACATTTTGAGGCAAAAAGATGAGCAACTTTGCCGGCAGCTGTTTGCTATTAGCTAACATGTATTTTCTTCGTTGCATTTAATCTTTAAAAGCCAACAGTCAAGTTTATCCCGTTTTCAGACCTCTCTCTCCCTGCTGCATGGCAATTTTGCCAGAGGGCGTTGCCTCAAAAAGCTGCCAGTTAACCCATCCAGCCTTCAGGTGTGTTTAATTATGAGTTTTAAAACTGGCATCGCCACCGCATGTCTTTGAGGCGAGAGCCTCTGGTGACCGATTTGGTCTCATGATTTCTTCTCTTTCATTCAGAATGTTTATGTTAGTGTTTCCTGTATGTCATGTGTTGAATTATGAATATGCTGAGAATAATAAAAAAAAAAACACAACAACAACAACAACACAATGCCGGATTATTGTGTCCAGTCTCAGTGAGTCATTTCGTGGTGTTATATTCTGACAGCCTGCCCTGTTTCCCAGCCACCTACTCCGTCTCTCTGTCTCTTTCTGTGTGGCTCTTGAGGGGGGGGATGTAATAGATGGGGCCTGATACACACTGTCACCCATGTGAAGATGTTGTAAAATACCCCCACAAAATATGGCAATTTGACACATGATGAGGAATGAGGAGTGCACTCAGACCATAAATCATGTTCTTGGAAGCTTACAGCCTGCCTCAAGGTACTTCACTGTGTATCTACGTGTGTGTGTGTGTGTGTGTGTGTTGATACAGCCCCTATTGTTATGATCAAAAAGGGTTTTTTCCTTTGCTGCTCACACTCTCGTCCCAGCTTTAAAAACGTGACCACGGTCAACTGCAGGGTGTTTTTGTTTCTGTGGCTCCCACTGAAGGTGAAAATCAGAGACAGGGACAGAGCGTGAATGACAATATTTAGATTGAACCTGACATGTTGTGATTGGATTTGTCTTTCAGCTATAGGCATGTCAGACTGCAGGGGATTGAAAAAAGCCTTAACGTCCATCATGCAATCTGTAACAGCTGCAAATCTGACTCAAAATTGGAGCACTTCAAGACAGTATGTGCACTATAGTGGCCAAAAGTATGCGGACACCTGAACATCACACCCATACGTGATTGTTGAACATGTCATTCCAGAACAATGGACATTAATATGCTGCTTTCCACAAGACTGTGGAACCTGGCTGCAGGGGTTTCCTCCCATTCAGCCACAAGATCCTTAGATTTCTTTAGGGTCCTGTCTGTGTGCACAGGGGCATTGTCTTGTTGAAACAGGAAAGGATCTTCCCTACACTGTTGTCACAAAATTGAGAGCACACTCACTGTCCTTGCCTGGAACTAATGAGCCTAACCCAAACCACGAAAACCTGCCCAAATTGCAGGGGTGTCCACATACTTTTGGCCAGATAATGTATCTGTTGAGTTTATCACTGACAGTCAAAGCACAGCAGCACCTGTAGGAATCTGCTGCCTTCAGGTGCTGTCAGAAATATAAGAATTATGATAGGAGTACGTTTAAACAATATGTGAAGGTTTTTATGAAGCACTAAGTGAGTTTTTATTCAGTTTTATTACAATAATATTATTGGGTATCATTTGTCTTATTGGCCTAAATCACAATGTGGGGCGGCAAAATACTAGATACAATAGACATAAAAACCAATTACACCATTCTGTAGCTCTAATATTCACAAATTAATTTCTGTTTTCCGATATGGTCACATATACTTAATCTCTCTGTATAAAAGTGGAAACTTGGAAGAACGACTTAAATGAACTGAGTTTTTTTCACATTTTACGTTTTTACAATAATGCAGTATAGTTTATATTTTCCAGTTGCTTATCCCACATATTTCACTTTTGTCTTGATTTTTTTGAGTTTTCTTTTTGTGAGATGCCTTAAGCTCATTTGAGTTTTTATCTCAAAAATCTCCAAATACCACCAGCAAGTTAATTTAGAAACTCCATGTATGTATCATTGTGTTGTATTTTACAGTTTGTTACTTGTGAACATAAAGATCAAGTAAAAATAACTAAAGCATGAAGAGGTGTCAGGTAGCAGTTTTATTATTATGAGTTTCCTTCTGAAATACTGTATATGAACTGAGTTTTTCTTCATATTTTACACTTTTACATCACCTGTGTTTTCATGCAGTTGCTTTTTACCTCATATTATTTTCACTTTTGTCTTGATTCCATCATTTTTATCTTGTATTTAATTGTTCAAACTGCAACACTGACGGTGTTTTTATTGTTTTCTTTTTTTGAGAGATGCCTGAACAAGCATTTAAGCCAACTTATGTGTCATTGTGTTGAGTTTAACTGACTAAAAAAAAGACTAAAACACTTATTTTTAGACGTTTTTTAAAAGCTAAAACAAAGTCACAGTCCCCGGTAGGAGCTCGGGTGTCGGAGCTCCGTGAGAGGTTCGTGAACGCGGCACGTGAGTCTGGAGACTGGGAGCGCGAGCCTGCGGACACTTACCGGCCCGGTGTCCGTCGGTCCGCCGCCGCACCGACTGGACAAATAAAAGACGAATAAAAAAAAAAAGATCATTTGTCCCGTGTCCCGCGCCCCGTGTCCGTCTTAAACCGATTTCCGGCCCGGTGATCGCCGAAGCTCCAGTGGCGCAATCGGTTAGCGCGCGGTACTTATATGACAGTATACAGCAGAGCGATGCCGAGGTTGTGAGTTCGAGCCTCACCTGGAGCACAGTTTTTACAGCGACACTCACCTGGACGAGCAGGTGACGCCTCCTGTACACCGCGGCGATGACGTCACACGTTAATCCTCCCCCCCATATTCAGACACACCTTTACACACACACACACACAAACACACAGAGACACACACAGGTGTGTTTGACCCATGTAGGCACGTTACCTGTCTGCACATCAATCAATACAAAACTGAATTTTGATGCTTGTGATGTAATTAAAGCGTGATTTTGTCTGAATGAAACATGAGAAGGTCCAGTCCGGTGAAACGTGATGTTAGTTGTGGTATTTTATGTTCTTTTGACTTCTTTTAAGTATTGAAGGACATCTTTTGCATAAGGCGATACACTAAGTAATCAATACATGGTGGAGGGTCCTTAGTTTGAAGATATGTATAAAACTTTTTTTTTTGTTTGTTTGTTTTCTCCACGTTTACTATAACAGGAATTCCCCAAACATGAGGCATAGCTGGTTTATTTGCATAGCACTTTTCAACAATGTGGTAATTCAAAGTGCTTTTACATTAGTCATAAAAAAGTATTAAGACCAGGTATAAAAGAAATACAAGGCAATAAAAAAGAGAGGTGTACAGGATTTAAAAGAATAAAATAAAATGGGAGTTAAGATAAAGAAGAAATGAACTTACTTCAAACTATGACACCTTTAAAACACACTGGTTGATCCTGCTACAATAATAATAATAATAATAATAATAATAATAATACACATCTAAATACTATTTGTTTCAGTAACTGTCATTTCAAGAACTACAGTATTTGGCGGAAGGATAAAGTAAAAATAAAAGTAAATAAAATAAAAAGTAAGTACAAAAAAATAATTATAAAGTAATAGTAATATTAGGTAGCAAGTAATAAAAAATGATCAGTTAAAATCCTTCCTAAAACTTTTGCGACCGAACAACATTTTAGCTGCTCGTCAATCAACATCATCAACAGCCAAACTTTCTTGGATTTTCCATTCTGGTCAAAATAGACACAAACACAATAAAGAAGTCATTTTTGTTTCATACAAACTCTTGGAAACTCTTTGTTTAATAAAGGCAGAGGTTGCCCTGCCTCCGTCCTCTCAGGTGAGTCAGCAGCGCCCCCTGTCGGCTCACAGCTGGAACTCCTACTCTGTTGTGAAACCAGCTTTTCGCCATTAGAGGGCGCTGCAACTGCACCACACAGAGCCAGAGCTTCTGCAGCTCTACGCTCGTTTCTCTAACGTTTTGACAGGTGAGTGGATGTGTCACTAGTGCGCCTCTGGTCATTCTTATAAATATTTATATTCAAAAATATATTTAGTGACATTTTCAATCCAGTAATTCAGAAAAACGTTGGCACGTACACAGCTGCTTTAAACAGCGTGTGGCCTACATACTGCTCAGTTTCTTCACTGTATCTTAACATCTGTGTTACTGAAGACCCTGACCATCAATCTTTTTTGGACATGATTTATTTCACTGTTTACGACTTGTACATGTTGTATATATCTGAGTCCTTGTATACGGGTGTGTGTGTGTGTGTGTGTGAATGTTTGTGTGCAGGCCTGTCACTCTAAGCCCTCTAAAGCTGGGAATGAACAAGCAGAAGATTGCTGTAATGATGTGACCCAGATGTCCCGGGTGCAGATCCTCCAGGCTGAAAATGAGAGTGCAGATCAGGGCCTCGTACCTCCCGTCACCCCCCCCTTCCCTTCCTCCCTCCCCTCCCTCTATCCGGCCCGGGACACAATCACAGAGCATTTAGCAGCAGGGAATATGTGGGTTTGTATGCATGTAAGTGCATGTGTGCATATTTGAGGGAATTTTGCAATGTGTGCATGTGTTGTTGGCGTCTCTCTCTCTCTCTCTCTTTGTGTGTCTATGTGTGTGTGTGTGTCTGTGTGTGTGTGTGTACATAAGCTCATCCAGATCCATGTAAACACGAGGGATCAGATTTTGGAGTGTGTGCCACTTGTTCTTGGTGCTCCGGATTAGATGTGACAGTTTTTTAATTTACTCTCCTCAGCTGCCTCCATAAGACGCTAAAGCCTAGCATCGCCTCACCAGAGACCCAGGACCCACCCCACCCTACAACCCCCCCCCTCCTCATTCCCCATCTCCCCCTCCTCATCTCCCGTCTCCCCCTCCTCATCCATCCCCATGAGGTGACCAGGTGGCTGAACAATCACACACACCACCCTGACAGTAGGCTCAGCGGGCCACTTTACTCAATGAGAAGCTCGGCAGTTGGAGTGGCGCAACTGCTGTATGTGTGGAAATATGTGTGTGTGTGTGCATGTATGCGTGTGTGTGTGCGTGTGTGTGTGTGTGTGTGTGTGTGTGTGTGTGTGAGGGATTGAAGGGCAAGGGGACAAAAGACAGAGAGTTTAATATTTGGGATAAGCTGTGATTGAACATCCTGATCAGAGCAGAATGATCAAATTCTGCCAGTGATAATCCCTCGTCTTGGAAAATTAAATACCACTCTGCTGTCTCTCTTCTGCTCACTTACACTCTTTATCTGTCTGTTACATGCTCACACACACAGTATTTAAACTGGGTCTTAATCTGACCCATGTCTCATAACCCTGGTTGGTTCCTTAGGGAGCTGTTCTGATATCTGATGAGTTTTTCATTAATAAGACACAAGTCTAATCCTGAGGGGGAAACACAAAATGACAACGGATAAGCCCTGCTTTCCCCTCACACACACACACACATAATAACTCTGATCCACTGATACACTATCTAACTAAACATCTTTATACACACATTTATACTCTTGTTTATGTGTTAATCTCCTCACCCAGTTTATTTACTCCGGCCTACATTTTATTTCTTTGCACGTCTTTATTATTTATTTATAGTCTCGTAGTGCAAGAATTGGTTCATGCTTCTCAAAAATCTACCAATGTTGAACTCTTTCTATTGCCAGTATTTTCCAAGTGTGTAATCTTTTTGTACTAAGTACTTATACTGCAGAGTAAAGGGTTCAGTATGCTTAAAAAGAACCTGACTAACTACATCTATGGGCTTCAGTGTTTTTTTTACCTGTACCTGTGATGAAACGTATGAAGGCGTTCATGGTGTTGCACTCGATTGTACAGTACAGTAGTTGTGTAAAGAATTCAAAAAGAGAGCTTGAAGAGAAGTTCAAACTCTTTACACGTGGCCTGCTGCTGCGTAAAGAGGGCCTGACTGGCAGATTGTCGGTCTTAAATTCCAAAAAAAATTGTATACAGCCGACCAATACAGTTGCAAAATGGAAGAATTTTCACAATATAAAATGCTTCTCAGCATAGAAACACCAGAGTGTCCCTGATGTAACAGTAATCACTATAGGTCGATGTTATGGCCTCCTTTTTTAATTATTTCCACTGCATTTCTAATCAATCATGGTTCGTAGTCGTAGTAAACTTTTCACTTTCTGTTTAATGTACACAAGCTTGAACTTTTAACTTTTCATCAAAGAAAAATATTTTCGAGCTGCTCATGTTTTGTACTGATGATTTAATGGGGGAGTTTTATGCCCATTCAAGCCACAAAACTGCTCCAGCTCTTAATTTAACATTGTTTATGGAGAAAATTAATGTGGCTTTTACTTCCAGAACGAGGGACTCATGAAATAGCTTTTCCTTCTTCCTAACTCTATTCTGGCATGGAGCAGGGGCTTTCAGATGCTGTTAGATGATCTGACTTCTTTGAATCATACTGAGGCCTTAAGCATCAGCCAGCACAGCTGGTGTGCGCTCTGAGGTTTTATGCCGTGACTATGAACTACAATGTCCCTGGTTTGAGTCCAGTCCTCTCTCCCCTCATTTTGTGTCATCTCTCTACTGCTGACTCACTGTTAAAAGCATAAAGTGCCCCAAAAACATCTTTAAAAAAAACCCCAGCTGCATAGATTAATTGAAAATAAGGAACCCATTTGATGTCACAGGGTCCCAAAGGAGACTCTTACTACGAGACCAGGCAGAGCTCATGCAAAACATTTACTAATCATGTCATGTGGGAAACCACCAGACCTGCTGCAGATCACTGACCCATTTTGGGGGTTTGACATCTTTCATTTCAATGAAAAATGTCCTTATTGTTTCCTATTTCTCCTCCACAACAGGCCGTCTATCAGGTCAAGTGTATTGCATTTATAAATAACTCTGGGTTAAAACTGAAGTTTGCAGTCTCAATCTCAGCAGGTACTAGATTGACATGCTGGGTGGCCCCGGGGCGAAAATGTCGGCCTCCTATTAAACCCATTGGTTCTCTCCACTCTATGTACAGTTTGTCTCTGACGAAATACAACTTGTTGACAATTCTGTGGCCCAGAGGGAAGTTCCTCACTGTGCCCGTTGGTAGTTCCTCACTGTGCCTGCTGGTAATTCCAACCTTGGGTACAGTGTCAGTTTGGATTTATTGCAGATGTGTGTTATGGCTGGATTGAGTTTGA
The DNA here is from genome assembly GCA_031216445.1 of Lateolabrax maculatus. Taxonomy (NCBI): domain Eukaryota; kingdom Metazoa; phylum Chordata; class Actinopteri; order Acropomatiformes; family Lateolabracidae; genus Lateolabrax; species Lateolabrax maculatus. The sequence continues at coordinate 6,432,022 of CM062200.1, read as the reverse complement.
GGTGCCTCTTGCCTCTATTGGTTTTCCACTGTGGCTTTACCTGCACCACCTAACTAACTAGATTTTGTGCTGGAATTTGAGTTCTTCTTTAAAAAACATCTAACGGAGTGCTAGAGTAGAGTGCCTCATGTCTGAATCCCTCAGTGGTTAGTATAGAGGAGAGTGGGAGTAGTAATTCCCATGCGTCGTTCTTATGGGTACAATCAGTGGAGATATAACATTATAAATTCTTTTCATGTATGCAGGAAAAGACCATGTGTCGCACATTACAGCAGAGGTCAATGTTCAAGTGTCGTAGTTTGTCCCATACAAGGTGTAGCTAGATCCCTGGATGTGGCTCCAGTTATTGATGTGTGGGCCTTGACAGTAAAGTAAACCCCTCAGTTTGTCAACATCCTTGTCATCACAGTTCCTATCTGATTAGATTTCTTCCCCTCAGGGATATATTTGTCATGCTTGATTTAGTTCTAAATTGTACAACTGCCCACACAAAACACAGTCTACACGGAGTGAGTGAAACCTGACAGTTATGTGTACATTCTTAAAATAGCTTAATTTCTGGTGAATTATAGTAAAATGGAACAATTCCTCCTGTTGAAGACACCCACTGGAACCCCTTCAAGCATCACTGCTGTGCTTGTACTACTGAATTAGGTTGCGCTTGTTATTCACTCCGGGGCTCTTCGCGTACGTGGTGACTTCCAAACATTTAAAGGACGAGGATATAAAATATTTCAATCTCAACTATGGCAGCTTTTATTCTGTCTATATTTTGCGCTTTGGCCGCCAGGTCGCAGGTCGATCGACCCCCGCCGCGGCGTCGAACGCTCCTCTCTGAAGTCCGACTCCGCCCGTCCAGAGCGGCTCCGGCGCACGCCAGAGCCGCTCACGAGTGCGCTCCACACATCCAGTACGTCACAGAACTCCGGTCGCAGACCAATGAGAGCGCGGCTTTGGCCAGGGGCCGAGCTGAGCGACGGGACACGCAGCCAATGGGCAGGCGTGTCGCCCGGACGCCGCGACCAATCACCGGGCAGATGCCAAAAATAACACCTCCTCTTGTTCAGCACCCAAAGTCGAAGGATAGCTCTGGCCTTTCAATTGAAGAAAGTGCTAGATTTGTCAGCGTTGTGTAATATAACCAATTCTCAGTGTCCATATTTGTTTTGGAATCGATCGGAATTGCCTTCATTTAGTGTGCGAGACAGAACTGGCGTCAAACATGCGTAAAAATCAACGCTGTCCAAGCAGGGAACCACCGAGGGAGGAATTATCGCCGCTCTTCTGAGGCCAAAATCGCGATTTAATTTTTTTTTTTTTTTTTGTCAAATAAGGAAACATAACACAGCTAGCCGGCTAACGTTAGCTCCGTAGATAGCCAGGTCACCGACACATCTTCACGCAAAGGCGGAATCCAAGCAGGCAATCAAGATTGGATCTACATCCGCAGCGGCAGGAAAACGTAAGTAGCACGATAGCATGTGAGCTAACGTCGGTTAGCCGGAGTTTGACAAGCGGGGAGAGAGAGAGAAAAAAAAAAAACGTTAACGACGTAACGGCAGATAACCGTTAACGGTAGCCAGCCAGCTAACGTTGGCCCACATCAACACACCAGCAGCCGAGGCCTCTCCGTAGAGGCACCAGCGTTGAGAGCAGCGGAGTTCAGCATGTGGTCAGTGGATTGGTATTTAACACAGAAACGCAGTTCCAGAAAAAAAAAAAAAAAAAAAAAAAACACAGTCACTCGGTTCACGCAACGTAAATTGTGTTGTGCAACGACGTTAGCGTTCACACAGACCCGCCATCGCCAGAATAAAGCCCGAACCAGTCACCCGAAGTTTCTGAGCAGAAACTCGCCGACCGACCCACGACGGCGAGAAAATTCTGAATGGAGCAAATTCAGAGAAACACTAATGTTAACAGTCGCACGGCACGTTGGCCTCCAGGTCTTAGTCTGGTCCCAGGCGAGCTAATCTAGCACGGGATAGGCTACACTGGCTATAACCAGCTAATGACAGCTTAGCGGACTTTGTCATATGGGTGTCAGTGGCTCGGCACCGTGCTGGTATTTTCTAACCATATAACATTATGTATTTAAGTGAGCGCACAGCCACAAACTGCCTCATGCTCAACCTTTTTTAATTTCAATAAGTAGCCATGCAGCGATGTTCATACAAAGAGTTAACCGTCAGTGTGTGTGTCAAACAAAAATGCATGCAGTGCCAGTTGGATAGCTACTGTATGTGCTGTTGTGTATGCGGTGACCTTAGAGGGTAATTATAGCCGCAAGCCCTCGTTTTTTTTTTTTTTTTTTTTACGTCCAGTATCGCTGTTGAAGCCCTGTTAAAGTGTATTCATTGTTTTGGTCGATGAGTGGCCAAGTGCGATGGCAGTTGTGCGGGTCAAAGTTTGAGTTTCGTGCCTCTCAGTTGATTGATGGTACAGCAAAGTCAGCTGCTGTGCATGTTAATGTCTTTTGTAATGTTGTTTTTATGTCTTGCATATATAAAATATATTTCAGGAAAGGTGGGTCAGGTCTATAGGCACAGGGCAGCTGTTCAAAACGTACAGGGTTTTCCCCGACCATAAACATGGGCTGGGTTCCTTACTCTGCTACAGCTGTACAGGCCTATATGAGCACATGTGATTGACCATAACTTGGGCACTGTTTTATACAAGTGTGATAAATAATGATAATAATATATACTTATAAAAGCAGCCTTGAATTTAGCTTCCTGTGAGCCATTGCTGGGTTTTGTTTCTCAGTCAATGTGCTGACTCCCACTACTAACCTCTTGTATCTTGCACACGGTTCACTTCATAGATGTTTACTTACTTACTTACCAATTTACAACTCAGATCATTAGTCAAATCTATTAGTCATCTCTAGTAGTGCCCTTTGCCAATACTGCAGTAGGAGTTTCTGGAAGTTTTCATGCAACCAGGGCTTATTCCCAGTTTGACTCACACCAAACAACGGTCTGCCCTCGCTGTCAAAATGACATGTTCTACTCTTAAGTTTACTTATTAATGAGCAGGCACCCCACCAGCAATGCAAAGCGTACTCCTCTAACTTCTGATGCAAGTCTCCTGATTTCAATGAAGAGAACATTTTAAGATTTTAAGTTGAAATTGAAGCCCTAGACTTCTCACGTGAAGAGAGCCAAATGTGTGAGCAGACCCTATTTGCTATCTCTTTATTACATTTACTGTTAGAGAATATTATATTATGTTAGATGATTGTGCCTTAATTGCCCTACTATATTACAGGGATTTGGCATCCAAGCTTAGGCTTGTGGTAAATTCACATTTCATCATCAATTTTGTATTGTGCAGAGTTGAAATGTAGCCTGGCAGCCACCCTACTCACCTTCTCCAGTATATCAGATTGCGATAAGGTGCACAGGTGACCAGTATATGACATCACTTGGTGTTGGCCTTGTGCCCTGCTGGCCAGATACGGGAGGAGTTCGATAGCTGATAATCTTATCTGAGTCAGCAGTCACTGTGTAAAGACGGAGGAGCAGACGAAACACAGTGTCAGTGGGAGATTGAGACCGACAACAAGCTCATTTTATTGTTTGACAGATAGATTTTACAATTTTAGTGTAGTAAATCAGTTCGACTGCAGCTTTTCTTTTTGCAGCCAAGTACGTATTATCAAAATGAAAGCATCCATGTTACATTTAGCATTGAGTCATGCAGATATATATTTTTGTGCTGATTTCATTAATTAAATGTTCTTGAAATATAAGCTGTTGCCTAGGGGTAACAGGCCTATATTTGATGTCAATGTTAATGTTGGTGCTGTAGCTTCATACTGGAGTCATGTTATTTAGATTCACAAAATCTCCACTCTCCATTTTTGTCTGTGCTACATAGAATAGCCATCAATCTTTATGTTATGTTATTTCTTGGAAGCACTCTGCAGCAGATTAGTGCGCAAAGGGGAGATGAAGAAAGGGAAAGTCAATAAAGTGTTGCATGTTAGGTCTATGCGCCTTTGTTCTGTATGTAATAAAAGAAATGTAAAGACGGAGGCAAGGTCAGAGTTGGCGTATAATAAAGGTTAAAATGGTTAGAGCAGTTAAGATACACAGATTTAAATATGTAACACTAATGAATTTCAGATGTGTGAATAGATGTAATTGGAAAGTGGGACTTTAGAAGTCATTACTGTTACACAGGAGACCAATTACACAACATGGCCTGTGTCCCAATTCAGGGTTGCCTGCTTCAAAGTCCGTATTTCAAGACTGAATACGTCATAACAGTTCGACAAGGCTGTCCCATTCCAAAGGCTTCTCCAAATGCGGCTGTGAAATGTGACCCGGTGTATCCTCTGCAGTCCTCACTCACTATCCTACAATCGACTCCGGGTCGGTCAGTTTATTGGTGCATTCAGGTGGTCCTCCTTACCTCGTAAATATGGGGAAATATCATGTGATCAATTCATTTATCTGGTATTTTCCTTCAGGTGTTCATCAGTTCAATGGACCAATGAAAAAGCCACAGCAAAGTGTAAATGCTTTAAGACAGACCTACTCTCCACTGATTACTGTTGTTAGCCTCCTGGATATGTGGATAATCATGGGATGTTGCGGGAAAAAAATCATGGATATTTAGACTAACATTATTTGGTAGTTGTCTATCATATGTTGAGGTGAAATGTTACATTTCGTACTGTCGACTAGTGTCATGGAACTTGTCAACGGAACTTTTTTTGCTGATTTTTACCACTTTGTCGATCGTTTTAGCGTAACATCCATTTGATGAATTTGTTGATAATTTTGGGCTAACAAGTTGACAAGAACTACCCAAATGTTTCATTATTTGGTCTCTAATTTCGAGAGGAGACGCAGGTTCAGGTAAGTCTTCAAGTCTAGAAGGATGCGGCCCCCGATTTTGATCATTTTCACCGGGACACATCTCTAGTGGGTCCAGAACAATATAGCATATTTACACTCTGTTATCTCAGTTTCTTTTGCGTGTCTTACAAGTTCGATATTGTGGGATCCTTCATGTCCTGACTCCTGCGTGCTCTTTTGAGTTTAAATTATCTCCATGTAAGGGTTTGGTGCAGAAGACTATTGTCCATGAACTTTAATCACATGTTTTGCCAGCATGGTATTCACCACTCCATTATTTAGTCTGATATTGCAGTCTTGTTAGCCATTTTCTGTGGAAGAAACACTCGATTTTTCTCTAATCAATCACTAGTGACTAATGTGGCCAGCCACTATGATATTATAGTCGAATCCGGCAGGCTGATTTATGTGTTGGGCTTTCAAGCGCTGGCAGAGGGGAACTGAACACACACCGAGAGTGGAAGCAGAGATGTTTGGGTTAATCAGTCTGCAGTCGCTGAAGGTAGTCTGAGTGAATGTAGAAGTTATTTAGTGTTAAAGCTGTGGTTTGAAACTGGTCATGATACGACCTTTGGGAATTATATCACATTAACGTAGCGCTTCGGTTCAACATCCACAGTCTGGATGTGAAAGTGCTGCTCAGAGCAGCTAACTAAACTCATAGGTATTACTTGCTTGGTTGTGATTTGAAGCATCAAAGTCCATCATTCCTTGCCTTGGAATCAGAATAAATGCATAATTTAATAAAAATCAGTAACACATGATACTGTAAAAGTGGTAATGTAGTACCAAGCTAACAAGAGATCATTGGGGTGGTGGCCCACTAACCACATTGCATGGTCGGCCCTTTGTTGGCAAGCCTCTCAGAATGTGAGTGAAACAATAATAATGTAAATTTATGAAAGTGAAATTGATTTCATGGAGCCGAGGTTTGTGGCTTATACTTTCCATTTTTTCCAAAAGTCTGTGTTTGTTGTTGGAGCAGCTGATAACAGCACAGCCCAGAAAAGATGTCTCGTCATCTGTTTAAACTGGACTAAATATCACTGGAAAGTTTTGTAGATTACAACTTTATTTTAATGGCATTTGATGAATATATTTTCAACCTATAACCGGTTCAACAGGATCTGCTGAAGTGGTTAATGAAAGGTGAAGTGAAATCTTTTACATACACTACAGTTTTATACGCAGGTATACAAGAGGTGGACAGGTGAATGGCAGTCCATACTGAGATTACAATTTTTCTACGTTAAGACAGTTTGCTGGTTAATAAGCACACAACAAGGTGTCCAGACATAGGGCAAGTTTAATTACCTAAAAAAATAAATAAAAAGTGAGACTGATAATGAGGGAATCAAGAGATTGATTTACTAAACATTATGTGCGCCTGACGTAGGTAAAGTATTAAGCCATTTAGTAGACGGGAGCAGGCTGCCTACGCTGCATTGCTAAGCTTTTCCATCAGACTAGTTAAGTAAGTGAAATTATTATCTGCAGTTAGTCCTGCTCCCCCCCTCAGTTGGTCATTTTCTGTCTCTACTGTAATCACAAGGTACAGGAAACTAAATATTAAAGAACTTACCAACCAGTAACTAAAGCTTTGTTGTGATAACATGAAGAAAAATAGATTATTACATTAATTACATTAATCCTAGCCAATCACGACTGGACAGGGTGTTGTTATTAACCTGTATTTCTTGATACTGCATGATAAACTTTGTTTAAGATGTCCTGGTCATTCAGCTGGTATTGTTACCCACTTTACCCACCCCTAGAAGGTCTCTTATTGGCTCAGTTGTTTTTCCAGGCGCGGAAACTGTTATTCACGAAAGCAAAACCCACCAGTTGGTAATACTCCAAAAAAATTCGAGAATTTGTCAATTCAAAGGTCTGGAAGTTCCTGGAAACACTTGAAATGTCTTAAATTACATTATCTACACGTAAGGTCTTGTTGCAGACAGGCTGACCCTCAGGCTGTTATCAAGTCAAAATCAAGTAATCCACATCAACAAACTGTTGTATCCCCAATTATCACGTCATCCGTGCGTTAACCTTGCTTCCAAAATAGCGTCAACTGTTTTTTGCAAGCGTGCCTGCTCTCAGAGCAGCACTCAGGCTCTCTGCAGCATTATGTAATCCCCGACCTTCCACTTCCCTCTTCATAGCCAGTGGTTTTTGGCAGACATGTGCGTCTTAGCATGAGGGGGTGTTGGTTTCGACCTGTGGTTACAGCATGGGTGACAGCAGTTTTGAGGGGGTTAAGTGGTTGAGAGTTCCTAGTTTCAGTTTGATGTCTCAATGGAGATATTTTCTGGGGTTTTCTGTGCCTGGGCCCGTGTGTTTGTTTTTGCCAGCATCTATCGTACCATTGTCAGCCAGAGAAATCTCATAGTATCTGCATGTGTTCTCGCAGCCTGCACGTCTCCTTTCAGGGTCTGGCTGCTGCGACTGCTTTAATGGATGGATGATGCAACTCCCCTTTCCTCTCTCTACCAGGCGTGTGTGTGTGTGTGTGTGTGTGTGTGTGTGTGTGTGTGTCTTTTAGAGCGAGTGAGAGAGAGAGAGAGACATAGAGAGGGGGATGTCGCTGAATGAAGCTTAGCCTGGATGTTTGCCCTGCAGGGTGGGTGGTTGCTAGGCAATGGCAGTGTGTTTGTTTTATTTTTAGAGAGAATCACTGCTGGTGAACATAACAGATTTTCTCTTTCTCTCACACACACACATGTGAACACGCTTCCTTACCATACATGAACATATAGGCTACTTCTGAGTGGCAGTAGCTGTTGGAGGGAGCTTCATAGAGGGAATTCTGTTGATATAATCATGTAGCTGTAAAGCAATAGAAATGTGAATGGCGTGGCCCACTGCCCCACCCTGGACATGAAATCTAAACCTGCCCGGCGTATTTATAGAGCTTCTTTTTCTCGCACATAGACTATGACACTGCACACATGCGCAGAGCAGACACAAACACACACACATACACGTTCCTCTGGAACCAGCTGTAGTCCCTCCTCGCATGTACCAGCCTTTTTTGGGCACATGCCTGTCATGCCGTGTGCGCACTCATGTGGGAGGTAATGCAGAGCGAGAAATCAATATGTTGAAAAAAATACATGCTCAGGGCGCTTTCAATTTTTATCGCTTTTTATTGATTTCAAGATCTCATGAGTGATACACCAACCAAGCGATACATACAGTAAGTAGCGCCATACTGCAGCAGTTGCTGACATTTAGGTTAGAATTGATTGGTATGATGGGAAAGTATAGTGCAAGTCATAAATGGCAGATATATATTGCGGAAGGCGGTTGACTATTTGAAGATTGTTGCCAGGGTAAGGAGGCCACCAGGGGGTACTGCTAGTGTCTCCAGGTACAGACAGACTTTTCATTTCGTATAGTAGAATCAGGTAGAATATTTGTAGTTGGCAAAGGTGTGTTACCCATTATTTACAACTTAGATTTGATACCTTAAAATATGAATACATTCTTTAATGCTCAGAGTGCAGGTTGAATTATTAGACGATGAAAAATGTTTGTTTTTTTAGCAAATTTCTTAAAATGTCTACCAAGAGATGACATCAATTAAGCCGACCACCTCCTTGCTTGTAGCATGCTATCTCAGACTCCTCGTTCCTGTAAGGCACCAAAGCAGCGTTCAGACACAGTGGGCGTGCCAATGTAAAGGCTGATTTGACTTTCGCCAGACAGCAATGTCATCCGACAAGGCGCTGGGTTGGCCAATCAAATATGAGCAAGTGCCCATTCCTGGTAGACTACTTTGTAACATGAATGCCGTATTTCTACAATTTACCTCATGATAGTTACAATGAAAGATAAAAATATCACTGCCGCAGCAGTAGAATCTCTCTTCATAGTATTATAAACCGTTCAACCTTCAAACTCATGGATCTGTTACTCGAACTGGACTTCCTGGATTGTATTTCATGTCTCATCAGTACCTGAACCAACCCTTCCTACCATCACAGCCTCTTGAATTGTTTTAACACTGTTTTCACTGTGAATGCCCACTAACAAAACAAAGACGCTGTCTGTCTGCCCGCCTGACTGCATCGGCATCCATATTCAGCCTTTGATCGTGATTCATGGTCAATGTATGGTGGTCAGAATGGACAAGGTTTAAATAGAGGCAAAGACCAAAAAATGAACCCTCAAAGACAGATTTAATTCCCATTCAGTTCTTGGCAGGTGAGGATTTCAGACCCTGCTGACTCAGTAATGTCACACTCTATATTCTGCCAGCAAGTTAACTAATGGTATTAGTTACCTTGTGTTCAGAGTGAAAGAGGCTCTGTGTGCTCAAAGAAGCTTTATAGCTGCAGCGTAATCCTCAACTCTGTGGTTCCTCTTCTGCTATCTTTGTCTGGTTGTCAGGATCTCTGGCTCTCACCATCCATTGAGTAATTAAAAGCACTCTGTAATCACAGTATGAAGCAGCCTACTGAACTACTGACACCAAAAACTGGTGATTTACAGAGGGATTTGTAGGACCAAGGATATTATTATAGACTATAGAATATTATGTGATCTTTAGTGGATCTGACAAAAGTAGTCAGTTTCAGGTTCACTGACATTTGTTATGTAAACCTTGATTTAATGTATTATTATGTGCAGTATTGTGGTAATGCACCTTTCTTCCTTCTCTGAGCTCTTACTGTTAATATCACAATAATTAACTGCATTAACTATCAACAAAAATATAAATGAGAACTGATGTTACCTATGTTCTAATTATAACCTGATTTTTTTAAACCAAATATTGACTAATAGTCTTTTTTTTTTTAATATACATATCCCTTGATATGTGTCATGGACACAATCTGTTAAAAATCTAAGAGGGACAGTTTAAAATTTGTCAGTGCTCTCTGGTGGATATAATAATAATAATAATAATAATATTAATCGGTGACACCTAGGTTAGCATTTCTGTACAGCAATTACTTTTTTTTCTTATCAGCTGACACATACCACAGATCTGCAATAGGCCAGTATTGACCGATACATCGGTCTACCTTTTAATTCTAATTCTGTATACTGTATATTTATGGTATAGTAGTGGCTGACTTGGTGAGGGAAAGATTATCTTCTTTGTCCTTGCTGGTGATGGTGTAACGGTTTCATTTCTATGTTTTGTTTCTTCCCTTTCCTTTATTAATCTCCAGCTGTAGGCAGCAATGGGTGCATTCCTGGACAAGCCGAAGACGGAGAAGCATAGTGCCCATGGTGAGGGTAATGGACTGCGCTATGGCCTGAGCTCCATGCAGGGCTGGCGGGTGGAGATGGAGGATGCCCACACAGCTGTGGTGGGCCTCCCCCATGGACTCACCGACTGGTCCTTCTTTGCTGTCTACGATGGCCACGCGGGCTCCCGGGTGGCCAACTACTGCTCCGGCCACTTGCTGGAACACATCTTGTCAGGGGGGGCCGACTTCAGTTCAGGATCAGGCTCCGTGGAGGGCGTGAAAGACGGCATCCGCTCGGGCTTCCTGAACATTGACGAGTACATGCGCAGCTTCTCTGACCTGCGGCAGGGCCTAGACCGCAGTGGATCAACAGCCGTGTGCGTGTTGCTCAGCCCGACTCACCTCTACTTCATTAACTGCGGCGACTCGCGCGCCGTGCTGAGTCGAGACAGCAAGGTGGGCTTCTCCACCCAGGACCACAAGCCCTGCAACCCCCGTGAAAAGGAGCGCATCCAGAACGCTGGCGGCTCAGTCATGATCCAGAGGGTAAACGGCTCCCTGGCTGTGTCCCGGGCCCTGGGGGACTACGACTACAAATGTGTGGATGGTAAGGGCCCCACGGAGCAGCTGGTGAGCCCTGAGCCCGAGGTGTGTGTGTTGGAGCGAGCGGCCGAAGGAGACGAGTTTGTGGTGCTGGCATGTGATGGAATCTGGGATGTCATGTCCAACGAGGAGCTGTGTGAGTTTGTCCGCTCACGACTCCTCGTGTGCGATGACCTGGAGAAGGTCTGTAACTCAGTGGTGGACACCTGTCTGCATAAGGTAAGCTTTAGAACATGACTCTAACTTTAAATGCATGATTTAAAGTAAATAGTATTTGAAATCCTGTGTGGTGTATGGGGCGGACCTGTGTTGCAAGTAGGACTAGAAAGTTTGGAAGATTACTGTGAAAGGGACAATATACTGGTGATACTGATTTGGATGTGTAAAGTAAATCTTGACTGATCGGTTTAGAAATTTGATGGCATGTTTTTGAGTGTTTATGAAGGTACTTGATAAGATTCCCATTTGCGTGGTTGTCCTGATTACTAGAGTAACTAAAAGTTAAAGCGTTTTGCTTTGACTTAGTTATTGATAAAGTTTTCTTATTAAGAATATAATATAAATATACAAATGAATAACTAAATATACTGAAATAAATTCTGGACAACTGCATTACAGTGTACCAAAAAGGATTTAATGTTTGTTTAATAAAGCTTAACATCTCACAGTGAGAGATCAATAATTCATCATTGCTTTCAATTCTCCCATTGGCCTTCTAAGCTATTGATCCAAGAAAAAGCAAGAATAACTCTTTGCCTTAGCTGAACCCACCCACCAGTCCACATCTTGGACTTTTACCTTCCATACGTTGTAGTGCTGCACAACATTCATTGCTTCAGCATCGACATTGCGACGTGCGCATGTGCAATAATCACATTGCAGATGCGCAATGTCATGCTAGAACTTTTTTGCTGCTTTATATTAAAAAAAGGAAAACTAGCAAGGTTCTCATTTCCATGACTAATCGACTAGAAAAGTGTTTTTTAAGAAGTCTTTCTAAGTATTTCATTTTTAAGTCCGATTAAGGGTCCCTGGAGAGTTTGATGAGTTCCCCATGTGTTCTGGTGAAGGGATGCATTAAATCTTTATCAAACAACCAAAGCAGTTTTTGCCTGTTTTGGTTGTTTGATAAACTGATCAAGTGCACCCCTTCACCAGAGCACATAGCAGACTGATCGCTGTGCGTGCTGAGTTTGTGTATCACCTGCCTGTTAACATGCACGCAACGCTGCTACTGTCACAGATAATGTCGCCTGAATGCTAGAGGAGGTTCAGTTACGCGAGGTGGCTTTTGACTACGTGTATCTCCGTTATCAGCAGCATTGGTCCCGGTGCTGGTTAAAAGTTAAAAAGTTACTGTCACTGGGCTGGTCCGTGCCCTAATGTAAACACTCAACACACACAAAACTTGCATTATCCGGATCTACGTGTAATTACATCTTGCCAGCGTGAACATTAATCTGTTTGTTGCTTGAGTTTGAGAGTTTTACCATCCTCAGCCGTGCCAGGAGGCCTGTTTATCTTCCACCATGTAGATTAAGCAGACATTTGAACATCGTTAGAAATGGTAGATTGTAGCATACGCAACTGCGACACACGTCCATTTGTAAAGAAGAAGAGAAACATGTAGTTTTTTTTCATTGTCAGAAATTATATAATTTTCAAATTATGAAAATGATAATTATTAATTGTATATCTCTACATAAATAACAAACACTGCATGTATTTGGTGAAATTTTCTGTATTTTTTCATATCGCAATATTTATCGCAGAAAAAAAAGATATTGTAATGTCAGTTTTTTCCATTATCGTGAAGCCCTTTCACCTGTTTTGTGTTTATAGAGTACTCCAAGAAGCAGCAAGTGCACAGCAGCCTAGTTATTTTTTGCCTTAGTGGATGGTTTATCTCAAGTAACAGCCACACGCTGTCATAAATCTCCTCTACTGCCACCACCTTTTGTGATATATGTGACCGTGTACACTTACAGAAAGTTACTGTGACCACATTGACTTTTACAAGGTAATGACAAGGTAAATATCCATTGGTTCAAGGCCAGATCTTGTCTGTAACTGTCTGTGCGTCCTATAAATGCCAATTAATATGCTGTCCACTGTTCAGGCAATGGCCTCCAGCCAGAGGTTGTGCCATTCTGTTTCTATGATACCGCAAGTGAATGAATGTAATTTAAGTTATGAAGAAAGATTGTAAAGCTGAAGCGATTAGTCAATCATCAGATAATTAGTCTGCAAAACTTTGATAATTGAGTAATGGCCTTTTTGAAGAGAAATGTCAAATATTTGCTGATTATAGCTTTTCTGTAAGGATTTGTTCCTTTTTTTTTGTTTAATATGATCGTAAATGAAAGATTTTGGATTGTTACAAAACAAGGTATTTTGAAGAAGTCACTTTGTGCTCTGGGAAAATACCATGATCATGTTTCACAATTTTTTGAGGCTTAATAGACCAAATGATTAATAAAATAATCCAGGAAATAATCGCCTGATTAATCGATGATGAAGGTAATCGTTATTTGAAAAACCTAAAAGATTATTATATATTATTAACACTTGTAAATAATTATCTTCCAGAAACTTTCTGTATAGAAAATAAATGTCTGTCAGCAACATGTCCAAAACCGCTTATTACAGTCAGCCAGGTTGTTTTTTCAGCAGTTTTCTGTATTGGAGAAAAGCTGTTGTATCCTTCTTTATAATCCTATCAACAGGACAACAAAAAGCAGCGTTTACCAAAAAGGTGACCTGTGGAGTCTTGTAAACAAACAGAAGTTATGTTTACACTTAGTGTTAGTCACCAAAACCTATTGTGTGTATCCATGAGGTCCTAACAGACATGTTGAGTACATTTCCTTCATCCTTCTTTAATTTAATTTAATTTTGTTTTACATTTTGAGACCTGCATTGCATTGCTGACAGTCTCCCTCTTCCCTGTCTTTGCTGTCACATTGCGACATATCTTGGCTTGTCACTGAAGCCATTGGATCAGTCATATGCACAAACAAAACTCATTAAAAGAAACAAACTGCTCCATAGCGCTACTAGAGGTCAAAAACACCACAAGGAACCTATAATTCTGTATGTTCTGAGTAGTAAACACCTGCAGCTCTTCATGTAATGTTTGCTGTGTAAAAAAAAAAAAAAAAAAAGAAAATCTTTCTGTAAAATGTTTTTGTTATGGGCAGTGTAAAGTAAAATTAATTTCCGTATCAGTCAGACTATAGTTACTAACTTATGTTACTGCCAGCTACTGTCACTCATTACTTACACCATCTGCAATACTCTGCATGGGGAAGCTTTGACTATGAAAAGCAGCTACAGGAATTCTTGAAATATAAAAAACAGCAAACTGATGTTGCCTGTTTTCAATAATTATTTGCAGTAGCTATTTTATCCTTCATGTTTTTTTCCTTCTGTTTTTTAAAGTAGTGTAAAAAACTCTGACTGATGGCTGGTTGTCTGAACTTTATATTGGGAAATCCCTGGATTTATTTTAAGGAAGAATTAAGGTTAGGGTAACATTATGATTGCCTCCCTGCCCAGTGATTTTTTTTTTTTTAGGGTCAGTTAACCAGAATGATGCCTACTTTCATGTTATTATTATTATATGTTATTGTGTCACAATTTTTGATTTGAATCTTTTTAAAAGAAAGATTTCCCTCTACAAAAAAATAAATAAAATAAAAAGAAAATACAAAATATACTGTATGTACTATATAGATTTAATTTAATCATTGTATGTTCTGTCTGCCTATCCTTGTTCCTGCAGGGGAGCAGGGACAATATGAGTGTGGTGTTGGTGTGTTTACCCGGAGCTCCCAAGATCTCAGAGGAGGCTGTGAAGAAAGAAGAGGAGTTGGATAAATACCTGGAGACCCGTGTTCAGGGTCAGCACACACAACACATGTTCACGCACACCTTCACACACACACACACATAATAAACTGACAGTATGCATTTATCATGATATTCAGTAGGACACAGTTACATTTATCTATAATTAGAGTCACATAGATTTAAAAAAAAGTCTTAATAGTTGATCATTATTAGTTTAAGCTTTTTGAGGAACAAAATATCATATATCCTTCTTATTTTTAGCCATTAAACTATTACTGGCTGATGGTTGTGGTAGATTATTATAAACATTTAACCGTTCAGTGGTTGGTAAATGCCTACACTGTTCTTTGGGCCAGCAGTCTTTCGATGCCTCTTTCTCAAATGTTTTTTAAAAGGTCAAGTGAAACAAGTGGCCACATACTGTGCTCAGTTTCTGTGTGCATAACCAGGACAAAATAAACATTCTTTAGGTAGTACAAATATTTGAAATCTGCTGCAGAGTGGTGCTGCGAATGGTAAGTAGTGGTGTATCTGATTTTTCCACTACTATGGGTGATTTCTCAGCGTCTGCAGACAAAGGTGGTGATTTAATGCCTAAAACTTGGTGTAAATATACTACAACCTTGCCTCAATATACAGCATTATTTCTCACAAACCCCCTTGTCTTCTTTGTGTCTGTGTGTAGAGTTACTGGGAAACTGTGGGGAGGCAGGAGTCCCTGACCTTGTGTCTGTCCTGAGGAGCATTGCCACAGAGAGCATCCCCAACCTTCCACCTGGCGGAGGCCTGGCCAGCAAGTAAATACACAATTAGGAACAACATGTATCTCCATTTTATACACATAAAACGTACTGTTAACATACTGTTCACATACATTATTTTGTTATATCTTAAAAACTTGTAAAATTCCTAATATAGCACCAGGATATTGCATCCTAACGTTACACACACGTCATCATTTAATGTGTTCAACTGCAAGTTTGATCCATAACACAAGCACTAACTCAGTCTAGCTTCTTTGGCTGGTTTCTCCAAAGTTATCTAGCCCAGCTTTAAATGTACACCTTCATAAAGAGATTCTGCAGTCTCTTTATGCATGAATAGTTGATACTTCAAGTATCGACTCAGTTGCTTTCTTAGTTCCATTAAAGTGTTAATCAATACACATTTGCAAAGAATGAACAGAGGCTGTTTGTATATACAGGGAGCTGTTCTCTGCTCTAACCAGCGAGCTGTGTGCTGTTTGTGTGTTTGCAGACGGAGTGTGATCGAGGCGGTGTACAACAAGCTGAACCCTCACAGAGAAGAGGAAGGGGTGAGTTGATCACCCTCTAAACCCCTCACCTCTCCAACCTTTCACCCCCCCACCCTCAACATAAACACACACAAGCACAGACAAAGACACCCATTTATGTGTGTTTATGTATGAATGTGAGAATGAGAGTGAGAGAAAATTAATGTGATTTAAATGTGAAAGCAGGTGGAGGATAGACTTGACAGAATAACCTTGGCAAGCTGAGTAAAACTCAATTGATTGTTTTGTATGTTGAAAAGCATTGAAGCCTGGTGCGGCCTGTTTCTATTTGGTATTTATTATTGAAATAGCATATACAGCAAGACCTATTGAACTCCTCTGCAGTGAATGCATGTCCTTTTGAATCAGGAAAACCTACGGATGACTTGAATACCCTGTAGTCACAGTTCAATAGTACTAAAGCATTCAGCTGAAATCTGTTATATATATATATAATATACTGTCCGTATTATTTTTGTTGTGTAAAATAAGTAGCAATTTCCAAACTTTTAATACTATAAAGTATAGAAATACTACTTGGAATAATAACTTGTCTATGGTTCTTTTCACAAAAACGTAAAGTAACTCTTAAGTGGAGGGTGACTTTAAAGATAGTTAAATATATTGTTTACAATCCCAATAAAGAGTAAATAGCTGAAGCGTACTGGGTGAGTAAAATGTGCCCAAATAGCAAGGGAAAGTGACTTTGATGGTAGACTTTAGGTGAAAAATCAGTGAATAAGATGTTATAATTAAAGATGCAGATTACACCACAAGCATCAACATTTTGCCATGATCGTTTATACATGTTTCGGAGTAGTGCTTGAATAAGAATCAGGGCTCAGTTTCAGTTTATATAAAATTCACATAAAGTCTAAGAGGAAACTTCACATCTGGCATCTTAAAGAAATAGCTGTCGAGGCTACAGGAACTTTACAAATGTGATTGTACTTCTATAGAAGAGATCAGTGTCAGCTTTTGAACAGCCTGGAAGGGTGGATGTGAGGGTGGAGGTGTGTGTATATGTATGAGGGCACACGAGTGTATTTGTCATATTAATGTCAGTGGAGTCTTGACTTGCAGGCGCTTTTTCTCTGGGCTGTATGGGTGCTGACCAACCCCCACCTCCACCCCCACCCCCACCCCCCTATTACACCATACAGCGAATATCACAAAGGGTTGTTGGTCACAGGGTCAGAGGTAGCGTTTGCATGGGCCTGTCCGACTGGTGCAAGAATGTCTCTGACTTCGTCACGCTAGTGTGTGGTAGATATTTGTGTGACAATGATGTGAGTATTGTGCCGCTGTTTGTTAGATGTATGTGTGTGTGTGTGTGTGTGTGTGTGTGTGTCTGTCTGTGTGTGTTTTTGTGTGTGTGTTGGTGTGTTTTTGACCATGGAGCGTGCCTGCAGAGTCTGACCCCTGGCGTGTCACCTCAGGCCTGTGCGGGGGGAGAGGAGGAGAGTGAGGAGGGAGGTGGCAGCACGGCGGCTCATCTGCTGGAGGCTCTGCGGCAGTTCCGCCTGCACCACCGGGGGCAGTACCGCACGGTGCTGGAGGAGTCCCTGTCCGCCTACCACCTGCGGGGGGAGAGCGTTGCCCATGGAGCAGGGGAAGGCAGGAGGATCTACGCCGACGACGACGACGACGGCCATGAGCAGGCCGCCTCCCCTCCCTCTCCCCCCTCGCCCCCGCCCTCACCCGCCACTGCAGAGCTGGAGGCCATCCAAGAAGCGCCCGCTCCTGAGCCCGATCCCTCCTCTGATTGAGCACCCCGCCCGCTTACCCACCCATCCATCCGACCCCAGAGCTCTAGTCAGATGCGCTATGACCTCTCCTCCTCTTTCCTTCATCACAGAACTTGAATGGACACATCGGCCACTTCCTGCTCCATCAATAGTCTGCCATCCCCGTTCATGAATATTTTAATAATGCAAAGGAAATAAAAATGGCCCCTCTGTCTATTCAAGTTCTGTCTCCGAGCCAGATATATACCTTCCACCTAACGAGGACTCTTTCTTTTTTGTGTGTTTGTTGTCCCTGCCCTCTGACCAGTTTGGCTTGGATTCCCAAACTTGCCAGCCACTTTTACAACTTGATCACACAGACTGATGTTTACAATAGAAAAGAATCGATAACAAATAAATTTTACATGCAAAAGTGGCTGGTGAAGCAAAAATGAACCTTTGCACTCCATGGCCTACATTTACCGGTATTGGCTTCTGGCTGATTTCCCACTTGAACAAGCCCCCCCCCCCAGCCCAGACCCCCCCCCCCCCCCCCCCCCCCCCCCCCCCCCCAACCCCTCACCCCCTCACTTGCTTACAGTGGACAAACTGACAAAGGAAAGATGAGTTGACCCTCTGAACTGCAGCTGTGTCCGACACGCTGCACTGTCTCCAGGCCAAGTCCATCTACAGACTCAGAACACACTTTTTTGCGTATATGTATGTATGTGTGCGTATGTGTGTCTGCATGAGGTTGAGTGACAGAGCAATCATCACTACTGAAATTTGTGTTTTTGGTAGTGGGTGATACATAACGTGTTAGCCCATTTATCAGCATGTTCAGTGATGTTAGGTTGTACAAAGCAGTCCGGGCACTGAAAAACTGGGCAGTTTAACCACAGAGGGACACTTGTGTAGGTGGTTTGGCGGGTGTATACTTGTTGTTTGAGCTACATTTCATTATGATCATTCCCTCACCACATATCCCTAATTCCACATCACCACATCTCAGTACGCTGCCTTACGGCCACCCACAAAGAGGTTAAAATGAGTTCCTGGTTGATGTTATTCAGGTGGATGTCAAATTTGTCAGTAACACTCAACAGGGCAAATTACACCGGTACCAGGTGACTGAAGGGGCATTTACCTGTGGCATATTAATGTGCTAATGTTTGCATGGTAAAATGCTTACATGTGTGTTAACAACTTTTGGATTTTAAATTGAAGACACGTTGGCATGCTGAATACTGATGTAATCATTTGTTATGTGCCATTGTCAGCATTCATCTCAAAGCCAAAGCACAGGGGAGTGCAGCTATTCTGACAAAGTTGAGCTCAGCCAAACTGTGTAGAGCTGAACCTGAGAAGTTTAAAATGGCTAACGATACAGCCTGTTTTTTTGTTTTTTTGCTTTTTTTTGTTTTTTTGGCAACACATTTTTTGCCAAATGTGTTAACATGTCTACAGTTAACATGTTCAGTATTTGGCCTGTTTGCATGTTAACATTCAGTATGAAATGGTAACGTTTATAATGTTAACATGCTGTCATGCTATGTTATCATTAACTTGTAAGACGGCTGTGGCTGATTAGTTTTAGAGGGTTTCTGTCATGAACTGAAGTGTTGGACAAGCAGTGGAAAAGTTGACCTGATAATGACGCTAGATGGGGGATTGGGACCACAAATGTTTCTTCCAGATATCAATCCATCCAGTAGTTGTTAAGATATTTAACTCTGAAGTGTTAAATACAGTATAAACTGTGGCAGGATGTCTTTCAGCTTGATAAAAGCCCACATACAGTATATTTCATTCCTCACAGGTCTTGACTGTTCAAAACAACTCAAACGGAAACTTTTGCCTCATTGTGAAAGTCTGATTCGCACAGACTGAATCTGCAGTGTTTATTCTTCTCTGAAAGCAGGTAGAGGGTTATTGTAAGTCTGTATAATGCCCAGTACCCAGTGACTCTGGTAATGCATGCACTGCACTTATCTTTTCAATAAAAGGCACTTAACTATCGGAGGGGAGGCCATGCTTAACACTGTGTGTATGTACGTGTGTTTGTGTATGTATGAGTTGTATTTGTATGCGATTTCGTGGGCCAAATCAGTCCCACATAGTTACAATGACAAATGAACAAATAAAAATGATTTGAGGTATAATGCTATGATTTGTGTCAAGTGTATGAGTATCTTACTGTAATCTGACTGTACAGCTGTGTTTCTTGTCTTTTTATTCTCCTCCAAATCCGTCACCTTGTAAATGTGTAGTTCAGGGTTGTGATTAGGGATGCAAAAGACAAAAAGTCATATTTTCCATTCAAAATGAGTCGTATGTTATGAAAAAAATCATTAAAATCCTTGACAGAGCCCCAAGGTAATATGATGACATTTGATGCAGGGCTATTTCCCTGAAACTGCCAGTGGAATTGTTCAGTGTCCTTACTATATCTAATGTGTTGTATATGTTTCTGTGTAGGCCGTGAAGTACTTGGGAACAGCTCAAGCAGAAAAGAAATCCTCACCTTCCTTGCCCTCCTGTCAGCTTTTAGCTCTAGCCTTGACTCCTAATTTCATCTCCGCTGCTTAAAGACATTTTAATCTGTCATCTCCTTTAAAACAATAGCAGCCCTTGGGTTTGAAACCGCAAAACAAACGCCTGCCGCTGCATTGCATGAGCTGGCGGCGATGAGCGGAGGGGAGCTGCGTAGACTATAGGGACTCCATTCTCTCCATTTCTCCCCTCTGTTTCAGTCTGACAGTTGGCCTCGTGATTCTCCGCAAGGTGAGTCATCAGAGGTCTGGGTTCTGGTTGTGTTAACGTACAGGCTGGGCAGGGGGGGGGCGTGGTGGGGGGGGGTCACTGTCTTTCACCAGTATCCATTCAGTTTGAGTAGATAAAAGAGGGCAGTGAGGTTCAGAATGTGACATTATGTAAGGCGTCAGGAGCAGTATGTTAACTACTCTGTGCAGTGAAGACGCAGCAACAACAACAACAAAAAAAAACTAACGCACACCTCTCCATCTCTTTTCCTTTTTACTCACCCAGAATGCCGGTGAGCTGGAAGACCCCTGGTAGCCGTGGCAACCATCCCCGTCTCCTCCTGGTGAGCGGTGCATCTGCCCAAAGGAGGAGTGTCTCTCCATTGCGCCATGTCTTTCTCCACTAAAAGAGGACATGTGGTGTGTGTTGGAGTGCGTGAGTGTGCGTATGTTGGTTGTGCATGTGTGTGTGTGTGTGTGTGTGTGTGTGTGTTTGCAGCAGTGGGACAAAGACGACGACAACGACAACAACTACACACACACGCATACTGCTTTAAACCTGGAGGAAAACAAAATCACTTTTCAGAAATGTCAAGATTTTATGAACTGAAGCATTGTGATGGTAGAGATGATTTTTACCATTGAGGTGTTTTTTTTTTTTTTTGGGTGTTTTTTTCTTGAATGTTGACATTGAACACCTGACTTCACAATGACATGAGGACCTATTGTGTGTGTGTGTGTGTTTGTGTGTGCGAGAGAGGGTTTGTGTGTGAGAGTGTTTTCGAGGAGGGCCAAGAGAAGACAGACGGTGGATAAAGACTTTATATGTAATTCTTCTCCTGGACTTTTTTTTTTTTTTGTGCTCCTGGGTCTGATAATTGCCTAACACCTTTGCTTCTCCCCTCTTTAAAGACACACACACTCTCTCTCTAACACACACAGACACACCAAAACCATAAACACCCCCTTTCCACCCCCGCTTCCACCTGTGCACGTATATGATGTGCCACCTTCGCAGGGCACTGCATGAGGACTTTGGTTCTACATGTACAGCTACGTGGTTTTGTAGTCGACCCGGATGGACAGCCATTGGTTGAGACTGACTGAACCCGAGGGACCTCTGCACTCTGATTGGCTCCTGCCGTGTGAGAAGTGGAAATGACTTGGATTTTTTTATTTTTTTTGTTGTTGTTGATACTATTAGGATGATGACGATGATAATCATGGTGGGGAAACGGGAGGTTATCTATTTCACTGAAGAGCCGAGTGCAAGTTGGACTCATGGAGGCGGGGGGGTTGGTCGGGTGGGTGTGGGGTGGGGGGGGGCTGTTGTATCACTGGTTGGACTTCCTGTAGGAGGAGGGTTAGGGCAGGAGGGTGGTGGGTCAAACAGGTTTCCCCGCCTCCCTCCCCACCATCATGGTCGGAAGTACACATGACGGCGGACTGTCCTGACAGAGGAAAGTGGTTATTTTTAGTTTTTTTTTTTTTTTTTTTATGTTGTCCATGAGGTTACTAGCTGCTCGCTATGTAGAGTGAGTGAAATCCCTGTTTTAACCCTGTTCCTGGTTCTCAGACTGCATTGGTAATGTTTGTATTGCTGTTGTTTGATTGCACTCACATTTGATTACAGAAAGCGTCTATATATGAAATAAAATACCTGCCAAGGATCCAGTGGTGGCCGCGTATTTTAATAAGAGAGGTCATGTAATTTGTGGATGTTTGTGTACGTCTGTGTGGCCTTGTGTAGGCTGTCGATACCTGTGTAATCTGCTGATGTTTAGACCACATTTTACACTTTCAAGGGCCTGTGTCACAAAGCGAGATCACTGGAAAAACTGAGCCATGGTTCTTACAGGATCCTGACATGGACATAAGTAAGCTTTTGAGTTCACAATAAAAAAGTAAAAATGTATTTTAGGTGTCAGGCTTCCCAATTACTGGGTCTAAAACACAGCTTCAAACTAACTGAGGTGTAGTTCACCACAATTTACTAAATTATTATCTCAGAAACACATGAGGCAACTATATGATCATAAAAAAAATATACCCACCGTTGTCTTTTATTAGAAAAAATCCACACTTTGAATTAGCTCCCAGTAAATTATAAATGCAGACTTTTGGTCTGATAGACCTCATCAGGCCTTAACTGTATTACCTCAAGCTTTGGCAGCAGAAAGTCTTACATTACTTTTAACTTTTTGTATTCATAACAGTTTCATCATAAGACAAGAAACAGTCTACAGCTCATTATAGTCAAGTTGTGTGATTTCATTAAAGACATTTCACCTTGTTAAATATCACTACCACAGTTTTAGAAAAAACTTGCTTAATGATACTGATAACTGATTTAAAAACAGGTCAGTAGTTTGGAAACCTGCAGCCTACGTAATTTCCACTTTCAACTGTCTTGGCTTGTTTTGTCTCAGTGTTGTTCCTGTGACAGTTAAATGTCTTTATGGGACGAGCAATGTTACAGTGAGGGCAGCAGTTTGGAGTTGTCCATGGGTCAGCACCCTGTCTTTAGGAAAGATACTGAAGACCCAGCTCCAGGCATCCTGCTTTGTAGCCGTCCTTGACCTTTGACCTCCACGAAGGAGAGAATATACACAAACTTTTTCCGTAGGTAGGTAGATAGTTAGGTACGTAGGTACTTTAATAATCCCCAGGGCGGAATTACTTGAAATCTTAAAAATAAAGAAAATTGGTAAAACAATCAAAACATTAAATGTTTAAAGAACCACAGATCTCGGAAATAATAAGAAAATCATGTGAAATTGTATACACTGTAATTGTGTAAAATAAGTATGTAACAGTTTTAAAAAATAAAAAATTAAAATCAGGTAACCAGAGTACACACAGTATATACACAATACTGCCAGTATATATATATATATATATTAGTCTGGTTCCAGAGGTCTGAACTGGCGAAATAGAATAAATGAGGTGAAACTAAATGGTAATTCAGTCTCATTATCAGGCTATGACTGTGTGTAATGTGTACAAAATAACCTACAAATGTGCACTAAATAAACATTGTAGGCTGTAAGTATTTACTGCCATTATCGCACATAATCCTGGACCACTTTAGTAAAGCGTCAGACCTTGGCAGATGTGTTGTAGTGAGCTGAAGGGTGCATCTGCAAATCAACCTCTACACATGAACTAGTCTCTGGAGGCAGTTAACTTAAGGGCCCGATGTTACACCCACACAGGTAATTTCACTTGACTTGGCTGATAAGATGTTCTCTCGGGACCGTGTGGGAGTGTTCAGACTGGTTGACTGATGTCTTTCTCACTTTCCTGTTAGCTTTGTTTCAACTGCTTTAAAGATTCCTTCATGTATCCATCGTGATGTGAGCCAAACGCTAACGTCAGCATGCTGACACGCTGGTGTTTTACTGGTGTAATCGTGTGTATAAAACCTATCTGACTGAGTATGCTGCTCAGTTCTCTGTAAAGGCGCTTGTCATCTTTTGCCCTTCACTACTAATAACTACTAACTAGAGCATATGCAATAAAACCTCTGCAAATGGTCCAAAATGCAGCAGAATGTCTGGTCTTAAACCAGCCAAAGACAGCTCATACTTTTCAGTATTCTGTCTCCCTGCTGTTGCTCCCATTAAGTTGAAGTCACTAATGAACCTTCTTGTTCACTGCGATCCGCCAATGAAAGAGTCCTACCGTCATTGCGAGGCAGGAAATCTCAATCCAGACAATATCTTCTCTGTGGTGGAACGAGATACCGAATTTGATTTGGTCAGCAGGCATCTAAAAGCCTCGCAGCACTTGTGTCAGGTTGAACAGGATGTGATGGACTCTCCGTGGCTTCTCCTTTTATCTATTGTGGCTTGGATTGTGTCTCATTTGTACGTCGCTTTTGAACAAAAGCTCCCGCCAAATGAATAAATGTAAATGTGTTTGGTCATTAACCAAAGTATTGGACAAAAAAAGACATGGAATCACCAAAATTCATTAGGATTCATCCTCAGGGGAACGTGAATATACAAAGTACAAAATGTCATGTTGCCATCCGTAGATTAATTTATTATTTAAACATTTCATGAGGTTTGGTTCCTTGTGCTAAGGAACTGTGTATTAGATGTTGGTAGTAATCCAGCTCTGCAATTCTTACTATTAGAGGAAACCTTCTGAAAAACAAAAAGATCCATCCGTCCACTTCATACATTCTGCTATTCTTCGCTATATAGTATAAATATAAAATTTTAAATAAAAATGCATTTTTGCTGGATTGACACCACACACACACACACACACACACACACACACACACACACACACAACCCCTGTCTAATCTGTCACTCTGTCATAATTTGATCATAATCCCTGATCATAATCACATCGTATCTTAAAGGTGTTCTCAATCTGGTGCCGGATTATGGGATTGCAGAGCATGTGTGGTAGAGTGTGAATGAGTGATCCAAATATATTACGGTGTTGGTGTCTATGATGTGTGTGCTTGCGTGTGTGTTGGGGGGGGGGGGGTAAAAGGGGTGAATTTAATTTGATGATGGTGGGGTACGATGTGCACCCTCTCACTGATTCACCCACTGAATCCACTTTAAGCCTGATATTCCAAAACAATGGACACTGACCTGTTAAAACGTGTGTGTGCACCCCTCCTGGCTTCATCTTTAATCTCTTATTCACTCTAATTTGTTTTAGGGGATGTACATGTCGTAAAACAAAACAAGATTAGCCCAAGAAACACAGATCCACCACCTCTTCAGTTATTGTTGAACAGTAATTTATTTTTAGCCTGTCGGCCTTTCAGTCGGTTGGTTGGTCGATCCTCCACTTTGTCCAAACTGAAATATCTCAACAACTGTTGGATGGGTTGCCATAAAATTCACTGCAGATAATCATGGTCCACAGAGGATACATTTTTAATAACTTTGGTGATCTTTTGACTTTTCCTCTAGTGCTACCAGCAGCTCAAAGTTTTCACTTATCACTACCAGTGGTGGAAAAAATACCCAGTTCTTTTCCTCAAGTGAAAGTAACAATACAACAATGTAAAAATACGATGTAACAAAATGATACTTGAGTAGAAGAACATAAGTATTATCAGCAAAATGGACTGAAAGTATCAAAAGTAAAAGTGCTCATTATCAGAGTGTTAACATTATGTAGCGAAAGCAAAAGATGGTATTTTTTTTTGAATATGGATCTTGTGCAAGATGAAAGATGAAAAATATGTTTTTAAAGACTTTGGGGCTCTTCTGTTTATTTTTGATAATGGTTCATGTTTGATATGTTGATTGTATGTTTTGTATGTAAAATCAAATGAAATAGTAACTGTAGCTGAGAAATAAAGCGAAGTAAAAAGAACAATATTTCCCTCTGTGATGTGAGTAAAAGTATAAAGTAGCATTTATTGGAAATAATACATGTACTTCAAAATTGTACTGAAGTAGAGTATTTGAGTGAATGTTCTTAAAAATGTAAATGTAATTTACTATCACATAACACCAAATTCTGTATATTCTCTTTTTCCCCAGAGGATGGATCCTCCTAACTAATGATCCCTTAACTTTTCCCCTAGCGCAACCATCAGGTCAACCTTTGCTGCAGACTCTCGGCCTTTAGTAATTACATAAACACAAAACATATTTTCAGGCCATCTTTTTCTTGTTCCCTTTTCTTATTTCACACTTTCTCCTTTTACTTGAATTGAAAGCAGCTTCTGCGAAAACCTCAGAGCTTCTCAGTCCACAACCTGTAACCTGGAGCTGTTGGAAAAGCTGCACCTGCTTCAGAAACTCAGTTTACAGGCACATACATGGTGTACAGTATTTATATTATATATTCATGTTTACTGTGTAATTCTGTTTATTTCTTCATCTCCTGAAAGGACAGTGAAGGTGTTCAGGGCCAGCGGTTGCTGTGCTCTCTCCATCTCAAGTCAGCTGACCCGGTTGACCCCTACATGCCGAAGAACATGTGCCAATAGAAAAACCAACAGCTGAATTGCTTTGTTCGCAGGGAGGAGCAGGAGCAGGCTGTTGGCTTTTCTCTTTCCCTTCGCTCTTGGTCTCCTTCTCTTTTCTTTTTTTTTTTTTCACCTGCTCCCGTGCTTTCACTCAAGCTCTTATTTTGCCACCCACTCTTGTCTTTTCACAGCGAAGGATTTTCCGCTTGTGGCTGTAACCTTGGGGCGAGAGAAACGGTGAGCGGGTGACTATGCACAGGCATCACGTTTCAGACAAGACACCTCTCCTCTGAATTCGATTTTAAGGCTGAGAGCCCAAAGGAGTGCAATTTCCATACACGGTGAAATACAATATACTGATGGCCCCCTGAAATCTGTGTGGGTGTGTGTGTCTGAGCCTGAATGATGTGTGCTTGTGCATATTGTGTGTCTCAGCATATGATTTTGAGTGGAGTAATTTAGCAGATGAGCGGCTGGCCATTGTTAAAGGGATAATCTGGCTCTTGCTGCTCAGATAGGTTAACATGCAGCAGATTAGACCAGATTACCCCCAACCACACCAGACAGGACAGGGGCTATAGCCTCCTCCCCCCCTGCCCCCTCCCTCCCTCTGAGCTGACCCTCCCCTCTTTGCCTTCCGCCTCATTCTGACCCCAACTTAATTTCACTTCATCCGCTCTTGGCTTTTTTATTCCTACATCCTTGTCCCACTTTTGTCCGTCCAACCAATCCTAGACCCAGCCGTAGGTGTGGTTTCCATTTAATCCATTAAAAATATCAAACTTGTATGAGACAAAGACAGCATTATCATAAGTTATGAAGGAAATATTTACTATATATTACGCTGTACTATTTATAAAATACATCCATGTTTTTAAACAGATCGCAATCATGGGATTGAGGAAGATCAACATTTGTATACTTTATGTGATATTGCTGAAATTTCGACATATGTTAAATTAATGATTGAATTAAGTTTTTATAACTAGGTCAAACATGAAACTATGCCTTATATGGTTTGGTTTTATTCTGCCATAAAACAACCTACACATACAAATATGATAGAAGCTTTTAAAACAAGTTAAAAATAACTTATTTCCATAATGGTCCACATGGGTTTACAGGACACCCAAACTCATACAAAATACATCCAGGATGGTGCTTATACATTTTCAAACATACAAGCCAATCTAAATAATAACCTTTTGACCTTAATTGTCTTCAACAAAATTCATAAATCACTGACAAAACATTAACTTGATTAAACAGGAGAAATCAAAATAACTATAAATTCAAAGTTCTCTTAACCCACTGCATGAACATGTGTAATTGGATGTAACATATTAACATATTAGCTGTGCGTGCAGTATATATGTGTGTGTGTGTGTGTGTGTATGTGCGTGTATCCCTACATCTGTGCGACCGTGTGCCGCCCTGACAGCCAGACGTTTGTTCAGGCGCAGCTGTTTGTATTTTTGGCTGCTGGGGTTTGTTTGTCGGCCAGCTGCTGTGTTTGTGTCATTCCAGCTATTAGTTAAAAACACCCCGAGTCGTGAAATGACACTAACAAAACACAGGATAATGATGTAATTACTGCCTTAACACTTGGCCTAGAAAGCAGTGCAGCACAAGCGGGGAATTATTAGTCAAATTATCTGATTATCTGATTATTTTGTTTATTCGTCTATCAGTAAGGTGTTTGTGCTTTTATGTCTGTGCTCGCCACCCATCTGTCACATGTGGATGCTTTTTTTTTCTTCTTTTTGAGCATCTGTGTTTGTTTGTGTGTCACAAATATGGTTAGGTGTTCACATGTGTATTCATGTTTGTGAAAGTGAAGTCTTTCTTCAGTCACACAGCTGGACTAACGCCTCACCAATAAAAAGCAGCAGGATTAATTTACAGGTATTGGGTTCCAAACCAATCAGGGGCCAGGATTAGTTGCTCAGGTACAGTAACTTGAGTACCTGTCCTCCTCAGCTTTCCGTGACAGAGGTCAAGATGTGGTCAAATGGTGACCACACACACGCACACAAACATACACACACACACACAACCATTCTTCCTTTGGAGCAGCATTTGTATGATGATGAGGAAGACTAATCATTTGTGACTTATTTTTTGGATTAAGATCAGAAAATTCTGATAAATTGATAAAATCACGAGTTCCCAGAGCCCCAAGGTGACGTCTTCAAAACGCTCCATTTGTGTGACCAACATTCAAAAAACCAAAATATATTGAAATGACAGTAAAATGAAAGCAGCAAATCTTCATATTTGAAAGGAAATGAGCGTATTTGCCAAAAATGTTGACTTACTCCTTTAAATTATAGATTGATTATCAGAATTGTTTCTGGCGATCAACTAACTGATTAACGGACAGTCTGAAAGTTTGACATCAGGTTAGTGTCTATAAAAAGCGCCATCCTCCCACTCTCTCCACATCTTAATTTTCATCCCTCTCAGGCTGCCACGATTTACCCCCGTACCGCCCTCCCCTTCCTGTCTTTTTGGGTACCATTGTGCACCAAACTCTCCTGGAGCCCTGTAAGAGCACAAAAGCACAACAAAGACTCAGGAAGTGATTAGTGGCTTAACGAGGAGGAGGCTTTACGGGGAGTAAGGGGGGCTGCAGCCACGGCCTCTCGCATGAGACGGGGTGAGGGGGTTAAAGTTTCAGGGCTTAAGAGGTCAGTGTTAAGTTTTGGAGGTCAGTGGAGAGGTTAATTAGGAGCAGGGCTTTTGTTTATGGGGGATAAGGAGCCGCAGAGGCGATTCACCTCGTGTCCTCGCTGTGTTCCTCCAGCCACCCTGGAAGTGCCATCCACCCGCTTACAGGCAGCGCTGCTTTCCCTCCTCCTCCCTATTAATTGTCCTGTCTCTGAAAGGAGATGTAGCTGAATTAACTTAATTGTCACCATTACGACACACTCGCCCCCTCATCGCCACAACACACACACCTCGAATATGTTTCTCCTCAAGTGTGTTTGGTGTGTCCTTCCCGCTACAATTGGAAGAATGTCTTTTCAACTTGGAGGAGCCCTGGCCATGACTGTCACTCAGAGACTGTTGTGTGTGTTTGTCCATTGTTCTGCGGTTAAAACACACAGAGAAACAGGCCTCGATCCTCTGTAGACTCAAGCATCTCAAGTAGAGCAGAATGAGCTGCTCGGTGTGAATGCATGTGTGGGAAGAAGAGGAACAGAAACTTAACTGACAGTGGAACAGCTTTCTTGGCCAGGAAATGCATCTGCAAAAGTCCTTTAGATCACCTTAATTCAGCTTTGTTTGTGTTTATGTCTGCAGAGTTGTACCATTGTTTGCTTTCTTCTGGTTGCTCTTAAAAGAGTATATAACCGAGTATATAACATTGTCGGACTTCCAATGGACAGGTTACATAAGCTGCTACTAACATAACACACCCGAATCTCTGCACTAAAATTGATTTTAAGATCCTTTTAAAGGACTTTATGTCCGGGCCCCAGATTGTATCTTTGTGTTTCCCTTTCTTTATCAACCTGCCCACAGTCTGAGGTCCTCATGCAGGAGCCTGGTGGCTGTTCCCAGAGCAGATTCAGAACTGAAGGGGAGCTTTTGTTGTTTGGGCACCGTGGACTGACCTGCCTGACGAAAGACCTACTTCTATTGAAGTGCTTTATTACAATATAATTTAAAGAAATTCGTGCATATGTGTATATGTGTATATATTGCTACTTTATGAGTCCTTTTTCCTCAATTTGTTCTCATTATCTGACTTTAGTTTTTCAGCGTTCACCTCCGTTTTCTTTGCTATATAAATAAATGATATTATTACGTATTATTATCATTATTGTAAATCTTGTTTAATTTGATTTAATAAAGGAAGGAGCATGAACCTTATGCATCATCTGAGGTGAAAAACTGGCACACGACGCCTCACACCACCGTGCAGGGACATCTGTCTGTTGGGGTAATTGGCATTAACCCTTTTGAGCTGGGCGACCCCCTTTTTCACGCCCAACACATCTGCACTGAACATTTGGAAGAGAGTAGAATAAGATGGTGATGGATAAGGTTATAAAGTTGTGTGTTTTGGTGGATGGTCTTTTGTTTACTTAAATATCGGCCTTATATTCATATTTTTCTCCCTCTCTCTCACACACACACACACTTACCCTGCAGGAATGATGCCACACTCCAAAGCATATGGCCCAGGGCGACCAAAATGTGTTAATGCTGATTGAATATGCTGCTCTATTAGACTAATGTTAGTAGGCTGTATAGGCCCAATGCTAATCCAAGGTAACAGAATGGAGCTGGAGCGCAGCTTATCTCTGAACTTATGGATATTAGAGAACAGAAAAGTGATTAGAAAGTGATTAGAGTGGCGGGAGACCACTTAGAGAAACATACGCTTTCAGGTCTGGGTGAGATTTCCAATCACACCGTCCACATTACTGCTATTAATGATGCAAGCAGCTTACCGGCAGGACCAGAGAGGTTATGAGATTTAGTTGGTAGTGATGTCAGTCCATTTCACTTTTGTTTAAAAACCTCTTGTTTCTCCTTTTTTTTTTTTTTTAAAACATGACACACCATCATTATCATCGCAGTCTGTTTTTCTCCTCTCAATGGGCTTCATGTTCTTCTTCTTCTTTGGTTATTATTATCATTTATTCTCTATTAGCTTTTACAGGTCAAAAGTCATAATTACCTGGTGCTATCTGAGTTTTTCTTCACATTTGGATCACTTCAGCTGTTTTGTTTTTCATTGTGATGTAGAAAAAAACAGTGATAAACTGATTTTAATTTCAAAAGACTTAATAATAATAATAAACTTAATAATTATAATATTGATAATAAACTCTATTCATACAGTGCTTTTCAAAACAAAGCTACAAAGTGCTTTAAATGAGTAAATCAGGATTAAAACATTTCAGGAATAAAATAAAATCTGACAAAAATAGTACAATAATAAAATGGAATAAAATATCCAACATTATAAGATACAAACCACAGTAATGAAAATAATACAAATACAAGACATATTGGAAATGAAACTGCCAGAATTAAAAAAAGCTTTTTAAAAAGATTTGACTAGAGGCAAGAAATTGTCTGTTCCATCAAACATATTTAGAAAATGAAGAAATTTACATCACAACAATGTCATTTCCTTTTTTTTTTTTTTTTTTTTAACGTTTTCTGTTTACTTCTTTATTTCTAACACACAGCCAGTAGAGGATGTAGAGTCATGTGGATACATTTTAAGATTATCTGGACCCACTTTTTTCCTTTCGGACTCCCTGTTTAATGTGTTTTTTTCTATCTGGATTGCACAGAACCTCCTGAACTGAAATAAAAAGTGTAACTGTAACTTCATTTGTGAAGTTTTTTTTTTTTTTTTATCAATTCCGCTCATTTTAATCTGTTTCACAGTTCCGGGAAAAGCCTGTAAGTGGACCTAGAGTTAAGTTGTCCTGTTTTTTTGGTTTGTTTTTTTTTTTTCTTGTCGAACTGTTCCCTGATTTATTAAATGGTTCACAATACAAAAGCAGTTCAGAAGAGACTTTGTGTCCAGCTTGTACTTAAACGGAGAGGGGGGGGGGGATAAATCCTCTGTGTTTGATTGACGGCGCTGCCATGACAACCCCGCATCAGCCCCAGGGTGTCCAATCAGGAGTCAGATCGAGGGTCCCGCCCCGACTCCCAGGTGAGCTAAAGAATCAGACTTCAGCAGATCTCTGCCACACACACTTCGCCTCCTCTTTGGCTTCACTCGCTCATCCAGATGGTGTTCAGATCACCGCTCGACTTCTTCTCAGCCTCCCGGATCCTCCTGCCCCACTTCGCGGATGGGCCCCCCGCCCTGGCCCGCTCCCGGTCCCCGGAGGACCCTCCCTCCGCCTG
The DNA here is from genome assembly GCA_031216445.1 of Lateolabrax maculatus. Taxonomy (NCBI): domain Eukaryota; kingdom Metazoa; phylum Chordata; class Actinopteri; order Acropomatiformes; family Lateolabracidae; genus Lateolabrax; species Lateolabrax maculatus. The sequence continues at coordinate 6,399,873 of CM062200.1, read as the reverse complement.
TCCTCCCGTGGCTCTCCCGGGACTGTGTTTCTCCGCGGCGCAGATCGCCAGCGTCTGCGAGACCCTGGAGGAGACCGGCGACATCGAGCGGCTGGCCCGCTTCCTCTGGTCGCTCCCGGTGACCGCAGACGGCCGGGACTCCATCTCTGAGCACGAGTCCGTGCAGCGGGCTCGCGCCGTGGTGGCCTTCCACGCGGGGAGCTTCCGCGAGCTGTATCACATCCTGGAGACGCGCCGCTTCACGCGCGCCTCTCACGGTAAGCTGCAGGCGATGTGGCTGGAAGCTCACTACCGGGAGGCGGAGAAGCTCCGGGGCCGGCCGCTCGGACCGGTCGACAAGTACCGCGTGAGGAAGAAGTTCCCGCTGCCCAGGACCATCTGGGACGGAGAGCAGAAGACGCACTGCTTCAAAGAGCGCACGCGGGGGCTGCTGAGGGAGTGGTACCTGCAGGACCCGTACCCGAACCCCGGGAAGAAGCGGGAGCTGGCGCACGCAACCGGGCTCACACCGACTCAGGTCGGGAACTGGTTCAAAAACCGGAGACAGAGAGACCGGGCGGCGGCGGCCAAAAACAGGTCAGTGACTTTGACTCGACATCAGCTGTTCGTCGAGTGCCGCGGTTGGCAACTTAAAGCCTTTGGGGGTTATTTTTTCTTAGTATTGTATCGAAATCACTGTTAAACTCTACGTGTCCAACATTTAATCAGTCTCCTTATTGATCGGTCACTTACTTCCACTCACTCGTTGAGGCGATTTCTTCTCCACAGGCAGCCAAGGTTGTGCGTAAAAAGGGCCATTCATGCGTAAAAGCGCACGGGCATTGAGCTGTGTAGGTTTTTGTTTTCCTTCAGTCAGTCTGACCTGGCCGATCTTTCTTCTCGCTGTAATTTGCTTCGGGGTCAGTGTGTGGGTCAGCCATCCTGGTGGTGGAGGCAAAACGCGCGTGAATGGGGGCAAATTGCTTTCCACGCATGCACAGGAGATTATTTGTTTTTGGACCTCGATGAATTTGAAACATTTCTTTAAAGGTTCACTTTTATTTTATTGTTTTACAAGAACGAAAAAATATAAGACGTTTTGTTTTAAAATTTTAACTTTAACTTTTGTATTTTTTTTGGGTTTAGATTTAGGCGGATTTTCCAACTTTTAACGTCTCTTCTTTTCCTCTTCATTTCCAGGTTGCAGCACCACAGGATGTGTCCAGACGGCGCGCGGTCACTTAGTGGAGGAGAGTGTAGTCCGGACGAGAGCGGGGAGCGCGCAGATGGAGAAACTCTTCTCTCAGTAACGGACAGTGACTCTGACTTGGACGTCTGAGACTTTTTATATCTAGGAAATGGACCTTTGTGGGCCTGCGATGGCCCGTCGTGGATTATCAGAGAGAGGAGGATGACGGATGCGGACAAGAGGCTGGTCAGGGTTTGGGTTGCAATAAATGTTCAGGGCATAAAATCCTAAATATTACCCCAGCCCATCAAAACAGATGTAAACGTGAAGATTTGGTCTTTTACTTTTGTTTCCTGAGAATATAATTGATTTTGTGTATGCTGCGGTTCCCTGATCACCTGCTGCAGATGAGACCCACCTTTTTTCTTCTTAACTACATCTGCCACAGTGCACATCTGATGACCCAGCTTACACCATCAACCTCATTAAACAGGAATTAAGCCGTGGACCCCTGTGGGTCTTTAACCCCTCACAGACCCCCACATAACAGACTGAAACCTGTCATTGAGATAATTATTCTTATTTTCTCTAATTATGTGTCATTATTTCTTCTTTTAAATGAAACTAGTTGTTTCTTTAGAAGCCTTTGAAGGACCCCTGGATGTCCACTGCTGTAGACAATCAATACGCACTGAAGCCTACCTCCCTGTCTGGCTGTTTGTATGAACATTTTTTTGTTTCTTTACCTTCACTTCTACTTTATTTAAAGTGCACAAAGTTCACTGTGCAGTCTGTGTGATGCTATGTCGTATGTTCAATTTGATGCTGAATAAATGTTTTGGTATTTTATATAAATAAAAGTATTTAATATATGACTGTTATTGTGCTTTCTCTTCTTAAATGACACCATCACTGTATGAACACTGTGTGTGTGTGTGTGTGTGTGTGTGAGAGAGAGTGACTTCATCATATCTCATGGTAGCAAATCTGTCCAGTTATACATCGAACTATAATGACTACAATTTCCCACCTCTCCATACATACAGTACCATTCACTTCCATTCATTCATTTATTTTCTATAACATAGAAGTTACGTTCTATAACAACATAAGTTGTAGGCAGTTACAAGGACATTTTTAATTGTTTAATAACGTATTTGTCAACAATTGTAACTTAATTATATGACTTACATTACTTGATTGATGTATAAAAGTTAATAAATTATTGATAACGCAGTATAATACTGTTTAGCTGTAATCATATTTAATGATTTACTGTGTCATTACACACAAGAACATACAGTGTGTTATAAAGAATGTATTAACTGTTAATACACAAGTACAAGTGATTTACAAGCCGGTTTATAACAGTTTATAAATGTGTTTGTTACCTAAAAGGGTTAGGAGCTGTGTTCATCAGCAGCTTAATCTTAATATTATCTACTTGCGAAAGAAAAACGCAATAGAAGCATTTTCTCAATAAATAACAAATGTTCTTAAAACAACTCAGTATGATAAAAGCAACTCACTCTAAACGCATGTTATTTTGTTTTTTTCCAGTGAGTTCAGTGGAGACATTTTCTAGGCGTCTTTGGGATTAACGGCAAATGACTGAGAAGCAATCAATTTAATGAGTACGGAGACTCTTCCCATGAAAAGTAAATTCACTCAAGACTTGCGCTTAAAAGTAACAATTTTGAGGTACTTTACATGAGTATTTAATTTTTTGCTTCTCTATACTTCGACTTCACTGCAATTCAGAGGGACATTTTTTTTACTGTCCTCTAAATGTATTTAATAACTTTAGAAAATTATATAAAATATAATCAACAAATATATTTGTTACATGTATTATTATATGTTAAGATAAAATGGTTGTGGTAATTAATTATTATTACTAACATCAATTAACTATCATTATAATTAATCATTATAATCCAAAAATAAAATATACATTATTCTGAAATGGGCTACTCTCCATAATGACTACTTTTACTCTTGGTACTTTAAGTATATTTTGACGCTAATATGTTTGTACCTTAAAGTGAAATATTTAATGCAAGAGTTTTATTTGCAGAGTTTTTTCTGCACTGTGGTATTTTTTTACTTTTACTTAATTAAGTACTTTCCACAGCTGTCTATTGGATTTTGTTACTTCTGTGTTTTCCCTGTTTAACACTTGTAAAAACAGATTTTCTGCACATTATTTTAGGCTTTTTAATTGTTTGTGCAAAAATGATGAATATAAACTGTATATCCATACACCTTCATTATACCTATAACAAAAAAACAACAACAGTTCTCTCACTTTCATTCATCTGCTGAGCTGCAGTGAGTGACAGATTTCTCTGGAGGGACACCACCCAACTCAGGATGCACCACAGTGTGGAGGCAGAGTGGCGCCACCCAGTGGTCACAGTAAAGACAGCCCGCCCTCATAATTTCCTTTATATTAGCCTACGTTTATATCAGTGTAATACAGAAAATAAAGGGTTAAAAAGTACAAGCTTTGATAATAAATCAGGCCGAGTGGATTCTGACATTTTGTATGTTACTTGAGTATTTTAATTTCATGCGAGTTAATACTTTAATTTACACTTCATCCCAGAGGGGAATATTGTACTTTAATCTACTACATTTATATATAACTATAGTTACTAGTCACTTTGCAGATAAATTAAGATTTTAAATATGAAATATATGATCAGTCTAAAGAAATTTGACGCATTTGTGACCGTTTTAAAAATAGTTAAATGATCTCCAGTTTGACAAACTTATTATTAAAATGTTGTATATACAATAATATAATGATCTGGAAGGGGCCATTCTGCATACCTTTACTTTTCATACTGGAGAATGTTTTACTGTGAATAATAAACTACTCAAACCATCAGTGTTTTGCTGCAGCACAGATGAGTTCCTCTGTGTCACAATAATCCAGTAGTGGAAAGAACGTGTAATTTTAACATGTACTTTACTTGAGTATTTCCGTTTTATGCTACTTTGTACTTCTACACCAATACATCTCAGAGGCAAATACTTTTAACTCCATTACATTGCTATGGTCACTTGGAAGGTCAAAGTTTTACATACACAATACGTGTTCAGTTTATAAGATATGATGCATTATAGAATAATTATAGATTAATTGTTACAGATTAAAGTACGTAGTAGTTTAGATTATCTTAATTTTGATTTACACAGTAATAATAATCCAATAATATAATGTCACACAGACAGGGGTCATTCTGCTGCCTAATGAGTACTTTTACTTTTGATACTTTTGCTAACACGTCTGCACTTTTTGAATGCACAACTTTTACTTTTTATTCTATTGCAGCTTTAACTAAAGTAACAGATCTGAACACTACTTCCACCGCTTTGATCACCGTCGCAACATTAATCTCCGAGCAGCACTTGAACACAGCGCTGCGCGACGTCACGTCCCGGAAGCGTCTTCACCCCGGTCCCCGGTTCGTCCCGCGGGCCAGCAGGTGGCGCCGCCGGCCAGGCCTGCAGCACGGGCCCAGGGCTCCTCCGGTCTCTGCCGACAACAACAACAACAACTCACTTCCACACACCTCCGTGAAACGTGGAATCACATAAAAGACACAAAAGATACAGAGAGTAGAAAGTGCAAACACAGAAAGGATGAATGTTTCATGTCGAGAGGATTCTGCGCAATGTTGACACCTGAAAACATGTCGCAGTTTGGTAAATCCAGTTTATTTATTGTTGATTTATGTCCATCCCCATTAGATGTCAAAAGCAAATCCACCTGGAGTCCACAGAGAAATAATAACAACAGTGTTACAGCAGGTACGTGTACACACAGTATATACACATATGCAAATACATACATGTACATGCAAATTAAAAAGGTAATAAAGTGCAGTACTAGTTAGTAATATAATCAGCATTACTGCAGCATATTGCCCAAGTGTATATTGTATATTGGTACATTTTTGCATTGCACTTGCGTGTATTAGTATAGAAATGTTCTTGAGTTTGAATATATAAACAGGTATTTGTATGTGTGTAGTAGTACAGGGAAGAGATTAACACAGAGATAGAGGTCGTTGTAAATATATAAACAGGTGTTAAGGATCTACTGCCGGCCAGGTTTGTGTTACAGCAACATTCACCATCACACCTGTAATGTTCTTATAATAGCTGCTGGTGTGACTGTAGTGCTGAAGAGGTACAACCGCGTCCTCACAACGTTTGTTATCTCTGCAGACTCTCTCCTCCTCTGTGTGTGTGTGTGCGTGTGTGTGTGTGTGTGCGTGTGTGTGTGTGTGTGTAGGCTGTCTGTGACCATGCATAAGGACTGACTGATTGACTGGCTCTAATGGCTGTCTGGCCATGACACACACGCGCACACACACACACACACATAAACACACACACAAACATAAACACACACGCATGCACAAACACACACACGCACGCACAAACACACGCACACACACACATATAAACACACACGCATGCACAAACACACACACGCACGCACGCACAAACACACGCACACACACACACAAACACACACACATACACACACACAAACACACGCACACACACATAAACACACACGCACGCACACACACAAACACACGCACACAAACACACACGCACGCACACACACAAACACACGCACACACATAAACACACGCACTCCATGCCTGCGGGTGAATTCCACCCCCCTCTTCTTCGCGTGCACTCCAAAAACACCTCTTCTATTTGCACGCGCACGCACACACACACACGCACGCACACGCACGCGCCCAGTCTCCCTCTCTCTCTCTCTTCACTCATCCGGCGCGAGAGCCCGGCAGCGCCAGTGACGCGTTTTGCGCATTTCCTGCAGCTCGCGCTCACTCACTGATCCAGGAGAGAGGAGGGACGGGAAACGGGGGGCGCGCGCGAGGACCGACAGGAGCGGAAAAAAAAAAAAATCGGAGACGGGAGCGGAGCGCCGAGATGTGATCGGGGCGCTCGTGAACCCGGAGGAAGAAAAGACTGCATCGGGGGCGGGCGAGACGTCGCTTTACCGAGAGCACGCGCAAAATATCGCGGTACCGTGAGGTCGAAGCGAGCAGATTAATCCCGGAGAGGAGCGACCGGACCGGAGCGACCGGAGCGACCGGAGCGGAGCGAGGGGCTGGAGACCGAGCACCAATCCCGGATGGCTAGGCGCGGCTGCTCGCGCTCTCTCCCACCCTGACCCGGGACACACACACACACACACACACACACACACACAGGGACCGCGGGGGAACCTCCGGGGCTTCACGTGAACCCGACCGGAGCCTGGTAACACCCCCACCTCCTCCACCACCTCCTCCTCCACCACCTCCTCCTCCACCACCTCCTCCTCCTCCTCCTCCTCACTGCCGTTTTATATCTCGGCCTGTTTCCGCTGAAACGGGAGTCTTGTCCTGTGTCGGCGCACGGGACCGACCGTAAACAAACCAGGCTCGGGTGGGAGAGTCTGCGTCGTCACTGCGTTTTTCAGCCCATTGGGGATCCATCAGCTGTCCCGGTGTCGCGTGTGTGTGTGTGTGTGTGTGTCTGGGTGCGTGCGCGCGTGTGTGTGTGTGTGTGCGCGCGGACAACACGGTGCTGTGATATGTCTGTGCGAGGCTGAGAGTCCAAGGAGCCAGCGGCATTATGGGATGTAGCAGGACTGTGCAGTGACCCCGCTCGTTGGAAGGAAACACAGGAGCAGGAACAGGCAGACCAGCCTAAACACACACACACACACACACACACACACACATCCTTGCACACACACACACACACTCAGAGCCTGCAGCCATGCCTGTGTTCAGTGGACTGTTGAAGGTGCGAGTGTGTGAGGCGGTGGACCTGAAGCCCACCCCGTGGGCCCTGCGTCACGCCGTGGGGAAGAGCGGCTCCTTCCTGCTGGACCCCTACCTGGCCCTGAATCTGGACCAGACCCGGCTCGGCCAGACCGCCACCAGGACCAAGACCAACAGCCCCGCCTGGCACCAGGAGTTCTGCACTGAGGTCCGCGAGGGACGGAGTCTGGAGCTGTCCGTGTTCCACGACGCGCCCATCGGATACGACGACTTCGTGGCCAACTGCACCATCCAGCTGGAGGACCTGCTGCAGAACGGGACCAGGCACTATGAAGACTGGGTATGTGTTATCGTGTGCGACTGTGTCCGTGTGACTGTCCCCCGGGGGCCCGAAAGCCTCTGGTTCTCACGCAGATAAAAGTGAATTAGCTCACAACTCGTGCTGGTGCAGGTGAGATTAAATTTGATAACTGACGCAAACAAGGCCCCCAGTTTCAGAAAACGTACAGTCTCTGCAGCCACCGTCCTGTTGCGTTGTTTGCACAGCATATTTGATGCGGTGCATGCTGTGCCTGTGGTAACGTGAAGGCATCGGGCAGCGAGTGCACAGTGTACAGTGGAATGGGTCCTTAGTATGTTTTTGTCCAGCGTCCCCAAGCCACAAAGTTATTTTACATTTGCACACATTCCTTCTCCGAGAGCTTCTATGCACGACTACTTGCACGGCCAGTGAGCACCGTCGGGGAGCTCGATGCCTTGCTCATCTGACTTTTTCTCTTCCGGGTACGGATTCTGATCCCTCAGCTCCGGGTTTGCTGCTGATGCTGAGTACGGATCTGATACCACTGCTCTCTTTTTCCCTAATTTAAAATCTCTACAACGTCTATTTAACTGCGTGGAACTCACTGGGATGAATAAGGCGGTATTGTTCTGAGTGAGTGCAGTTTACAACAGAGACAGTGACTTTAATAATGACATCATTGAGTGGAGAAACTGTATTTAATGTCTCTTCTGGCCGATCCCTACGTCTGGGCCCCTTGTGCCTTCAGAGCGTTTTTCTCAGTTGTTTTTTCTCCGTCCAGTCACCAACACGCTCACCTCACCTTTAATCCAAGATACTCTCTTCCAATGTCAAACCTATGCTCTTGTGCACGTGTCGGACGTTTCTTCACTGATGAATCTAGGAGTAACATGAGTGTAAGCTGCATTTACAAGAAGTCCCCTCTGCCGTCATCATCATCATCATCATCATCTTCTTTCACTTTCTTTGGCAGCGCAGCAGCTTGTTAGTTAACTCTGAATTCAATGGCCCCCGTCTGTCGTCTCCGAGCTGAGACTTTAGCTGGTTGTCCAGTTGGGTCTAGATCGGTGTTGGGGTCTCTGACAAAGTCATGCAGTCCTCTTTTATTTATGTGGAGCTATGTGAGATATTTTTGATTATGACGTATTCTGCAGCTTTCCCTCTTCTATCTGTAGCCCGGGAGCTGTTTGGACACGCATTAGATCTGGTTTTCGCATCACAAGTCCGGCCTGTAGTCGTCTTTCTTCAATTCCTCACATTCCTCCTGCTTCTTTGGACTGGAAGAAAAAAGAGGTGCCCTTGTCTTTCTCCCTGTAGAGTTACATTTATAAATGTGAGACTTCGCCACAGCCTGGTTCAGTGTCTTCAACAAGTTTCCTCTCACTGTATGTTGAGCGATACCCATACTGCAGCACAGCAGTGGGAGAGACTGAAGTTCCTTTCATTTGTTACGGTTTCTTGTCGTCTAATCTCATTTGCGTCGGGGCTGTGATGTGGGCATGCCACATGTAGATCTGTATGTAAGGGGAGAAAGAGCCATTTGTTTTGGGTCTGCGAGTTTTGTCTCCAGTTTAAACGTGATCTTGTTCCACTTCTACGCCTTGTTTTATCTCGTCTTGCTTTACGTTACATGAAAGGCTGATGAAGTGGATCTCAGCACAAACAAATAACTGCATGTGTACTTCCTTCTTTACCTACAAATTATGTAAACCTAACATTACTGCTGACCAGTTTCCAAAGCGTTATTGTTAAGTTATTACAGGCAACCATTGATTTCAGTTTGTTAATACACATTGAAAATCAACTGTCAGGGACAGCAACTTCTTTAGTTGTACTTATCACAGTATTATTACTATTTATTTAGTCAAAGTAGCATTTTTGTTGCATGGTAATACTGTTTTGAAGCTCTTTAATGCCAGAGTTTATAATACAACCCCAGCTCTCAGCTGGATTAACATATGACCATGACGTAATATAAAAAAGAGAGGCAACAAAATGCTCATTGTGGTGATTTACCAATCTCAGATTTGAAGTGTTATGAAGCTTATTTTCATACTATAACACTGTTAAAATGTTATTGAGAGTGTTTTTCATGTATATATGATGTAAGAGTATACATGATTTGTTCTTAATAGACTAAAACATGCAAAACCAAAGTGTAGGGTTTCACTGATGTATAATTATGTAATTTTATGGGTATACATTGGCATAGAAAAAGGCGCACACACACACACACACACACACACACACACACACACACACACACCTCGTCCCTCAGCCATCCAGAGTAAGGTCAGAGCATATGGATCACTCTGTTGATTGACCACATCCCATTGATCAGCCAGCCGGCTCGTCAATACATCTGCCTCACAGCGACACAATCCCTCCCACTTCCCCTCCGTTCTGCTCCCTTCATTACTCCATTACTCACCACTTCTGCCTGCCGTGTCTCCCTCATCCTCCCCTCTCCAACAGTGATTCCCTCTCATCTTCCTCACACGTACCCCTCCCCCCGCAGCTCCCTTCATTTACCCATCATCTCCCCATTTTTCTTGCCTCACTTGTGCACCTTACAGTCCCCTTTCATCTGCTTCCTCCTGATGCTCCTACTTTCATTTACTCTTCAGTCTCCAGTGGGGAGGGATGGATGTGAAGGAGGGGAAGTATAATATAGTAGTTAATAGGTTGTCTGAGTCAGATCAGTCAAGTTTTTCTCTTTAACTTTTCACTCATTTGTGTCATACACTAGTTTCCCGTAAGCATACTGTGTGTTTCAAAATAAAACACACTTAAAAAATGATTAAACACTAAACATTTTCAACATTTTACCACCCAGTGTCCCCCTTGGAGGATGTTAGCACTATGTTAACATTCAGGGACTGCTAGTACTGCAATAAGTTGCATGGATATGAATATGTAAGACATGTATTGACCAATCAGACTTTTGTCTTTTCAGTCATTGTGGTCATTCTCAAAAAGAACAACCTGTCGAATAAATAATCCAGGTAAAACGAAGGGAGCGTATACAAATGAAGCCTTGAAAATATGCTGTTTCCAAGGAGATGGATGGTAAAGGCTAAAACTTTAATTGTATAATTAATAGGGCTAACTAACTAATAATTACTTTCATGAGCTATTCATTTGTCAATTATGTTTTGTGATTTATCTGATACAATTAACCATTAAGCCCATAAAAAAATCATAAAATAGTGCAGAATTTCACATTTTACCAAATTCCAAAGTAACGTCTTCCAATTGATAGTGAATTTGCAATTATAAAAAAGATGAAAGTCTTTAAATTTTAGAAGCTGAGAAAATTGAATGTTTTGGTAATTTTGCTTGGAAAATGCCTAATAAATTATAACTTCTCTGTCGACCTGCTGAAGTATCTACCTGTTTTAGCCCCGATAATAAACTGTTGGCTGATGAACCACTTTGGTCCAGACTGAAATATCTCATCAACAGTTGGATGGATCGCCATGAAATATGTTACAGATATTCATGGTCCCCAGAGGATGAATCCTAATAACTTTGGTGATCTTATGACTTTTTCTCTAGTGCTGCCATGAGATTCATTTGTTTTATAGTGAAATAGCTTAACTACAATTTGTTGGACTGCCCCCGACCCCCCGGGATGATGATAAAAATTATTGTTACAATCAAAGTAATATTCCTCAACATGGTGCTATAAACTCAGACTAAATTGTACACTTCCTGCTGTTCAGATGAACACTGAAGCTTGTGTACCTCAGCTCTGTCTTTCTCACTTCCTCCACCCTTCTGCTGCCTCACTCATCTTATCTCATCATCCCTCTCCGCCTCTTTCTCTCTCGTCTCAGCAGTGTTATTCCCACTCTGTCTGCTTCCTGTTCCCTTTTGTCTTCCACCACCTCCCCATGATACGTCTCCTGTGGACCCGAGCGTTGTGGGCCAGGTTGCCGCTTTGTGCCGCCGGTGAAATATTAACCAGGCTTTGATGCTTATTAATTGTCCCACTCAGTAATTGAGATGCTCTGCAGAGCCCATCCCCATGGTGACAATGACAGCCCGTCCCCTTGGTGACAGCCTCTCACCCACAGAAACACCAGAGAGAGAGATGGGTAGGTGAGAGTTGTGGGAGATGGTGGGAGGGAGGGGGGTAAGAAGAGAGACAAACAAAGTACAGTAGTGCTTTGGTGGTTCTTTGAGAACTCAAGTTCAAATTCGAGAAATTAAAACTTAAAAGGTTTCGTAGTGCTGCATGGCCCTTCTTTAAAGGAAATTCCTTTTTACTCACCAGCGTAATCGTAGTGTATGCAGGTACACAGCCAGATACAATGATTGTCCCAGCATACTCATGCTTCAGACAGGTTTAAACAAGTTGTATTCAGTTATTTACACCACCTATTTGGAGGAAAAATGTGAACGTTAAAAGTCTTGAGGTAGAATTCATTGCCATAATGTCACTTGTTAGGAGCTGTCCACTATAATCACCCATCAGGTGTAGAGTTACTTCTTAAATCAACATTGACACAAGTAGGCCTACCTTTTATTTGTGCACTCATTTCAGAGCAATATTTGCCCTCTGTGTAAACTATCATATTAATCCAAATCCTGCTGCCACATACTTTAGTTTATGTACATGTTACCCGCTGTATGCATTGTAACGCAAAGCAGCACATTGAGTTTACTTGTAGTGAAATGTGTTATATAAATAAAATTGCCTTGCGTCGTCTTGATATAGAGGTTAGCCACGTACCACTGTAACAAAACTGTCTGTGCATTCCTGTGGTAACTTTAGAAACTCGTATATCTACAACGCAGCCAATTTTGTATGTGAGTATGATGATGTGAAATGCAGCATTATGACTGTGACCAAATATATAAAGGGTAAACAATATTAGAATCTTTCTTTATGCATACCAGGCATTTGCCAGTGTGAAAAATTGACAGTGAAATTGTCAAAATGATCTTGATGTATGATTCTGATAATTACTGACACAAGGGGAAACCTTTTACAACATTAAAACCTGACATGAGATCACTGGGACAGATCTGTCATTAGGTTTGTTGTGTTGCTGCCTCTCTTAAAACATTTTTAATATATTCAATTGGTTTGCCATTAGAATATATTGGAAATTGGTATATTAAATATATTAAAACATTAAAAACTAGTATGTTAGTTTGTAAGCTATGATATCTAATTATTAACCTTTATTTTATTGATAACAAATCTGAAGACGCATAAATTCCAGAATCTCGTCGTCTCGCCAGAAAATAATCCTTCTTCACCTTTCGATATTTGTATTATTCTGGTTTCGTGCCAGTCGCAGATAGAAATGTCATCAACACATCCACTCCCTTGCTGTGAATTCTCCGGACAGTGACCTGCCCTATTCACACATGGGCTGAATCAGACATTACACATACTTTGTGCTAGGGAGCTGGCAGGGTAAAGTCTTGTTTAATGTCCGGTCCAACTGATTCGGACATTTGCGTTGTCACATACAGCTCCTCCGGGTAATGTTTCTAGATAAGTTCAGTGTTGCAGTGCATGTGTGAAAGGGACTTCATATGCACATTAGCTACATAGTAAATAAGAAGACTAGTACTAGTTGTGATCAGTTGCCACATCAGGGCTGCCAACTCTCATGCATTGACCACAAGACTCACTTTGACGCTTTACACATGCTCTCATGCCAAACATCCATTTTCTCATGCAGCAAAAAAAAAAAAAAAAAATCAAACTGAGAGCTGATAACGCTGTGCCCTCAGAACATCTTATCTGTCCGAGCACTGTCAGTGTCTGTCTGCTACAAGTAGTTACAACAAAGCGCACCAGAGTTAAAGAAAAGCCTTTGGATGGATAATCCAATGTCAGGAGGGAAAGGCAATCTCAGTGTGTTGATAGTCTCTGCATATACAAATCTCAAAATGTAATGACAATATATTATCTTGCATGGATTTAATGGATAATTCTGATTCTCAGTTTACTGACATCTAAAAATCTATGCAAATGAAAGCTTTGTTGCAACAAATAATTTAGGATAGTTAAAATCCAGCAGATAGGCTAGACAGACCAATGCATTATGCTGCAATAGTGCATCATGCATTGGTATTTATCCCCTCTCTTATTTATCACTATCATGACAGTACCATTGGTTAATAGCTTAATTTAGCTGCCAAGGTGTCAGAAGATAAATTGCCTTCGTAGTCTTATCAGTAAGTATGTGTGAAAGCACCTCCGATATAATCAATAACAAAAAAAAAAGACAAATCCAAACAAAATAGTTCAGTTAAGAACTTTTTCCTCTCTTCTATTTGTAGGCTGGCTTTTTACTTTAATAAAATCTAGTGTGTTTTCTGGTCAAGACTATCCTGCGGGATCCACTGTCTTTGAACAATGCGTTTTTCTCCTTAGTGAGAGTCCCATTTTTCTAACGCCCCCTTCCCTCTTGACCTCCCGACTCCACATTTTGGCAACAAAATGACTATTGAGGTCGGCGAATCTCACACTCAACTAAACTGAAAAGTTGTCAGCCCTGTGCAACATGTTAGCAAGATCAGTTGCTTCACTGCATAATAGTTTGAGTATTTTGGAGGAGGAGGGATTAAGGTGATTTTACTCTGGAAATGTGGGATATCTGGAAATAAATTACTTTTAGGCCTTGCTGTATTGTTTGTTTTTTTTGTCACAGCTAAAAAAACAGGGATCTCCAGGTTGTGGCAGCCATTTCTAGATTGTATGACACTTGCAAAGTTTATGCTGAATGCTGTTTCAAAGCAGGTTAGTGTTAGAATATACAAGGCATTTTGGTTAAATGAATGCACTTATTATCTGCATTTATAACTCCCATGAACAAAATGAAATGAAATGAAAAGGCAGACAGGACTATAGTGATGAAGGAGAGAGAGCAGGAGATGAAGTGTATAAATAAGCTCTGTGTACATGTAAATATATCAGGCTGGAGGTTGAGAGCTGTGTGGCTGGTAGAAGCTTCTAGGACTCGGCCTGAGACACGGTGACCACAAGGTGTAACGTTTCCTCACAGGGACACGGACCACGTCAGATGTCAATCAGCCACTGTTTGGCGTCAACACACACACACACACACACACACACACACTCACATTCTCATTCGTACAACAGCAGCAAGGATTAAACTTATTTAAGGACTACAATTCGAGGCCAGTCACCATATCTTCTTAAAAAAGAGTTTAAAAACTGTTTCATGAATTTTTGAACCAAAACATTCAGCCTTTGTGAGGCCAACATTTTAGCCTACATTGAAACAACTTAGTTTTTTTTAGGTTTACCCTATTTCTTACTGTGCAGTAGTCATTGCAGATATTACACTTTTATACTGTGTATTTAGCTCAGTCTATTGTAATAGTGTTAGTGGATTTGAAAACTGTCAGTGACGGTGGCTTTACAGCAGTTTTCCCACTTCAATAACTTAATTGAATGAAATGATGTGCCATCCTGAGAACAAAAAAGGGGGGAGTGTGCGGGACAGTTCAGAGAAAATAGAAAAAGTTTGGAGCGTTATTGTGACTGACTAGTGCTAGTGTGTGACGCGTGGATGAACTTTGCTGTGCCTCTTTCTTATGTGACTGGTCCTTTACGCTATTATTTGCCATGGAAAGACCATTACCATCATAATACCATTGTACTTTTGTGTAAGGGGCGGCACCGTGTTGCCCATCCGCGGCCAAGACATGCCTCTGATCATCATCGAGGTCGCGGCCATGTTGTCATCAGGCTTTCTTTCTTTTCCCTGAGCCCCAGACTCCATGCCCTCACCGTGGTAAGTTACATGACGTGATAGGCTCCGCCCCTTGGTGACCTGCTGATTAAGTAGGACAGAATGGATTTAAGATGTGCTGTTGCCACCGTGACAATACCCACACACACACACACACACACACACACACACAAAGATAGGCACGGTGCTCTGCCCACTGATGCCAAATCAGGTCAACCTTTGGTGTGCGAGTGTATGCTGGAGGGTGTTTAATGCATGTTCTCAGTGAAAGGGAAGAAATGGGAGGACATTTGAGAGCTCTGGGACAGCAGGTGAAAAGCACACTGTCCGTCCCCTCTGTTTTTCTGTGACCCCGGGAGTCTATTTCTGCATAAACACAAAGAAAGACACATTGTGAATAAATTTAGATGTTCTCTGTCTTTTTTTATTTTAGCCATAGACAGAGTAGGGTTGAAAAATAGTTTTAATTGATCTTTAAATCACATGAGCCACAATTGTAATTAACAGTATTAAGTAACATTATACTAATATAACTAATTTAATATTGTAAATGTGAGCTAAAATGGTCAGTCTTTTTTTTTTTTTGAAAATTAGCAAAGTTTACCGCACCCTTTTCTCTAGTTTGTGCTTGTTTAAACTTGTTTGACACTACGATACACCACACAATATGGTTAGAAAAATTCACAATTTCCTTCAAATCGTTCAGCCCTAGGACAGGGCTTCCTTCTACAGTTTGAGTTTTTATGAAGTGTGTTTTCATTTAGACAGATCCAACAGCGACAACTCATCAGGCCGTCTGCCAGTCCATCTGGATATCACACGCTCATCTTGAATGTTGGGCTCTGAGATGACCGAACAGACAGGGTGATTTGATCGGGAATGTCCGTTCTTCTGAATCTAATTCTCCTCCCGTCTAGTTGATCTTACTGGGCCGTGGGACCCCTCGCTCATGGCGGGGGGGGGCGGGGGCAGTCTTTGTTGAATCTCCCCCGTCCTCCCCCCTTCACCTCCCTCACCACCACCGCACAGCTCAGCTCCTCTTACATTATTAGCCGTCTGTGATGTTACATTAAAGATGCATGACTCTCATGCTGTCTCACTCAGCACGGGCCTGTGTGTGTGTGTGTGTGTGTGTGTGTGTGTGTGTGTGTGTGTGTGTGTGTGTGTGTGCAGCCGGACACGCTTGAGTTGCTGAGTGATAGAAAGAAGGACAAACACACACACACACACACACACACGGAAACACACACACGCATGTTATTGTGTGAATGCGGTCGAGCTCTCTCAAAGCCCGAAATTTGTTATTTGACAGATGGATGTGGGAGGCTGTCACTGAGACTAAATGCTCCTGAGAGAGACAGAGAGAGCCGTCTGGTTGGACAGAGATAGCGAGCTAGATGGACGGAGAGTGGGAGGGGGTTAGCTCCACAGTATTGATATAATGCAAGCTTTGAGTGCCCTGTCTGCTTGGTTGAGTGCTTCTCTGTGCTGCTGCATATGGTGTGTGTGTTTTTTTCATTCTGTCAGTAGTGTGTGTGTTTGGAGCTCGTATGTATGTGTGGTGATGGAGCGAACGCAGGAGAATTAAGCCTGTATGTGTGTTTAACGCTAACCTCCCTCTGAAGTCAATTTGAAAATCCCCCGACACTTACAGGACTCACACACACAGCTTCCTGTACGTATGTGTGTGTGAGAGAGAGAGAGAGAGAGAGAGAGAGAGAGAGGGTTTGTGAAGTTATCCGTCTCCTTGTCTGTATCAGTGTCCTAATTGGACTAACAAGATTAATGAGGCGAACTAGATTCTCCAGCTCTCTCCCCTCCCATCTTTTGTTGTCGGGGCGGGGAAACTTCAGTGCATGTGTGCGTCTGTACGCAGCAGGTTAAATCCAAGTCACGTTACAATCCATTTAGCAGAGGGTGGTGATGTGGATAAAATCTTCTATCATGGTATATCTAATTTCGTTAGTGCTGAAACAATTAGTCGATTAATCCATTACTCTTTTGATAGAAAATAAATGTACAGCGATTTTGATAACCAATTAACGGTTCAGGCCTCTTTCAGGTAAAAAATGGCAAACATCTTCTGGTGTAGCATCTCAATTTTTGTAAATTTAATGTCTTTTGGTTTTGAACTGTTGGTGGGACAAAGAGATTAAACAATTAATGCAGTTACATTAACACAATTAATTGAATTTTGGCCACTGGTTGTTGTGGAAGGAGTTGAAACAAAATTTGCATATTATCACCTAGAGTTGGTATAGTGAACATAAAAGAGGGGTTGAGACAGAATCTCACTTCCTACTATACTGTGAGAAATATAAGGCTTTGAGAGAGGTTTTCTTTAAAAAAATAATCAACAAGAATCCTGAGTTTATCCATGTCCCCGATCCTCAGAAACTGCCCTATCTATATGGGGAGAAAAGTCAGTGTGAAGTATTAGCTGCAAAATATATATTAACTGTTGTCACACACAAAGAGAAACAATCGTTTACATCTGTAAAAATATTTATATGAGTTATTAATGCCTTTAATTATATTGTATTTTATATAATTGTTGATATATTCATGTCATTGCATACTTATTGCTAATCATTGGTCAATGTTAATAATTACCTGTACAGCTTTGGCAATATAGATTTTTAATCATTCATGCCCATAAAGCTTATTTGAATTTGAATTTGAACATGTTAGCCAACAGTTGACTATTTATTCACTCAGCAGTTACGGAGAAACATTATCATTCATTTGGAGTCATGTTCCTGTCCACCTGATGAATCTAATTTTCTCAGTTGCCTATAGTGCTATTATTTTTCATTTTAAACACTGCAGCTGTCCACAGTGAGGTCTGTGGATCCGGCTGGTTGTTGTCACAATAACCGCTTACATAACACAAAAAATAAACATGATCTAATTTATTGAACATTTACTTACCATAAACATTCATCCCTTGACATTCATCCTAAGCGATTCTCTTACAGGATTATACAAGCTCCCACCAAAAAAATAAAGACTGCAACTATAGAAACGCCTGTTGCTAGGATACACGGTTACACTGTAGTTGAACGGTAACCATAGAAATATCTGCATAGCTAACATCTGTGTCAGATGTTTCAATCGTCTTTTTGTTTAGGCTGTATTTTTCATTCTCAGGTATCTGAACAGCCAGTTGTTCAATTTATTTATGTGATTACACCAGACTTAATAAATGTACTGTGCTATAATCCATCAGATCAGCCTATGACTCAAGTGATCAATGCTACGCTGGCTATGGGAAACCTTTTAGATTAATTTAATCTAGTTTTCTGCTCAGGTATACAAATCATTTGATTGCAGTTAAATTCTGAGTTACCTATCTAACCTGAAATAATGTACTGTGTCAAGGGTTTTAGTGGATTTCTTTACTATTAAATTATGGTATAAATGTGGTGGGAAAGATTTTTCGTCCTGCCAAGAATAAAATTCAGCGGATACATTGAAAGCCAGTGTTTATTTTAGTTTTTTTTTTTGGCGTGATATTGATCACTGGCATGGTCTAATTCATCTTCAAAAATCTGTATCTGTGTAGTAGTAATTCTTATTGATTTGGAGAAGGAAAAACGAGCTTGAAGCCACCTCGCAGACCAAGTGGCCAGTAACTGGTGATGTGAGAACAGTGCCGTTTTTGGCAGGCGTGCCACCTCAGGACCCGAGCGCTAAATCAATGATGGTGATGTCCATTTGCTCCACTCTGTTCCAAATCACTCTGAGTCCATCTTTCAGCTGAAATCCCCGCCGAGATGCGCTGTTATGCAAGAGGTTACATTTGGGGATTAGCACGTCATTTTCAAGGGTACACATCAAGAATCCAATGGCGTTTATAGGTCACAAATCCCATGCAGTTGTTATGTGTTATACATGCAACAAAAGGATGATACTGCACGTATGTTAATATGTACTACAGTGTTTGTGTCTTTTATTGTGTTTAGCTTCAGAGAGATTCCTTGACATTAGGGCTGCAAGTAATGCTCATTTTCATTGTTGATTAATCTGCAGATTAGTTTTTTCAGATTAATCGTTTCACAACTTCACAGAGCTCAAGGTCAAATGTAGAGATATTCAGTTTACGATGATGTTTGACAAAGGAAGGCAGCAAATCCTTTTGTTTTCGATGGTGGCATTTCTTCGCTTTTTTTTTTAAAAAACTACTGAAACAATTATTACATTATCAGAATAGTTGCAAATCATATTTCTTTCGATTTCGGTTAATCGACTGATCGTTTCAGCTCTACTCGACATTAATCACACAAAGAAATGATGCAATGTTGATGTAATAATAACTTTAAGTAACTATTAAACGTCTCTTTACAGTGATTTACAAAAGACATAAAACTAAAAATGTATAGGTGAATAAAATGAAATAAAATAAAAAAAAAACAAATAAAGTTAATATGTGTCTTCTTTCTTAATATAGGTTACCAACTTTAGGCTTTGATTACATGCACCACACAAGAAAATACATCAGGTTTGTTTTTATTAAATTTTTATGGAAACAGAAATTATATATATGTGTGTAATATAAGGCAAAAAAAAAAGAGAGAGAGAAAATAGAGGAATATGCGTTTCTTCTTCCCACAGTATTTTAAAGGGACCTTCAGTATAACAAATATCCAATCAAACACCAACAAAACATATTTTCTGTAAATGTGTGTCATTTCTTAATACAGCGTAATTTTTCTTCGCTTGCAGATGTTGGATTTTTTTCCAGTTGTGTATTCATGTTATTCATCTGATAGTGGCGGTAATTTTAGTGCTCATGACTGAGGTTCCTTATGATCATGAGTCCTGAGTCCTACTGCAGACCTCAATACTGTAAATTCCTTTCCACGTGATTGCGTCCCTTTGCTGCTGCATCTACATGAGATACGCACACTGTGTCTGATTGTCTGGGACTGTTTCATATTTGTTTCTGTGCCCTCCTTGTGTCTCATGCTCAGCAATGCATGGACACGTATGTGTGTGTTGCGGCCTCTGTGTGTCTGCACTGTTGCATAAGAGGATCTGCTGCTGTCCCATGGCTTAACTAAGGATTTAAACCTCTCTTTCTCACTCTCTCTTGCACTCTCTCTTCCTGTGTCGTCTGTCTCTCTAGCGCTCTCTGTTGCACTCTCTCTAATCTCTGCAACTGCATGTATAATGTAGGGGGATGGTGTCATTTATTTGTTGAGTAAGTCTGTGCGTATGCAGATCATATGTTTGCTTATCTAGTAATGTTTGAGCAGGAAAATTTTTTTTATTCTGTGTGCGCATGAAGTTCCCAGAATAAATTAGCCTCCATTTTGATGACACCTGCTCACACACACACACACACAGAGAACTCATTATGACTTGTAATTCAAGCTGTTTCCTTATAAATTATTAATAAAAAATACATAAGAAATATGAAGATTTAATGAGCTGTAGTCTTGTGGAATATAACACAGGTGCTGTATATCTTGTTTGGCTTTCTTTCCTTGTTACTTCCCCTTCAGTAATCTTGGCGACTCTTAACATCCCCATGAGTATAACAAAAGATATAAATTCATACCAGTTTACAGTCTGCTGACAGAGAGGACTGGACTCACTGGTGATCTAAAAATAAGAGGTTTGGATGAGCATTACTTTGTCCTAAATGCAGTGCTGCAAATTTGTTGGCTGCAAACTTAACAGCACAAGAACATTTTGTCAAGGAAGCGGATTTGAGTGCCAATACAATATTTTATATATTTAGTATATTCGTGTGTATTATGCAGCCTTAACGCTTTTTATTGCTGCTGTGGTTAATAATAACATAATATCCACTATGATAATATGCAGAAAGTTAATGTTATACCTTATTAATCTCTGCATGAAAATAATCTTATCTTGCACACACTTGGTGGTCAATGTTATCTATCCCAGAGCAGGAAGGGACTCGGGAGAAATGGGGCAGTTGGTCAACTAGCCTGTTTGATGATTACAGCATACACAAGATAGGTTTCCTTAGACCTCTTTTTTTCCTTTTTAGTGTCTCTATTTTCATAATTAAACAGGCATGTTTGACCACAATGTTTCCTTTGTATTCTTTCAACCAGTGGGCCACTCTGCCATCCCAAGTTTCTCACTATGTACCAGCGCTTAAGACTGGCCTGCAAGTAGGGTTGCAACTAAAGTCCGCTGATTATTTTCTCAATCAATTGTTCGGTCTATAAAACATCAGAAAACTAGTCAAGCTAATGTCATGAGATGTCTTGTTTTATCCGACCAACAGTCCAGGAAAAGGAAAAGCAGCCAATTCTCCAATTTGAGGAGGTGAAACGGTCAAATGTTTGGCTGTTTTTTGCTTGAAAAATCACTTAAACGATTAAAGGATTATCAAAATAGTTGCCGATTAATCTCTGTCCAACTGAGCACTGTTCTTTCAGTACTGCCACTGTCTAATGAATGAATGTAGATATACATGGTGTAGTTACTGTATTCATGGGGAAAATAGATGTTTTTCTGCAAAAACAAAAAAAGGCTTCAAGAGAATGAAACAAAACGCTGCTGCTTTAGGAGGTGCAGTGTGTGTTTGGAAAGCTGCTGGTTAAGAGCTTAGATTTCTGCTATGTCTTGTCCCTAAATGGTGCGTACAGAGCCTGGCACATAGTAAACTTTCCTGGTAATTCATGCACATGAATGCTTCATTTATAATGGTATGCTGTGACACATCTTACCTTTTATCGAAGATTTGCAGCTCCTGCGATTTGGATACTGCACTTGGCCATTACGTGATTTCGATAATATTTTGATAACTTTTTCAGCCTTAATTTATACCCTCAAACTGAAAATTCATGCATACAATTCAAATTGTGACTGTTTTTTTTTTTTCAAACATTGCTTTGCAGACTTCTTGTTCCAAGTTGAAATGTTAAACACAATTTTAACACAAGTTAAAATTGACAGTAAAACCCAAAGCAAATATCAGCTATAACCAAGCCAAGCCATGATGGAACAGCATCAATGATGATCATGATGGAAGTTGTAATTAATGATGATAATAAAAATTAGGATGATCGTGGAAATAGCAGCGGTGATGATGGTAGTGATAATGATGAGGATAATGATAATGTGCTTGCTGATGGTAAAGATAGAAAGATAAAGGTTATCATTATCAATTAATAGATTAATCCTTTGGTTTGTAAAATGTCAGAAAATAGCAAAACATGTCCATTACATTTCCTATGTGAAGATGGCGACGACCATCGGTCAGTCACAATATATTCAGTTGACAACATTATAAGACAAAGAAATGCAGCAAATTCTCACAATTGACAATCTGATGTTTGGGAATGTTTAGCATTTTTGCCAAAAAATTGACTGCTCTGTTGATCAGTTTATTGACTAATCATGATAGTGGTACTAGCAGAGGCAGTGCTGGTGCGTATTATACTGATGTCTATGACCCTGTTTACACTAGCCTGGCATCGCGAGGTTAATTCACAATTGCGTATTAGTCTGGAAGCTCTCAGTTCATTTTAGATTTCCAAGGGTCGTTATAGACGGGCGGAGACAACCAATCAGAGCGACGAAACGCCATCCTGTCGGACGGTACGTCCTGTCAGAAGTTCGGCAAACACATATTTCTTATCAACATAAAGTTGTTTGTTCTTGTTTTAGAGAAAATGTACGTCCACTCCGTTTAATACTGCCGCTGTAGCCTGCCAGAGAACACGGCAGCGCCATCTTGGATATTTACAAAGATACCCGAACGGCGCTCGTCTCTGTCAGTCATCCTATTAAACCCGCCTTGTACTAAATAAACGGCATCAAAACTGATGAATGGGAGAGGGGCCAGACGTATCTGCCAGAGCAAATAAAACATGAGCTTGCAGATTTGTCTGGTTCCCAGGCTACATTTACACCTGCAATTAACATGCAATCTGTATCTTACCTGGATAAGCAAAAACATGTTCAGACAATGAAACAGTTCAGAATAAAGAGGCAACTGTCAACATCACTATATCAAGCAACCCCGGCGAAAAGCTAGAGACGACCGCTGCCTCTGAAAAAAGAAAAACAAGTTGAACCAATATAGCAGCATCACCTCTCTTACGGGACGTGTCATATTTGTTGAGAAGTCTGCCAGCTCCACCGACCTAATTTGCACATTGAGATCAGATCACAAGGGCAGAATCGAGACGACGAGAATGCTTATAAACAGCAGGTGTGACTGCAAAGTTCTAAGAAATCTTTATCCAGATAACATATCAGACACAGCTAATAATGTTGTAATGTGGAAATAAAAATAGTGATAAAGATGACGTTAATGCTGATAATGATGCGATTTGTTGGAGAGTGTAACGGTAGTGAAGATAATGACCTTTTTCTATGTGCACTGGTGTGTTTGTTTGTGCTGGAAGAAAGCCCCCCTGCTGCACTCACTGTTCAGCTGTGTTATTTCTCACTGATTCACGTCCTGTTTCTCTTTCTTTGCCTGTGCAGATTGACTTGGAGCCAGAGGGAAAGGTGTACGTGGTCATCGATCTGTCTGGATCCTCCACCGAAGGTAAAACCACCTCAACACACTATTTTACTAGTGAAAGGAATCACACATGAAAACGCACATGAAGACACACATGCCTGTAGTTTCAGGACGGCATGGCACGGTGGAATATGCTGGGGGAAAGTACAGCAACGATGTGCAAAGCCGGGGGTAATGAGTCTGTAAAGGTGGAACTATTTAAAGATAATACGCTCTGTGGGTTGTCCCTCTACCAGCATATCATGAACTTCTTCACAGTTTAATGTAACTTTATTTAAGATCTGGTAGTTTGAGATTGGTTGGAGAACATAGTGGAGCATTTAGCAGCTAAAGAGCCGGATATTTCCCTCAGGAGTTGGTAGAGACCAAAAACAGAGCTAAATGAGAGGGAATATTGGTCTTACATTCACCAGAAACACAACTCCAAATGAATAACAATGTTGCTCCATAACTGCTGGATGTGTACACGAGCATCTGTTTGCTTACAAGTTTGCCATATCAATTTAAAGGACGATAATATGTCAGTGTTGTGTTCACAGCTTGTTTCCACTGCCCTCAAGTGGCCCAAACATCAGTTATTGCAGGTTTAACAACATACTGTACTTACATCCTCAGCCATTACTGCCAATTTACTGCATTGAAACGAATGGCCAGAGAATGTGATGAAAAGATAACACTGTAAAAAAAAAAAAAAAAGGCCAAACGTGAAACTTTAGGTCTTCCTGTTTTCCTAGAAAGTTACTTAACAGAATTCATAGAACTTTCTCCGTCCCTCTTTTGTCCTCTAGTTCCTTCCTCCTCTATTTGTTTGTATTGACTGAACATGGAAACATCCAGAATATCTCTCTCAATTAGCCTTTCTGCACACATACACTCACTCACAAGCCGCCTGATAAGAGTGATTTTCACCTGCACCTGTGTATCTTCACACCTGGTTATAAATAGAAACAGTTCTCTGCCTTCCAGTGACAGAGTGCATGGATATACAGTGTATGTGTGTGAGGGTGCAGCAGAGAACCCCAGCAGCAGCACACAGAGTATAGTTTCTCCGTGTATAGACGGATAAAGAGAGCAGCGGAGAGTGAAGAGAGAGTGAGTAGATTCTTAAAATAGGTGAGATTGAGCCACGGATTACACACACACACACACACACATATGCAGACTCGGGCGTCCGTGTCTTGCCCTCCTCATCGATGATTGGACACTCTGTTGTGACCTCAGGACACACTCTCCGCCCACTCCTGAACTTCCTCTCCGAGTTCAGCTGGCTCGAGTGCTCGTCAAGTTAATGTATGCTGATAAAAACAAATGGTGGTGTGTGTGTGTGTGTGTGTGCTGATAGGAGGGATGGAGCGATGGAGGGTGAGAACTAGAGGAAGAGGTGGTATTTTTAGCAGATTTATTTTTTTCCCCTGGTGCAATCTGTTCTCTGCAGCTTCAGAGGCTGGAAGGACTTGTTCTTCTCCTCTCCTCTCGTCTCCTCTCCATCCTTATCCGCATCTGT
Source organism: Lateolabrax maculatus (assembly GCA_031216445.1). Taxonomy (NCBI): domain Eukaryota; kingdom Metazoa; phylum Chordata; class Actinopteri; order Acropomatiformes; family Lateolabracidae; genus Lateolabrax; species Lateolabrax maculatus. The sequence goes on along the minus strand of CM062200.1, from coordinate 6,374,812 downwards.
TGGTCTCAAGAAGCGAGTTACAATAATCTGACCTAATCTGACCATCTGCGGTCGCTCCCTCTCTCTTTCTTCATCCTTTTCTGTTCATTTTAAAGATTTTTTTCCCTTCACATTCCTCAAAGCTTAAAAGATAACATTGATGATTGAAATGACCAGAGTAAGATTTTTGGCTTCTTGGTAAGAATAAATGACATAGATTCAGTGTAGAATTTGATTCCTGGACATAAATACACAAATGTCACAGTACAGTTGCTAAATAGAATAAATACATTGCATGCAAGAAATAGAATAAACATGTAACTAAAATAATACAAAATAAGGATAGAAACTAGTTAAGGTTTTAAGAAATGAGTCTTTAAGAGTTTTAAAAGTGTAAATTGTGTGTTCAGTTGCTCTGTAATATTGAGTTTGGCATGCTATTTCTGAAGCCTAAAGAAATATGTTCATCTCACCCTCCTCCAACCACCTCCTCTTCCTCGACAGGATAAAGGCCCCTTCTGCTTCAGATTTATAAGTATCATCTAATTTTATTTTGTATTCCTGTCAGTCTAATTCTGTCGTCTTAGAGAAGACTGCCTGGGTGGGACTGATAGATGGATGAAGGCGCTCTTTCTCCCACAACCTTTTTGATTTAGCAAGCATTGCTGCTATATTCCATCATGTATTTACCTACTTAAAGTCTATACAATTCTAGTAATTACCACATGAATTCTGCTTTATCCGCATAATGTGAGCTGAGTCTATGTCTTGTCCAACACATTTATGTAAGAGAAATGAGCTGCCAGTATTCATCCTCCTGTGATGGAAGATGAATAGCTTGATGATTGTTTTTTAATGAGTGAACTACAGTAAAAGCAAAAAGACTGTTTATCAAAAGGGCTTTGTGATACACTAAGTAGTAAGAATATTGGAGAAAATATCCTCCCTGTTAAAGCATGCGCACGAATACAGCGTATCTTTGCCTTTTCTAGTTTCAAGTTTTATTTAAATAAGTATCAACAATCTTATTCCACATTTGAGCAGCTGCTTCAACGGCCACTTCAACTTCTTTCAGTGGTTTACCTTCAGCTATTACTTCAACTGCAATCCTTTTAGTTTTTTTTTTATTACGAAAGATTATTTCGTAATTGTAGCTACGGTATTTGAGAAGCCGCTTCAACTATCACCTCAATCTCAGATACCACTTCTCCTGGAGGCGCATCAACTTAATTTAGTATTGCACAAACATATCGACAATCTTGTTTAACAATTGAGGAACCACTTCACCATCTTTCAGTACAAAAGATGTTATTTTGTTGTAGATAATTTAGCATTTTATTTGTTTTCATTTATCATTTAAGGTATCTTTAACCTCAATAGGTTTTTGTGCACAAATCTATCTACAATCCTGTTCATTATTTGAGAAGCAGATGCATTATTGCCACGGTTGTATTGTTTTCAATTTTTATGTCATATGTGTTTATATCACCATCTGTAGTCCAGCTTTTACTCATCTTTTTCTTCACTGTCTGCTGGTGCTGTGATGTTTGTGTCAAATTTGAATCTTCTGTCTGTCCGTATGTGTGTGTTTATTGGACGGCCATCTCGAAGTTGGTCATTCAGAGGAACCAGAGTATGTCTGTCTCCACGACAATCACTCCTAACTGTTGTTATGTCTCATCACCCCTCCTTGTCAGCGTGCCTGTGTGAGTTGTGTGTCCTGGACAGATGGATGATGTATTATGTAAAACAAAGTGATCCCAATAATGGCCTGTTAAGCTGTCTCCCCCCTCTCACCAGCACCACCATCACACACACATACACAGATACACAAAAACACACACTTTCACTCACATACGCTCCTACTCACACACACACATAGAGAGTCCCTAGACAGCCTGTCTGTAATCGAACTCTGGAGAGGCTCAGCAGTAACCACATCTATAACGCACCCGGGAGAGGGATGGAGGGAGATTGAAAGAAAGGCAAACTAGGACAGGAGCGCAGAGAGAAGGAGTGTGTGTGGGAGTGAGAGTGGAGGTGGTTCTCTTGTCTTAAGGTTACCCTCGGAAAGCATTTATGTTTCCGGGGGAGATGCAGAGAGGAAGGGAACGGCGGGTTGGATGGTGCTCGCTGAGGAGGAGTATTTTAATATGCTGTCCTTCGTTTTAGTGCCCACACATAAAAGTATAAATAGCATGCACACGTACGTATGCATAGGCCTCTGGTAGGTGCGGGGTGTTTGTGAGGAAGTGGGAAGGAGGGGGAAAAGGAAGATGAGAGGCCGTTGAATGATTAAACATCTCCAGCAACATGATGCAAATGATCCTTATTTGTACAAACTGGCTCAGGAAATATAATCGATGGCCGTAAGAAAGCAACCGTAGCACTGCAAAGTGTGTGGTAACTCATCTAAAACTGACTCAGAAACACACAAAAGTTCTGAAATTTTTCATTGCAGATTAATATTTGATGATAAACTTTGTTTTTATTCACTCGACAGCCTCAGGAACCAATGAGAATGAGGAGCGAGTGTTTCGAGAGAGGATCGGCCCTCGCCGCCGACAGGGTGCTGTCCGAAGACGCGTCCATCAAGTCAATGGACACAAGTTCATGGCCACCTACCTGAGACAACCAACCTACTGCTCACATTGCAGAGATTTTATCTGGTAGGCAACACACAAACACACACACGTCTGTCTGACCTAACTTACCTATTGTTCTGTTTCATTAAACCAACCTGGCTGAAATGCTGACTCCTCTATGTGTCATCTGATAGGGGCGTGCTGGGGAAGCAGGGATACCAGTGTCAGGGTGAGTACCTTTCTCTGGCGGATTCCGATTTCTCAAGTAACGCTGCGCATCATATATTATTTAAGCATGAGAACTGAAGAGGGATTACATGCTGCTGAATGACAGCTGTGATTTGGTCACAAGCCACCATCACCCAAAGCCACAGATGAACTTCATCACCCAACATCCTCTATAATACAAAATAGTACAGAAAATGCTCATGAACATTACTTCAATAGTACATTTTCCAAGCACGTTATTTTTTCTTCCATTGATGCAAACATCCTAAAGATTCAGCCTGACTAAGTATTTTCTTGCTGCCCGGCCCAGACTCACAAGGAATCACAATCATATTGGATGATTCTGCAGAACATGATGTACATCCAGCGCCAACGTTCAGTGCAGATACAGGAAGAAGTGTCGTTCACGTAGCATGGTGATAGGTAAGGGTTTGGTGGATGGGTGCACCCGATAAGCCTTTAAATGCATTCATCTGTTACTTCAGCTGGACTTTAACGCAGGACTGTTTTCAGTCTGAATGCCCACTAACAAATAATGTTGAAGATATATCGCAAACCTTGACCAACCAAGTACTTTCAGTTGTTTAAAGGCTTGTCTACACAGCAGGCGTTTCAGCCGTGTCTATTTTAATTAATACAGCTGTCACACAGGCTGCGCCACTGCTCACGTTTCACTCACGTTCTACAGGTAAAGCTGCGACCCAATGAGGATTTTCATTCTTTAAATGTATTTTCTTCAGTTTTACACCTGTGACTACAGTGATTGTGTGTTGGGATTGGAGTGCTGACCTACATTCAATACTGTACCTGAACGCATCCTGTGGAAACGCAGACAGAAGAATTAAAGCTGCTGCTGCTCTGCTGACGTGCTGCTCATGCTTCCCCTCCTGTGTAGACGTTGTGTTTCCTAAACCTCAATTTAGCCACATTGTAGTTGTCCTTGATATTGTAGAAATAACTAATTTGACGTTTGGCGTTGAAAGTAAACCAGGTTTTGCAGAATCATCAATCAATATTAGTTTTGTTTGGCGAGTGGGTTGTGATAGCTATATTTAATGTCATGATATAAAACTATAAATAATTCAGTGAGTTTTTGAAATTATTGATAACGATAATGAGTATCAATCTGATACCAGCACTCTTGTATTTTCTCAATTTAACCTCTGTAGTATTAAATGGGATCATTCAACTCTATATTTGTGAGGCTGCAACTACACAACACTTAAATGGAAACGTTTACACAGTCTTTTTAGGCTTTTAAAGATTTTAATTATATTGTTTAAGAAGGTTTAGATTGCATTATTGCATTTTAATATTGACATTTAAAGTGGGTCAGTCACATTTAGTCGATATCCGACCCCTTTGATAAGGTTAGTATTGGATATTAAATCAGTGTACTGAATTGATGCTTCACTGTGTGCAACAGTATTGCATCAGGATCACTGGAGAACATAGGGTTGCTTTTTAGGATATTATCACTTTTATTCCTCTAAACTGGGGATAACGTCACAAATTTGATGTCCCTCTACAGTCTACTGCACTAATTGTCATGCAAACTTGATTTGACTGAATTTAACAAGACATGTGAGTGCCTGATGTTGGTGCTGTGCTTCCAGTGTGTACGTGTGTCGTCCACAAGCGCTGCCACGAGCTCATCATCACCAAGTGTGCCGGGATGAAGAAGCAGGAGGACACACCTGAGGAGGTACACACACTCACATGCAAACATGAAAGTTCACACTGAGTATGTTGGATGTTTATGTCACATAAACATTTCCTCTTTAACGTTTATTACTGTTTATGGCATATTATACTCACATACAGACATGAACACACGCACACTGAATATGGTCAGAGAATCTCATTATTTAGGCCTTTCGTGAATAAATCCATGTTTCTTAAGGTAACATGTGTACACTGTGTACTTACACTTGAGCCACATACATTATTCCTCCGATAATGCCACGATGACCTCTTTGTAACACCGTGTGTGTTTGTGTTTGTGTGTGTGTCTCCCTCTGTAGGTGGGTTCACAGCGGTTCAGTGTTAACATGCCCCATAAGTTCAGTATCCACAACTACAAGGTCCCCACCTTCTGTGACCACTGTGGCTCCCTGCTGTGGGGCCTCATGAGGCAGGGCCTTCAGTGCAAAGGTGAGTTCATGTGCCGTGGGGGATTTACAGTGTGAGCGCAGGATACTTAGCAGGATCAAAACCTGAACAGATTTAAAAGAAATGTGCTGAAATGGTAGAACATGTAATAACATTAGCAGATACCGGAATTTCTTTTAAAGAATCTTTAAACATTTTGAGATGGTAATTTAAGAAAAATGTTGCAGTTTTCTCATGAAATAGTGCATAAAATTTGCCACTTGCATCCCATGAATATCTGTCATTAGGTGTTTAAACATTTTCTATAATTACAATAACATAACAATTTAAAGATGGAACATTTAGTCAATTCACCAATTTATTGTCAGAAAATGAATTCAACCTCCAGCTTCTCAAATGTAGGAATCACTCATAAAAAAGCAGTTTCCTATTTTCTTAAACATCATGCCTGTGTTCTAGTGGCTGGAATAAATGTATTTTAAAGTATTTAAATCTTTTATATATTTACGGACTTACCATAAGCGAGCAGGTAGGGTTTTACACTCTAAAGTCTATTGATTAACACCTGTTTGCTTTTGATCACACCTGTGACCTTCCAGCACAGTTTGATGTCTTCAGCTACTAGGTAACATTTTAAAAAGTCCAGTGTTTGTGTCAAAAAGCCTTCATGGGTTTAACCTCATGTGTTTTTGTTGTTTTGCAGTGTGTAAGATGAATGTGCACAGACGGTGTGAGACCAATGTAGCTCCTAACTGTGGCGTGGACGCCCGAGGAATCGCTAAGGTCCTGTCTGACCTGGGAGTCACGCCTGATAAGATCTCCAACACCGCACAGCGCAGGAGGAAGGTAATGAGCCTCTCACTGTGGCACTGCTCATTTAGTCCCTCACAAATAAAAGATATAAACTTTAGTAAGTTATTACATTTGAAACATGAGAGTAGGAAACACAGGATGAATCTTATTCTGCAGTTTAAACCAACAATTTCAATATTTGAGGGGGATTTGGACCTTTTCAAAATTGCTATTAGGTTTTCCTTTTCATTACTTTTCATTACTTTCACTACAGATGGTTTTGTTTTTAGATATATTGAATATCATTACTGGTGAGCTTTCATCCCTTTCCCCTCGAAATAATGAGAAACACCTGTCTAGAAGAAGCTGGTACCTGCCCATTTGGCCGTACATTCTGGGTCTTTCTGCATTTTTTCAGCATTTAGAAGCCAATTTATTATGACGGATACAAATAATATTTGAGACAGTACGATGTAAAGGTCTCCTGTTTGTCCGTTAATGTTGGAATAAGTGGCACAAATTCAGATCACACCAAGCCAACAACCTCTGTCCAGTGGTAACAAAATCCACCTACTAGCCCCTCTAAAGCCTCACTAATTATCATGCCATATCTTGTTTGTTTAATCTGCACAAAAAGTGTAAAAACAACAAGTTGCAGTGACTCCCTGGAGTCGTCACTGTGAGGTTGCCATGCAACCAGCAGAGACATATGGATATTGTGCGCTTTAGAGTTGATAGTCAGCAGATTTTGTTATCTTTTAAAGAGAGTCCGAGAGCTGTTTGCACTTGTTTCCAGTCTTTGTGCTAAGACAAGTTAGTCACATGTACTGTACCGACATGAGAGTGGTGTTGTGGGATCAAGGTTTTAGTTTGTATATTTCTGTGGATTCAACTGAGAAACTGTTTTTTTTTTGAGAGCGGCCCAAAGGAACGGCCATGTTTGTCTCTCCCTCTCTCCAGTTGACTCCAGGGCAGGACCCTCCCCAGTCTCCTCCTGAGCTCTCACAGACTGAGGAGAACAGCTTCAGCCAGCCAGCTGTCCCCACCTCCCCCTCACAGCAGGGTAACACTGAACACAACACACACACGCCATCAAAAAACACAAAATTGACACAAACAGGCGGACCTTTCAAAGCCCTTTGAGGAGCGTTCTTAGCTGCATGTGGTTTCAATGTGTTCATTTTACCAGTAAGAGGTAGTATTTCCATTTCAGTGATAATATTGTTCCTCCTTTTAAAAGAGAAGTTATTTTCCTTGTAGATATAAGACTAAACTGGAATTATCTAAGAATTATCCCCTACCGCCCACCACCATTTGGTTGTCTCAGTTAGTCATCATCCTCTGACACTTCGGAAGCAGAGAAATAAAAGTTAACTTTTTTCTTTGTGGAAGGATTCCCATTTTAGTTTTATCGAGCCAAACGTCGATGACAACAGCACCGGTCACTGCTGCTGTTTAATCACCCTGGTCAGAGATACTGTAACTGAATCATCCCAGGTTTTAACAGGAGGATGTGATAATCATTTTTTAAAGTTTACTGAAAAGTAATCAGCAACAAATAATGAGCAACATTTCTAAAAGAGAACTCTCTTTTTTGCATAACAAGCTGAACACTAACAGGAAAAAAAGACAGTCGGCCTGTTTTCACTGATGTCTGGTCTGCTTTTCCGATGACACCCACAGACTTGGCAGAGTTAGATCGCCTGCAGAATTCGCTGTCAATCGACCAGCAGGGACCCCAACACTCCTCCTCCTCCTCCTCTTCTTCCTCCTCCACCACCTCCTCTTCTTCCTCGTCCTCCTCCTCGGCAGGCAGGGAGAACGGACAGATCCAGAGGAGGAGCCTCAAGGACTTTAACTTTATCAAGGTTCTCGGCAAAGGCAGCTTCGGCAAGGTGCGACAACACAGGGGAGGCGTTTGAGGGGGATGTTTGTTTGTTTACTGCTCATTATGTTCATAATTGAAACAGGTTTTTTTGTTCTTTTAACACTCCGTCCATCAGGGTTCCCATTATTCATAAATATTGAATTATCAGGAGATGTCAGTGGATATCACAGACCAGAAAAGACCAGTTCACTTGTGAATTATGTTATTATGCTTTTAAGCTTTTTTAGTTTAAATTATGAAAATGCAGTTATGCTTAACATCAAAGCTGCACTAATCAAAATCTGATATAAACAGATTATCAAATGTACAATGTATAATCTAAAAGGAGTTGCTTGTAGTGACAGAAAACTTAATCTAAGAGAGTTATAGCATCTTTCAGCTAATTCTTTTGGTTTTATTTCACTCTTACTGCTCTCATTAGTGTTGTTTTTCTAGCAGCAGGCAGCTGTTTTCATCAAAAGATGTTCTCATAAACTGTAAAGTCTAAAGTGGAGACCAAAACAGCGCTTAAAGGACAGTAAATTTTGAAATTATGTCCACCAAATGGCTAAAAACAGCTCAGCTTTAAAGAGCGTCTATTTTAAACCACCATGAATATATTTTGCAACATAACCAAACGGAGCATTTCATCAGATGGTTTTCAGAATAAATTTTTCACTGGGCAGTCTTCTTTTTCCAATTATCATCAGTCTTGAGCAGCTTGGATATGAATAAATACAGTGACACATAGCAGTAATTTATAAAATATAAATTTATAAATATTCAGATTTTTGTCTCACATAAAGTGTGAAAAGGTTTTTTCTACACCATGTGTTGCAAATTAACATTTAAACATTCACAAGCTCTTTATCAACCTGTACTTCAAGAATCATGAATCAACAAAGAAGCCATGCTGATTGGAGAGCGCAGATAGTAAAGATCTGTTAACACTTTTTGTCTGGGTATTAGAAAAGCGTATTAGAAAAGCACCCAATTTATGCATTAATTTATAAGGAATTCACTCATTCCCTTCCTGTATTTTATCTCTTATCCAGGTGATGCTGGCGGAGCTGAAGGGGACGGAGGAGGTTTACGCCGTCAAAGTTTTGAAGAAGGACGTGATCCTGCAGGACGACGACGTGGACTGCACCATGACCGAGAAGCGCATCCTGGCCCTTGCCCGCCGACACCCCTACCTCACCCAGCTCTACTGCTGCTTCCAGACACGGGTATGACCTCCAGACAGCACACACACGTACAGATTTGATAGTTCATCTCGTTTTTTTTCTCCGTCTCATATCTCCTTCTCTCTCTCTCTCTTTCTCTGTAGGACCGTTTGTTTTTTGTAATGGAATATGTGAACGGAGGAGACCTGATGTTCCAGATTCAGCGATCCAGGAAGTTTGATGAGTCTCGCTCTCGTTTCTATGCTGCCGAAGTCACCTCAGCCCTCATGTTCCTGCACCGTAACGGGGTCATCTACAGGTAAATGCCCCCTTATTTTTTATGTTTTTCAACCAAAGACGCCACAAACTCTTTTAGGAAAAATGATTAAAAATAACTTTGCGCAAGAAATATCTAATAGATTCTTCATAATATTAATTTTCTGTTTTGTTTTACGGGGGAATCCTGAATAGAAAGTCCAGAGAAGTTGATCAATTAGTTGAAGAACTCAAGGACTGTTAGGGAATTTTACAAATTTTACAAATGGTTCTCTTACAGGGAACATACCAGAAGGTGTGTGACAACGTGTTTCACACTTTAATTGCATTACGTGGTGATTCTCAAGTTTTTTTTGACATTGCATGCTCACTTCTCCCAGCGAGCCCAACTGTTATGGAAACCAGATGGTGCTAATTCTCTCTCTCTCTCCGTCCTTCTCTCTCAGGGATCTGAAGCTCGATAACATCCTGTTGGATGCAGAGGGACACTGTAAGCTGGCAGACTTCGGCATGTGCAAAGAGGGCATCATGAACGGAGTGACCACCACCACTTTCTGCGGCACGCCTGACTACATCGCCCCTGAGGTGAGCTGAACTGTGATATATTCTCCCTTGGTTCCTCTGTAGATTACATGTGGGAAGTAACTAAGTACATTTACTCAGGTACTGTAGAAATGTTTTTTTTTAAACATGTCAACTTCTCATTAAGTCTGACCAGCTTGACAACACATTTGAACATAATCGAAAACATTTAATATTAGGATTCCTCTTTTCTCTTTTTTTCCCCCTATTTTCTTTTATTTCTAATTTTCCCTTCTTTCTTTTCCTTCATTCTTAGTTTTGTTTTTCAACAAGTCTGAACATTTTTTACAAATCCCTCAAATTGGAGATACAAAACTTTTTACCTAAAATAACTTAAATAACTTATACTTGCACATTTTACTGCTAACTTTTATTAACTTTTAGTAGATGAAATGTTTAATGCAGTTCTCTTTCTTGGAATGGATTTACCAGCACAATGTTGCTCCTTAGTAATTTTGGTTCTTCTGCCATTTAAGCTGTAAATGATGTTATGAATGTATGACTTGAGCTCTCTTTACCCGCTACCAAACTGTGATAAACATAGTAAGTTATTCAGTAAAATTTCAGTAGAGTTTTTGGTTTCTTATGCAAAGACATTGTTGTTAACTTGTAGCTGCTGGTTAGTCATCAGTGAACTGTGGACTGGGGCTCTATGGACTTTTATAATCAAGTCCTTTGCACCAGTGGACCGGTGTTGCTGTATTTTGCACAGGTGGAGGTTGGTGTTACTCCCCTCCATGTTGAACCTTGTCATGTTGTTGAATCCAGATCCTGCAGGAGCTGGAGTACGGAGCCTCTGTGGACTGGTGGGCCCTGGGGGTGCTAATGTACGAGATGATGGCCGGACAGCCTCCGTTCGAAGCCGATAATGAAGACGACTTGTTTGAGTCGATTCTCCACGACGACGTCCTCTACCCTGTGTGGCTCAGCAAAGAAGCTGTTTCTATCCTCAGAGCGGTACGTGTCGTCTGTCCATCGTGATACACCTCTTTCAACATTTTCTTTATTTGATTTTTAGAGTTTGAAGAGCTATTAAATTCTCTTGAAGTGTGCATCTCCTTTTCTTCAGAAGTGATTCGTGCTTGTGCTTGAAGGCGTCAGGCAAGATGAAGTATAGTTTAATTTTATCATAATTTAATTCAGTAGATCTTGTCCCAATCAGATGTTGTACTGTATGAAAGAAGCCTGGATCTTTCCGTGAAGAGGTATTTAGATAAAACCTTTCCGTCATTTATGTGATGGTTTGGGGGTCAAATGAAAGAATTAAAACTGGGCTGGATTTGTTTGAGAAGTGACGTCTTGGTTATACAGATTTATGTTAATGTATTACCATTACGTTTGAGAAAAGAGCTAAGCATCCAGTTTTCTGAAAAAATGAATATGCATCCATTTTTGAAAAACCTAGATAGTTGTTTGACAACATTTACCGCTCTTTTGACGGTATTTCCAGAATCATCAAAGACTCTCCTAAACATCTAGATGAAAAACGAATTCATCTGTTGCATGATAAAAACTATATTAAGCTTTTTTCTCAGTTTTTGGTTATGAATCCGTTATTTTGTTTGAAAATATAAAATAATACAAAAAAGTAACATCAACATGAATACCTTTTTGTTTATGCAACAAGTGTATTTTTTCATCCAGATCAGGTGGATTCTGGAAATAACTGGATTTTCCAAACATCACCATTTTTTGGTGTATTTATTTTTGTGGAAATCAGATGCTCAGCCCCCTGACTTGAATGTAATAGTAATACATGAGAGGCACAAACTGGGGTGAGGTTACATTTAACTTTTGCTTCAACACAGTTTTAAGGCTACATTTAAATGTTGAAATACAGTTGTTTAAATGCTGTTGAAACAGATGTCTAATAAGCTCAATTATCAGCCAGATGTGGCCAGGTTTTTCTTTTCACCTTCATATCAGCATGCTGCATTATGAAATGGGTGTGTGTCTGACCTCCAAAACTTTATTTAGATTTCAATCGCAAAAAGGTTTCATTCTAGTTTTTTTAGGGGTTTGTCATTGTCCTGTGTTTTTGGGGTCATTGATGTCGCACTATCATTCATGTTTCTATCCTCAGAGCTGCACACAAACAACACCAGTGCACTTAACGCCGAGGTGTTACGATTCACTTTGCTCTGATACTGAGAAGAATAAAAAAGTCAGTCAGAGAGGTCAAAGTAATGACAATGCGATCATAAAACCACAGTAGATCACAAAGTGCTCTTACAATACTGAACAGACTGCGGAACAAAAGAGACACAGCTTTCAGTCACAGTAAATAACACCAGCACTCTGCTGACCTGCTTCATCACTCTGCCACTACGCCTCTTTGTTTGTACCATCCACAGAGCCATTAATGCCTCGGCTCTATTATTAGCACTGAAATGCTTTTTTGCTCGTTCTGTTTCTGTCCTCGTTATTTTTATGGATGAAACCACAGCTAAAAGGGGGTGGTTTTCAGACAATAAAATTTCAAATCAAAAGTGTGTATTGTGTGTGTGTGCGTTTGTGTTTGTGTAGTTCATGACCAAGAACCCGGCCAAGCGTCTGGGCTGCGTGGTGAGCCAAGGCTGTGAGGAGGCCATCAAGACCCATGCCTTCTTCAGAGAGATCGACTGGGTCCTGCTGGAGCAGAGAAAAGTCAAACCACCCTTTAAACCCCGGATTGTAAGAAAAACACACACACACACACACACTCAACACACACATGCACAAGCACACACTAATGTACTTGTAGATGCGTGTATCCTACATTCAACGCAAAGTCTTTTGTTTCTTACTTTAAACTAAAAAACTCCCATCCAAAAATTGTTGTGTCCTGCTGTAAGAACAGTTATGTTTTCAAATTACTGTAAAACGAGGTCCTCTTGTGGTGAGAACAGCTCAGAAAATTCACGATGGAAAATAGAGGGAAATGCAAATAAGTCACTGATCATATAGCAGCGTCCCTCAAAATATATATATAATATATCTTTTCATTTTTGTGTTTTTTACTTCTCAAACACATTTTTAAAAGTCAAAATAAATTAAAGTAAAAGTAAAAAACCCAAATAATGAGCCCCTTTGTTTTGGCTTGTGACCCCTTAAGATGAGGCACTGTGTATTTGTATATTTCTTGTTACAGGTTTCGACGTCTTTGAGTTGTAAGCAGTTTAACCAAAGAGTCTTTTTAGCATGTAGCTTAGCATTTACCAGTAGCATTAGTGGAAAAGAGTCATAAAAGTAGTGAATTGACTGTCCGTTATACTGCTATATTTCCCTAATGTTTGCCAACATTGGCTTAAATTATCTAAGATACTGGTCATACCAGACCAAGTGAGGCTGTAGCAGCAAAACTCCTGAGTGTTGCATTGAACAACAGTGTCTTTTATTGCTTTTGAATTCAACTTTTCATCAGTAAGATGAACACTGTATTTTTTCTTCTCGCTTCAAATCATATTTTAGCTAATTTTAGGCTGTATTTGTTTTAGAAAAGTTCTTGTATGGCTGCTTTGTGCAAAGTTAAACACAGATGCATTCAAGAAATCACCTTATTTTGTTGAATAAAAGGGTTTTGTAGAGCTTAATGTCTGAGCAAGTAACTAAGTAACATTGTCCAGTATTTCACAATAAAATGCCAAAGCAAAAATAAGAGGAAAGTCTCAAAAAGAAATCATCTTAAACTAAATAAATATGAATAATTAATTGCTTCTGTGCTTTCCTGTCCTGTTAGACATTTTATGACCCCTGAGATTTATCTTGCAAACCTGTCAGGAGGTTCCCATCCTGTTGTAGAATGAGTTGCCACACGTGAAGGTAACAACATGCACAAGTGTGTTATCTTCACATAGAAGGCAGTAAGTCTCAGTGGTCAGAAGGTGTCGCTATAATGTCACTTTTAAAGAACTAGATTGTAGTGAAGTTTCTTCCTCTAACGTCCATACCCTCTGTGTGTGTGTGTGTGTGTGTGTGTGTGTGTGCCTCTGCAGAAGACCAAGCGAGATGTGAATAACTTTGACCAGGACTTCACCAAGGAGGACCCTGTGTTGACGCCCACAGACGAGGCCATCATCCGACAGATCAACCAGGAGGAGTTCAAAGACTTCTCCTACTGCGCCCCTGAGGAGACGCAGACCTAACACACACACACACACACACACACACACACACACACACGCACACAGTGATTCAGCAACACTAAACCTGGCGCGCATGTATGCACACATTGCTGACACTCATACATGTGTAGTACCATAAATCCCTTTACAAAACACACACAAACACACACACACACACACACACACACACACACACACACACTTTACTTTGAAGCTATTGGTTGTTGTTACTTTTGGAATATTCTTTACCTGCATTGTGTTGTTCTTGTTGCCTGGGTTTATTATGAATATAAATATGAATATGACTATGAATATAAATATGAATATACACACCAGCACATGCTCTCACACACATTCCCACACGCACACTTTTAATGCAGATTTATACACAAACACAAACTACAGTTTTACTTACACAAACACGCTCTTGCACACCTGCACAATGCTCAGACAACCAAACACACACATACACACTTACACTGCTTCTCTCCCCAGCACACAATATGGACTGTACAGTAGGTGCTGGGTGCAGAGGCCTGTATATAGCCTGTGTTGAGTGGCTGTATTGTGTTGGTATTGTCTGTTAGTAAAGGAGAGTCGTGGCGCATGGACAAGCCCCCTACCTGTGTTATTACTGTCCTTATTGTGGACCAGTTAGGGCCAAATACCCTTTGTGCAATACCCTGACTATCTATATATTTTACGGTTTTGTTTGTTCATGTGTTATTTTGGTCTTTTTTTCTCCTCAAAATGTGTGTTTTTTTAGTTGTTGTTGTTGGATTGTGCATGATTGCTCTCATCTTCCAACACACTCACTCTCTGTCATCCTTTTTTTTTTTTTTTTTCTGCGCATAAAGTGAATGTCGGGCTTACAAGTTACAGGCTATTAAACTAATTATGTGGAGCAGAGTGTTACAGACGGCCTGTGTAGCAGTTAAAAGCCCGATTTCCAGCTATTTCATCCATCTGCTTGTTTCAGAGTCCGTGTCTGTCCTACCGGCGTGAATGTGCTGGCCTGTAGGCGTTTTATTTGTCGTGAATGTACATTTTCGTATGTGTGAATGTGTGATTTTTTTTCTCCCTGTTGATGTGTGACTTTTTGTCTTCAGCATTTCTGTTTCTACAGTTACCATCAGTGTTTTCAGCTCCCCTTTCCTTCCCCTGTCCTCCAAAGCACCAATTCCCCTTTCCCACCTCCAGCAGCCGTCTCACTCAGCCAAAACCACTTGCTTTTCAGACTTTTGCTTTTTTCAAGAATGGCTTTTCTTTCTTATTGCTCTCTTTCTTTTTTTTATTATAATTATTATTATTATTGTAAAGTGTATTTGGAGGAAACCTTTGTGTATAATACTATAACTATTCTATCATAGGTCTGTTACAGCCGGGCAAAAAGAAATGTGGAAAACCAGCAGCTGAATTACCTCTCATTTCAAATCACACACACACACACACACACACACAAACAAAACACCACATACAGACTCTCTCCTTTGCCTCCTCCCTCTTTCTCTTACTCTCTTTCTTACAGACACACATGCACACACAGAGAAGGACTGTTGTCGCGAGTACTGTACAGTGATCTGAAGGCGAGCTGGTTGCTCTGTGTGCAGTAGAGTCGGTGTGTAGTGAAGCTTTGTGCACCCAGGGGTAGGGCTGTTCCTGGTCACACTATCTTACTCTGTGCCAAAATGTAGTGCAACAGCCAGGCTAGTCCTGTCTGGTCTGATTCCAATAAAACACTGAGCTGTCTACATCACTCCCAGATTCCTCTGTGTCATCTTTCCTTCCTTTTTCTGGTGTTTTTATCGATTCTCGCCTGCTGCTGTTCAGAGGCGGATCTATTCTGTGGGATGCTTTAAAATTTGTGTGAGAGAAGAAGAGAGGAGGGGGTGGAGTGGAGAGAAGGAGGAAGGGGAGGGGAGGGTGATGCTTTTCCTGGCCAGCTGACCTATCATCATGCTCAGTTTTGGAGGCCTGTAGGTGATGCATGCAGAGGGGAGAGGAGACACTCGCTGTTCAAGTCATCTGTGCTGCGGGGGTACACTTGCCTTGTGACATTTGGCACTACTAATTGCCTCCCTGATTAATTAGACTACCTGTGATGGTGCAAATTGTAGTGGGGAGATTCCCTGCAGTGCTGTGAACTCCTACTGCCACCATCTCCTTTTTTCTGAGTTCACCATGACTCTGGAAAGGGACGCCTGTTGGACGCGATGACAGCCGACAAGGAGAAAAGAAGGTAAAGCTGCATGTTGCTTTGTGAGACATTTTGATAACCATCTTCACAGTGTGTCTGATAAGTTTTTGATATGTTCCTTTTTTTGAAAAAGGACTTTGATTTAATTGTTTCTCTGGCACTTAGGTTAGTAACTGAGTTGATGTGGTGAGATCAGAGATGGTGTTGTGGCCACACTGGGCATCTTGAATCTTGACCACAATGCACTATTGTCCTTCCCCATCTTTTCATGATTGGAAGAGGAACTCCTCAGATATGTTAAAAGAAGTAAAAGTAATTAAACTGAATGGAAAATTACAAATCAAATCCCTGCAATCAAAATTTCAAGTCAAAATAAAAAAAGTTTTAGCAGTAAAATGAGGATGCTCATGAAAGCATGAAAACAACCCAAAATTGGAGATTTTTTAACTCACCCACATCATCTTAGTAAGTACAACATGCTTCCCTAAATGTTGAGAAATTCCCTACATCCTTTCAGTTAATGTCAATCAGTCACTGTGTTGTCAGACTGAAACATGACTGTTTTTCTGACTTCCTGCGAAGTTTTGGATGTTTTAGAGTTCTAACATTTTTTAACAACACTGTTTGTGTTTGATCCTCTTCAATTATTACTTTGGCTCAGTTGAATTTCTTATCTTGATTTAATAATTGAAACAGTACTCAGTAAATACAGCAAAAAGTTAAGTGGCAATTTCATCTTTGGTTTTATAATATTTCTCTAATCAACCTCTGCAGTGTGTGTATCCCTTCTATAGTCATATAGTGACATATAGTCTGTGTTAACGCTTTGTGACTTGTAACCTTATTGTACTTTTATTTCATAAAATACATGTAAATGTTATTAAGATGACTTGTCTCAGTGTTTTGTTTTCTTCCTGACCTCTGTCCTCTGCAGGGCGATCAGCCGTGACGCAGCCAGAAGGAGACGACGGGTGGAGTCTGATGTGTTTGGAGATTTATCTCGTCTCCTGCCGCTCCAACCCTCTGTCCGAGCTCACCTGGACAAGCCCTCGGTCATTCGCCTCACCCTCAGCTACATACGCATGCACACTCTGCTCAAAGGTACCAACAGTAATCGCACACACACACATTACACAAGTTGAAGGGGGACATCTAACAACATCCCAGGTTACTGCACTGGAAAAAGTATATTTCAGACAGTAAATATTTTATATATATATCGCTGTATATTTTTGCAATATTTAGATATGTAAAGAAACATACAGTTGAGGGCATCTGTCTGTAAAATGTAAGAAGAAGAAATGTGTTCTTTCCTGAGCCACTGACCACATTTATCGTAAATTACAAACAAAAATGTTTCCATTCAGAATATTAATATGCATATATTGACAACTAATAAAATAACAACCAAAAACAGATCATGTTATACTTTAAATAATGCAAACCAAAATGAAGTAAGTTAATATCCAATAACAAAAAAAAAAACTTCACTTAAGAGAGACCTACATGTAGAAACACTAGACATAGAGTTATTCTATGTAAGTTCTATGTAGCAAAGTATTCCGTAGTAACATTTAAATGTACTTTCTTGCAGAACGGTATTTTCTGCTTTAGAAACGAGATCAGTTTGTTGTGGTAAACTGTTGTCATATGACTGGTGGGTTTGAGATGGGTGTAATATGATAGTGATAATAACACCTGGAACACACACACACACACACACACACACATCCACAAGCATGAGTTAATCACTGACAAACCACATCCTTTTGTTCATAGTTCCCATGAATACTGAACCCACTAAAAATGGAGAATAGAAGAGAGTCATTTCCCATGAAAGGAACTATTTTTCACAGCAACTTTGTCAAAATAAAATAGTGGCACAATCAATAAAATCAGTTCCTTTCTTACGCTATTTCAGGCAACACTGGGTCAAAAGCAGAGGGCAGTCATGCAGGAAAATGTGGACAAGTGAAAGATGGAGAGGAAGGACAAGTGTGTGATGAGAAGAAAGAAACGGAGGATGCCGGGGCCTCGGACGACACAAACATGTACCTGAGGATCTTGGAGGGATTTGTGATGGTCCTGTCCACTGAGGGAGACATACTCTTCCTGTCTGACAACGTCAGCAAGTACATGGGCTTGACACAGGTACACACACACACACACACACACACACACACACACACACACACACACACACGTTTCTTTATGAGTCTTCTTTAAGTCATGTTATACATTTAGGATTCAGGATGAATATATATTTTGTGTTCTCTGACAGACAGAGCTGATGGGACACAATATTTTTGAGTTTACTCACCCTTGTGACCACGAAGAAATCAGAAATAATCTACGTCTAACAGCAGGTGTGTATGTGGTTGTGTGTGTGTGTGTGTGTGTGTGTGTGTGTGGAGTGCTGTCGGCATCAAGAGTTTACGTTCAGTCTGGCTTGTATATCCTGTGGTCGTGTGTTGTTTTTTGAGATCTCATACAGGTTTGAATAAGTTTATCCATGTAGCTTGTTAAATTGCTTGTTTTTTAGAGGAAGTTTGGTGCGGTGCAAAGAGGGACTTTGTCATGAGGATAAAAAGCGCTCTGACACACAGAGGAAGAAGCGCCAACCTCAAGTCGGCTACGTGGAAGGTTGGTGAGAAACAATACCACTTGAAACAAAAATTCACACTTTTGTGCTTCTCTTTAAAACATTCACAAACATCGTGACGCAGTAAAATGTTTCTGGTGATATTTATTTGTTGCGTTTTGATTCCACGCTCTGTGGTTTCAGGTTCTCCACTGTCAGGGCCGAGTGAAGATGTGTGTCGCCTCGTCAGTTTCCTGCCTGCTGCTAACCTGCCAGCCTCTGCCCCTCTCACACACACTCCTCAGCACACACACCTTCACCAGCCAGCACGGCATGGACATGAAGTTCACCTACTGTGACCAGAGGTGATTTACACAAATGTATACACACACACTTGACGGCGCACACACACACACACACACACACACACACACACACACACACACACAGTGAGTTAGTATTTATTTAAAAGCTTTATGTTTTATTAGTACTAATTTCATATTAAATGAAATTGAAAAATAATTAAAAAACCCAAGTAGAAGTAGTGTTACTCTGCTCATGTTTTACTTCAACACAGTGGTGTAAGGATGTGTTTTAGAGTACAAAGTGTAATTTGAAAAGCGCTCAGAGTTAAGTGCATACTGTATGACTTTTATTTTCCATGTCGTGTAATAAGACGGAGTTGTAATTTCATTTTGCAATGTGGTACGTTCTGAAACTATTCAAAAAAAAAGGAAGGAAGATTATTAAACTGTAAGCCCATCCCCTTTGATTCAGCAAATATGCTGCACTGATATTTCTTCTGCTGTTTTTTTATATAAAATACATATTTATAACACAAAGAAGCATATTTGGTCTCAAATATGATTATTTCCTATTGTTGGCACCTTGTAAACCTCCCCGAACCATTACAAATTCATGAGGTGCTGCCAGACATTATTCAAACCCACAGATTTTTATTTTAAATGCTAGTATGGAGCTCAAAGTTTCCAATGTTATCAAATATGTCGGGCTGAATATTGGGGAAAATGTGTATAAAATGATGCACAAAACATCCAGAATGATTCCATTTGATAGAATGATGCAGCCATTAAAATGGGTATTGAGGGTGAATTTTTCTTTCAGTGTGAGCATCATAGCTTCTGTGAAAAACAAGGTGACAAAGAATATGTGTTACTGTGAGT
Organism: Lateolabrax maculatus; assembly: GCA_031216445.1. Classification (NCBI taxonomy): domain Eukaryota; kingdom Metazoa; phylum Chordata; class Actinopteri; order Acropomatiformes; family Lateolabracidae; genus Lateolabrax; species Lateolabrax maculatus. The sequence goes on along the minus strand of CM062200.1, from coordinate 6,355,160 downwards.
GTGAAATAACATGATTTTAACATCCTTAAAGCTACTGAATGGGAAACTGGATTTTAAGGGTTAATTTAGCATGACAAAGATGAAAAAAATCATTCAGAACTATAACTGCTGCTTTGTTCCCTTTTCACCTTCCCCTTTTTTTTAAAGTTTTAGTCTCTACAATGGCATAATATTAGTGAACCTTAAACTTGCTTGTTTCTGCTGCTGAATAATGGTAGTTCAATGTGCTTTTATTAGGTCATTGTAAAGAGCTTACACAATAATCAGCATATTTGATGACCAGGACAAACAAAAACTACTTCATTAACATGTACTTGGATGACGCTTAAAGACTAAAGAGTATTTTGTAATACAAATTTATATTGTTTCTGGCTTGTGTTTTTGCAGAGTGACCTTGCTTTTAGGTTACAGCCCTGGGGAGCTGCTGGGCCGTTCCATCTATGATCTCTGTCACACACTGGACACAAACTGTTTGACCAAGAATCATCTGAACTGTAAGTAGTGATGCACACAGACACACGCACACACACACACACACACACACACTTAAAACACCTGTAAACATCTAATTTCCCCTCTCTCCTTCTCTCTGCAGTGTGTCTGAAGAGTCAGTCAGTCAGCGGTCAGTACAGGATGCTGGTGAAAGGTGGAGGTTACGTCTGGGTGGAGAGTCACAGTGCCGTCATCCCCAGCGTCCGGCCTTCAAAGTCCAGGCCCGGCGCCCACCAGCCGCTCTGCATCCTCTGTGTCACTTATGTCCTCAGGTGTGTGTAATGTAACTTTGACAATAACTTATACGATTTTTACTGTTACTGATTACCAACCTCCAAGCAGGTTTCAAGCGTCTGCAAGTTGATTTTCATTCCATATAGAGATTAAACACATTCAATGTTTGTGTAAACGGCAGCATAGGAAGCTAATAACTTATGGTGTGCAACTTCTGATTATTTTCATTATGCATTAATCTGTTGATTATGTTTTTTCACATCACTTGTTTAATGGTTGAAAGTAAAAAAAAACTGTTAAAGTTAAAGGACTAAGTTTGGTCCTTTAAATTAAGTCCCAGAAACTAACAGCACTGAAGCTGTTTCGAGGCTTTATAGTGAATCCCATAAAGGTAGCCTGTTTGTTTAGTACATTCAGAGTATTATTAATTATGAATGGTTTGTATGCATGTGTGTGTCTCACAGTGGAGTGGAGAAGCCGTCCCTGCAGCTCTCTTTGGACCAGACTGTCCACAGATATTTGAGCTGAAACTGGAGTCTGAAGAACCTTCATCTTTTAAAGAAACAATCTTCTCTACCTCCATCTGTGAATTACTATCAGTTATTTTCATTTATCAAACTTTTCTTTAAAATAAAACTTTTTAGTTCAAAACGACTTGCTGTGTGTTTGTGTCAACTGCTGATTGTCTCTGAGGTCACAACTTAATGTATGGTATGTATAGCTTCAAATATTTGAGCGGTCAGAAGTGTTGATTACCACCAGACAACTAAACCAAACCCTGCGAAAATATTGTTTATTTTAAGCAGTAATTGTTGTAATATCAGATAAATCTTGACAGTTCACAAAAGCTGTTCTTTTACTTCACAGTTTTGTCATACTGTTTTGCATAATCATCCCGTTCGCACGACTTCTGTTTGCCTAAAAGTAAAGCTGGAAGCTTTAGGTATAAATTGTGGTTGACAGACAGTTGGTGGGGCGTAGTGAGAGTTGAAATTTGTTGATGAAAGCAGGCAGTTTGACTTCTTCTTGACCTCTCTGGGCCTGACCTTACTTCCTATGGGGTTTCCTTCTGGGCCACCTGACACGTGGGTTGACATCTGACTGTCAAGCTTAGACATAATGTACAGTGCGCACACACAAACACACACACACACACACACACACACACACACACACACACACACACACAGAGAGAGAGAGTATATATAGAGAGATATGCATTGTGCTGATGAGGAGATGTGTGCAGTCGCAAGTCAAAGCCACAGCTTCCTGAATAGAGACACACGATAGGAAAGTTCTCGTGGGAACTTTTTCAACTTTTTACCTCTCAGCCTTTAAATTCACAACACACACACACACACACACACACACACACACACACACAAGCACACACAAACTGACAGACTTCATTAGTTGTCAACAGACTATTTTAAGTTCTGTTCAACTGAGTTTACTGGTATGAAAAAGATTTCAAATGCAAAATTGGAAAATACAACATGACAATAATCACACACAAAAAGGACAAAAGCACCTCTACAGAATATATAGCGTAATACATTTACTCAAGTGTGAGGTACTTTACTTGAGTATTTCTATTTAATGCTACTTTTTACTTCTTCACTACGTTTCAGAGAGAAATATTGCACTTTTTACTTCACTACATTTATTTGATAATTACTGATGCAAAGTACTTTACAGAGGAAGATTTCACATCCAAAACATATGATGACCTCCTAAAGTATGATGCACTGTTATAGATTCAACTGTCCGGTCTGAAACGCTACTCACACATCATTAAAGGTAATCCAGTCATATAATATATAACAGTATAAGACTCACAGGAACATCTTGGAGCTATGAGTAGTTTCACTTTTGATACATCTCATCATTTTTAAGTAAATTTTGATGAAAAGATAAACATATGAATCCTTCCTCTATCACTAATACATAGTGATCTAAATGCTGTTAAAATGACTGTAATATGTCACTTGGACAAGTAGAAAAATTTTAATTTTTCAACTGAATTCAGCATATTTTTAACTTTAACAACTTGTGACCTGCAAATCACCAAATCAAAACTTACTGATGTATTTACAACAAGAACAACTACTTTGCTTTTCTGATGTGCAACATTTAGACATATCTGTTTGTTCTGTTATTTCTTTGGATGTTTTGTTTTTATGTGCATATTTTATGGTGACTAGGGTCTTTGGTAAAATGAGCCATTTGGCTAGTTACAAATTTACAGTAATTTTTATTTAAGGATCGTGACACCCGAAATTACAATAAACATAATTTCTCACCTCGACTGACATCTAGTCACAGAGAGTTTGGAAACATCTGTTTGGGAGATTTTTGCCAACACTCCAATACAATGGAGGTGAATGTAATTTTATTTGGTTACTCTGGATAATCCACAGACCTCATTGTCTACGGTTGTTTCTTTGGTAGAAAGTTGGCAAATAAATCTAAATCTGTGGCACAATATAGATAATATTTGCTGAGTTTGGTATGAAAGCTGTGGACCTCAGTGGATTTGGATTCTCACACTGATGCAGTCACACTACAGCATGACAGGAAAGACTCTGGCTCCATCTTGTGTTTAACTGTAGTCAGTAAACCAAGGCGGCCATATTCCTTGCCTGGGCTTTGTTTAGGACAGTGTTACCCACTGTATGTCCCACCAGCAGTCACCATGCAGGCTGATGGAAAAACGTTTCTGTATATAGTTTTTCTTAACATATATTGATAACACACATTTCCCTATACTGAGTTCATGTCTTTACTGACGTGCAGCTCAGCACAACAGTTAATATCACATCCAAAATCTACTAATGCATCCAAAACACATGTCAGAATGATCTCTTGTACCAGAACAAGACAACATTTGTCCGCCGACAGAAACACTTTGTCACTCATTACACAATGACCTTAAAAACCACTAACAACAGGTAGCATTGCAACATGCATCACTAATGTCTTTTGAGTGTGCTGAATGTCTCATCTTGTATCCAACCGCGTGACCATCTACATTTTGATTCATTCATTAAGTCTCAGTTGTATTTTTGCCTGTACTTGGCCAAGGAAAGTGACACGAGGTTTGCAGAAAGAAAAAGAAAACACTTAGGAAACAGTTTTTTGTCCTCTGTGTTCAAAGCGCTTCTTCATTAGCTTGGCTCTAGGAAGACTTTTTCAACATGTTGGATTCTGGGTGGTTGGTGACCATGCCGGTTTTCAAGGTGACCCTGGGCGGTTGTTGGGGGAATTTGTGTCCCTGCATGTTGTTTCAGAAGCTGATCGCTCCGGTATGACCCAGTCTGAGGCTCAAGGGGGCGGAGGCAAGAGGTGGAGGAGGTCATGGTGGTGGGTTGAGGGGTTTAATTTTATACTACCATGAGCTACCATTTTAAAGGAGGAGCCAACATGAGCAGACTCGGACAACCAACTTTCACAACCGGCTCACACAGACAGGAAGACAATCCCAGTTCCTCCAAACTGTCACGCATTTCCAGTGAAAGCACCATGTGACCCGACTGAACGGGCCCTTGTTTAACCCCCCCCTTATCCCCTCTTTTGACCCTCCTCCCCCAGTCACACCCCTATGGTTGGGTGGGTGTTGTCAAGCTGTCAGCCAATGACATGACAGTGCTCACCCTTTGAAACACAACCATGATAAATCAGTGTGTGTCAGTGCAGGAAAACACAGTGAGACAGACGGGATGACATGATTAAATATAAACAGAAGGTACACAAACAGGGAAATACTGGTGGGGTGATGAAGGATAAAGTGTGTACTAATAATCAAAGGCAATAAAGTACAACTTTAATATGCAGCTATTTTTATTAATTACTGATTGTCTTTTATTGGTTATTGTTTTATTGTGGAATAAATAAAAGAGCTTCTCTAGATTTTAAAAAAGTCGAAAAGACAGAGTTGAACTGAACGGACCTCTGGTGCATTTGAGTTCACAGTTCAAAGTTCTTCATGTGATCCTTTAAAGAACCTCATGAAGAATTTTTGCAATATGCATTTTCAGATATTATGTTCCCACTCTCTCTCTCTCTTTCTGCCTTTTTTCTATGAAAGTAAGGTTGTGCAGCTTCATCTCAGCGTGCGATCAGGATATCAGCTTTTACGAGACAATAAAGCTGTACGGCCTTTTTGTACACAGAACAATGAAGAGATACGCACTCATTATCATTATTGCATTAGCAATAGTGAAAACAGTGCCTTGACTTTGTGCCGGTTGCAACATGTTTACTATTAATTACTTTGTCCAACTGACATCACAGAACATTTCGATTTACAGCCCGACCAATCAAATCTGCACCAAACCTGTGTGGACTTATACACCTGAAAGAGCCATAATTAAATTTGCTTTTCACCTTGTGTAATCATATGTTTGTGCCACTGTTTAGGTGTATTTGTACCTGCACCCGGGGCATGATCTAATCTTATCTTCTGTGCAGAGTCCACAGGTGTAAGCCCAGGTCAGGGCCTTCATTCAGACGAGCTCAGCACTAAGATTGTTGCTTTGTGCCATGTAGAGTGGCAGACAATGTTCGCACACATACATGTTCCTGTGTATGTGTGAAATAATGTGAACACGCAATGAACGCAGTGTTACATAAGAGCCACTTAGCGCCACTTTGGCTTAGCTGTTCTCAGACAATAGCAGCAGATGCACTGCCATAAACATATAACAAGCACAAAAATGGTCACTGTTTCAAGGGGAGGTTGTGCATGCTCTTCCCAAAGAGTTAAAACCATATCTGAACAAGAATGTATCAATTTGAAAAACTGCATTGTGGCAGATATTTACTGATCCTACTGTGTCGAGATAGTACAGCTGAGGTTGATGGGAATGTCATTAGTTTTGCAGGGATTTTTTCATAAACCAAAGTATTACACATTGTGCAAGTTATTATTTTAACTTGATAATGACGTTAGGGCGAGGGAGTCACCACAGTCATTAGGATACATCCTCTGGGGACCAGAAATGTCCGTACAGGGTTCCATGCAAATCCATCCAGTAGTTATTGAGATATTTAAGTCTGGACTAATTGACCGACTCTGCCATCTCCAGAGCCCTGCCGCTATCGTGGCTAAAAATCTCTGCTGATTGGCTGATCTGCAGGCTGTACCCATGACACCTGAGTCAAGAAGCCTGTAAAAATCATGTTGAGCAACCTGGTGGTGCCATCGCAGCTCAGTAAAAACCACTCACCCTCGACTCGCCTTCACACACACACACACACACACACGCACACACATGCCCACATTGAATTTCGGCCAGTGCGTTCTGCCTCTTTTGCTCTCCACACGGACTGTTTACCTGCATGCAACCAATGCCTTATCAAATGTGATTGGTCAATACTACTTGGACTACAGACGGACTACAAACAGAAACCATAACGCTTCTGATACCAAAGTCTTGGTCCTTTGCCTACATATTCTGCATTCATATGCAGATATCTGTTTATAGAGATTAGCTCGCCAGTAAAATGACAATTGTAGCGTTTGTATTAAATAGTGTAGGTCTTAGGCCTTAGCTGGTCACCTCCTGATGGCTCATTTAAATTTCCAGTCGGCTCTCAGCAACATTAGTTTTTGAAGGCCAATACCAATGTTTTTCAATGGAAATAGTCAATTGTCAATAATTTCTTTTGATAGTAAAAATGCCAATTTCCATGTAAAAGATTACAAAGAGTCTTTTATTTTTAGCCAAACTGCAGACGTGGCTTTAGGGGTGGCAATATTGTTCTGTATGTCAGTTGGTCCACCATTTTGGTTCAGCCGGAAATATTTGCAACAAACGTTGGATGGATTGAGTTTTTTTTCACTTATCCAGTAAAATATCTCAACATCTACTTCATACTCACAAACTGTACATCACCAGACAAACCCTGTCATTAATTGTAGCCGCACATGACGCTTGTTAATGACTGAAGCAAACACAATGGGCCTTTTCAACATGTCCCACCTGACTCTCGCTCTCTCTCTCTTCCCTCTTGGCTGTGTCACTCACTCAACAGCTCAGGGAACTGCTGATGACAGCAGGCCTCACACAGATCCTTTGAACAAACCACAAAGTACAAAACGGTAACGCTGTGGTCGCTGTACAAAGGCTAATGAATGACCAAGCTGATGCACTTTATATCTACCAGCTTATGTTCCTACAAACTTGAAATATGAAATATTGATATTGATTGATTCACCTCAACATATTCTAATCTACTCAGTTTATTTTATATTTTTATTTTCATGTGTCCTTCAGGTGGTCGTTTGGTCAGAAAGTAATTCTAGTCTCATGTCTTCCTGGGAAATTACTAGTTGTAAAGAAAACCAGTTGAAACAAAAAGAAAATAATTGCTGTAGGGAAATAAGGCTACTCTTCTGAATTTTCCTTGAATTTTTGTATTTTATCGTAACTAAATTAAAAATTCAGACTGGTAAGTATGCCATGGATGTTTTAAAGGACTAGTTTGACATTTTGGTGGACATGCTTATTCGCTTTTTGCTTACACCCCTAAAGTTCACTAATTAACACATTATATATACATAAAAAAAACAAAGTGTAAAAACAAGATGTGGTTTTGAACTGGACTATTTCTTGGCCGGGTGCAGTGACTTCCTGCCTTTGTTCAGAGCCAGGCTAGCTGTTTCCACCTGTTTCCAGTCTTTATGCTAAGCTAAGCTAATTGCCTGTAGCGCCCGTGGCTTCATATTTACTGTACAGACATGAGAGTTGTATTGATCCTCTCATTTAGCGTATTTTTACAAAATGTTGAACCATGAATTTAAAGTGCGCTGGTTTTGTAAATCAGATGACCGAAATGACCACAGGGTATCAGAATCGTTTTACAATACAGGGCTGCACAATTAAATATAAGATGAAGCCCCTTCACGCACAAAGATCATACAGACAATAAACACAATTAAATTTAGAACTGAAGAGGATAAAATACAGTATAGTTATTTCTATGCATAAATACATGTACACGTATATATCTAGGAAATTCTTCTAATTCTTAATAATAATAATTAATAATAGGCATTTTGTGTTATTTAAGGATCATATGGTCAAAAATGGGTGTTTTCTCTTACAATGCATTCAACCATTATTAATCATGAGCATATTAAACATATATAAATGTTTTGCCAGAACATCGCTGTCTGCAGAATAAACACATTATATCATTTGACTTTTTTTTTTCTTTTCAATAAATCACTGGCGACAGCTCGGGAGCGCGCGCTGTCAAATGCTCCGCACGGGCGCGGGCATCCTCCTCTTCCTCCTTCCAGAGGAGGAAGAGGAGGAGGAGGAGGAGGAGGAGGACACCGCCCCCCCCCCCCCCACCGGCTCTCCTTGTGCTCGCGCTTCCTTTTAAAGCAAACGGAGACACGGTGCCGTCCCCCACTCGGCCAGAGGACGGGACACGGTGCGGAGTCGCTCATCTAACCCCCCTTTTTCTTTCCTGTCGTCGCCCCCTCCATCGTCCTCGTCGTCGTTTTGTTTTTTAATTTTTAAATTTATTTTTGAATCAGTTCGTTTAACGGTTAACGGCTCCAGTCATGTATCGGTATTTCGGGGAGCTGCTGAGTCGCTCCGCGGGCAGCGCCCTGGCCTCGGGGTGCGTGGACTCGGCTCTCCCGGCGTCCTCGTCCCTGATGCGGGTCCGCCGCTACGCCGACGCGGCGGACCAGCCCGACGACCCCAACTTCTTCCGCATGGTGGAGGGCTTCTTCGACCGCGGCGCCGCCATCGTGGAGGACAAGCTGGTGGAGGACCTGAAGACCCGGGAGAGCCCCGAGCAGAAGAGGAACCGTGTGCGGGGCATCCTGCGCATCATCAAGCCCTGCAACCACGTCCTGAGCGTGTCCTTCCCCATCAAGAGGGACAACGGAGAGTGGGAGGTGATAGAGGGGTACCGAGCCCAGCACAGCCAGCACAGGACGCCCTGCAAAGGGGGTAAGAACCGAGACAAATACCCCCCCCCCCCCCCCCCCCTCGACCGGCCCCCATGACAGCTACATGTAGCCAGCTACTTTAGCATTATTAGGTGGCGGAGATATTCGCTATTTAAAAAGCACAAAACAGGAAGCAGCTGCGGCCGACACCTGCAGAGAGTTACTGTAGTTCACCTTTACAAAGCCGTGCGGGTTAACTACACTTGTTTGTGTTTGTGTTTGTGTTTGTGTTGCAGCTGCTCGTTTGCTTCCTGTAGCTCGCGGCTGCTCGCCCGAGACTTCCCGTGCAGTCTGCAGTGACCTTCCTGCTCACCTGTCTAAAGTTACCCTAGTTTAACAGCACGCCGGTCTTTCATGTGCAGTAGTTTTGCCCTCGTCTCGCAATCCTCTGGTCTGATCCGGTTCAGAACCGGATGGAGGCACTAGGTCATTTGTTGTTTTCACTGATCTTACTCTTCAGAAGTGTGATGCAGGTGTCTTTGCTTTTCAGGCCTGGGTCATTTCCACATGAGCTGCACAAAAAAAGAGTTATTGATGATGTTATGATCTGTCAGGTGAATCATAAACTCAGGCAGGTGTCAAAAGCCGGACGAATACACACAACGTGGCCCTCATTCATTCATTCATTCTGTAGACAAATACTGAAATTCACTGCCTTAAACGAGCTTTACGTGCAAATGTGTCGGCACTGGGCGAAGCATGATATAATATGTGCTCTGGTTCAAGGTTCAAAGCAGAGGCATTATGGGCTACTGCTGCAGTGCACTGTGGGTAGCTTGTGATGTATAGGAAGAAAGCAGGCGTGCGATCTGGGGAGGGGGGTGGTTGTGTTTCCTGGCACTCCTATTTGTCAGCAGTGTGACAGGTGGGGGAGGGCGCCGTGGAGAGGAGGCATTCTCGGTAGAAAAAGACATGCCATTCAGTCAAAAGGCATGTTTGAATGCTGTGGAGAGTGGACGTTGGCCTGCTATTAACACTATGAAACCTTCCCTCTGTATCTGCTTAATGTTTATCAGTAAACTGTCTGAGAAGCTGAGTCAGATTGTTTCATTTATGGCACCCAGATAAAAGGTCGATTACAGATTTCTCCCCCAAACCGCTATGGATCAGTGTGCCAATTATGAATTTCCAGGCTGTACGGTCAGTTATCAGTGAGATGATCACTCAGAGAAGCCATAAAGGTAAAATCAATAACATTAAAAGAGCCTCTATGCATCTCATAAAAGCCTGAGAAGCGCCAAGCATCACCCAGATCCAAAACTAAATCAAAACCCAGCTTGGCATTAATCGTCCTCTACAGTGGTAGTTTCACTAAATATCTTCCCCGCTCTCTCATGATGCCTTATCCAGATCCAAGGTACAGTTTACCAATGGTCACAATGATAGGGCACACAAATCAAAGCCAGGGTTAGCTTTTGATTCATTCAGATTTAGTGGCACAAAACAAGTGGAAATGTTGCCAGTGTGTCTATGGTAGTGGCCCCTTAAACAAACCTGATTGTTCCTTAATGCCAAACTCCTGAATAATAAGGGTGGGATAGGAGTAAGTGGGTTTAATCATTGATATAGTGCATGGACCCTTGGCCATGTTCAGATCAAAGTGCAAAGGCTGTTTTTGTGCTTGCATGTGGTGCTCATTCACCCCTGTTTTCAGAGCCACACAGAGCGACAGCTGCTGGGCTGGACCACACTGCTCTCTACTGACTACTGAGTGAGCGTCTTTGCTCAGTGTGTTGTCTGTGTATGTAAGTTGTCCTGTTGCTAAGTAGAACAAACCACTGAAGTTTTGTTTGGTCTGCAAAATGTTCAACATCCTTCTTCTTTCTGTACAGAAGTGAAATAAAACTGGGGGATATTTTATGTCGCTGTTGTCACATGGAAATCATAAGGGAAGCAGTCTGTCAAAGTTGCATAGATGCAGAGGGACACTTCATACTGTATGAAAGTTAAAAGCCACATGCCTTTTTATAAATCTTTGTCTCCAGAAATGCCACTACCGTTAGTACAGCTTCTAATAGCATGAATAATTATATTTTCATTAAAATACCACTCTTTAAAATGACTTCGAAACTATTATGTGTGCACTAAAGAATGGAGAGGAAAAAAAAGAGAAGAAACAATTATTACAAAAGGAAAAATATCACAATAGGGAAAATGCACTGAATAGTTGATGATTTAAACCAAACACACAAAAAACGTGTTTAGATGTGTGTTGGTTGCTTTAGACCCGAAGCTCTGAAGCAGAAAGCTCTATCATGTTGGGCCTTTTGGCCTTTAGACTGTAGAAATTAAACAGGCCTGACTGTTGCAGGAATGCTGAATTTTAGCGTGGGCTCGGTTTATTTCCAAAAAATCTGCCCTCCATTTCAGAGGAATGTGTTTACAGTATGTTTTGGATCTGGTTGCTGTGGTGAGCTGTTGGTTGGGTGGATAAATGGATGGTTGGATGGGAAAGCGAGGCAGGCTTTTTTTTTCCCCCTTTTTTTTAATTTGATCAGTGAGCTCAAGATTGTCCTGTGTCTGCTCGAGGTAACTCAGCTGATCTTTGGATGAGTGGAAATAAAAGAGAGAGGGAACCATAGCAGCACTTTGAAAGATGAAGGTTTATTTTGAGAGGTTTGGTCTTTTCCGCTAAGTGCGATTAATGCAAATGGAAGTAGGTAGGCCAAAATTATGTAATTTAGTGGCACTTAAAGATGACATCATAGTGGGTGGGCTTTTATTTCTGCTTCCTGTGTTTTTGCTCGGAGTCGAACACACGAAAATAGCCACACGTAGTGTTTTTGTCCCCAGAAAGCAGGCTGCCGTCTCCTCTTTGTGCCGTTAGCCCTTGGGTTTCTCTGTGTAACTCCAGATGAGCTATATTTGGTACTGCCGGACAGTCTCACTGTGCCAATGAGATGGACTAGCGTGACTTGGGAAGCCTGGCTGTATGATCTCATAACGCCGCGCACAGGCTGGCCTACATATGTTACTGTGGCGACTGTAGTAAATCCCTGACAACAGGAAGGAATGACTGCAGCTCGAGGGCTGGGTTCAGAATGGAGGGCTGGGATTGGTTAATTTGGCCTCCGTCCGCCCATTGCTGCTACCGTGACTACCAAACGCACTAGAGACAGTGTAGTTTAATGATTTCCTCATGTTGAAGTCTGAACACTTAATCAATATACAAGCCACCTGAACTCTTAAACTAGTATATACAACTGTCAAAATACAGTACACGTTAATTTTGGTGAAACATTGTAGAAATGTGTTTAGTTTTTGTCATACAAAAAAAATCTATTTCGACATGGAAACATTTCCAGTTTTTTCTACATACGGTGGCCGTGTTTTAAACTTGTGTGTGTTTCCCCCAGGTATCCGTTACAGTACAGATGTGTCTGTGGATGAGGTCAAAGCCCTGGCCTCTCTGATGACCTACAAGTGTGCCGTTGTCGGTAAGTACTAAAGTCTTCCACAAAGCCTCCTGCTGGTTATCCCCTGATCTCCACATTCACATTAATACAGTTTGTCTCACAAAGTTCTTGTCATTCATCCAGCTTATATTTAATGTTCAAAAGTAGCAGGGAAGGGCTTTTGATTACAAGTATGTGAATGTTCCTGTGGTTTTTAAGCTGTATTATTCTTCTCCAGATGTGCCATTTGGGGGAGCCAAAGCTGGAGTCAAGATCAACACCAAGAATTACTCTGTAAGCCTTTTTATAATGTCGATCCTCTTCCCCCACACTCGCATGCACATGCAGAGATGCACAGACGTGCTATTATACTTATAGGATGGCAACAAGCACTTTGATGAACACTTAACATTCACAAGGCTGGCAGTTGTTGGAGGGATATCAGTTTTCCTGAGATCCTTTGTCTCTTTCTCACATCCATACAAAAACAGAGGATGATTCAATCACACTAGAATGCAGAGGGTGGGGTTGCTGGTCTTATCCTTTCATTTTGTATTTCTTCATTAATGAGAAGACCTAATGATTAAGGGAGAGAACAGGAGATGCTTGTTTGCATTCATCTGTTAAAGCAGAGACTCAAATGTGACTTTGTATCAGATTAAAGTTTAGTTTAAAGGCTAAAGGGAGTTAATTTAGTTAATTTATGTCATTCTTTTAATTCACTAATGGTGCCTGCCCTGCCTTTTTTGGGTTATGGATAGGAATTTACTTTTAATTGTACTTTTTAATTTTGTGTTGTTTCTGATCTTGTGCTGCTGCAACAGCAGAATTTCCCTGCTGGGGATCAATAAAGGCTTATCTTATCTTATCTTATCTATTATATTGATGGATACTGTGAAAAAGATGTTGCCTCTGAGCTCAAGGTTAACTGGAAGGAACCCCCCTCAATGTCAAAATCCCTGAAGCAACTTTCTTAATATGAAATGGAAACTATTTCTCTACTTAAACGAGGCACAGTTTGGATTGGATAATAATGCACGTGTCCCTCTCTTTTGCAGGATAATGAGCTGGAGAAAATTACCAGGAGATTCACTATTGAGCTCGCCAAGAAGGGTTTTATTGGTGAGTTTTTGTGTGTGAGTGTGTGAATTTAAACAGTTGTTTAAAATAAACTGTTAATTACTGCAAAATGTCAAAAGCAATTTTAGAACCTGTTTTTGAGTATTTGTTTGTTGCACTGCTTGGGATTTGGGGCGCGACAGTGTTCTTGTGGTTATTGGACTCAGTTACAATGGCTGTGGTGGTGAGAGGTGAATGTTTCCACCCAGAGAAGTAAACATTTCCGGTCATCCAGTGCTGTTTATTCAGGTCCGGGTAGCTCAGGGTGTGCCCGTGTCAACTGATTAATTATGGGGAAAAATAAGCAGGGGATTTAGATAAAAGTTCAACTTGAACCTAATAGGCCACACACACACACACACACACACACACACACACACACACACACTGGTTCAGCTGGTTAACAGCCCCTATATAGCCAGTTTGTTAACCCATGCCTGGATGCATGTTAATGTTTAGATTGTGTTCAGTTCAAACACACCAACGAGCGATATGACGCCACCTGTTATATGCTTATAGAGGGAAATAGTTGTGTCATAGGTTTTATACAAGAGTCTTCACTATTGAATTTTTATACAAAGCAGGACCTACTGCACACATCACTGCTCCGTTCTGTTAGTGGGAGTGTAATGTGGTCAAACTGCCCCTGTTGGGAAAGTCATCCCATCTCTATACTATATATATATATATATATATATAGATATAGATATAGATATAGATATATATATATATAAAACAGTGAAATCTGGTATGTGATATTATACTACATGAGAAAAATTCATTGTATTACTCCTCCCGTTTGTGAAGTAGGTACTGAAGTATGTTTGCATTCCTGCACTTAAAATGGTGTGCTTTATTAACTCTCCCGTTTCTCCCTCCCTCCTTCCCTCCCTCCCTCCTTCCCTCCTTCTCCTACTCGGCTTTCTTCACCAGGACCTGGCATCGATGTCCCGGCCCCAGACATGAGCACAGGAGAGAGGGAAATGTCCTGGATCGCCGACACATACGCCAACACCATTGCACACACTGTGAGTTCTCACAGAACTACATAGGCAACCGATCTGTATGACTTGGCTAGTTGTTCGGTACAAATTTTAAAATGGAAAATTAAAGGAAGGAATGAGTCACATGTAAACCATGAACACTGGTTTCCTGCCGCTCCCTTCCCAGCCAACCACTGAGACATTCCTGCTCTCTTAAAAGCAGCTGTACACACTGAGGCGTGTGTGTGTGTGTGTGTGTGTGTGTGTGTGTGTGTGTGTGTGTGTGTGTGTGTGTGTGTGTGTGTGTGTGTGTGTGTGTGTGTGTGTGTGTGTGTGTGTGTGTGTGTGTGTGTGTGTGTGTTTTATCAGTTAATCATTCTTGTATCAAAACCTGTCAAACAGTGCATATTTGACTAAAGATGGAAAATATTTACCCGTTTGTGTTTAAGCATGTGCTTGTGTATATACCACTGCTGTTTACAGGTTTGATCTGAATAGGCAAAAATTATAGTAGTTAATAATAGATACTCTTACTTGACCTTGATTTTAACCTTCTTGAGGTAAAAGGGAAAAATGTAATGGTGATTTCAGAAGGAGTTAGGAAAAAACAGCTGCAGTTCTAAACTAGACGATAGGTCAGTGGATCTTTGAGCTCAAAGATCAGTCGATAGCCAAAAAGTTATTTGGGGAAAAATATGTTAATTGATTAAATCAGTCGTAATTCTCTGGTTCCAGTCCTAGCTTCTTCAATGTGAGGATTTGCATCACAAACTGAAAATACTTGGGTTTTGGACTGTGGTCAGACAAAACAACATGATCTTGGGCTCTGGGAAATTGAGACTAAACGATTCTAATTGTAAAAGCAGATCGATAGATTAATCAGTAATTAAACTGAAGCACTAGTGAATATATCATATTTATTTCATTATATATTAATCTTCAGATTAAATGTTTAGTCTATGAAATGTCAAACGGTGAAAAATCCATTGCAACTTCCCAAAATCCAAAGATGTATTTAGTTTACAATTCTATATGACATGAATCTACCATTGACCAGAAAATGTTTGCCATTTTTTCACGATTTCTACTTGAAAAACAACTATTTGATTATCAAGATTGTTGTTATTCCTGCATGGAATTGTATATTGTTTTGACACTTTCTTTAAAAAAAAAAAAAAAAAAAAAGCTTTTTTTTTTAGTGTTTTTACTATGTCCATTCATGTTTGGCCATGATTTTGTTAAAGAATAGGCTTGTTTACCATTCAGGCAACCAAAAAATAGGGTTTCACTAGACTAGTGTAGTGTCAGGGTATCCGTTTTGAACAGGCTCCTGAATGGCTACTGAGTATTTGGGTGTAATTTTATCAGCTCACAATCACAAAGAGGCTATTGTGATCCATTAAGAATCAATATACACCAAGCACACGCACATCTCTCTCGCTCTCACGCTTGTTCTTTCTCTCGCGATAGATAGATAGATAGATAGATAGATAGATAGATAGATAGATCTTCATTTTTCTACTAAAAACAAATTTAGTTTGAGTCATTTTAAATGTCATGTTATGACAGCTCTCCTCTTTACACTCCTTTCTCCTTACCTGCAGTAGTCATGGGCCCTCTGTTCCAGATACCCCTAGCAGGACTTCAGAGTGGGGTGACAAATTCCTGCTCTGGGTATCTGAGGGCAGGGGATTATGGGTAGTGAGTACAGACGTGCTGTCAGCTGTTGCACTGTGGCAATACACAACCTGTTACTGTGTGCATGTCAAGCAGTTAACACCAATGCCCAAAAGCAGCTACCACGAATTGCCACTAGATGCTGGTTCCCAAAAATCTCCGACTATATTAAATTCCATTGAAAACGTTGCAGATCTTCTATTAAAATATAACCCAAATTTTTCCTGCAAGATGATTTAGGTCTCAGTGCTGGTTTCATGACTTCTAATGGGTATCTTGGTTGCAATTTTGAGGCTCATTGGAGACATTAAGCCTTTAAGAATAATATGTTTTTGGCTGCGTTTCTTTAATGGTGTCCCAGCCAATCACACTTACACGCCATGGTGGTCGCCTGTTTGCTCTTTCTATGCTTTGCTAGAGTGGTAAACCCAGATTGAGGCTTCAAAAATCTCCTGTGGGCGTCATTGCCAGTGCCAGTGCTGTGTACATAGTCCTCTATAGTCTATGGGGTCTGATCTTCTCTGTATGTGTGTGCAGGACATCAACGCCCACGCGTGTGTGACAGGGAAGCCCATCAGCCAGGGAGGAATCCACGGACGTATCTCAGCCACCGGTCGTGGGGTTTTCCACGGCATCGAGAACTTCATTAACGAGGCGTCCTACATGAGCATGCTGGGCTTGACACCAGGCTTCCAGGACAAGACCTTTGTCATCCAGGTACACATCCGCACACTGGCATAGTAGAAACATTTTACTCAAGAGGAAAGATGAGGTCTGAAATGTACTGCAGATATTTGCTCACAGATACTCACAGGATTTAAGTTTTCATTTGAAATGACGACGGGTTTTAAGGCTACGCCTCAATCAGACCTATGCCATCTGTTTTATCCTGGCCCTGATCTCCTCATACCAAGCTGACAGCAGTGAACTGAAGGAGTTTCCCTTCTTTGTCTATGAGAAATGATGATTCAGTAAGAGAGTGGAACTAATTAACAGTCTTTTAGTAGTTGAAACTCCTACTGCTCTACTCCTCTAAGTCTGCATGTCGAGCTTTGTGAAAAAATAAATCTGTTATGACACTGAGGTCAATGTTTTTATTTTTTTTGTGTGTCAAGGATTAAATGTAATAAATTAAATATCTTACTGGGAAATATGATGAAAATTAACTTCACATAAGTCTTGAATAGAAAGAAACTGAGCAAATCTGCTCTTACTTGTTTCCTTACACACCCGCAAATATCCATTACTTGCTTTTATAGAGATTTGCAAAGAGGCAGATTTTTCCCGAAACAATAAAGAAACAGTTTGAGATGTTGAAAGGAGATGACATTCGTGGAGGGGGTATATGAGTGAGGGATGAGAAAGGCATCGTTGAAGAGGTGAAAAAGTAGTGACAACAGCTGAATCATGACGTGGATGTTCAAAAAGCTTATCCCTCTGTGTGTCTGTTTGAGGATTATGTTGTGCTGAGATTAGATTTTCTTAGAGATTTATTAGTGAGTGAGGAGAGGGCAGATCTTTAGTATGGTATCAAGATCGAAACAGGGCCACATTAGAGAGTTTTCTATCTCTAGTAGTCTTAGATCATTGTGGGCGAGGTTGCAAATCAGGGATTAGACCACTGTATGGCAATATTGTATTTACAGGAGCTTGGCATCATCAAGTTTTTGTTTTAAATTGAAACGAGCTGACAGAATAATTTGGCCCCAGTCAGCATCCCATCTGTCCATCTGTGTCTGTGCTGTTCATTTGTCCTTTCTCACCCACATTTACACAGAATGATTAAATCAAACATATGGCACCATCCCGAGGTCTCATTTCTACTCGATATATTAAATGATGTTATAACATAAACCGGCCACATGGTGGCGCCAGAGTACCTAATTGTGTGGTACTGAATCATAGTTAATGGTTGAGTAAAACAAGGTTTAACAATTAAAAATGTTTACCATTGATAGTATTTAAAGATGTTTAAGTGAATGTCATTGTGATGTTGGACTGTGAAGATTATAACCTGGCTGGGACTTTTCACAGGGCTTTGGTAATGTGGGTCTCCACTCCATGAGGTACCTGCACAGGTTTGGGGCCAAGTGTGTGGGCATCGGTGAGATTGATGGAGCCATCTACAACCCAGAGGGCATCGACCCCAAACAGCTGGAGGACTACAAACTGGTACCAGCACCGCCTCACTTCTGTCTCCTTTCTTATGTCCTTTTTATCATTTCTTCTATCTTTCTATCTTTTTTTTTAAATCACTCAAAGTTGTGCTCTTTTCTCCTCTGCTTTCCCTTCCCAAAACACATCAGTTCTTCTTTTTTATTGCACAGATTTATTCTCACTTAACAATATCACTGTCAGATGACTTTTCTTATTGTGGAAATGCAGTTTTCCTTCAACATTAAAACATTCTAATATTTTCATCCTGTGTTTGTGTGTTTTTTGTGTGTGTGTTTCTGCACTTTCTGCAGCAACATGGCACCATCGTGGGCTTCCCAGGAGCCAAACCCTATGAAGGAAACATTTTGGAAGCCGACTGCCACATCCTGATCCCTGCTGCAGGAGAAAAGCAGCTCAGACGCGACAACGCCTCCAGGATCAAGGCCAAGGTGAACACTCATTTTGATTTACCCACAAATTGTCATTTAAATTCACATGAGGGCAACTTGGTCGCAGTCATGTGATGTGTGCGTTTTGTCTGTTCCAGATCATTGCTGAGGGTGCTAATGGTCCCACCACCCCAGAAGCTGACAAGGTCTTCCTGGAGAACAACGTCATGGTTATTCCTGTAAGCACACATGCGCGCGCACACAGAAATGCAAGTTTTGCAGTATTTGGATGGAAACATTGGAAACACTTTTAACATTCAGATAAGAGGTTGATTGAACCACAGGTATGACACAACCAAGTCTCTCAAACATTTTTACAAGACTGCATTGTGGCGGCAAGTTAGATTTAGTGAAGATTTAAAGGCCCTGAAAAACAATTTAGAGACCAATTTCTGTATTTGTGTTTTTGTAACATTTTAATCAAAATCTGATGACACTTTGTTGGGATGTTTGCTTATGTTTCCAGCACTGTCAATCAAATCCGATCAAACCACATCCTATCAGTCCTCCATTAAGCAGATTAACTGAGTTTTGTTGACTGTTAAACTCATAATAATGAATACTGTAGTTTTTTTTAATATGTTTTTAGTAATATTTAAACCATGAAGGTGAAACCCAAACAATAAGTTCCTCAAATGTCTCTCTTTGTTCTCAGTTTTCCTTCTCAGTTCCAGTGTTCTTACTCTTCAATCTGTTTTGACGTGGGCTTGTCAAAATAATTATTTCACAAAAGCATTTCATTTATAGCTTCTTTATTTTACATAATAAAACATTTTCTTCCCAAATCAAATCTTACAACATTTTTGTAGTACAGAGGAAATTTAATCAAAATAATTCTACACACAGAGGAGTGAAAACTGTTCCAAACAAGCAGATGTCTGAGTTTGTGTTGTTTCGTCCTGCAGGACATGTACCTGAATGCTGGTGGTGTGACAGTGTCCTATTTCGAGTGGCTGAAGAATCTCAACCATGTCAGCTATGGAAGATTGACCTTCAAGTATGAGAGAGACTCAAACTACCACCTGCTCAGTGAGTACAAGACCGCTTTTTTGCTTCTTCACTACCCTGCAGGCACACTACAGTGTGCTAGGGTCCAAATATGCAATCAGAAGATACATTACCATTATATGTCCTTTTACCTTTTTGATTTTACATTTTTAAATCTAACACTAACCAAAAAACAGAAATTACAGTACATTACTAATGTATTGCAAATCAGAAAAACATATGTAATTTTACAACCCAGCTACCTATTAATGAAATAAAATGGTAAGAAAAATCTTTTTTCCTGTTCTTACTTATTCACCAGACAATCTAATTCTCATTGGTTGGGTTGGATGGGGGCCGGGGGGGAGGAGGAGAGGGGAGAGTGTCCTCACCCTCGGTCTGGCTAGTTATAATGGCCATTGCTGCCATGTCTCCTGATAATGTGTCTAATTGGCTCCTCGGTTTCATTTCTGGAAAATCTCTCTCAAATCTCTCCATGAATGCCTCGCCATATACCACAAACTTTCCTCGATGATATACAATTATGGTACCAAGAGTGGACTTGGGCTTGAACCCGGACTCGGGCTTGAACTCTGACTCAGACTCGGACTTGGACTCGAACTCGGACTCTGACTCGGACTCTGACTTGGACTCTGACTTGGACTCTGACTTGGACTCTGATTTGGACTCTGACTCTGACTCTGACTCTGACTTGTACTCGAACTTGAGTTTGATTTTATTGTGCCCTTCACTTTCCTGAAGATCAGGATATCTTTGCCTGATTACATCCAGCCATTCTGTTACAAGTAAGCTGCTGAAAATGAGGCTGTGTCTTTTATTTGCTCTATTATTATAATAGAGTTTGTCTTTATTTTCCATCAGTGTTATTTCTCTTATTTTTTTCCTTTCTTTCTTGGTGCTCCCTTCTGGGTAATCAAAAGGACAAGCGGCCATCTATATTAAAACAAAAAGAACCATTATTGTTTGGTAAATTCACATGCTACTGATAAACACATTGAGTACTCAGACTTGCTGTGGTTTTATACCTTGTATTTCTCTTGGTGTTGTGATGCTCTGGGTTACTCAGTGGATCGGCGGACACTCTGGTTATACAGCTGCTTCCTGAATCCACAAGACAGACCTGGAGATCAGATCAGGATTTTTGCATTAGATGTATAACAAGTCTCCCTCTCCAGCTTCACTCTGTCCTGTGTGAAAACTTCAACTCTGCTTTTACTGCAGCAAGTGTTTCAGGTTGTTTCAGTACATGCTGTGGTTACTGAAATAAGCTTTTACAAAATAGTATCCTTAAAGTCTTAAAATCATAAATAACTGTTATCTTTCAATCCTCACCTAGCTGTACAGGTTACCTGGCTGTTATACATCACTGACAAGGTCGCTAATGTGTTTTTAAATGCATGATTAATTTGTTAATTAAACTGTTAGAAGTAGAAAAAAATCAAAATAACAATTCCGACAACAAAAATTTGAAAGACCAATAAATAGATGTATTCTTACCGAATCTGAGGCGGTTCAGGCAGCGTCTGTGATGTTGCGGTGTAAATTCAGCGTAAGCTGGTGTCAGCTGATGTGAAGTCTCTGTCTAAGAGAAAGGACCTGTCTTGGACAGCTTCTTTGCCTTTTTATTTATACACTCTGTCTTGTTTGCATACAGCCAATCATGAAATGGCAGAAACATTTTCCTCATATATGGTCATGTAAGACAATTGAACAATGTTGTAAAACCAGATGAACTGTCAGGGATGTCAGGTGTCATTACTGGTATTTGTTATTGATGCAGAAACAAAAGAGGCCTCTGATCTCACTTTTTTTTCCTCCTCTTCCTCTGTTTTCCCTTCTAGTGTCTGTACAGGAAAGTTTAGAGAGGAAGTTTGGCAAGCAGGGAGGACCCATCCCCGTTGTACCAACTGCTGACTTCCAGGCCAGAGTCGCTGTGAGTAACATCTGCTGACCCTGACGTATCCATGCACGGACTAGTGCTGGTCAAAAACGGACAAACTATTCTTTCCTACTGATACTTTTGTCAGTTCGACACACATCGGGTCTGCACTGGTACATTCTGCCTCCAGGAAGTAACCATATGGTTGTACTCTTAAGTCAGACACTGACTAAAGCTCTTGCCCACTCCCACCCACTCAGCTTTTATACGTTACCAAACTAACTGTCTTGTATTAATGGAAGCATTACAACCATAAACAGTGTTACATTCAATTAGCACTGTGTGACAAAGTTTATTATTTTAAGCAGTGCAGGTGGGGACTGACAGACGGTTTTCCCCTTGGTGCTTACCGTAGCTGTATGCACTCGCTGTTGAGACCGTTCAATAACCAAAACCTGTAGACTCGGCTGCTCTTGTACATACCTGCTGCCATAAACACTTCCCGTAGTCAAGTCAAATCCATTTTATTTAAATAGCCCAAAATCACAAATCACAAAGAGCAACAGAGGAGGGATCCCTCTTCCAGGACGGACGGACATGCAATAGATGTCATGTACAGAACAGACCAACCGAATTCACAGCATATACAAATTACAATGAAAAACTTTCAACATGTAGATTGTGTAACAAATGTGAAAAATTAAAGTCCAAAAAAGTCAAAGTATTCAATTTACATTCAATTCAAAAAGCACCGGATTCTCAGTGGTAACAACATGCTACCAAGTTAATGTTTCTTATTGTTAGTACTGATAGACTTTCTGTTTGACTAAGTGAATAATCATATCAGGACTACTGTGCATACATAATGTTACACACAAGTGTTTTTCTTGAGATTGACTGTGTGGTTAACATTCATCTTCCTTTGCAGGGTGCCTCTGAGAAGGATATTGTTCACTCTGGGTTGGCCTACACCATGGAGAGATCTGCCAGGGTAAGTGATCGTACGGGACATAAAACCGTCCAACCTGTTTTAGTGAACAAGTGGCATATTATGTAGTGTGGTGCAGCTTCTACACACTTCAGAAGTCGATCTGACTTTTTCTGTCATGCCCCACATCTCACTGTAAACCAATACAATTTAGATTATTTTAACAATACTGGGGACAATCTGCAATACAGGTTTCATTGAGATATTTCCAAAAACAAGAACTACGTGTCCTTTCCCCATTACCAAGATTTTTTTTTATCATGCAAATGAAAAATTCCTGTAAAACTTTGCCCAGACTGCCAGAGTTTTTGACACGAAAAGACACAAGACGAGATCTGCTGAAAGTAAGACTTCCGTAGGACACGAGTCCTACGAAGGTGATATAACGTGTGTTCTCTTCTGCCTTTCTAGCAAATCATGCGCACAGCAAGCAAGTATAACCTGGGTCTGGACCTTCGGACGGCCGCCTACGTCAACGCCATCGAGAAGGTCTTCAAAGTCTACAATGAGGCGGGGCTTACCTTCACATAAATGGCCAATCACGACCAACACATCCTCTCCCTCCCCTCACCCTCCTGTTATTGATCACCCTCTCCTGCCTTCTTCCACCTTCTAAACAGCCTTCAGAACATATCACTGTTTACTGCTGCTCTTTGGCTCTTTTACACACACACACACACACACACACACACACACACATAGCAAGGCATTGGCTAGTCTGGTATTTATCCTGTGATCTTTGTGCTGCCATTATACTGTATCCCTGTTTAAATATTGTTTGTTATATTGAGGAAAAACCTGATGGAGAAAGAAAATTAAAGACCCTGTCCCTCCCTCAGCCCTCATATAAATGTTCATGATATTGTTGTATGGCAGCCATGTTCCAAGCGCCCTTTTTGTGATCGCTGAATGCATGTTTGACCCTCCTGTTGCGATTTGAGTTGACAGCACTACAGATGCCTTATTTCAGAAAGAGGTGTGCTCTAAAAAGGAGATGGCCACTTCAGTTTAACTTGATTAACTGATTAATCAAGTTTCATTGATTTAACTTGAGTTTAACTGAATTAAAAGGGATTTAGATTTAACTTCATGTGAATAAAAGATTATAGTAATTTTATAACTCTTCAGGCGTGTAAAGGTTAGTAGTGAAGTTGCCAAGGTTTAGGATTCCCCACATGGATTTTTTTTCATAGTTCATGTTTTCATAGATGCTCTCCCACTCCTCGTTCTTTCTTTTTTTCCTCCTTTCCCGTCGCTTTATCTCATATATTAAAAGCAGCTTCTCTCCGACTCCTCCGCTGGCCAAGAAAAAGGGGAGCAGGGAGGGGGCTAGGTGTCACTGTGACCGCCCGTCCCCTGGTTGAGTTTTCCTCAGTTTTAATCGTCCAGTTCCTCAACATTGAAATTATTTTAGAGGAAATAACTTTTTATTTTTATTTTATTCGTTTTTTGGAAACCAATAAAATGTTCAGAAAAAGATCAGCAGTGTGTCATCAGTTTATTTTCATACTTTACTGTCACTGGATTTTAAATTGCACATTAATGTGCGTGTGTGTGTGTGTGATAGAGCGACACTCATTTCAGGAAAGATCCTGCACCATCTCTTGTTATCCAGGAGTTCTTCTGCTGCCTTACCTTATTGATGAGGCCTGGAAGAGAGTAGTACACAGAACAGAGTGATGGGAAAACAAGCAACACTCGACTCTCAAAACAAGACTAAAAAAATAGTTTGACATCTCAAGAGTTGAGATGAGGAGACTGATACCACTCTGATGTCTGTAGATTCAGTATGAAGTTGACCAGCGGCTGGTTATCTTAGCTTGACAACTGGAGACTATGAAACAAGTTGCCTCACTCTGTCCAAAGGGAACAAAATCCACCTGCCAACTAAAACTAAAACTCACAAATTAACTCATTGTATGTGCTTTAGCTTTTGTATGGAATACACTAAGTGTAAAAACAATAATTTACTGTTTTGCAGGAGGTTATGTACCAGATTTTTTTCTTGGCCAGTACCAGTTGCCAGACAACCAGCGGAGACTCCAGGAGGTCAAGAAATCGTCCAGCTCATAAGCCACCGTACAACTACAGCATGTCGTTTTTACACTTGGGATTTTGTACTGATTAAACAAACGAGATATAATTAATTTAATTATAATGTCCTGGGAGCTGCCTGCCACACACCTGTCTTCATCGACACTTTCTCTGTTAATACACATGCTCAGGCATGTTTGATTAGTGTCATCTGCCCTTGGGATTTATTTGTGAAAATGACTCACGACTAAACAGATGTCAAACAAAAAAAGTCGGGGGTTATATAGTCAGAATTAACCTCTGATAAACACATTAGAGAATCTGTCTTTTCTAGTGTGTCAGACGGACCTGATGAAAGCTTTGAACGTGCTGGATTACCAACAGGGCAAAGACTCTCAGGAACCCCAAAGGCCCCCAGGTTCACTCTGTGGCCCATTGGCTTTCTTGCTGTGTGACATTATAAGGTCAATATCACTATTTTGTTAGGGGGGGTTAAGTGAACTATTTCTTGGTGAACAACAGACTTCCCGGGGTAGTACTGGATGGGTAATGGATGGTATAGTTCCAGCATCTAACTCCACCTAAAACCACAAATTGTTTTTACATTTCTGTTTGTGTGTCTATTAAACAGATTTGATCTTTAGGGGGTCCTGCTGTGTTCACTCAACACCCACTTTTCCCACTTTTTCAAATAAATTCTCGACACAGTTGCTGGATTTCAACAAAACCTTTTTAATTTCACTGGTACTGTTTATAAAATCAGCGAGTCTGCTTTGATGCCAACTTAAACATGGTGTGCAATTTGTGTTTGTGTATTTGAGGTGGGATTTGTGATTTTGTGTCGTTTAGAGTGTGCTGTGTGTGTCTGTGTTTTGGTACAAGTGTGGTGTTGGGTGTAGTATATGTGTGTGTGTGTGAATGTCAGATTGCTTGATAAGGCAACATGCAGTCATCAGTTTCCATTGACCTCAAAGTAAAAACACACAAACCTGCTCCAGACACAAACACACACACACACACACACACACACACACGCTTTGCTGGCTGAACCGGTTCTATGTTAACACACACATATATACACACACACGTACAGCGCTTACAGACACACACACTGATGCCGGGCAGACGAGCAGCGAAAGGTGGCATCACACTGACTGAGAGGAGAAGGGAATCCTCTGATTGGCTGAGACAGTTGATGGGTTCAGCCACGGTTCAGACTGGTCAGTGTGAAAATAAAAACTACCCTAAAAACGACTACATATCCCAGAATTCAAGCTGTACACAGAACTACACACATAAAGCTGATCCGTGATAAAACCTTCACTCTGCTCTCTTAGCGGACTGATTCCCTCTCCGAATCAATGTTTTTCATCACAGAAATCTGAATAACTAACTGACTAATGTCCACACTGCTGGTTTCCGATGGCATGCAAACCAGTTTCACAAAGACTAAAAAGCAACTACACAATAACAAGAGGTGATCATTATCAGCTGCTCATATTTCCTCCTTGAATTAAGTACCTGAAAACTTACATATTATATACTCCTTAAACCCAGTTTTCCCTTTTAATTCCTGCTTAAGACTTTGGGTTTTCCACTAGGAAAAAAAAAAATAAGGTTGTGTGGGTTTGAACAGAGTTTGTAATGATGGACCCATCGGTGGAGTTGAAAACGTTTATCAGCTTTTCAAGTACCTTATGTGATGGGGTCAACGTACATGAACACCTCATTTTCTTAGAGTAACACTGGATATTTAACACGTCGCATCTGAGTTTTTGTCTGTGATCTTGGTGCTGGTTTGAAGTGGACTGCTTGTATTGTCAAAAGTGCATGTCATGTTTCCATGAACCAATCCAAAGTTAAGAATCAAAACCTGGTTCTTTGCAGGTAGATGCCTCTATCGATTGAATCTAATTAAACCAACAGGTATTGATTGTTAAACTCTCTCTTTGTTATACCTAATAATATGTCCTTTCTTATTGCCTACTTAGCCACACATATTTAATGTAATAGAGAAATTCTTTGAATTTTTTAAACTAAATAACAATTCAAGTTGCCGCTCTAACAGCTGAGAAAAATGAGCATTGTGTATTGCTTCCTGGTTAATGACACTAATAACCCTGCTTCTAAATGTCGAGGCGAAACACACACTAAGCCATACAAAGCTACACCGAGCAGCCTCTACTCTATAGGTACAACACGAGACAAGTCATTCTACACATCTGTTCATGCAGTCTATTGTAGCTAATTACTGCACACATAACAGAATGATATCTGTCCTCAATGCATGATTCCCTGCACAAGCCTCTGGAGATTTATTTTATACACCAGCAGCTACACATGCACACACACATATATAAGCTTACATGGACACACAGGCACACAAACAGCAGATCACACACCCTCTCATACCCTGCCTCAGTCACGCAGTGAGTTATTGTTATTGTTGTGTACTGCAGAGGCTTGACTGTATGTATACACCCAAAATTTCCTGCAGTTAACACACATTTGCCCAGTGTGTGCGTCTGCGCTGGCATTGACTGTATGTACTGTACGTGTGTGTTTCATGCACGTGTCGAATAATGGTGTATCTCTTTTTGTCTGTGTGTACGTGTGCGTTTGTGTGTGAGGTTTCCCTATAGGTTGGTAGGCGTGGGGGGCGGTAACAACACCAGGGTTCATATCAGGACGACACTAACACACAGGTGAGGCGAGGGTAAGGAGAGGAGAAGCTACAGGCTGCAGAAAGAGAGAAAGGGAGGAGAAGGGGTGAGGACAGGTGGCTGCTGGGGGGTGTAACGGGTGCGGGTGGTGGTGGCATCACGGAGCGACGAGGCAGAGGGGGAGATAGGGGCTGAGGTGCGGCATCCGGAAGAGTCTGTTTTAGTTGATTTTGGTTCTGTAAAGTCACAAAAAAATATGTTGAACATCTGGAGTCTGGAACAGCGAGGCGAGGGGAGCGAGGGGCTGCCGGAGAGCACGGGAGGGGAGGTCCTGAAGACGACTAATACCCCTGGAAGAAGAAAGGAAGGACACATGTCAGTGGTGGAAGAAGCATTTAGATCCTTGACGTGAGTGAAAGTAAATCACAATGTAATAAAAAAAAGGCCATTACAAGTTAAAGAGGCACTCCACAGACATTACACATCAAGTTTACTAATCATGAGCAGTGGTGGAAATGACTAAGTACATTTACTCAAGTACTGTGCTTCAATACAATTTTGGGGTATTTGTGCTTTACTTGAGTATTTAAATTTTTTGCTATTTTTTACTACTACTCCACGACATTTTAGAGGGACCCAACCTATGGGTTGAGAGGCCAGAGGCCATTTTCTGCAGAATGAGTTAATATATTTTATAAATAATATTTCTGTACTTTTACTTGAGAAGGATTCTGAATGTTTTTACTTGTAATGGAGTATTTTTATGTTAATGCCTTTGTGCTTTTACTCAAGTTTAAGTATCTGAGTACGTCTTTTTCACCACTGGCCAACAGTAATACTCATCTGTGAAAACACTTTGGCAAATCGAGAGTTAAGCAAACAAACTTTTTGGCAGCAAAATGTTCTTCAACATCAAAATATTGAAGTATATTGATAGTTATATTGATTCATTTAGTGTTTTTGTCATCTGAACAGAATCGAAAATACAAACAAAACCTTATCAGCCTCCAAAAACTTTACTAACTTACATTTAGCTCCATTCAAATTAAATTAATTAAATTACTGAATTATTGATGATAGGGATGTCCTGTTCAAGTCCTACGAAATTGAAACACCTGAAAAAACACTTAAAGTATTTAAATGTATTAGGTTACTTTCCTTGCCTGAGAAACATTCATGTTATTGCTGCACTTAGCCAAAAGTGTCACACATAATTTGATTTGACTGAGCTGCTCTGCTTTAATCCCAGCAGCACTCAAACTCGTTTTCTTACCTCTCCTCCTTCCCCACCCTGCTCCATTCCGCCATACTCTCCCTGCAGGAGGAGACAAGAAGAGTGTGAACAAATTAGACACAAAGAGAGGTGGAGTAGGCTTTTCTGAGTGGATGAAAGGATGAGGTGATGGCAGGATGATGGCCTCAAGCACCAGTAGCCATCTAGCTTTCTTTTTCCTCCAGCTCTGACATAATAAAGCAGTTAAAACTACAAAGACCATGCTTTGGGGTTGACTCAACTCCTATTATCATGCTTATAGTAAGTAAGGTCAGTTAGTTGATTAGAGCTTCACAGCATGTAAGAGTGAAGTAAAACCTTCACCTGCCAGTCTCCAAGGGTGCAGGCTTTGTTCAGCCTGAACAGTGCATGAAGCTATTTTTGGGCATGCCATGAAAATATTCAGGCTTATCTGACGTGCTGGAGATGTGGCTGAGAGCTTGTATGTCACTTAACGCTACACAGAGGAGCTACATGGTTAAAAATGGAGAATTTTAGTATCATAGTTGCCTAAACCACAAAAAAAGTGAGTGTCTGAGAAGTCAGAGGAAACTGTAAATTACTCTCAAAGATATTGTGTTTTTGTGCTCTTATACAGTCAGTTTGGTTCAATGGAGGCTTTAATCAAAGCCCCAAATACTGCAGTAATTTGTCATTTTAATTTGGGATGCAACACAGTAGCTTCTGTTTCTTCTGTCCCCCCTTGACGCTCAGTTAATGGGCTATTAGCTAATATACACTGAGTTACCAACTTATTAGGCACACTTGTGCCATTTAATGTAATCCAATACAACAGTCCTGCAGTAAATACTACCTTAAATCAGGTCGATACTGCAGGAAAAGTCTGATTTATTGCAGGTTTATTGGATTAGATTGTACAGGTGTACCTAATAAACTGGCAACTTGGTACATGTAGCATGCAGAGTATCCCCTCTCTATCCCTCCTTCACCCCAGCCCACCCCAGGATGACCTATGACCCCACACTGCTCTGTCCAATAGGCACCTCGTATACAGGCTCCTCCTATCAGGGAAACACAGATGAGACACAAACAACATAAACAACAAAAGGTGAGAACAACAGCAACACGGCACAACACACAAGACAGAGGCCTTGCCAATAACAAAAAAAGGCAACGCACACGACACAGAAAAACTATAAGAAACACATGCATGACAGACACAAAAGTTAGATGTAGGATCATCTAACAGCTGACAAATAGGTTTGACAACAGAGTTCAAAACATAAGAGCAGAAGGAGGGCCATCAGTGTTAAGTGTCCCACATTTTAACAAATATTTTGGGAAAAATGTACAGTATAGTACACTTGAGCTTAAATGGATATAACATATTTTTATACCTGGTTAAAAAAAAAGTACATAGTTACTAATACAGTGCATGCACAATGTTGATAATCATTAAATCATCACTCCCCAATATCTCATGTGAAGTGATGAGGCCGGAGCCTAGACGCCAAACTCTGTCTGCTACTGTTATAAACATTTCAACGTAAGTTGTCCAACCGAAAGGCCAAACTAGCACAAATCTAAGGGGTCTGTATCAAGATTGTGTGTTTATTTTGTTTGTTTTTGTTAAAAAAGAATCTATTGGCCAATATAATGTTCCACTATTGGTCAAGCTATACATTTGAGCTTTTCAAATGTCAGAAGCTTCTCAAATGTCATTATTTAGGGATTTTCTCTGTTTTATATCATTGTAAACTGAATATCTTTGGTATTTGGACTATTGGTCAAGGAAAACTGAGCTATGGAAAATTATGATCTACATTTGGTCTCTATTTTCCAGGTTAAATGATCAATTAATTTGTTTTAAATGGTAGATTAATAGATAATGAAAACAGTGATTGGTCGCAATACCGTTAAATAAATGGAAGGAGTGCATCCTAATGAATAAGAACAGAACCATCAAGGGATTGTGCGTTAATTTCCATTTTAACATTGCTTTGGTGTGTCATTTTGTTACAGGAAGAAACTGAAATTAGATTTATTTGACATGCTGCAGCTTTCTGAAGTGTTTAACATGGGGCAATAACTCCATCTAGGGGCTGAACCCAAACCAGCAGTCTGCAAAAGATCATTCAATATCAGATGCAGGCAGAATTGAAATATTAAGTCTGGACCTGGTAGTCTGTCATCAATCATCACCATGGTAACTGACCTGGTTGACCATCCCGGTCGACGCAGCGACGTTCTCGACCCCCTCCACGGTCGCCTGTGACACTTCGTTGGCCCCGGCAACCGCTGTGTCTCCCACGATGTTGGTCTGATCCACGGTCCTGTTGGCCACTGGGACGTGAGGGTGGAGGACGGTTAGTGAAACGGAAACACACTCAAACTCTGTACACTGACAACACACACGCACACCGCACGTATATATTGTCCCGTTCGTGACCTCGAAGACATTCCCAGATGTTTCCACAGAAATGCTCAGGGAAACGGCTGTGCGCTTCACTTTGACGGAGGTTGGACAGTAAGACGTACATTCTTTTCTCTTGTTAAATTGAAAAATACTGTTCGAAAACACTTTCGTTAAAGATTAAATCTCACCTTTGACTCTCACCTAATGGGCTCTTTAGTGCCCCCCTTGTGGCCAAAGGGCGGGAAACACCCACTGGGTTTCCCGCCAACGTCCACAAGGCGCAACAATAAACCCATTCCACACTCGAAAACAAACCTCCACAAGCGACACAAAGGTGAGATTTAAGCTTTAACGGAAGTGTTTTCAAGCTGTATTTTTCCTGTTTTACAAGAGAAAAGACTTCAAGACTAACTAGTTTGTTTGGCAAATGCCCGTCTAGTTAACCGCCCCTCCTCCGTTACAGAGCAGTCTCCTACACCGAGCCAGGGTAAGAACGGGCCAATGGAAATACTTGGTTTCGCCCCATCGACAAAGGTGTTTTCATCCCAGGCTGACAGCAAACACCTGTGCTGAAGATGCAAACCGCACCATAACAGGCAAATATATATATGTATATATATATATATATATATATATATATATATATATATATATATATATATATAAATATACATATATATATTGTTTGTTTTTCTCGCCTATGGTTTATGCTGAGAGGTTTATGTGACCGGAGCTCCGAGGTGACATATGAGGTTAGCACACAGCTTTACTTACCTGTGTTTACTGATGACACAACTCCCTCCTTTGTCTTACTGCCTGAGGATCAAAGAGAAATTAGAGTCAAATTCATGTACATAACTCATGTTTCCTACTTGACATATTTTACAATTCCAGTGTTGTTGCATATTTTCATTATTTCGGTTAATTTCCTGTATTTTTTAAGTAGCCTATTTATTTTTTGTCAGTGTGCGGTGATGGTAAATAAATCAAACCCTAAGTTACACCTAACTGATGATCAAATAAATGTAGACAAGAACAAACTTGTAATAATAATGCTGAACATCACAATTACATCATTACATAAAAGGGTTTCACCCCTAAGAAGTAGAAATTATTACATCAATGTAATAATGTGATGTTGCTTATGACATTAACGTTTACTTTAATACTGCTTCGATAAAGACTGTTTTAGATTTACATGTTAATTGCCACAAAGTCGGCGAAACATAGACGTTTGAGTAATTACAAATGTTTATTCCTCAGCTGCTGTTGCCCCCTAAGACTCTGACATAGTCTATCCTTCATGAGAGTGAGGGTCAGCAGTATCCAGTGCTCTTTCTAAAAATACATTTAAAGAGCTACTTCAACTCAGTGTCCTTTCAGCCGTTCCCTGTAATTTTAAAGGGAATTTGGTCCCGTTTCTTGGCTTGGATTGTTTCATTTTCTGTGTTTGGTGTTTTTATTGGGAAACATCCTGTGAACAGCAGCACCTTTCTGTATTTCCCTCTCTGCTCACCATCACCGTGCTCATTATAGTATGATCCCAAGCAGATTAAATTGTGGTTATATAATCTGCCAGCATGAGGGATAGAAGGAGAGAAATATCTGCTCTAAGAGATGAAAGGGAGGTAGGTAGACACTAAGGAAGGAAAGGAAGAATAAATCTGCAGAATAACATTATTTCATGCACACTGACTGTCTTTTTCTCTTTGCACATTCACACAGATGCTGCCATCTTGCATCCACCCGTCCCCTCTCTGTGTCCTGCTTCCCTCCATCTCTCTGCACGCTCCCTGTGCTACATGAGCCACGTGCCTGAGTACTGAGCAGTACTGCAGTACAGCCCAACACACGCACTCTGCAATGACACAGCTTCTTTCTCCCAATCACCAGAGGGAGCCCCCTGATTGCCACTGTGGATATCTGTATGTCAGCCTGTGGGGATCTGTGTGTCACCAAAACTGTGTCCATGAAAGTGTGTTTAACGTCTGATGGATGTTTCGACTTCCTTTTTAGATGTAAATGATCAAACAGAAGCAGACACTGTTCCAGATGATGCACAGGACGCTGCTGAACATATAACAAGATCCTGAAAGCAATTTTTTAAATAATCCTGACAATAAATGATAATCCTGATCTGAAGCTTGCCTCAATAAGTGAAGATTGCACAGATTAGAGTGTGTGAATGCTTTTTCCTATTATGAAATAATGTATTAAATGTGCAGAAATATGGCTTTATGCAGGTTTTTACAGAGGAGGATTTGTGCTTTAGCAGTCCTGATGAGATGAAAGCTCATGTCCCATATTTAATGGAAAATCCTATCAATGGTGTTATATTTAACAGATATAATAAATGCACAGACAGTCACATGCGTAGAAACAAACCTATTTACTACATATGCACACATATATGTAAAAAAGAAAGCTGTGCGGGAGAGCTGAGGGATTGTACATACAAGCAAAGAATGATAAAAAGCTACATAAATTAATTATTAAAGGATAGAAAAGCATATACAGGGCCAAAAAAAAGAAGAAAATACTGCTACTACTGCGTTTTCATTAAGTAGCAAGACTGCTAAAGCACAAATCCTTTTCTGAATAACTCATTAAAGCCACATCGTAATATCAGTGCAGAAAATCAGCACCAAGAACCTCTTTTCTTGTGTATAATTGATGAGTTCCTAAATGAAAAATCAAATTTTTCAAGGTTCAGTTTATTCATTCATAAAACATGGAAATATAGTGCTCCCATCCTAACCAACCAACGCTGATCACCAGACCACAGATAATAATAAAACACCCATAAAACAACTACATAAAAACACGTTTTTGGAGCTGTTTTGTGGCAGCTTGTGTTCAGTGACTCGTGACATTTTTTATTTAATCACAGAGCACGTCCCGCTGTCTGTCCAGGTTTGGCCTGTTTGTGAAAGCGGGCGTTCAGACCTCGATACTGTGTAACCACATTCGCATGCTGACGTATGCACTGTGCTGCAGGCAGATACAGTGGTTTATCAGAGCCATCGACTCTCTTCACTTCAGCGATCACATCCCCTCACCCTCTGCTGTTCCTCCTCCTGTGATCGTCATGTCGTTGTTCTTTTACCTTTCTCTCAATCTCTTAGTTCACTTCTACCCCCTCCCCTCTGTCCTTTACCTGGGTCTCATCCCTCCACCTCCATCATCCCTCCGTCACGACATTGTCAACTCACTCTCTCTTTCCGTCCCTCCATCTGTTCATACAGGAGCCACGAGACTAGAAGCTCAAAGCTTTTTCTGACATAATACCCCTCCCTTCTCTCTCCCTCTTTTCACTCTCTGTCTCCCTGTGCATCCCTCCATCCCTCCATCCCTCCGTCCTTCCCTGGGATGGGTGGTGGTGGTGGTGGTGATGGGGTTGTTTTAAGAGCTGTGGGGGAGGAAGGTGGTTAGTCATCAAAGCAGCACATACAGGCAGACAAATCCTGCTGCTGCAACGCCACAAACGCACACACACGTTCTTGCATCAACACAAGATGGGGTGAGGGTGGAGTGGGGGGTGGGGGGTGGGGTGGGGTGGGGGGGGTGGGGGGTTGATGGGAGAGCGAATTGCTGCAGTGCTCAAGTGATCCTTGCCCCGTCTGCCTCGCCTCCCTCCCCCCTCCCTCCTCACCCGTTTCAGCATGTGACATTGACTCTTGCACACACACAGTTGCATTTAAAAAAGATCATTTTCATCATCATGACTAACGTTTTGAAGATGCTGTGTGACGTTCAGTCAGAGCGCTGAAGGGATGGACTGCAGATGACGACAAAGACTTCCACTCCGCTAACTCCTCACCCACCCTCCTACTTTTACATCCCCCCCCTCCCCTCTCAGACGGCCTAAAAGCCTGGTACTCGGGGTAACCTTGAGATGTGACGCATTAGCTGCCTGAGCTAATATAAAAGTACATGAAACAACAGCATGACGATGAAGCGTCTGAAGCATCTTTTAAGAGTTTAAATTCATATTTTCTTGCTATTTAAAATGGTCTGTCTTCATATACCTGGATCTTTATTGTGAATTTATACCTTTATCTTAAAATATCTGTGGCTATACCTCAAAAAAGGTATGGCAGCCTATTAAGTGTAGGTCAACTCTATTCTGTAAATTGAAAAATGCACATAAATGGAGTCTCTTGGGACGCCGCTGCATTGAGTCCATCACTGGACGTCTCTGCAAACCGCTCCACAAACCAGTGAACGTGAATAAAACAGGACAGGTGATAAAAGCTTGAGGGAGCGCCATCACAAGATTCTTCTCTTTCTCTTTTATTCTGTTTTTTTCCCCCCAAAAAAGACCAGTCCTCCACCAGTTACCCTCCCACTACCCAATTACAACTTTTTCCATCTCCTTCTCCATCTAATCCCCCCTCCTCACTCGGTCCATCCCTCATCCCTCTTTCAGACCCCCACCCTCTGCCCTGCACCAGTCCTGCAGCAGTAGCCTGCCAGCCCTCCATTCCCTCCTTTCTTCCTTTTTTCCTAATTCCTCCTTCCCCCCCCCCCGTGCCTGTCACTTCACACAAGTGTCCCAGACATGGGCGCCCGTGGGACCCCACCTCAAACGGTGCAAAAACACATGATGCAACCACACAAATAAATGCATCTCCCCCAAACGTACCTTTTTTCTGCAACTCAGTGCAGCTCCATAGACAAGATGTGTTACGTACCTACATACATCACCCCTTCCTTGGTCTTGGCTGCCGCCTCCTCCATGCCGGCTTTGGTCTTCTCTGCAGCGGCCACCACCCCCTCCTTGGCCATGGAGAACCCCTTCATAAATACATCCATTTTGGGCGACGAGACGGCTGGGATCCCCTGCTCCAAACGGGCCTGGCTGGCTTGCTGGCTGGCTGGCTGGCTGGCTGGTGCTTAGAGTGAGCGTGCAGAAGAGATGATGTGAGATGTCAGAGTGTGAGCGTGTGTCTGTGTGAATCCGTGTGTGTGTGTGTGTGTGTGTGTGTGTGTGGGTGTGTGTGTGTGTGTGTGGTGTGTGTGCCGGTGGCTCCTCCTCCCTTTGGTGCTACAACAGAGGACCGAGAGGACCGCACAGCAGGACTACAGCACGCAGACTGAGAGAAAGAGGGGGGAGGAAGCAGCCAGTATGCATGAGATGGAGAGAAAAGGAGGAGGAGAGACGACCGGATGCTGCAGCATTTTCAAGTCATGCTGCAACCTCTCGCCTCAACCACGCCTCCACCCCTCATCCATCATTCCCCTGATGATTCTCACTCAGGCTCAGCTCAGCCCCCGGCTTTTCTGATTGCATATTTTGATTGACATGTTGCTCTGGATACACCTTTCTAGATGCTGAGCTTGTGAGCACTGTTACATAACCAGCACTGGAAGCGAAGGGCTTTTTTTTTTTTTTTTACATCATATGCTTTGTGAGATTTTGTCGTGTAATCTGTCTGTCACAGTACACAGCTCGTTATAATTATATGATTCCCTCTTTCTTTTTTCTGATTTAGATTTCTCACATTCAGTAACCAGTTTATAGTATATTATATGCATCATGAAGCCATTCCAGTAAAGCCCCACTGAACTGAATTTAATTGTATTAGGAAAGAAAAAGATAGAACCTGCTGCTATTTTTATTGTTGTGAGAAGCGAGAAAATGCTATGTCATCGCCACCTGAATGAGTCACTGCTGCCGCTCTCACCTCCCTCGTCTCCAACCCCCAGTTTTTCCCAGACATGCCGACTCAGCACCACATCAATTTTGTGGATAGTTTTGATATGACAACAGCTCCATTTTTGTTTACATTTTTAATCAAAAAGGAGGCAAACAGAGAGAAATAATTGAGAACACAGATTAAAATAAGCTTCTGCAACTATATTTTTGGCATTTGGTCAATAAACCTGATTAGTGAGAGGAGTAACGTGACATATTTTGAACTCACTGATCCATGAAATGCAGTTTTCCTGTTGCAGAGAGGACATATGTCTTTTCAGTCTGGCTGTACAGAATCCCACTGCCCTCTGGTGGACTTAACGCATACAACATCATGACGCAGCATTATGGCTGACAGATGGTTCTCCTTAGATAGTTCAAGCATGTTAAATCATCACTTGCAGAGCTACTCTTCTCAAGAAATTGCAAGTCTGTAAAAAAATGTGTTAATACTGTTTTGAAGTCTTAAGTCAAGTCTGTGGGGAGTCAAGTATCAAGGAAGTAAAATGTCCAAGCAGGCAACTCCTGGTCAAGTCTCAAATCCTCATTTCTGTGACTTAGAGCTACACTAATCAATATTTTTAAAATTATCAGAGGGTCAAATGAGTCATGTGACATAGTTCACTTATAGTGAAGAAACCACAGTGAATATAAGTGAATATGGAGCCCACAACAGCTAAAAGGAGAGTGAATACTGGTCTTACAGACCAGTGGCCAGAAACACAGAGACTACAAATGAATGTTAATGTTGCTCTGTGTCTGCTGGATGTGGATGTTTGCCATATCAACATTGTATGCTATAATATGTCAATGTTGCTTATTCCAACGGCCACAAAAACCTCAAGTCCAAGCCTGAAGTCTACTGCTCTGATCACTTTACCTCAAATTCTACTGTTCCTTATATAATGAAAATTGAATTCATCAGTATTTAAGACCATCTGCGATAGAAGTATGATGTCCAACCACCTGCTTCATCATCAAAGGTCTTTCTTTTATGTCATATATTCATTAAACAAACACAACCCTTTGAGAATGCAGTAGCTGTTATATTCAGGCTTTGTCAGCCCTGCTACCATAGTTGTGCCTTTGTCCGTGTCGCCACCAGCTAATAAACAATTCATATCATATTATTCTGTCAAAAACTATTAGATGCTCTTTCTAAACGATGTTCGTCTCTTCAAAGTCAAAACAGCCCCTCTGTGATACCAACGGCACTAGATATGACAGGAAATGTCACCCATTGATGGAGGATTGCCCCTATCAATGGTGACAATACACCGTGCCTCCAGTTTTTGATTCCCAAAATAGATTTCATTTGTGAGTTTACAACAGTTCACTCAGCCGTATGGTTTTAAGAAAACATTTATTCACATTGACATCGGTACATTTTTTGAGTGCATTTTTTACATACTGTATTTGTGCATGTAGGTAAATCTCTATGTGTGTATTTGTCCTTGTGGGCCTTCTCACAAGCATGCTTATAGTTTCAAAATTCAGTGTTCAAAATCAAGTTTGTGAATGCGGTTTATATACTATGGCGTAAAAGAAACATCATCAGTTCTGCATTTTCACTTGGATACTTATTATTTTTTGTACAATTTCCCTTTCATTTAAGAAAGACAGAACCCAAACAAACAGGAAACAAAGAAAGAAAGAAAAACCCAAATGCGAGATCAGGTCTTAGCAGCGGACAGATACATTTGACAGGTAATATAGAGTTTATGAACACATAGCATTCTCACACTAACAGTTAGTATCTCACATTCTACTAATCTGGGCTACAACACTATCTCACGTTCCTGATGAGTTTCCTCCCCCTCCTGCTCCTTTTTTCCCCTCCATAATTTATCCCTTCCTCCTGTTAACTCATGTGCTTTTGTCCATGTCCTCCTTTACACGTCCTCTCTGTCTGTCTTTCTCTCCTGTTCCTCTTTATTCCTGGACGTTGAGGATCTGTGCAGACAGTCCATGGTGCCAGTTCTTCAGCTTGGCAAAGCGGGGCCCTTTCACCTCCGACTCAAACTTCTCCCTGATGACGTGGAAGGCAGGACAAGACGGTTACATCAGGTAATATTTGCACTTTTAATCCCACTTTTAAAGGAATAGTTTAACATGTGAGTTAGATGAGAATATTGGTAACACACTCATGTCTGGACAGTGACTAGGAAACTACTGCCAGCAGCTGGTTTAGATAGCTTAGCATAAAGACTGGAAAGCCAGATCATTTGGCTCAGCTCAGCAAGAGCCGGCTCTTCATTTAGAACCACTTCTGGTTTTTATAATTCAGCCAAATTTAGCAATGTTTTGATCCATGATTGGTATGTGTGCTCATATATAACTTAAATTATTGAGTGTATTTATACTAAACCTTATCATTTCAAGATCATTTTACATTATGCTTGGTATAAAAACCCCCTAACCCAATACACAAACTATTATGTGTATTGTACAATTTACTTATATTAATGTTTGTAAAAGTCTCAACATGCTTAGATCTTTGGGTCTAATTACCAAATACGTTACAGGATCATCTTATTATTCTGTCTTGGTATTAATTAAATTTTTTTTAAAAATTACATCACAAGACATGAGAATAATATCCATCTTCTATTCTAACTCTCAGCTAGAAAGTGAATAAGCATATATGTTGACTATTCCTTTAAGGGACATGAATGTTCACACTGAGCTGAACTGCTGCTGTCTTTCAGGGGACTGATAACTCCTCCTGTAAAGTCCTCTCACTTTTTTCTCGCCTTACCTCGACTTCTGCAGGGCTTCCTCATCTGGGTCTTGCACTGCATAGAGAGAAAGGAACAAATTTGGCAAGGACTCACTAATGAGATGACAACTGAATCTGAGCAAGATGTGAGCATCAGCAGAGACGAGTAACCAGAAGCTCAAGAGAGCACGTAGGAAAGGACAAAAGAAGGTAAGAATGAAATAAGGAGGAGTCAGTGTACTGACTGTATTCAGTGCCAGTGATGTGGGCCAGGATCCTGAAGCTCTTGGACTGCAGGTTGGCAGCACGACGAGCCCATTCAGACATATCCTGGGATGTCTCTCCTGGCCGGATCACTGCCTGGTAAACCGGAGACGCACAGTCTACCACGGGGTCCTTGACAGGCAGAGCTCCACTGCAGGGCAGAAAGTACTGTAAGAGCTCTGAGTGTGTAGTATGTACTGTATTTAAAGCCCCCAAATGTAATAGATGATCTTAATGTACTAAATGCCCATGAGATGATATTACTATAATATTTTTTGTAAATGTATATGTTTCAAATTGAAAGAATAATTAACAAGGTACTTGTACTTTACTTGAGTATCTCCATTTTATGCTACTTGATATTTCTACTCCACGACACTTTAGTGGGAAATATTGTTCTTTGTTATTTGACAGCTATACTTTCTCTTTACTTTTTACAGATCCAATATTCAACAACAATCAATTAATAAATTATGACATATTGTTATAGATTAAGCTACCTGGCATAAGGTAGTTAAAATTACCAGCTACAACATTAGTGATGTTTTCATTAAATGCGTCAATCATATTATAATATAATCCAATAATATGCTATTTATTAGTACTTTTGGAACGTTCCTTGGGCATTTTATTTTATTTTAAAGTACCACACTGCTCTACAAAGCATTCAGTGTTAAAAATGCTATTTTGTTTGCTGTTATGTAAAGTTTTTTTGTAATTACAAGCTTTATTTAATCAGATTTAATTTCATTATGGGCAGTTATTACATTCAGATCAATAATTGCATTTTTTGTTGCTTTACACACAGTCTGTTCGGTTGTCCCATAGTTCCATGTTGAAGGTGCCTGTACTATGGTGTACAGTAGATACTGGAGTGAGTTTACACAGCAACTTTACTGGATATTGAACTGTCAGTATTTTTTAATGAGTGTTAGAAAAGTGAGTCAATACTGATCGGGCAGTATTCGTTTGAACCTTGTGATTGGATACTCAGAACATTTCCATGCCATGAAATCCAATCAGGTTCCAGAGGCTGTGATGCTATTGGCTTCTTTTTTAGAGGAAGAAAAACCCTCAACACTCTCACACTTCGACCAAAGTACTTCAAAGTACTTCAACACACATAACCGAGTCCACGATGGCCTCGTGGTTAGTTTAGAGTTTAGAGTTTGTCCATCAAACACTTTGGTTTGACACGTAACACCTCAGAAACACATAAAAAAAAACATAAAACAGACAAATAAATGCTGTAGATTTTGCAAACATTTTCAGTGGGAGACATGTGGAGCAATGCACAAGCTGTTATGAATCATGAGACAACGGAGACACATGTACGAGGAGAGGCACGATGGAAAAGGAGCGCTGCTGTACTTACGCCAAGGGGGAGCCCGCCTCCTCACTGAGGTCACAACCAGGAAGGAGGGATGGGGGTGGGTTGGGTGGAGGACAGCACAGGTGTGGTTGGTTGTTTGGTTGTGGGTGGAATGAGGAGAGGAGAGTGGGTGAAAGGCATGGAGGAGTACGTGGCACGGACACAGACAACATGGAAAAGCCCGGGCGTACAGTACAGTAGACATCCGAGTTGTGGCAGCGTAGACTAAAGGTAGGTTTAGCTTCAGCTTTTAAAAGCTGCTTTTTGAGTTTGGGCTTTTTGGAAAAAGTGTCTTAAAGGGTTGATTCAAATGACGATAAAAAAATATTTTCTCACTTTCTGTTTATGATATCCTGCCATGTCGACAGATGTGAGGTTTTTTTTGTCCATGCTTTGGGACATTTGTCTACGAGATTTATGCTGCCACCCCAATTGACCCAGAATAAGAAAGGGGATTTAAATTGCTCAAATTTGATGTTTCTTACTGAAATATTCCTGGGGAGTCATTGTTAACTTATTGCCTTGAGGTTTTATGTACACAGATTTATACCTTTGACTTCTTAAAAAACCCAATAGCTTATGTTTTGCACTGATCATTCAACCAGGAGAGTTTCATGCCCATTTAAGTCTTGGAAGTGTAAGTTAACTAGCGTCATCTATGCAGAAACTGAACAGGACCTTTACTCCTGCAACCCCGAACACCTGAAAAAACAACTCCCACTTTTCTGCTCTATGAAAACATTTTTATGGGGACTATATGTTTGGTAGAGTAGGTCAAAGAAACACTGTTAACAACAGATACCACTAACAGAAGTGAGAGAGTATGTTTTTTTATTATTTGGGTGAATTTACCCTTTAATTTCCCCACACGCAGGCCAGTTTGATCTGTGTGAAGTGATGCCAAGTGCATGAGTGGAGAGAGCGCATAAATGACTGGAGAGTGGGTTAGTTTGGTTGTGTGACCTCACCTATCGTGTCCCTTGGCCTGCGACTGCCCTGCGATGGCGTCCATGATGGCGTCCTGTGAGTACATGCTGATTGGTGTGTTGTACTGGGCGTGAACAATGGTGGCCTTCCCCCCCGGGCCCTTCACCTCAATGGGCTTGTGGGTGGACAGGGCCGAGTCTTTCAGAGCTATGGGGTTGAAGCTGGGAGTGTACTCCACACTGTCAGTGGCGGGGTCAGAGGTCAGTGAGTCGAAGAGGAGGTGGGGAGGATTTCCGGTGCAGGGGTGAAGATGTGAGGTTAACAGATGAGGGGAAGGAGAGGGGAATTTGAAGGGAAAAGAAACAACAGAGAAAGCACCAAAGTGAAGGGAGGAAACCGGGTCAACGTGTAGTAATGCAACTGACAGACAGGCAGAGCTGTTGTACCGCTCAGTTTTAGCTTTTGGAGAGACCTCATGTATGTACATTCAACTACACAGGCCAAATGCACCTCACACTGTTCTGTAGCTGTGTCCCAGTTCAATACTACATACAAATTTTAAGTTTTTATTTTTATTTTTTTTTAAGATTTAGTGAAACTCAACTTTAGCAGAATTTTCCTAAATATATTCATAAGGTGGCGATTAGTTCCACAGATAAAGCAACAACGAGAATATGTATTAATAAATAAAATAACAGTTAACAGTGTATGCTTTATAGTATTTTAATATTGTAGTGGGACACAGCATGTCTACTGAAAATCTGAGTCATTGTCCATCATGACTTAAAGCTGAATGACAAATGACAAATTACAAGCTTTTACTTGAGGGAAACAGTGATTAAAGCTGACATACCAGTCCAAAGAAAACCAAACATGCTAATGTTTAAAACAACCACTAGGCTAAACTGACAGATTATGACCTGCAGGTTTTCAACTGACACACGCTGACAACTCATGCATTTATAGATGGTAATGAACAGTAAATTCAATTATATTCACAAAATGAATATGAAAGCCAAAGAGGACCAGCAGAGGTGGAAAACAATGGTAGATATTATAGTTGAGTACAAGTTCAGCACTAAAATGTTTACTCAATAAAAAGGAAAGAAGTATTGGCACTAAAATACACTCAAATTTAAAAAATAAGAGTACTAATTTTGGTTCTTTTAAATGTGTTAATGTGTAAGTAACTCTGTATTTGGTCATGTCAATGTACTCTATATAATTTTGATTAGTTTAACATAATTTTATGAACTCTTCATGAATGTTTTGCAAAATTCTTCATCCGTGCAGTAAGAGCAGTAAGATAGCTGTCAAATAAATATACATGAAATATAAAGTACAATATTTACATGTACATGTATATTTAAGTTGGGTTGTGATGAAAATGTGTTTATTAAGTTTGCTGTATAGGTTTATTGTTAATTTCATTTTATAGTTATTCTTGTTCTGTTTTTATCTGAGTTTTTTGTTTTGTTTTTACATGTTCAAAATAAAGATAATAAAGATATATATATTTCCTTCTCAAATGTTGTGAAGGAAAAGTAGAAAGTCTCGCTAAGTTTACTCTGGTATAGTAGCAGTA
This sequence comes from Lateolabrax maculatus, assembly GCA_031216445.1. Classification (NCBI taxonomy): domain Eukaryota; kingdom Metazoa; phylum Chordata; class Actinopteri; order Acropomatiformes; family Lateolabracidae; genus Lateolabrax; species Lateolabrax maculatus. Next base: position 6,311,895 of record CM062200.1, on the reverse strand, counting down.
CCTTAAAACTGTACTGAAGTAAAATACTTGAGTAGTACTATTTTACTTTCCACTTCTGGGGACCAGATGCTGTTAATAATTTGTCTTGAATATTCAGCCTGTGAGTTATTGTTGCAGGTACCTGAAGAAACAAATGATCAGCACACTCAATATGCTGCTACAGTTACATTGAAGCTTTAGTTCAACTTCACGCACATGAATCCATGTTGGACGCAACTTCACTCCAAACCAAGATCACCAGTGACAGATCTCTAAAAACGAATACTCTCTCTACTGGCATATACTTCATGCACGTTAAATACTGAGAAATGTGACGGTACTGACTTTGCAGCTGTGTTTGCGATAACCTGAAACACACCAGAGAGGGACGGACAGACAGTAAGAGAAAGAGAAGGAGAGAATGTAATGAATCACCGGAGGTATTTTGGTGATAACAATGGCAACATGTGAGTTTGTAGGAAACTATCCAGCTACAGCGCTGTGCTGTAATCCTATGTACAGGTCAGAATAGCAGCCATTTGTCATCACTGGGATATTTCCCATCTCGTCCTGCATCATCAGGAGTGAGTGACAAGAGCAGAAGCATCTCAGTCACATGACACGGGGGGTTGGGGGTTTGCAGGGACACATTTAGCACAGGACAGCCACAAATATACACAACGACACAACCACAACACATACCACCTGATTCACTTATGTCAGAACGGCTGCTTTACATATAGACGAACCTGAGTAGACAAGCTTATGAGCTCGTCTATAACATTGTAATGTATGTAAAGGATTTCACTTTTTAATCTGTGCAGCAGATCCCGTAGAACCAGTTATATGTTGAAAATGTGATCATCATATGGCATTAAAATAAAAGTCTTTTGAACAACATTTAGTCCAGTTTTAACAGATGAGGAGACATCTTTTCTGAGCTTTCGGGGGGAAATTGGACAGTAAAAGTCACAAGCCTCTGACCATGAAATAAATTTGACTTTCATTAATCGGCATTATTATTAAATCCTCCTGTTTCGATTGCACTCTTACCGACAGAGGACGAGCATGAGCCACTGAAGAATGAACGATCTGCCTACATGGAGCTGATGATGAGCCACCAACCTACTGCAGAAATTCCATTTTTACAGTGTCTTGTGTTTCAGATTTTTATTAAATGATGCATTTCTTCTGATCATAATACTCCATAATGGAGTTTGATGATTTAAATCATAAACTAGCAAGTAATTCTTGTATTAAGTAGCTACTCGAGTAGCGGTACATGTCATACGTCACATCAGCGGGCGGATTCGTCCACACAGTACATGGATGTCCCTGGGAGCACCTCACACGTGAGACATCTCCCCACAGAGAGGGGGAGCTATCTCCGGTTTGGCATCCAGGGGATTCGGGATGATGGTGTGTAACCAGAGCAGAACATCCCATGATCGTGTACAACAGCTGCTCTCTCCTGTGTGTGTGTGTGTGTGTGTGTGTGTGTGTGATCCAGGGGACTCAGAGTCTCCATGTACTCGGGGAGGTGGGGCCGCTGGCATGGTACTGTCGCCATCGTCCTGCGCTCTGCCTGGAGCACGTTTCCTGACACCTGACTCACCGTTGGCCGTTACTGTAAAGCACCTCAGCTCCAGAAGGGGAACACATTAGTGAAGACTGATATCTGAATGTGATATGTCAGAGGCCGAGCATATTGCGCCCTTAATTAACATCTACTAGTATTCCATGACTGAGGCTTCACCCAAAGTCATGCCATCCCACTGAGGAGAGTTTCCTCAACTGTGGCCAAAACTTAACTCCCACAAACTGTAGTCATTGCAACATACAGTACAGTCAGGATAAAGGCATTGCTGGTTCGGCCCCACAGTCCTGGAAAAGATGGCATAAACCAGTTGTTTGCTACAGTGCCCAGCTATTTTAGGAAATGACTGAGCCTTTACTTTTAATTGAAAATTTATGTCTTTGGTAGGAACAAATGGGCTTGGGGCTGAGTGCCTGACAGGGTGTGGAAGTCAGAGACTATAGATGGTTTTGGGCATTTCATGGGATTTGTTCACAAAAAGAAAAATATAGATATAATATATTGTGTGTGGCACTCATAATACTATTAATATTTAAATAGATAAAGAGTAAAGAACCTACATTTGCTTTTCCTTTTTCCTTTTTGGTTTCCTTATATTTTGCTTTACTTCACATTTTTATTGGAATTACGTTTTTGGACAGCATCTGAGGCATTTGAATGAGGCGCTGACTCTGAGGCCCCTCAACCTTTGATAAAGTATCTCAGATCTGCCTGTAATAAAGATATTCAAATGACCCCATAGTCTGATCTCCTGCTATTCTATTACCTGGAGTGCAGCCAAGAACGTTTGTGTGTACGGCCCCGAAATAGTGCCACGTGTGAGAGGAATGAATTCTGGGATAGCGATGGAAAGTTCTGAGTATATTTTCTCATCATGGTCCTGTTCATGTGAGGTTAAATTGGGAAGGTGTGACATGCATTTGCTTCATTCCTCCTGAGTGAAAAGCACTTTTGTTAAGCTGGGTGGGTGTTTGGGTTTTTGGGTTATCCCTGGAGGAGTTAAATCTTCTTCTCTTAGTTATTGGAGGTTATTTATCGCAGTGATAACCTACCCCAGTGACGAAACTCTCCGGGAAGATGCCGACCCCTCTCCTAACTTGCCCTGCATCAGCATCATGTCTCTGAGAGTTTCAGGAGAGTAAAGGCCAATTGGGGAATTGTACTGCCCCAGCCGGCCTGGTGGAGATGGGGTGGAAGAGGCAGGAGCTTTCACTGGAGTCGAGAGGAACTCTTGATCTTTTTTAGGGACTTGGAAGAGATTCCTTTGGGAGGGCTTTTTATCCTGGAAAATTTCATAGGACACCAGTTGCTCCATTTGAATTTCTTCTCCAAAATGTTTAGGCCCGACCTCCTCTTTCACTTTTTCTAACTCCTTAAAAAGATGGGAAGAGGTCAAAGTAGATAGAAAATAAAGCTTTAAAGTAAATGATAGCTGCTCTTATTGTAATATGCTTGTTTTTATTGCTTTGTCTTAAATTACTGCTTTTATGTATTTCCTTATGGCCCCGGGCCACTGTATTTCATGCCTTCTTTTTGCATAACCTGTAAGGAGAGGAATGCAAATAAACTTGAACTTGAGAGTAAAGGCATCAGCTGGATTTTTCTTCATTTTCCTTTCATTTGGTTTGCTGACCTCTGACCTCTGCACAAGGCTCCATGCAGTTGCACTGTGAATAATTGACACTAGAGGGCAGCAGGACACTGCCTGATGGCACCATTAAAGAATTGTGAAGACAACATTCTCACAAACAGAGGACAAGAATACAAAACATGTATTACAGCCATAAAAACACGTACAAGTAGGCAGATATACATATATTGTGTTTGCGCGCATAGCTGGTATTTTTTGTGTTGATTTGTCTATTTGTTCATTATTGTTGTGGGTGTGTTTATACCTTCTGGTGGGGGATGATTGGCATGGGTGAGTCCATTCTTGGAGTTGCTGTGGGAACTGGTGCAGGACGTCTTGATCTGAAGATTAAACAACAAAATATCCCTTTAAGATATACTATAACATCACATTCACAGTTACAACACACTTTTTATTTGTAACCATTTAAAGACACTTTCCAACAATTGAGGAAACACTTTGACGTCCTCGTAAATTCCCAATGTCCACATTGATTTGTTTGTGTTTGTGTTTCTGCAGGTAATATCCAACCTTAAAATTAGCTTCTACATCATTTACTTTTCTAAGATGTTGTGGTGTAAGTGTGCCGGTTGTTTACTTCAGCATGGTGAGTGACAGTTTGCTGGTGGCAGACTTGATCTTGTTTTGGGCATCCAGGTGCGTCATTCCCTCAGTGCTGACCCCATCAATGGCTGAGATGATGTCGCCCTGGGCCAGGCTGCCGCCCACCGCCTTACTGCCCGGAGTTATCTATGGAGGGGTCAACAGAGCAGGTCACACTACGACCACTGACACAGATTCCTCAGGAAACGCACAAACAGCTGTAAAACATATGCAGTTACAGTTACATAATACATATTACAGATTTGTGGTACGTTTATGAATGCAGGATTAACAGCATTAATGTCAGCTGACATGTGATGTGTGGTCCTTTGAGATGTAGTGCTTCCCTCCACATAGTTATTTATTCTATATGTGTGTAGCAGACAGTAAATAAGCCTTAAAGGTAGATAAGAGAAAAGCTAATGAAGCAGAATAAACTAAGCCATCAGCTCTGCAGATGAAGGGCTGGACAAAATGTCTGTGTTAGGTTGATCGACAGAGTGGAACCACATTTACTCTGAGAGTCTAATCAGTTTCCACAGCTGAAAGTAAGCTGTCTGACATTGGTACAAATAGAAAAGCCATAAAGTGTGCTTATTTCTGATGTTAAGAATGGTAATGTACAGTCATACATAGTGGCTGAGTGGTTAAATCCCACAAAATACTTTTTTATTTTGGAGATAATGTGAGTTTTTCATTTTCATCTTCAAAAAAAAAAAAAAAAAGAAAGAGAGAAAGAAAGAAAATATTTATATATATGTATATATATTTTTGTCAGCCATATATCGACCTTCAGCTGAATGCACCTTCTCCTTGTTCTGCTACAAAGTCAGACTTTAGCGCTTAAACTACACAGAGTGGAGGTTTAAGTGAGCCCAGAGGCCTGGGGCATACAGTATTGGGTCTAGGCTTACAGTCAACTCGTTAAAGAGTTAAAAATAAGCAATGCTGTTGATGCCTGCTTGGCTTCACTCTGATTGACCCTACTGGCCCCCCCTCCTTCCCCCAAACACACATACGCACCTGCTACTGACATTCAAACATCAAGACTTCCTTGATTCTGTCTTTTTTCTATTTACAATAAGATAGTGTTCCTCTCTACAATTCACACTTTCCACATTTTACCTACATTATGCAACCAATGCACATGTTAACAAAATGTTCTCCTCTGTTCTGCTTCTTCTTAGACTGTTGCTCGTGTCAACCTTTCTTCTTTTTTTTCTGCTTTTTGCTGATCTTTGAATTCCAGTCATTATGCAAGTGTGTGTAGAAATGTGTGTGTGTGTGTGTTGAAAGCAGAGTTATACTAGATGGCAGCAGGCAGAAAAGCAAAGTGATATCGCTTGGAGAAAAAATATTTCTGCGCGACTGCCTCTGTGTAATCAAACACACATGTAGACACATAACTCTGCCCGGCCGCTCTGTCATGCATGATGTTTTCGTTTGCATCAAACAGGAAATGGATATGAAGACTGATTCCTTGAAAAACTGGATAGTAATGAAGGACACTGTCTTGGATTTTGGAGTTTTCTTTTTAAAAATTATTCTTTTATATCTCAAAATGTGTTATATCAATCTATGAAAAGATGCTCCTTCTTCCATCAATACCTCAGCTACTCACAGTAGCCAATCACAAGAGAGCTCTTTTCATTCCTTAGCCTCAAGACAGCATGTGAATAGACTTAAATGTCATGAATGACACAACTATTTCAGCGTTTCTTCATAATTTTAACTATTACAACCCCACTAATAGTCATATAAAACCACTGGACCATAGAAAAACAGGTTGATGCGTCACATATTTATTGGCTAACAAGATGTAGGGAATTTACCCTTTTCATTCCTATTTCATTTCTTAGTTCTTGGCAAAATGAGGCCAAAATCCAAACCGCGACGTGTTACGTCAAACTGTAGTGGCACCCCGAGTTGTCACATCAAGCTGCAGTGTTTTATGTTAACCTGTCAGAGCCCAACGTGACCACAGGATGAACACAAATCCAATGATACAATGTCATACCAGACGCGGATCAAAGCTCCCCCTGGTTGCCTAAGACCGGGCTCAGAAGACAATAAAACTAACAGATGTCTGGAGCTGTAAATCAATATAAGGCAGGCTGATCACCAGCTGAGCATCAATCAGGACTGAAGAATGAGGAATTGGAGGTGGTGGCTTCTTACTTTCCTCTCTCTCATTTCCTCAATCTATCAAATTCATCCATTCCTTCCAAACCATGCTGTCCTCACAGGAGCAGCTCCAAAACGGTGAAACTGAAACTGATTATAAGCTTACTGAAGGTAACACAAGCTGCCATTAGCTTTCCTGTCCCATTCCCACCCCTCTCCATCCATCCATCCACCTCTCCTCCAGTGCTATTTAAAGGAAAAGCTGTAAATACTCCAGTCCTGAGAGAGAGAGAGAGAGAGCGAGAGAGAGAGAGAGGGACACCCAGTCTCACTGCTGCTAAAGTTTAAACTAATAAATTATCTGCTGTAATTAGTTGAGTTGACACTTAAATTCTAGTAATTTTAGACAAATAATCTTCACCTATACTGATGGCTGAGAATACTTGTATAATGTATATTTAAGAAAATAAGTATTAATGTTCTTATTATAACTAACGTCAGCTGGGAATTGCTCCTGCCCCCACGACCCTCTAAGGGTAAGCGGTATAGATAATGGATGGATGGATCGTGTTTGTCTGCTGTCATTTGCGACAGTAGAAACAACTCTTTAACTTTGCCGTGTAATGTGTGTAACCGATGTAATGTAGTTTGGGAATGACAGTTCATTTGTAAAAGATTTGACAGTTAAAAGCTAAAAAGCTCTAACTTGAAGATGGACGTTTGAGCTCACATTTAATGTAATCAGGTATGTTTTTTCAGGATCAATGTTCAAGAAAACTGACAGCAGTAAAAGTTGACAAATGCAGCCACACCTCTACTCCAGTAAAACTATTCCAGTCTTTCCACTGCTGCTCTATTCTAGAAATCTCTCTGGAGATAACATCTGACCCCCCCCCCCCCCGTCATCATCACATACAGCAACATTACATAACCGCTGCTCAGCCACTGCTCACACACCAGAGCACGCACATATCACACGCATATACATGCTTGATGAAGTTTGAACATGCAACACGTAATTGTCAAACCAGGTGATATGGTGATTTTTAGGTGGAAAGGATAAAAAGTGGACATCTAGGTACTTACAAGAAACCTGCTTCAATTACAGTCATTTAAAAGTAGTTGAAACAGAAGTTAGATGTAACTTACACTAAAAGAGCGTCGCTTTTCATCCTAATTTGGTTTTTACTGAGACACCTACACATATTTTCACCTGCAAATCACCAAAATATTGCTTACTCAAATATTCAAGTAGGAAAATGTGATAAAAGTGAAGCTTTTTTAAGTTAAAGAGTAAAGCAGGGCATGATCAGTTCTGTGTTTACATGATTGTGTATTGTGATTGATTGCGGGCGATATTGGTTTTTTCAATTTCGGATCAACTTGCTCAAGTCAGTCAATCAGTGTTTTTAAGGTCTGTTTTTAAAGTTTCAAATCATTTGTGAGCTATTTTGTGATATTTCTTCGTTGTCACCCCGGATTGTCAGTTTGCTATTGATTGTGTGCCACCTCATCAATGTCATATTGCTTGTTACTTATTCTTTACTTGTAAATTGCTTTGTCACAACAAATATCAGCCTGTGAGGGTGACTCTGTCCTTACCCTGGAGATGGTGAGTGGCATATTGAAGTCCTTTCCTCCCTGTAGTCTGAAGCCCCATGGAGCGGGGCCATTCAGAGTCACTGTATACGTACTCATCTTCGGTTAAACGGCAACACTCCTCCTGCGAACAACTCCTGCTGGCTGTGTGGTTTCTCCTCCTGCTCAGTGTGCCCTTGTTGTCCGTCCTCCGCTGTTATCCTTTTGTCAGTGGTCGCTTCTCCGCCGTCAGCCCTGGCTTCACTATCGTCTCTCCCGCGTCTGCTCCCAGCTCTCAGGACAAACACCCTGGGGTGGTGGTGGTGCTGGTGGGTGGGTGGGTCAGGTGCGGTGGAACCTCTGTGACACACACACACACACAAATGGACGGACACACACAGGCATGCATTCGTGCGCACAAACACACACATGTGAAACACACACACACACACACAGAGTACAGAACCAAGCTGAGCCACTGCCGAAAAACAGTTTCTCCTGACGAGAGCCACAAAAAAAAACTCAAGTTCTTACCCTGAAATCAAAAACTCTCTCAACAAACCTCTAATTTGAGAAAGTGCAAATTCAAAAGTTAACTTAAAACTTATTATTAAGATGGAAAAGAGTTTCTTGCCTGCAGAGTTGCTGAGGTTGAGGGGCAGACACCCTAAGAATAGCCGAGGTGAGCAGAGACACAGGGACCCTGGCCCTTATAAGGCCTGTAACACGAAGCCCCAGAATACTTCACTGCCGATTCACATCGCCAATATAGACCCCACTTACTGCAACACATTCTCTCTCTCTCTCTCTCTCTCTCTCTCTCTCTCTTAGTGCTATCAGTTCCTGCTGCTAGCACCTTATTAACCCTAATCAGCCTCTGTGCACTGATGTCATTCGCTTTCAGTCTCGCAGCCTTTCGTTCTGCTCGAGAAAGGAAACAACAAATTACCCAGCACTGATTCCCTAGGAACACCCCCACAAAGCTGCCAGTCCTGTGTGTGTGTGTGTTTGTGTGTGTGATACGGAGCAATTCTATTACCAGCAAACCACAGCTGTTAAGGTTAAGTGAACACGAAAAACAGACACAGTTTAATAGGTGGTGAAAGACTTTCCATTTCCTTTAATCAAATCTCAATATCTTTCTAAATATAAGTCACATGCACGCACCTTGAAATTAAGAGGATTGTGCACTGGTGTGATAATAAACACCTGATTTTAAGAAACAAAAGATTGATCCATAAACCAGTATTCATCCATGGCCAATTTATCACTCAAAACAACACAAAATCTGTCCATTCCTTTGAGCAGAAATGTATTTATGATTTTGTCACGCAGTCCTTGACAGTATGGTAAGATATTATCCTGGGAACCAGACAAATCTGGGAGCTGTTTTATTTGCTCTGGCAGATACGTCTGGACCCTCTCCCATTCAAATTTCCTCGTTAATGGAAGCGCTGTTGAGTCGGGCGAATCAATCACTAGTGTTTATCTAGTGCTGTGATGAGGCGGGTTTAATACGTTGACTGACAGAGAGGAGCGCCGTTGAAGCATCTTTGTAAATATCCAAGATGGCTGCCGCCGATATGGAGCATTACCCGGCCGGCTACAGCAGCAGTATTAAACGGACTGTACGGTAAATTTTCTCTAAAAGAAGAACAAACAACTGCACTTTATGTTGATAAGAAATATGTGTTTGCCGTACTTCTGACAGGACGTACCGTCCGACAGGACAGTGTTTCGTTGCTCTGACTGGTTGTCTCTGCCCGTCGATAACAACCCTTGGAAGTCGAAAATGCACTGAGAGCTTCCAGACTAGTACAAATTAGTTTTGCGATGCCAGGCTAGTAAAATATGGCATATTGTCTTGGAATGGTAGGTATATAAAGGTATATACTGTGAGCTATACTGCAGCCTGACCTTCCCCTTTTCTATGTTAAATTAACTTTAAATTGACTGAGCTGACAAGTGGAAAATCAAGAGGGAGTCGGGAGAAAAGCAACCAAATCAAAACACGATACAGTAACTAAGAACAAATGAGATAAAACCCTGATAAAACCAAGTAATCTTTTGCAGACCATAAAAGTTAGATCCAAGACAGAATAAACACCCACTGGATCTTTTTACAAACAGAATCAGTATTTGATTCAAAATACAGCTTACTATCAATGACAATCAAATGTCCAAGTAATTGTACACAGGATGGTCGTGTGAATGATTTTGGGCTGTGTCCTTAAATCAGAGACCATGTCTTTAATTTTTATCATGAGATCAAACTCAAAACACCAAGACAGAAAATCATCAACAACTGCCTCTTGCATACACAATCAGAGCCATTCATCTCACCACAGAAAGACACTCATGATGAGAAACACATTTTCTGGAAATTACTTTCCAGCAATGCTTATGACGGTTAACATTGATTGCACAGCTGAGATGCATTACATTTCAGGGGGAATTATTTTTATTTTTACTGCACTACATTTATCTGACAGCTATAGTTATTAGTTACCCTGCAGATTAAGATTTTTTACATACAAAACATACAATAGCTGATAAAATATGATGCAGTGTTATAGACAGTACCCAACAATATATAAGTGGTTAAGATTAGCTCCACCACAGGCAACTACAACAGTAAAACGCTGCATAATAATAATCCAATAACATATAATAATATAACTTAACTTTAAGGGGCCAATTTTCTGCAGACTGAGCATATTATTACGTACTTTTACCTAAGTGACATTTTCAACACTGGACTTTTACTTTTAATTAAGTATTTGTATATTGCAGCATTGCTACTTTACTTAAGTAAAATATATGAATACCTCCTCCTCCTGAAGTTTTTCCTACAAATTAGGAATGACTATACCTCCACTGTAAACCTTTTACAGCATGCTTTGGCAATACTAAATTACATTCATATCAATGAAACAAACTCTTGAATTTGAGAGTGAGACAAAATGCAGACGACACCCTCTACTTATGTAAATCCAGTACCAACTCTCGTCTCTGCAGGGCACTATAGTTCTGCAGGGAGGCCTATTCAGGTCAAACAGCATGCAGGATAAATGTCCCTCATATTTGCTCGCTGACATGCTGGACAGATTTGACTTACACTAATGCCACTCTGTTATCGGACATCAGGATGCTCTGGTGGTTATCCGCTCTTCTAGATGGATCTCTTTAATTCACGAAACTGACCTAATGATTTACGAAAATATCGGTCAGTCGACACTGATGGACACAGGATGCATTAGGAGCTGCAGTAACTGCAATCATTATGATGCTATACATGAATGTGTGTATAAGAATGTATGTGTGTGAGCAGAGGGGGTTTGGTTTTTGGATTAAAAACCTCTTGAAGTGATGACTGAAGACTATTAAAGAACTGAACACTGTAATGCATAAGTGGATGGTGTAATGCAGTGAAGGACAGTTTCATGTAGAGCTGAAATTATGAGAAACTTAATTGGCATTCATTTAGATACTTGATTAATCATTTAGGTCATGTTTAAGCAAAACTTTTCAGGTTTTGAAATATAAAGATGGTGATCTTTGATAATAAACATACCAAATACCTTTGAAAACAATTTAATGTCACCTTGGAAAATTGTGATGGACATTTTAACCAATTTTTAATTGAGAAAATAATTGGCAGATTAATTGATAGTGAAAATTATGAGTAGTTGCAGCCTTAGCTTAGCTTCAAGCATCACAAAGGCAAAAACATGGAGATGCAGCCACCAGTTGTGCAGAATTTAGCAACATTTTTATTTAGAAAAATAAATAATAACACAAAACATTTTGTACAAAGAAAACAAATCAACATGAAACCATCACTTCATCAAACCATCACTTCATTAAAGTGGAAGTTACATTTCATATATATATAATATTATATATATGTTTTGTCATAATGCCAAAATTTTAGCCATAACATTTTAAACATATAATTTTGTACATTCATTGATGGGTACAACAGTATAAATGAGCAAAAGTGGGAAGGTATCAACATTTGTTGCCTCATAAACTAAGATTGTAATCTTTCATTTGACAGCATGTCTGATTTAATTCGACATGTGAACACAACAGATAAATAGTCAATGATGCAGCAATCTTAGGAATCTCAAAGGAAACTGCAATGTACAGAAGTGGAGAAAAATAGCTTTGAAAATGTGATGTTGAAGGTAAAGTATGTTCAAACATACATTAGTTGGTGAAGTGATTCTATACATTTTTCTACGATGACAATAACAATCCTGAAACCACACTGTTATAACAGTAAAGTAATTTAGCAATCTGTCACCTGTATATCTAATAGTGGATATTATAGCAAAGTATGGCATAAAGAGAATTGTTAAATACAGTACTGAGTCCAGTTCTTCAGTGCAGAAACACACACTCATACTCTCACATACTTACACACTATTGATGTACTATGGTGTTGTGACACATTTGTGACCTGATTTGCCTCCATCTGCGGTACTTCATGCCCACCAGGAATGGAAAAATCAATGACAAAAAGCCAGACGGGAAACAATGTAATGTGCATCCTCTCCTGTCCTTTTCCATATGTGCGTGTGTGTGGCTGATTACCCAGTTTTGAAGTAAAACACCTCATATTAAAGCTGCATTAAGTGTTTTTGGACCACTAGAGGGCAGAAAGACTGGAATTAGCAGTACAGCATGATGTGAATTAATTTGCAGTGGTTGTATAGTCAGATGCATTGTATTTTTAAATAAATGCCCCCCCCCCACCCCCATGACTTTTCCATCAAATCTAAACTTTCAGCAGCTTTCCACGCATAGTATTTTACAAATAATAAATACATAAAAGAAAAAAAGGGTATTTTCACGTGGTAAAAAAAATCTACGTGTGGGCTGCCTGAATACATTTGATATATGGGAAGCACAGATGCTATCAAACTGCCTTCTTATGCAGTGGAAACAAAGCATCCTGGGCATCCCGTTGAAATTCTCTGTTTAGCCACCTGTGAAATATACATCCAGTATCCACTGTGATTTTAGCTCTGGCTTCGTCCACCAGCTCCTAAGAAAAATATACGTAGGTGCAGTTAGCTTATGCTAACTCTTGTGCCAGGAGTCACAGTTTTATAATAAGCAGCACAGTTTTAGTTTTGAGAACTAAAACAACCTTAAAGTGGCTGAAATCTGCATATAGTTGCAAAGTATGGTGTTGATTCTCAGTGGGATCGGTACTTATCGAGAATGCTCTCTGATTTGGCAATGAAAATGTAGCTTTTAGAAGCATGGACAAAGTCAGTGGATCTACTGCACTTCTGTCTACATCAAAATGTATGTATGCATTAACGTATATAGTGTTTAAAATATGGCTCATAAACAGTGCAAAATTAGTTTTAGCATTTTTGATGTCTCCAGTCATAGTCACAATGGCCCAGAATCAGCTAATGGTACCGCACCAAACTCAAGAAAGAAACACGTTTTTAAACAGCAAACATTCATCTTCTGTACGGCAAGATAAAAAAGACTTGTATTTTACCTTGAAATCAAAAAGAATTTAAAAAAAAATAATTTGTATCATTTATGGCAAAACATATTTTGGTTTCTTCTATTCAAATATTATAATAAGAATCTGAACCAAGAATCAATAAAAATCTAATCAATACCCAACTCAAGAACTTTTCATATTGTGTTTTTAAGGCTAATTTGTTGCCTCCAGCTCTGAGGTAAACCGTCTCCAACCACAATGATATGTCAAAAAAGTAAAACACATGTACTTAAAATTACTCTGTTGTGCAAAACAATCAATAAGACCACAGCATGCTGGCACACACACACACACACACACACTCCCACAGACACACGGTTACACACTGTTGTTGCGCTTTTGTCCTTCTGTTCATGGTATTGCTGTTGTCTGTAGCCTGGCTATGTCGAGGGGCTCCTTGGCAACAGGACTGTAAGTTTTGGTCAATTTGAGATTGCCATGGAAACCTGGGGGACTATGCAATATAGACGGGCTGGATATGGAGGTGACAATGACGGATGACGTTTTTCGCGCTGTCCTTGGTCCCAACTCCTCCATCACGTTTTCCAGCTGTGTAAGCAGAGGGAGGAAGAAGGAGAGAGAGAGAGGTGTTCAGGTATTGTGAATGAGACTCGACATGTCCACTGTGAGTAAGTGGATGGGTGTTTGTGTGAAAGAAAAATGCAGAGGTGGAGGTGGAGGTTAAGGGAGAGAATTAAGTTTTATCAACTGTTGCTTGGAACGAATCAATACAACTGTACTCCACTTAACCTGCCAGCGCACGACATGAAAGAGTCACAGTTGAGCAAAGGCATTGATTGGTTGGATTGATAAATGGTTCTGCCACTGTGCCCTTGATGGATTTGGACTGTGTCACACCTTCGACCCCCTGAGATCAACAGATCTGCCCTAGAGGAGCAAAGTACTCTAGCTGAGTCTGTTTAAGTAGATTTTTAAAGGATGATTTTGTTTTATTTTTGTCTTCTTTTTGTAGTTTTGGCCAAAATTTCTATCTATAAAAATATGATTGTACTCACCATGTTAAAGGAATAAAAGAGGGGGGAAAAACATGATTATCTGCACCCTTGCCGAGAGATAGATGAGAAGATCGTACCCACTCTTACGCCTGTCTTGTCTGTTATATGAAGCTACAGCCAAGCATAAAGAGTGGAAAGAGGGGGAAACAGCCAGCCTGCCTCTGTCTGAAGGTAACACGATCAACCAACCAGCACCTCTAAAGTTGTCTCAAGTTGTAGTTTTACAGGGGTGTGGCGAGAACAGTGACTCAGGAAGCGACTGCTCCCAGCTGAATTACAATCACACATAAAGCCAAACCCCCCATAAAACCTCAATTTATTTATTTTTTTTATGGTTTAAACAATGAAGACATATTGTGTGTTAATTAGTGAGATTCAGGTGTGCCGATGGGCAAACTGGTGTTCATATTTAACTTACAGGCATGAGAGAGGTATCAATCTTCTCATCTAACTAAGGTGGAAAATTATTACCCACACTGTATGTTTTCCTGTGCAATGAGGGATTATTACTGACATTTCAGGTGTCCTCATTTTAGGTTTTACTGTAAAACTATTAAACTAGTAGTAAGAACCTATTTGTATTATTGTACAAGTAATAGCTATTTTATAATTGTTGAACAAACAATCTTTTTGCCTACAATCTTAAAGATTTTTCTTTGAAAGTCCTTTTCACAAGAGCAGCTTATTCAAACCCTGGTGATTCTTTACACAGTTGGTCAATATTGTCTGTGGGGTACAATCAATAAATCACTTCACAGGGAATCTGAAACAGATAACACAATCACTTGATTGGAGTAACAACGGATGATATCTGAACCTGATATCCTTTTAATTTTTTACAGGGTTTATTTAATTCTGAGCACCACGAAATGGATGAAACTGGACAGAAAGCACTTTGGAGTGTATTTACTAGAATGGGCAGGGAAAAAAGGGAGGACTAAAGAGATATGCCAACCATTTCACTTAACTTTACACTTAAACAGCTTGTTCAGCTGCACAGTCAAAGTTATTTTCAGAGAGCTATTTTAAATGAGGTAGAATCATTGAGAAGTGTTGCAGAATGGGTGACATGTCCCTTTAAATAGCCCTGAAACACAAATGACTAAAATACCAGGGGAGGGACAGACGGAAAAGGTTAAGGACGGTGCAGTGTTTTATTATAAACAAATCCCTTGAAAGGCATTTAGCTCAATTATCTTCAGTGTAGACAAACACTGATGTAACTTTTGATTCTGCTCCATAGAACTCCACTGATGTCCAGAAACTATGAACTTTGAATAATTAGGTATTTAGTCATAACAAAAAATTGTTATGGTGAAGTATTATATTTTACTTTGAAAATCATGGTATCCTGCACTATGGGTACACTAAATGACTGGAGTACACTACATTAGAGAGACTAATGAATAAAAACATGTTTCTTTGTGGTACCAATACAATTACAATGAGCTGACAGGAATAAACAAATGGCTGTTCACTATCCACCAGTTTCTGGACAACAATGGAGTTCTATATCACAGGCGTTTGAGATAAATCAATTTTTCTACACAGACAATAGTTGTTAGTACGATACATTTGTTGTCTATTTCCTTTTTTTCATGGGATTTGTTGATTGATATTTATTTGATTTTTTTTTTTTGTGATATAAAAAAAAAACAGATGCCACATCAACTACCCAGAGTGAGAGGTGGACGATCGGTGGACTCTTACAGTAGCAGGCAGATGACTGGCTGGCTGCAGCTTGATGTCCGACATAGAGATATCTTCATGCCCTGTCAGAGTCTGAACAGTTCACACATAAACACAGCCATTTAGTGCTCGTTATAATCAAAAGCTCTTTTGTACTATTTGAGCTGTGACTAAATACGGAGCAACTTGAAATTGGGATTTGAACATGGACCTTTCAGATAAAGAAGTGTCTCTCTTAAAAAGTTTGTCACATTGTTTCCTCCCATAGTTTCCAGTTTATGCCAATAGCAATAGGATTAGCATTAGCACTGAAAAATGGGGGCACCTAAAATCTCAAGGTTTTCTTTTAAACCCAAATGCATTCTAGCATAAAGTCTGGAATCAAGCGACTCTGGCTCTCTCCTCACTTTTTTAAACCTCTTTTTTAACAGACAAATGCTCACTGGGTAGAGGATGAAAAATGCAAATCCTCAACCTTCTCTTCTACCTCTGCAAGAAAGTTAATGAGTGTATTTCCCAAAATGTCAGTATTCCTAAAATTCTTTAAGTATCAGTTATTGAAAGTACTTCAGAGGTACGCTAGTGGTACATAAAATAGTTTCTGTAAATAAACTAAATAAATAAAGCGTCACTATTCTAATGAAAATAATTTTGAGACAAAGATCTGTTAAAATGACGAGAAAGTGAACGAGAAATAAAAATATGGCAAAGTAGAAGTTATACAAATCACAAAGGGAAATATGTCAGCAAAAATAGATTTTGCTTCATTTCCACAATACTTTGTCATTTTACACCACTGGTTGAAAATGACATTGTTTACAAGAGTACAAGTAGGTAAACAGCGATTTAAGACAAAAGTAAAAGTATATATGCTCTGCTCTGTACAGAGATGGAAGCAGATGGAGATCAGAGACTCTTCGACAATCAGCCTTCTTCGGCTGCCAACAAGTGCAGTATGTCGAAACATGGGGCTGCATCATGCAAACTGTGGATTAAGTCTGAAACTCCCAGATTATTGGATTAGTCTTTGGACCCTCTGTAATGGAGACCTTAGTGAACCTGATGGCAGTGTGCACGTACAGTATGTGTGTGTTTGCATATGTGTGTACATGTTGGTTACTTGTGTTTTTTTCTGTGAAGTAAGATGATTATAGAGAGACGGAAATGCTCCAGATATCGGATGCCCCACATAGAATGACCCGTCACTTTCCAATGGCCTGACAGCACGATGCTTAGAAAACAATCACCAAGAAGCACCATTGAGATAAAAAGTGTTGGGCTTACCCAAGCCTCAATACTTGTTAAATGTTAAATTGCTTAAAATAGGAAATTATTTTTGTTTATTTTATAAATTTAAAGCAAATATTAATGTTTGTTTTCCCATCCTTTAAAAGCCACATTTAATGTTCATTCAAGTCACTCAGCTGGTGAATGAGCCAAGATGTTTCACCTTTCATCCAAAAGGCTTCGTCAGTTCTGACTGACTGGTGGGGAGTCAAAGACATTTAACCTCTGCAGGGTTATTCACTCCTTGAGATGCACTGAGGTCACACGTGGGTTTTTTGGTCCACCTGGCTGTCATGTGAGAGTCATTAGGCCATATTCACACCAATTCAGGTGTTGCAGCGATTAGCACAGGGTCATGCAGTGGTGTGGGAGTGTATGACTACAGTCTCTCTTCAGCAAGCCCCACTGCAGGCTCTGCTCTGCTCCTCAACCAGAGAACCAGAAGGTGGGAGGGCCGAGTGCCCTCTGTTGGCTGTCCTCCAGTGACCCCACACTCCTGGACGTGGAGCTGTGGACTTTTTTGTCAGTTGCGTTTCTTGCCCCGGCTCTCTAACTTGTTATAATTTGATATATACATAGTGAATTTAAAGTTTCTACGCATACAGATATGAAATAATTACATGTAAAGTTTAGCATTTACATTTACTTAGATGTAGATCGCTTTCGCTACACGCAGGACCCCGAGCACATCTGGCAGGCTGAGCACATCTGGTCTGGTACCTACACCGGCTTACACTATTGGTCACTGCAACGTGATGTTGGGTAGCATTTCTCCAAAAGTTGATTTGATGTTTCAACTTTTTGCTGCTGTGTTTTTCCACATCCCCTTTGGTTCCCACCACTGCAGCCTTAACACACCAACCCCTCTGTTAATTTCAACAGAATAATTGTGTAGGTGCTGTGGTCATTCAAAAGTTCTATACGTAGGGACTATAAATTATAGCATTTCACCTAATATCAGCTGATAATGTTACTCCAGTCTAGGGGATGGTAGAGGCCTTTACAAAATAATGTGAAAGTCATGTTAGTCTGGAAAATACTGTATTCTTCCTGGAACCTTAATTTAATAAAATTTTTAAAATGTAAACAAAGACTCGTCAAACATACAAAAGGGCAGTTTAGAGTGTTAACCATACTCCAAGGCAACATGGCAAGTGATTCTGAAACACGGGGATCTCAAAATCAAACCATACACTTACAGAGGACCAAAGCAACATGACCTAATCAGATTACATGCTACAGAATCCGCTTCATAACCGTGAGGAGTCTGAATTTTAAGAGGGCTCCAACTAACATGACCTCATAGAGTTACTTGCCATGAAATACCGAACATAAACATGACGTCTATTGACTATAACAGGACTCCAAAACAACATGACCTCCCTTCTCAAATTTAGGAGGAGAGTATTAAGATCAGCTTTGACGTAATGCCAAAACAGAAGCAAAACCTCCCATCAAAAAATAATGTGAGAAAGTAAAACGGAGCACTGAATGACACTCTATCCCAGTGTGACAACGCCTATCTGACACTTCAAGTAATAAAGTTAGAGATGTATGACTTTCAGATTGCTTACATGTTCAGTTTAATACACACTAGTGCAAATTAAATTATGTATGTAACATTACGTTGACATTAGCCAGGCCTCAATACTCACTGTGATCTGTGAGAGAAGACATATGGCTGGGTCAGTAGGGTTGTGGGCGGCAGTTCTCTCAAACTCCCCCGTGTTGTAACCTCTCACCTTTGACCTCTGGCTGGTATGGCGCACCTGTTTGACATCACTGGACAACTGACGACAGACAGGCGTACGAGATGAGTCCTCCTCCGTGTCTGAGAAGCGGGCCTGAGACAACACAACAGCAAAATCACAGACAAACAAGACTAAAATCAGCAACTTGGAATTCAGAGCATTTGTCATAGGAAGTGTAAGACAGAGACATACCATATTAGATATGACATACACTCACTGATTCGCTCTCAGACAGGGAGGAGTTGCGGGGCTTGTTGTGGCCTTTGCTCTCTGATTGGCTGGTGAGGGTTGATCGGCGGGTGGACTGGAAGCTGCTGCTGGTGAAACGGTCTCTGCCAGTAACGCACAGCAATACCCCGAGGTAGGGAATATACTTGCTGAGCGCTGACCTGAGAGAGACATCAAGAGAAATATTCAAATCCATAATTTAACAAATTCTATTACACGATAGTGAAGTGTGGGGCCATGACATCCCTGGATGCTGAGCTGAATTAGGCCAATTTCACCTTTTAATTAGAATTTTAAGAAGAGCAATCAAATTCTTTAAACACATTAAAGCCAGTCATCCTAGACGTTACATAGCTCTGTGCTGCCAAGAGGAGAAAATAGAGGAAAGTGTCCTCAGCCAGCTGGTTTATAGTTGTGCATTAAGGGGTTGTGGCACGACTACCAAGCCAACACACTTAGACAGCATATAAACTGTAGACTACAGAGCATCTTCTCATGTTGTGTAGCACTTTATGTCTGTGAATTGTATATTTTATTTATTGTACTGAGTCCAAGACAGATTTTCCACAGGGACATTAAAGTATACTCTGTTCTATGCCAGGGATACGCCAGCTAGAGATACGATATGGAGGTCACAAGAACTCTGATCAGTCAGTGCGAGCTGGTTGTGTTTTTTTCCTACAAGTGAAGTGAAGATGATATAAAGGAAGTTGAAGAAAAGCTCAGTAATCTGCTGCCTCTCTGCAACACACATCTAGCAAAGCCTTTTCCATTTCACTTTTCGAAGTGAATGAAAGAAACATGGTGACTGCAAGCAATAGTCATCTCCTTCCCACTTTCCCACCGTCACTCTATATCAAAAAGGAAGCGAAGGAATGTAAATATAGTTACAGCGGGGGAATATTTCTAGCGCTGTTGCAATACATCATCTAGTGTTGCAGTGGTGCTATCAATGAGCAAATCTGTTGCTGAACTACAAATCAAGGTAAGTGTCCACAGTAATACTGTCATTAACCCTTAGTGTCAAGAGTAAATCCATCTTAACATTAGACAGCCTCAGCAAAGTCCCCTGGTCTGGGTCTATGACTGCCAGAAGGGCCAGATCATGTTGGCCAACAAAAACTGTGGTTATGGTTATGATCTCGTTTTTTTAAAAGTAACCATTTGATTGCAACAAAGCTTCACTCTGCCCCAAGTGCCTGGAGTGTCTTTCTCGAGTGTGCAGTAATATATATCCAAACAAAACTAAACTAAAAGACATTAATTGAATATGGACAGTCACCACTCCCAAGGAAGACACGGAGAAACGTAGCAACACAGAGAAAACGAAGCGAGTTCAACAATAGAGAAAGAACAATTCCAAGAATTCGACACACTCTCAGATCCAAAAAAATTCAGTATTTACTGGAAACTAGAATTGCCATGGAAGCGGCAAAATACGTCAAACCATGTCACAGCCTGAGGGAAAACAAGAGTAACAACACATGAAACTAGAGTGCCTGAGCTAAGATCCGCCTCCTGTTTTTGATTTAAAATCTTTTTTCTTCTATGGTTCTCACTATTACCATCACATTTGATTGTTAAACAACTGTATATCTTACAGTATCATGTCTATCTTTATATTTCTTTAATTATTTATATTTTTTGCTACGTAGTAAGTTATAATAACATTGTTGCATAGTGTCAAAATTATTAAATTGTAAATTCACCAAAATGTTATTTCCACACCATTAATTTAATCTGCTATCAATGAAACGCAACACTTCAGTGTAAATCCTACCTGTATTTTGGGTGTGTTATGGCATATATGATGGGGTTGTAGATTGCAGATGCCTTGGCGATCACCGCAGGAACAGAGTTCATATACGGAGTCAACATGTCAGCGTACCTAAGAGAGACAGTAGGGAGGAGAGCAGGGACGGATGTTTGTGAGAAGAGGAAATATGAGAGAAGGGAATTAGACACATTCATGTGACAAGGGCAGCGATGGGTGTGTTCCCTTGTACAAGATTAGTGTGGATACACAGGAGTGGGACACACAGTCAATGTTGGATTCAAGTCATTGTTTAAAGATACTACAAAATGTGGCCTTTAACTGATAACAGTGTACTTTTACTAACTTTACGCTGCAGTAGTAGGTGTAACGTCCAATCAATAAAGTTATCATAGACTTTTAAACAATCATCATATCACTTTCACTCCATAAATATTTTCTAATTAGTTAACAATTAAGATTAATCACATTAAAGAACCAGTGATAACGTCTCATTCAAACTTTAAGGTCCATAAAATTAGTTTTGTACGTTTTGGAACACGGATGTAAATGGGATTACAACTGTGGTGCTCAAAACATTTAAAAATGTTGGATAATCCACAAACATGGCTATGAACAGTTTTTATTGGAACTACTCTCTAACAGATAAATTGCCCTTCTGAAAACTACAGTGAACTCTGGATGATCCTGAGTAACAGGTACACTGATTCTGAAAAAACATGCTGCTGTCGAACTACCTGCAAAAAACTTAACAACAAACAAGCTGTAAACACAACACTGACATATCACCTTATGAAGCTGATAAGGCGAACATGTTAACAAACAGTTGCTTATTTACACACAGCAGATACTGAGTTACATTAGCATTCATTTGGAGTCGTGGCTGTGGATGAGAGGAGAGTTGACTGCTGGAAGTCATCACGCCCACTCCCTCGCTGTGAATTGTCCAGACAATGACCTGCTGAACTCACAGATGGGCTCACTCGGACGTTATGCAGATTAAAGTCCGCCCCAACTGTTTCGGACATTTGCGCTCACACATACAGCTTGTCCGGACAATGTCAGGGCAGCAGTGCATGTGTGAAAGGGGCTTAAGTCCAATATTAATTCCTGGGGGAAATATCCTATAATATGCTGCACTATGTGCTACTCGCTAACTGTCTTTGACTGCTGTTTGGTGCTGAGCAGGGAGTGTACAGTGCTACAGTTTTTACAGCTTTTTCACTTGAAACAGCGGCCTGCTGTGGAGTGAATTAAAACAGTAAAGTTGCTGGTCAGACAGCTAAACAATGAGACGCTGTCTCTTAATCCTCATTGCTGCTCAGAGACGTCTGCCTAATCTAACTCTATGACCATTTGCTCTAGATGTATCTGAATCAGGATTAATGTCCTACCTTCCAGGCAGCCTGTGATTTCAGTTCATACCAGTGCAATGATCAACTTGAAGAGCCGTGAAGTTTCCTTGACATAACTGCAGGTAATCTTTTAAGCTACACTCAGATTGAACCCAAGTAAATTTTTGTCTCGCTTAAGAATGAAAAGCCACTGGAGTTTTTCTCCTATATCTTTGGCCTTGATAAACCTGCTGCCACCACAATGCCTGGTTAAAATGGAGTTAAAAATGGATGAGCTTTTATAACATTTAACCCTAAACTATCAGTACTGTTTTATTATTGTGAATCATATGCCTCCAGAATATAATGCTTAGCTGTTTTCAGTTCTTCTTCTTTCTTTAATATGTTTTGATATCACTCATTGTTTCTTTAGCAGTTATTGACAAAGCACACATACACACCTACCCAGCGAATGCAGTGAGGGCAGCACAGGAGTAAGGGGCCCAGGAGATGACAAATAGCAGGATGACGATGAGCGCGATCTTGGCCATTTTCCATTCACTCCTCATCTTACTGAACCTCTTTGCAGAGTCTCGGTTACCCTCACAGGTGATTTTTGTTATCGCTCTGTCAAACATAGACACATTCACCACAGTTATGAAACCATTTTTTGGGGGCTTTGATTTCAATATAATTCCTAATTTTAGATAAAATTTGCCATTTAAAGATCTTCCATTGTATTTTTCTTTTCAGTTAATTTATTTTGACGGCTTACTTCATTGGCTTAGACATAAATTGTCACAGCCTACATTGCCAGCCCCACTCACACAATCAGTATTAGTGTTCTGGTTGAGCGAGACATCAGTGGAGACCCCAGACACATCGTTAATCAACAAGACATCAGTATCACATACACGGCACCATCTCTGACACACATGTCTTTATCAATGCATGTGGGAGTGTGTGTTGCAAGAGTGAACAAGATAGGAGCATGATTAAACGTAAAGTGTGTGTGCATGTACCAACCGCGTTGTGTGTCTGATGGCTCTGAAGATGCAGCAGTAGCTAAAAATGATGATGAAGAGAGGAATGAAGAAGACGAAGGTA
This sequence comes from Lateolabrax maculatus, assembly GCA_031216445.1. NCBI lineage: Eukaryota > Metazoa > Chordata > Actinopteri > Acropomatiformes > Lateolabracidae > Lateolabrax > Lateolabrax maculatus. Next base: position 6,288,665 of record CM062200.1, on the reverse strand, counting down.
AAGAGCAGCATCGTGTAGGAGCGGACAGAAGGGGTAAAAGTCATGTAGTCCCAGGAACAAGACGTCATCAGACCTTCTGGGACATAGGCACCTATGGGAGAACATATATACTTTAGTACTCTAAAACAACCTCTGTGCTCTTGAACAAGATGTAACGTGTTTCTTAATGAGCTTTACAGTTAAGATAACCAGCTGGCTGTAGCCCTACATTGAGCTTGCAGACATTATTAATCTTGGTATTAATCTTCATGTCTAACTCCATCAAAAAGTGAATAAGAGCATTTCACAAATGTTGACTTATTTCTTTAAAAGTGTTCAAATGAAACATGATGCAACTCCTGTCACTTGTAATTACATATTTTGTGATGGACCGACAGGATGCACCTATAACTTATTGTTTGACTAAAACTGTATTATACAAATGTATGCAGTATTCTCTTATATGTAACACCACCTGTCAAGCTCAGGTATTAATATAATTAAGGGCCCACATGCAAAATCCATCAGAGAAAGCAGTTGGAGCTCTACGGTTGTTTCTGTTGTGAAAACTAACGCTCGTACAGTAGTGTTTGGTATGCACACCACAGACTTCTTATATATGGGACCGCAAAGGAAAAAAACACACAAACACATACAAAAGACACACTACTGTGTCTTCACTTGCACCTTAGAACACAACTAACCACAGACACACGTAACGATTCCTAAAAAACAAATATCAGCAGAATTGAAAAAACACTTTCTCTCTTTTTCTCCAGACACGGAAGGAAGCAATAAGTCACTTTTATTACCGGTTATGTTAAGTTGTTGTGGTGGTGGGGGCTCCAAACCTCAAAAGTATATTTAGTGGAAAACAGCCATTGCAACAGAGTCGTTACAGGGTGACAGAACTTTTACCGGGACTACCAGTATATGTATCCAAAAGACTGGATTGGTTGCGTTATTTATATATCTCCCTGTATATGTACTGTTGCATCATTATCTTGGGGTCAGGTTTAAATTTGTTTGATTCATAATTGTTAAATATAAGGCTTTTTCTGTTGTCATTGGGGATTTGACTTCCTCAGAGATTCATTTGACCTGTGGAGTTCCCCAGGGCTCTATACTTGGTCTTTTAATGATTTTTGTCTACATGCTGCCATTTAGTTACATTATATAGAGACAAAACACTGATGGATTTATGCAGCCTCCATGAGTGTCTAAATGATATACAATTAGGTGCATATGTGTGTGATTTTAGTTTATTACACTTCCAAATACCTACTGTGTTTTGTTGTGCCCATTGGTCCTCCTGTAATTTATGTCCTGTTGGACAGTAGTAAAAGTGTCATGAGAACAAAGACCGGTTTCCTGTTATTTTGTTTCAGCAGTTCAGTATGCAGTGTCACAGCACAGGTTGTACTGGTAAAATGGCTTGTTGTTAAGTCTAGGCAATTTAATGACGACAACTCTGGCGTTGGCCCTCTGACAGGCTCATATGAGGTAAGACCTGCCCTATTGAATACCGACAGCCAATAAAAATGACAAATGACAACCTTTGACCGTGACAGCAGTTTAAGTTCAGTGAGTTTGGCTAACCTAATAGACATTGAAACCCACATACAGTCTTATTTGGGAGCACATACCACAGGGGAAAAAAGAAAAGCAAATAGGAAAGCACGACTCCACAACCTCATCATCAATTGTTGGGCTGTTATAATGTCAGCTACAGGTAAGCATGAGGTTATCTGCCTTCTGATAATGGATTCTATATTAAATGGTGTTTGGCATGTTGACAAAAGGCAAAGCCAAATCTATTTGACATAATGGTACAACTTTCAGCTGGAATTTGACATGCTGACACAAATAAAAACCATGAGAGAGAATTACTAAGACAGAGCTCAACAAACTGAATCCTTCAGAGGAATCACACTGATCAATAATGAGTCAACTTCCAGGTCTTTGCGTTCCGTTATACTCACTCCAGCCGAAGAATGGGGGCAGGCTCCAGCCCATGGAGTAGACCCAGGCAGCAGCCACAATGCTCAGGGATTTCCTGCGAGACATCACCCCCAGGGAGGCCAGAGGCCTGGTGATCACCACGTACCGGTCCACCGCAATCACCATTAGTGTCATCATACTGCAGATACCAAACAGTGCTCCGCAGAAGGCATACAACTCACATCCTGGAGGAGAGGTGAGGGAAGGAGAAAGAAGTAGTAGAGAGGAAGGAGAAATATGTTTACTGGCTGTAGCTATCAGAATAAATGCATTTCCTTGCAGTAGATCCTACAGCTCTTGATCAACAGCTGGAAATACTGTAGTTTATTTTGCGCTTATATTGATGTTCAGTTCATTTTTTCCAGCGGCAAAGCAAATTTGCATCTTTGCCTGTGTAGAGTACAACCATGGTGAACTTTGACCAACGACTTTGCTGCCTCAACCGACATCAAAGAAGTGTGTGCGGATGACCCCACTTGGCTGTAATTGGCTGTAGTTTTCTAAGTGAGCCAGGATAGAGGAGACTTTGATTGTGGCTGTGTCTAACCAGCAAGTACTGTCACAACAATGGCAGAATCTGTTGTCGAGAAAATCAAAGGAAGAAACAGACAAAACCGTTTAGATTAGATGCTGCAACTGCTGGATGTGTAAGCAACAGTTTGCTACTAAGCTGGCCATATCAACGGCCACATAATGTTTTGCCCTATAGTGATAAAACAGCAAAGGTAATTCATTTTTCATCCTATTTTGTTTTGTAGTGTGACTTTCTGTCATATCAGCTTTTTCCTAGAACACTTCTTCCACACCAACTTATTATACATTTACACAGCAAATTTAGACCTCCGAGATATCAGCCAAGGTTGTTTAGAGAATGTTGTGGTTGATATAAAAAAAATGGTCTTAATTATATTTTTTGCTTTAGCAATAAGTAATTTTGCATTTCATCGCAACAAAGCCCATTTGGATTTAATTATGCGGAAGGGAGAGGTTAGGGAATAAAAGAAGGGAAAAAAGAGAGCTAGAAACATGAAGGAAGGATAGAAGGCAGGGAAGAGGAGAGTAAAGGCAAGAAACAGGAGAAGCAGAGTGAATGGAAAGAGATTGAATATAGAATAGGAGGATTGGAGGGGGAAAGGAAGGGGAAATGAGGTAGAGAATGGGGTAGAGGAGCCCAAGGTGAAGGATGAGCCAGGTGAAGACAAGTAGCAGCATGATAAATGATAGATGGATGGGTAGGAAATATGGGAGGAAAGGAAAGAGAAAGTGTGGCATGTACAAACAGCATACAGCATTAGTGTTTCAATACATGTTGAACTTACAGTTATAATATATAATATATACTGACATACTGTGCATGGTTTGATTCAGAGACGGCAACAGTGTTAATGGCTTCTAACATGTCTCTGTTCCATAACATAATGTGCGGTTCACTATCATCATTATGGTAAATGTATCTACAATGTATGAAAAGATCTGATAAACGCATTCATGCACACTTACAGATATATGTGCAAGTCTAGATACACACACACACACACACACACACACACACACACACAGACAAAATACAAACACTCAATCATCACTTTATCAGCTGCTGCCCCTTCATGCGCTGAGTGTGTGATTAGCACCGACCTGTCACACATCATGCAATCACAGTGCGGTCATCACATCCAAGCACAAGACAAAATCTGAAGTGTGTCGCCTGTGGGAAGAAACTTAAACAAACACCGCTCAGGAAATGTAATATGTATCACAATGCCTGTTAGTCCGTCGTACTGACTGTCTGTGTGTGTTTGACAGCCCTTGTTAAGTTACTAAAACTAATCAAGTCCAGATTGTTCCCAAGGAACAGCAGATGTTCTCCAGAGAGGAACAATATTTTAAAGTCCTGGGGCATTTTGTCTAACAGCAAAGTTCGCCGCATTTTGGTCAACTCAAGTTAACAAGTATATGTAAAACATCTCAGAAATGGTCCTGCAATGAGTTATTAGGAGCAAATCTTTTTAGGAAGCATTAATCAACGAGTGTGTTTCCGTACACCAGTTTCTATACGCATTTTCAATTTGGGCATAAAAAAACTGAGTGGAAGAAGAAAGTTGAAATATTGCAAAAATATTATACTTGGCTGAGGTAGAAAAGTTGGCCTATGCATAAAAACAAAATGCAACAAAATGCAGTTGAAACATAAATCATGACGTACATGAAGCATGTGACTGTGTGGTGTGATGAGGTGTGATTAAATCAAATCCCTCTCAAAATTATACCCTTCTTGCTAATTATATTTCACTCTGAAATACATCACATTATAAAAACTATGGATGGATTTCAGTGGGACTGTAAGTATTGGAAAAGTGTAAATTGCAAGAAAGTGGTGGCATTTTATTTGTTAGAATTCATCCTTTGGGGCAAATGAATGTCTTACCAAATTTGTATCCAATTCACGTTGTGGTTGTTCCCACTAAAACAAAGTCTTCGACCGGCAGACTGACAGGTTATCCAATTTACCCACAAACATTGCCCATATCATCATAGAGCCACTCATTAAAGAGTGCATGGGGAGTTTCTATGAATTTTAGTAAAGCCAGAAGGATAAACACAAATACAAAGCAAGGCACAATTGGCTTTTGCTTTGTCATTTCCACCTACCCCATTCATCCTTGACCTCTCTTATTATCTCTCTCTTTATCACTCGCTCTCTGTCTCTGTCTTTTCAAAAGGATTCTCAGAAGGAAAAGAATTACAAATAGTAGGTGGGGGGTGGGGTGGTTAGGAATAAAGAGCGAAAATCCTCTTGCAGTAACCACTATTGGGAGTTGAGCTCCAGATCTGACAGCGATTCTCCATCAAGGTCAGGACAACTCCTGAAGGAAAACACTTTGCTCCGACTATTAGTGTTTGATCAGTGGAGTGCTGTGCCTCCTGTACCACCTCTCTTCTCTGTTCCCAATAGGTTGCACGCTGATGTATTATACTATAGTACAAACCCCTCCAAATGCACATATGTAAAACACACTACTGGAATGCATTTTTGCTTGCTCTTTGTGATCAATGGGATTGGATACTGCAGAGTAAGCATTTGGTGCATTTACACTGTAGCAGAAAAGCGTGATAGAGGATGGCAGGTTTGTGTGTGTGTGTGTGTGTGTGTGTGTGTGTGTGTGTATGTGTGCAGAATTTTAATTGAACAGTAGGTCCAATACAGGACAATACAGCTCCCTGTGGTATTTATAGTGTTTGTAGATTGCGTGTGTGCGTGTATCCATATGTGAAAGATTGTATATAATGACATTAGTCCTAGTTTAGGTTGTTGTTTTGTTAGGAACTATGTGCAGTCTTATAATACAATATAATACAAGGGTAAAATGTTATGTAATAAAGTTGAAATGTTAAACATGTGTTACCTTTTTTTCCAAAGATCCATCGCTTGTGCATGCTTGTGATGAAGAAGATGGGTGTCTGAGTAAGACACATGAGGAAATCTGTGATTGCCAGGTTAATTATGAAAATGTTGGATGGCGTCCGCAAGCCCCGGCTCCTGCACACACACACACACACACACACACACACACACACACACACACACACAGCTGTTGAAATATTGTCATTAATATATGACTATGAATAAAACAGACATCTCTGTATGTTATTCTCACAGATACCTACCAAAGATTTAAAACCTAAAGCTTTAGTGCAAAAAAAGTACCTGCAGAAAGCATACATGACCAGGAAGTTTCCCAGCATGCCTGTGATGCCCACAATCAGGATGACAACACCGATGGTGTAGTGAGCGTGGTCTGGGACATCTACCGTTGGAAATGGGTGGCTTGGAACCATGGAGCCCTAGCAACAGCAAAATGGGAAGGAACAGATTAATTTGTGGTATTAAAATCAGGATATCAAGTCATGATTCGACTGCAGAGCTCATGATCATCGCTGTGAAGGAAATTTGATCTAGATTAGTGCCTGAATGGTACTGAAACATTAATAGGCCTTGAAAAGTACAGAGGATCATTTTACCAAGAATTACAATTACAATGCAATGGAAAATGGAAATATATACAAGGAAATTGAGAATAAATTATTATTATCTTAGTACTCAGGATACTCAGCCTATAATTATAATAAAAACAAAAAGGAAACTGAAAAAGGAAATTAGGTATTGAAGCTTCCTCTTTTATATACAGCTTGAAAAACCAAATCGAAAATGTTCCACCATGACAAAATTAAAAATTTATTACGAGAAACTTTTTTTCATTTTTACAACATCCTTGTCATGTTAACAACAGATTTCTGATGTTACTATGACATATTTTATACAAAAATTATTCAGTTTTTACAAGAAACATTTACGTCACAATCTGGTTATTTTACAATAAAATCAAGATATCTTATTAAAATAAACTTCTCTCATCATAACATGAGAAGTTGGTGTGTTGTTATAACAACAAACTTCCATATGATGTTAAGAAGATCGAGACATCCTATCCTACATCGGCTACAAAAAAAACTGCAATGACAGGTTCAAATATGGTTTAAGTTTTATTTAATGTTTGGGACTTTACGAGACTATAATGATTCAAGATGTGGCTTTGGGTTGGTGGGTACAAATTCAAATGCGGTACTTAAGTGGGTCAGCAACTGACACTGACTTCTATGGACCTTTGTCAGCAACAAAGAAACTCTACAGAGCCTCTGGCACAGCTTACATTAGAGCTCACTGCCAATTATTTGTTATTGACGGGGTTTGAAGGTCACATTTACACAATAGAAAGAGCAAAATGGCTAATCATGAGCGGAGTTAAACTGTACAGCAACAGCAGAAGATTAATTTAGATCCTTTACTGACAAGTAAAAGAAGCAGGATCACAATGGAAAAATACTCTATACTATATGTTTACTATTATGAATACAAGTGCTACATTCACTGAGCATCATGTTTCTTTTGAATCGTTGAATACTGGTGCGTTATTGTGTAAGCAGTATCTTAATATTACTATAGTCAAACAACTTCTATGTTGTTGGATATAAAACAGACTGATATATCCTATTTTTAAAAAACCTTTCCTGTAAAATAATTAGTACAGCAATCACAAAAATATAAAGGAGTAAACATTACAACATTTAGATCTAAAATAGAGGTAAACAAAATAGCAAAGTAGCACAAAATGGAAATATGCAGCACCTCAAAGTTGAATTTAAAAGTTTTAGTTTTTTGACCATTAGTAGCGCTATAGAGCAATGTTTATAGGAGTGGGTCCCTGTTTTGTTTGTATCACATTCTGTCATTGCTTTCATTTTATTTTGCTGAACGACAGTTCGGTGGCAGTAAAGCACAAAGCAGCGCAGTACTTCTACACCTCTGGCAGAAGGTAATGTGTGTTTTTGAAAATAATACTTTTTTTGCACTTTGACACAATCTTATTTCACACATCTTGAATTTACTTCAGTAAAGATGACAATTGAAATAGAGGGTTTTGTGATGTTTTCATTCCTTTTTCCATTTCTATATTCTACCTTTTTTGTCACTTTCTGAACTCAACAAGAAAACATTTTAAGAGCTTTGAAAATGTCACGTGTGTCTGTTTCTGACTGCTAATACCAAGACCAAGAACTTTGGACCTGAGACCTGGTATTTCCCACACTTAGTTGTGTGTGACATGCTGTCAACACACATACAAATACAGATCTGTATACAGTGGTGGAAGAAGTACTCAGATCTAAGTAAAAAGTGTACCCCAGTGTGGCAATAATCTGTTACAAATAAAAGTCATGCATTCAAAATTTAGTAAAAGTTCAAAAGTATTAGCATCAGAATATACCTAAAGTACCAAAAACAAAGGTACTCATTATTCACGTATGGCCCATTCCAGAATAATCTATATCATATTATTGGATTATAAAAATGAATGCATTAATGTGCTAAAAAAAAAAAAAAAAAAGTTGTTTCTTGTAACTCCTTAAAGGTTGACTTTTTCTCAATGTATAGTTTCCACTTCTGCACCTCAGAGCACACGGCTCCACTTGAGAATTAATTTCAGAAATCATGACACACTCCCCATTATTAACACTTTTTTTGTCTCTTGCTGTGATTCTTTCAAGCAGTTGGATAGACAAACAAAAACACACACAAAAACACACAGTTACTCATTAGGAATACTAAAGTTAAATCTTCCTTAGCTACCCCAAAGTTGAACTTGGACACACACATCTCCTTTCCTAAATCCCCACTGCCGTATTTAAGCGTGCGTGTGTGCGTTTTCTGCTTAGATACATGTGCTTGAGCATCCAACATCTGTTTTAACAGTCCTACTTTTCTGCAGAGTCACAAGCTCCTCTCACTGAAAGGGGGACATTTGAACAGTATAGTGAAAAGTGATGGAGTGGTTATGAAAGCAAAATGAGTAAAAAGGTCATGTGGATGTGTTAACCGAAAGAGGGGAAAGTGAAGTGAGTGAAGGTGATATGCAGATGTTGTGTGTGTGTGGAATGTAAACACACTTAGATCCAGACTGAGGCCGTCATATGCGATGTGGTGGATCACACTCAAGGTCTCCCTCCCTCCCAGCTTCACTTCCCCAGTCCAGTTTCTCCTTTTCCCTGTCACTCTCCTGAATCTCTTTCTCATCTCCGCTCTCGCCGCTGATTCCAGATGCCTAGTAATTCCCGCTTACTCCTCTGTTCCTCTGTTCCCTAAATCTCTCGATCACTCCTTTTCTTTCCTCTTGCTTTCTCTCGTTTCCCTTCTCTCCTAGCTGTAGTGGCTCGGGGACAGATTAATGCCGATCACACGGTGAGGTGGAAGGAGAGGCACAGTGAGCAGCATCGCATGGATTTCTCCTCCACAGTATGTTTGTATGGGATTTAGAGATGGAAATGGAAATTTCTCTATATACTCTCCGTCTGTGAGCCTAACTGAAGCCATGGTGCCAATGGTTTCTGGGTTTTCTGGGTTTGGAGAGCAAAGTAATATAAATGGAAATGGTCTTGTGCCTATCCAATGCAAAGCGATTTAGAACAGGGAAAGACAAATAAAATTATCGAGAAAGAAGTCAAAGATTAGGGATAGAAGAGAGTGTGAGAGACGGAGTGAGGGAGAGGGAGAGATTTAAACATTGCAGGAATTAAATCTGAATTAAAATGCACACACATGCATGTACATACAAACATAAGTAGCTATGCACACTGGTGCACACAGATGAATTTGTGTGCACAGACACAAAATGTCACTGCGTAAAAGCCAAGACTAATTTAATTAGCATTACTTCCCCTTAACTATAAAGTTCCTCTAGTGACACTGTTATCATGCTCATAATTACTGCAATGAAAATCTGCAAAAGAAAATGCGAATGAACGCTTGTTTCCATCCACTTCCGTTATGCGATTATTAGAAGTTGGTTCAATTCTCCAGTTGGAAAAGACTGTTAAACCATTGCAGAAGCAGAGAGCGCAACAACATTATGTAAATAAAAGAGTGCCAGTCAAACCTCAGACGATGAAAAACTATGTAGAAAACTCGACGGAAATGTGGCATTTCCGTTTGTTTCATGTATTAAATGAGGAAGGTTACAGTCTCCTCATCGCTCCACACAGAACTGATGTTGTAATTTGCCACTATTTTTCATCTCTTCAGTGGACGTTTAAGTCACATGCCTCACATACGTCATCTTTTATTCGCTAAATCTGTTCCCAGCACACTTTGTCACATTTTGTTTTTATTGATACACCAACTTTTCCACCTTAACCAAGTGTAAAAACTTTTTTGTGATATTTCCAAAAGGTATTTGTTAAATCTCTTCTGGTGGTTCTTTGCCTTTGTGCCATTTATTACTTTTTGTTTAGTCTCTCAGTAGAAGAATAGCTTAATGATATATTATTTTGCACAATTCTGCCGTCCAAAATAATATTTAAAAAGATAATTGTAACTAAGGAAGATGAGTAATTAAAATGCTTTTGTTTTACATGAATAAAGACTTTCTTCTGATGTAATGCATAACAGTGGAACACAGTTAATTGCAATGAAAATGATCATGTGATTCAGCATACATTTGCCATATCTTGTCATAAATATTGGAAATATATATATTTTATATCACACTACTGATTTCCACCATATTGCGCAGCTCTAAAATATACACCGATGAAAGATAAATCCTGCTCTTTACAAGATCATGGAAGGGTAAATGAAAAGTAATTGGCTAATCTTTGGTTCACAGCTGACAGACCTCATGGTCTTGCAAATTAATCAGTTTCAGTATTTGATTGACTCAACTTCTATCATGTTTTATCATACTGAATGATAATGAAAACAACCTTTTTCAGTTGTCCAGAGACTTAACAGTATTCAGGAATGCTGCACTAACTGCACAACTAAGTTGTAAATCAGCCATCGATAAGTCGGCAGATAAATGGTTATCTGCAACTTCAGAGGCAAACTCATTTGTTCACCATCTAACACTCGCTAATCAACTGCAGAGGAGAGCAGATGATCACAGAGGGCCACCCAAACACTACCACTGTCTCTTTCAAGGGACATACACCTATATTTTTTTTAATTATCCAAAGATTGTAGATTCGATTGATGATTGAGAGAGAAAAAGCAACAAACAGTGGTAAAATGAAAAGAGGGCTGTGGAGAGAAGTTCCTAAAGATGTTTTTAAATGAAAACCACACTTATTGCCGAGTAGAAGATCCCATCTGTCTCAGTAGAAGCTGCCCCTCAGGCACCGCTTCAGTATCAGCTTTCCCAGCACTCCCACCACGAAGGCCGGACAACAAAAGCTACAGAGACTGAAGCCTGCAGGTCGGAACTTCAAAGCCCAAAATGGTCCATTCACACTTGTTGAACTACATTTGCCGTAGCCGTGCACCCATGTGTTTCTCGGTACGTCTTTCAAACAGCTGATTCTCTCCCAAATCAGAGTAAATTCCTGGACTCCTGGGGCAAAGTTAATGCACTGTACTTTCTTTTCATGCTCCATATTTTACATACAGTACAGAGGGGGATACGCCGTTGTATTGGTCTACACATCTGTGTAAAAGGATTTTCCTGAAGGCAATGTGTAAACTAATCCCACTCTCGGGCACAAACACACAGAGAGACAGCGATGAAGTCTGACTCATCCATGAGACTTGAACACATTCTGCCAGCTGGTGACTGCAGGTCTTGGAGGTGTTGGAGGTTCCAGGAAAAAAAACGTGTCAGTGAGACACCAGAGGGGATGTGAGCGATGTCAGAGCTGGCATCATTACACACCTTTAATTTTTTTAGGATTTTAGATTGTAGCAGATTTTAGGTTTTTATGCTGCCTTGCTGCAAACAGAATCTGAGCTGAAGTTAATCTACAGCCTGCATGAGGTAAATTTAGATTTGGAAACAAAAAGGTCTATTGTAGGGTTTATGTGGGATTATTAGGGCACAAACTGTGATCAAATGGGTCTAGATAAACGCCAATTAGTGCAACACCAGGTCAGAAAATCTCTATTGAGCACAAGTCCCCTGAAATGTTATATGATTACTGACTGGAGTTGAGATCCTTAAACGCACCACAAATGAAGTTAATTATGAGCAAAACTGTAACAAAAACAGATGAGAGGCATTTCCGAGGCGCGCTCAGATGCTGGCACAAAAAATAAATAAATAAATAAATAAATAAAATATTGCACACTTTAACCAGGGTGGTGACAAATACCTTCACCCACGGCAGCTTTTTACAACCATTTCCTACAACAGTGCCAACTGCAGAAACACTAGAGATTCATTCAGGTCTGGTTTGCTGAATGAACGGAGCGCAGATGCGCGGGAGAGGACGGCGTGATTCATTCATTCACAGACAGTTCACATCTGGCTCACTCACACCTCCCTCATACGGGGCTCCTCAAATTCCATGAATGATCGGGTGGAGGAATGCAAACAGCAAATAAAGACATAAAGTTGACTGTTTCCGATTCATCTTGCCAGATGTGGTGAGTTGGTATTTGGCTGCTCTGGATCGGATCTTGACGCGGTTACGCATCCGTGCGGCGCACAGAAGCTCCCCAGTCAAGCCGACGGGGATTCCTTCAAGCAGACAAAAAAAAAAAAACTAAAGAAAAGGGATGGGTGCAGGGCACTTACAGCTGTGGCGACTGGAGACAGCTCCATGAGTCGGTGCGGGCTGATGGAGCTGATGTTCCAGGGTGCCCGGGCGGTCGGGTCCGGCGTGGGGATCCCCGATCCAATCAGCAGCCTAGAATCCATTCCCGGCCCGCGGAGGTGAATGAAAAGCGGCTGTGCGTGCGTGTGAGAGAGGGAAGTGGACCTGAGAGGTGCACAGTCTGTATGAGGCGGTCTAGGAGTCCAAGTAGCCCGTCATCATCACCGCCCTGCTCTCCTATCTCACTCTGACAGGGCTACTGGTGGTACAGCAGCTGTGGATTGGTGGGAAGGAGTGCTCTCTCTCTCTCTCTCTCTCTCTCTCTCTCTCTCTCTCTCTCTCTTTCTCTTTCTCTCTTTCTCTCTCCTCCAATCCCAGGATGCCTCTGAGTGTGTCAGTAGGCCTGTGCATGTGCTCACAGACAGAAATGCCCATTTCTCTCTTTGTTTATTTAACTTCAAGGAATCACCGGGACTGTTTTTCCCCTCACATGAATACCCCTTTTGTATGTCGTCTTCCAACCTTTTAAGTTTTTCTGGGGTCCCTCCCCTGCCAACAGACAAGTAAGGGGTGGAAATCGATAACACTATCATGCAAAGGAGGATCAAAACAAGCTCCCACAGGAACCCACATGGCTTGTGTTATTCATTTACAGTCGCCGTTTTTTTGTCCTCTGGGGCATCAGCAGAGGACCCCAGTTTCAGCTTCAGCAAGTCATGCTCACAGATACAACAGATAAAATCTATATTTATTGTATTGCAGTGATGTGATTCAGACCTCTGGAGCTGTTTCACTGGGGCTGGGAGGAGCTTTGGCTTTTGAGTGCATCTGCGGGGAAAGGTCGAGGTCAGTAGAACATCACGCTGCAAAGACCAAAGAAGGATAGAAGAAATGAGTAGATAATGGATGGATTAAAGGGTACTTGTTTTTTGGGGTTGATGTAGCCAGATATTCAGTGTGCGTATGTAATGTTTTAATCCCAAAGAAAGGAAAGAAGGGCGAAGTGAGGAAGTAAGACTACAGACAAAAGAATGTGGAGGGAGGTAGAAACATGAAGGCTTCAAGGGAAATTTAAAGAGAGTTGTGTCCATTATGACTACTAACCACAGTGTAAGCAAGCTGTGAACACAACACTAACATATTATCACCCTGTGTTATGTAATATGTTAGGAAACTGTTTTGTTATTTACACATCCAGCAGATACAGAACAACACAGCATTCATTTGGAGTCGAGTTTCTGGCCACCTGATGAATGTTAAGTCCAATATTCTTAGAGCTTTAAACTGCTGAGTGAACCAAAACAGTCATGTAATATATTGACATATATTGATTGTAGCCGCCTTAAATCTAGAAGAGTAAAGATATTTCTCTACTTTTGTCTGTACAACTGTGCTGTAAAAAAAAATCACATATGTGCGTCTAAATGGATGCACAGCTATTATTTAATATTTATTTTGTGCTGTCACAGGACAGAATCAGGGACACAGCATTGATGGAGACCAGAGGTGCACTAAACTGTGTGTAACTGCACTCATCTCTGTCGCGTGATTTCTGGAGAAAACAACAACAAAAAGGGGAGAAAGCACGAGAGAAATCCGTAGCAGGAACATGTTTGTTTGATAAAGCCTGCCTGTTATCTCTAAAAGTCCAGGATGACATTTGGCCGAGAGCACTCTACCATGTGGATGGAGAAAATGGTGGAGAGGCTAACTGATAGACTGGGAATAATGACTGATTGTCAACAGCAGAAAAGGGTTGTTGAGGAATTTAAGCATGACCATCTTCCAGGGTTTGTTAATTGCAAGGTCTTATGATGCCTTTCCTCGCTTCCTTAACCTACTTTCATTATCCTTACTGCACCACTCTCTGTTTTCCTATGGGCTTGTATTTGGTTTTAAACACTAGGACACTCTAACCCCTGCCCCCATAACCTATTTTACAGTTTATATAACGCCCTATTCCATTTCAACAATAATATGTTGCTAATGCTTTCTAATGCTGTTTAACGCTCCGTAATACAGCACAACTGCCTCTTTAAATCCCTTGAACTCAAACCAGTTCACTCACCTCTGGAATGGTAAGTGTTGATATGAGGAAATCCTGGGAGACAGCGGATCAAATTTAATTGGGAATTTAGTTTTTCCCCCTGTAGGAATATGTGATCAGTTACTGGAAAGGTGAGTGACAGGATCTTTTTTGCAAAGAGTATCTAGCGCCTTTACCATGCCTACTTGAAGTCAACACGCTGTCTGCACGATTACCTCTCTCATAGGATTCGTTTACCTCAATTTCTCCGTCACCAAATATCCCCTCACACACACACACACACACGGTGCATGTGAGTTTAGGGTTGCCACATGTTTAAACGTTTAACTTCTATCCTTTTCCCGTCTCACTGAACTTTCTTACAAACAAACACATCCTTCCTGCATGGGTGTTGTGTATTTTGATTCCAAGTGTACAGCGTGTATCCGTGTGTGTGTGTGTATGTGTGTGTGTTTGAAAGCAACGCAGCCCTCTGGCAGCTGAAAGACCCACAAAGTAACCAGTCCCATGATGGGAAGTTCTGGCTGATATTAAGAGGATCAAAATCTGGGTCTGGACTTATACAACAGTAGCATTGTACAAACAACACAACTAATACAAAAGCCAAAACAATACCACTCTGTGTGGCATGACTCCCCCCTCACACTTTCTCCCTCCATCGTACTTATTCCTGTTCAGGTTAAATAAGGTTATCCCCGAGTCCTAAAGCATCCATGCAGCAGCTCAGAGTTTAGAAAAATTATCAAAACCAATGACCCAAATTCAGGTTAGGCAAGTTGATGTGCCCAGGATATTGCACACATGTCTGTTTGTTGTGCATGTCAATAAACAATGTGTTTACTTAAACAACCAAATGAGTCTATTAAGCACCATTCAGAGAAAGTAAATTGTAACACAGTAAATCAAAATATACATAAACAGTACAAATATTTCAACTAATGCAGGAATAACATCAAATTAAAGGATAAACATCAGTCTGTAGCAATGACTCAGCTGATTAATTTAATGGTAACTATAAATAATGGTAATGGTTATTAAGTGTAACAATTGTTGTATGAGCACAGACAGATTCCTGTAACAGGCTCTGTGAGCGTTCCCACTCACTTATGTGGAGCACAGGAGTAACTTGTAACATTAATAATAGCTCCATTCCTTTAAAAAAAGAAACTTAAAGGTTCTGTGTGTAACTTTTTACATGTATTAATCGTGTTTTATTGCCAATTTGTGAACTGATTGTAGAGTTCTATTTATGTGTCATTTTGCAACACAGGGTTGCACAACAAAATGAAAGTTGTAGTCCCATCATTCTACACACACAAAGAACATACAGATAATTAAATTTAGAATAGAGTAGGATCAAATATAAAATATATACAGTTATTCAGCGCGAGCAACAGGATGCTTGCTGCAGTTCACTTAACAGCCACCCGTGTCATTAATACACTACCTCCAGTAGTTTATCTTTTCACCTTGCTGTACTTATGTAACAGTGTACTCCAGGGTGTGTCAGTAGAGCACACTCCTGACCTCTTTAAGCATCCTAGTTAGCCATGTCAGTAAGCCAGCGTGCACAAGTTTACAGTGTCCTCTGTGGCACTGTTTGCCTGAGACAAGCCCCCCCCCCCACAAAAAAAACTGCATTGCTAGACTATGTAGTCTTGCATAAACAATGAAAGGGCTTTTGTGCAAGTGGCGGCTGCCAGAATGACTAGAAGATACTCTTGTCTGATTCTCCCCAGGAGAAGAGCCATCAGTTGGGGAAAGGAAAAAGCTTTCATGGCCATGACATGTGTGAGGAGGGAGGACCACAGAGAGCAATGGGCCACTTCTGTCTGACATGACTAAACCAAAATCAGGTTTATGATATCCAGTGGTGGTCTGCTTCTAGACATGTTGTTTGAACTAGTGTTTCAATCAAAAAGTGTAGTGTCTCTGAGGCCTCATATTCAAGAGTTTTCTACATCTTTTAACAGCAAGGCAGACTCATCCCTTTGCCTGTTGATTTAAAATTCTTCCTGGTGTCGGACCTCACCAGCACATCCTTGCCACTCATTGGGGAAAACATCACTACCATTCTCCGGCAAATTGATGAAAAGGTGAAAGCATTTTTCAAATATGTCGTGGTTAACCAATTACCAAACTGCACTAGCTCCAGTAGCTTTTTCAGTGACGTATATATCTGATTTTATGTCTTTCTTTTCCAGGAAATAACAAGAATAGAGCCCTTTCTTCCTGTTCTCCACAGGAGCTGCTAAATTGATCCCTTGAGCAACAGTTTCTGCCCTTCATCAAAGAGGACATAATGCTCTTTTTCATGGGTTGGTTCAACTTAAGACAGCTCTGGGATTGTTTGATAATGTTGTCAAACCCAGAAGAAGACAACCAACGCACACGCACTTCAGATTAACTGTGTTGTAAGTTTCTTATGTGACATCTGAGCTCATTTCAGACAAGATAAATAAGATAACTGACATTTAGAAAATCTGTCTGGGTGTGGGACAGCAGGTCACACTGTGGGACGGGTATCGCAAGTTTCCAAGCAAATACAGGATAAGGACTTAACAACCAGGCTAGACAGTTAGAAAAGTTTTTCAATAAACATTTCCAATATCCAACGCTGACTGAAGAAATTGAAAATCTGGGACTTTGTCAACCCACCAGTGGTAGTACCAACAGACCAAATATGTCCCTTCCCTCATACACAAAAGATCTGTTAACATGTACATGTACCATTCGATTAATTTAAAACATGCTAATCACATTAAAGGTCTACACATGGTGGCTTTGAGAGCTGAAAATCTCCAATATGGCCACCAAATAGGCTCGTAGGCAGCAGGAGGGAAGGGTAATATACAATAATCTCTAGAATAACAGAAGGGTTGACAGGTATCCATTGTTGGTGGCCTTACGTCACACTAAATGGGCCGGCCCATCAGGCATTTGCCTGAGTTGTCTGATTGCCAGGCCGAGCCTGCCACCAGGTACTGTGTTGTATCACTAAAACCCTGAACCGAAGCAGTCACACATACTTACTGCACATATTGTGACAAAATATGCAGTACGATACAGACAGCTGCATACAGGTGAGATAAGACACGGGAGGGCATCCAGTCCAGCAGGTACTGTAGGTAACACGTCAGTTAGTGTCTTTCTGTGCCAGTACCTTATATAAATACACCTGTGAGAGGGTTTGGAGGATGTGCAGGTATCAGACAGAACAGGGATGAACAAAAAGCTGAGAAATACACACGAACAGATCCACATTAGTGTCGCATATACACAGATGGTGTTAACATAAAGGCACATGAAGTCACACGCATGCAATATACTGTACATGCATGTCCATGCTTCAATAGCCCCCCTCAAAAAAAAACAAAAAAACACAGTCACTTTTTCCCAAAGGGAGTTCATTGTTAGTTTAATGATGCTAAGTGCAATTTGTTTTCAGCTCTGGAACTTTTAGCCTCTTCAACAGAGGGCAACAAAACAGCTTTCAAGATGTCAGTGATTCATTAGCCAATGAAGTTAGTGTGTTAGTTGAACGGAATCAGCTACACATTGTTATATTTTAAGTGTATTGCCAATGTTCAGCATTGGACCTTCCCTAGGTTAATTAACCTTCATGACATTGATCTGCACTTCCCTAAAACAACATTTAAAGGCACATCAATTACACCTGATTATTGATGTTTTAAAATGGACACACTGACGGACAAAGAGGCCAGATAAAGAACATTTTTACTATTTTACTAAAGGAAAACTGAACAAAAGAGAAAGCATTTGAATAGTAGGTAATTTAATTTAATTTTCAGTTATACCAGTGTTTTGGTAGCAACCCTAGAAGAAGTGTGTGGTTTGAAGTGGCAGAGAAACTAACTGTCAAATATTTAAAGCCTCAAACTATTCTATTCAGCTATATTATACTTAAATAGAATAAAGGCTTAAATGGCTAAGATTGCTTTTTACTCATTTCCTGAAATATATTCATAAAGTGCCCATAAAATGAAATATAATACATCCTGATCTTGTCCTGTTTACATAAAACATGCTGTATTTGTCATCATTTAACCTCCTGGGCAGTTTGTCATTTTTTATTCATTGATTAAAGTATTGTACAAATTATAATAATGTGTAATTGTACTCACTTCCAACATCACATTAGAGAGGATTTTCATGAAGCAACAATTGTAGTTTGCTAATGTCCAAAGTAAGCATGCCACTGTTTGACTCCAGGGAGCTGGATTAACATGAATAATTATTAGGACAGATGAAATGGGATTATTGGGTCCTTACTGGTCATGCTGGCAAATGATCTTTATCCCACTTTTGGCATACTGGTATTAGATGTATCAGCTATTTAACAATAGATTTCCAGTGAATTCTGCTAGAGTGAGTCAATACAATTTTCAAGTGAAGCATGACAACCTTAAAACCAAATGATTTGTTGTCATAGTAATGCCTTAAAAGTGAAAGGGAAATGTACTGCACCAACTCATGTTTATAACACATTAACCAATATTTGTGTGCGTGTGTGTTCCTATTAATTTGGTTATGTAAGGAAGCTGGCAAAAGCTGTAGGTGCAGCCTGACGCTAGTAAGCTGGGACCTGGAATCGCTCCAGGACAACCAGTTCAACAACATACCAGCACTAACGTCACAGTTTCTAGGACACGACAGTTGTGATAGACAGAATTCTGTTCTCCTGTATGTCCACATGATCTCTCTATCCCTCACAAACACATACAGTTCATGCACAAATGTATATACACAGTACATAAGAATTTACACAATTACTCATATACATACATATACATACTGTGAATAAACCCACATCCTGTACATTGGATTTATAGATTTTCTTGGGCTGCAGCCAAATGTGTGTAAAATATATCCCAAAATTGATACTTTGAGCAGGCGTGTGAATAATGGTGCTCTTCTTATACAGCATGTGCCCTAATTGGCAACGTTTGCATACTGTACCTTCTGTGCTCTGGGCAACCATCTTTCCTGTGGCAGCCAAACCTCTTTAGCCAGAGAGTGTTCATGGAGTCTGAATCTTTCAATTTCAGCTTGGCATACAGAGTAACCAAGCTACTTAACCTCCATATGTGACAAATAGGTTCAAAACATCAGTTTTTTTTCCTTTCACATTAAATGTAAGTGTCTTTAGCCCCATTTCAGTGAAGTTTTCAAAGACCAGAAAGGCTGTTTACTGTGTTTCTGGGGAACTGGCTGAAGTGTCATTGAGGAATGGGTGATGGGATGGTAATGAGATACGTAACAAATCAAAAGGAAAAAACAATAGAAAGTGTCTTAGTAAGGTGTTGTTCCACCACGAGATTTGCACATTTGCATTTGTTATGATTCTCATTTGCAAATTTTTTCTTTAATTTGTCACCTGTCTGTGTACTTCTATTCAGAATTTGATCACTGTACATTGTTGTTTGTTTTTAATTTAACTCCCTTTGTTTAATAGAAAGAATAGGCAAAAAAAAAAAAAAAACATTGCACATAGGACCAGGCTGAAGTGTTTGGGCATTTGCATTTACAATTGAAGGGAGCAAACAAACAGCACACAGGTTCTATGAAACAAGCTACTTAACAGCACAGAATGCGGAAATCAGATCTCGCCACTGGTCTGCATGAAAATATGCTGTTGTTCTTGTTTCCAGTTGATGAGGGCGGGAATTGCCACACCAAAAAATTTTATGCTGCTGTCAGTGCCACAATCAACAAGACGAAGGAAATGAAACACATTACAAGCCTTTTATGTTAGTTATACTCTTCAGAAAACATGAAGAAAGGTACATCTGTAAAAGGTAAGTCTATAAAGTAACTGGCATACTGTAAATGAAAGATGTCTCATCAACAGTCTTTCTGTCTTTCAGCATTTTTTTCCTTCATGTTAGTATCTCTGTCTCACTTTCTTTCTGTCAGAGCTGAATGCTGTACTTGTGGGATCAAGAAGCTCCTTGAAATATTTGGTTGGAAACACCATCCTGGGAAAACAGGAGTTTCAGCCAAAAGATGAAAAATCTCATTGTGAGACGAGAGAGGGAGAAGTATATGGGCGAAGAGTCACGTTGGTCAAAGCTCCCGGGTGGCTGAGAGGATATCGCCTTCATGATACATCAGAACTTTTCAAGACAGAAGCGATTCTCAGCGTCAGTTTGTGTCCATCTGCACTGCATTGTTTTATCCTGGTGATTAATGCTGAACAACCATTCCAAAAAGTGCACAAGAAGGCAACAAAGGAGCACTTGCAACAGTTTTTTGGTGACAAGGTGTGGGATCACACAATAGTGGTGCTCAGCCACACAGGCCAACTAGGCCACAAAACCACTGAGGATTACATCAAGAGCGAAGGGGCGCCACTCCAATCGCTTCTAGAGGCCTGTGGCAATAGATATCATGTTATTTTTAATGATGGCGCAGACCACAACGTGAAAGTCAAACAGCTGTTTGAGAAGATTGATGCCATGGTGGCAGAAAACAGTTGTTATGAAATCAACAGCTCGCTGATGCAAAGTGCTGAGTCAAAGAGGAAGGAAGTGGACAAAAACGCTGAGGAGTTGCATCTGCAGTCACAGCAACAAAGAAAAAAGATCAGAAATCTCCTGACAGGTCAGTTGAGTTTGTTTGATTATATAAATATGTTTAAAGAAAGAATTTCTGGATCTATTTTTGTAGATTTGGCCATTATTCCTATGGGTTATAATAACACTTTAGTCATCAAGGTAATTTCTGAGATCTTGGAACATTGTAAATAAGGCCCAAAGGGGGATGAACACCAGAGGCCTGTACTACAAAGCAGGTTCAACATTCCCAGGGTATCTTTTCGTTATCCGGCTTCACACACACACCGCACTAAGCGGTCACACAAAAGTGGTTATCAACTCGGTAAATCAACCCAGGGTTTCCAAATCTGACCATGAGTACGTTCACATGGCACGCTGGCAATATACGGCTCCATAAGCTGACTCAGATCAGTCATTTACTCCAACCAGCTCCGGAGCAGGAGCAGGTTAGCTGTGCAGCCAATAATTAACATAATGATGTGATCTCAAAAGGTCCACTTACAAGTTTCTAGAGCTTTTGACCACATCTCACAGTCTAGTCACAGCAATAAGTAGACCTTTTGTCCATAGATTATTTTGTTGGGCCAAAACTACAAAAATAATACATACCCAAACAGCAAAAAACGGAAATTGTCCTTTAAAAGTAGGCCTACCAAATTTCTAATAGCTGTCTTATCACGCAGAGCCAACACCCAACCTGAGAATCTTGATGGTCGGCTGGGTGTTTTCTGGGAAGAGTGCCACTGGGAACACTATTCTGAGCGCTGATGTGTTTCAGTCCGGTGACAGAACCGTGAAGGCCATTAAGAAAAGCGGTGAGGTGGCTGGTAGAGAGGTCCTCATCGTGGACACTCCTGGATGGTGGAAATTCTTCCCGGCGAGTTTCAGTCCTTTGTTTTTGAAGCCTGAGATTCTAAAAGGAGTGTCTCTCTGTTCGCCATCACCAAATGTTATTTTGCTGACCGTACCAGCTGACACAGCATTTACCGATGAACAAAAAAGAATCATGGAGGACAACATGAAGCTACTTGGACCGGGAGCATGGAGACATGTTATTGTGCTGTTTACATTCGGGGACACTTTGGGGTGCAAAACGATTGAGCAACACATTGAAAGTGAAGGAAAACCTCTTCTTTGGCTTATTGACAAATGTGAAAACAGGTATCACGTCCTGAACAACACAAGCGCGGCTGATGATCAGGTAACAGAGCTGCTGGAGAAGATGGAGGAGATGGTGGCAGGAAACAGCTCTTTTTTCCTCAGTGAGACAGATGATCCACAACTGGAGGAAGACAGAAGGAAGAAAGATGAGAACACAACCAATAAGATCACAGAACAACTCAACATCGAATGGGATCGCAAGAACTGGGAAAGACATCAGATCTGTAAAGGAAAAGACAGTATGGACGAACCACTATCCAGTAAGTATCCAGAGGCATTCACAGAAAGATATTCTTAAAAGCACCATAATTACAATAGAACGAAGTAAACTTTATTGTCTAACTAGGATCATCAATCATCAACATCACACCAATATACTGTACAGCATTAAAATGAAACATATACATTAATGTAGCAGTAATACAAATCCTAAAACATCATTTATAATAACAAAACACAGGGACCATTTTTCTGCAGTGAGTACTTTGAGTACATTGATTGATAATACTAAAACATACTTTTACTCAAAGCTGGCTGGGAGGCTGAGAAAAAAATGATTGGACAAGCACATGATAATTAAAATACAGAGGTTGATGATTTCCTTTATCCAAAATAATAAAGTACATACCTTTCTTGTGGAAAAAGTGAATTAAACAAAAACTAATTGAAATGATGACTTATAAAGTCCAAGTTGTCGTAGTAGTAGATGTAGTTTCCTTCAGTGGTTTACATGATGTTGCCCTGTACTGTACCAAATCTAAGATCTGCACAAAATGAATTTCATAGAGTTATAAAACAAAAAAAATGCATAATATTATATTGAAGCAGTATCTTAAATTAGTTTTATCCCTTGCGGAGCTAATGTGATTATTGTCTTTTCTGACCAGTGAGTGATGACAAGCAGGAGTCTGACGCTTCAGAAGGAGAGGAAGAACAAATGGAGCACCGACATGAAGATGAAGAGTTGACCGGTCTTGATCTTGAAGTAACAAGTGAAGATGATGCAGCATCTGGCTCTCTGAAAATGTTTATGGGACTGCTGGAGAGAGAGTGGAGCAGGCGAGAGGCGGTCATGGAACAGGCATCTTGGACACATTCCTACAATCCTGTCGGTGCAGGTAAATAAATCAAATAATTATGTGCGAGTAACTTCTGCCTTGTTCCGTGTTGTATTGCTTTAACATTCTGATTCTTTTTTTTCCCACCATAGCCCCCTCCGAGCCAGATAGCGATCAGCTGCTGAAATCAAGAGAAAAAGTAACATTGTGGCTGAAAAAAAGTACAACATCTGGGTACGGGTCAGCCTCTACCACCAACTGGAAACTGGAGGAAGAGAATAAAAATAAAAAAAGAAGCATTTTAGGGAGGGCTGCTTTCAGGAAAAGGCCTAGGGGACCACTAGCTGGCGGAGCGCAAAAGAGGGGCAGGAAATCGTTTAAAAAGAAATAATGAAAATATTTGTAATTAATTTCAGATTCCCTCTCTACTTTCTGTCCATTTTTGCCATCCAATGGTATCAGACTGTTAAAATAAAAACCCCACTGCTCACTTTGCTCTAAACACTTGATACTGAGTGAAGACTACAGGCAGCCTGTGGAAAGACACTCTACTGGGGACTGATGCTCGCTGTCATATCATTAACCTGGCAAATCCAGGTAGGTTAATAAAATGACGGAGAGCAGCAGTGAACAATGAAAGCAGAGCACTCATTGCGCATTTATTCCAGCAACATTTTGCAGGTGAACCACACCTCAGTATTTTGTTCACAGGTTAACAGGTGTCCGTCTCAATCCTGCCAAGCCTGCCCTGCAACAGATGTGCACTGACACTCTGGATATTACAGAAAAATACTATAGGACACTGGAAATCCCAACTGATAATACCTGCAGCTCAGTACAGAAATGACAGAGACTGTCTGGGATGTGGAGGAGTCAAAGGCACTCCTGCACAGATGATCAGTAAGCTGGATAATAATCATACAGGGATATTAGTGACCAGATTATGTTCCAGATCATATCCTGAATATGATTTACACTAGGATAAATCAAGGACTAGTGTTCATGTAAAGGTGCTGATTTACAGAGGATGTGACATGGACCGAGCTGAGTGAAGTTGAATAAAGATGAATTTAAAATAATACAATATTGTAAAACTATAATAATTGTTATAAAATGTAATGAAAAGACCGATCACCACAGGGGCGCCAGCGGACATCTTGCCTACTAAAGAAACAGCCCTGACTTTAAGTTCCTATTAAGAAGCACTTGAAAACTTAAAACTCCAGGAGCTGCTCCGTGAGAGGTGAAGGTGGATGAACCATTGAACAGCAGCAGTGATGGATGATATTTCTCTCAAGTATGTTGTCCCTTCATCTCCCCTGTACTGCACATTGTGCCTCCTGTAGAGACCAGTAGTTTGGCAAGTGTCACTTTGTCCCAGAATGATTTTGTGAGAGCGAAAATGACTTGAGGATAAACTTTGATGTAATCACTGCTACCTGGAAAAAACATTTAGGTTTGTTCATCAAAATCCTCATCAGAGAGATATTTTGAAGATGCGGATTTGGTTATTTTCAATTTTGGAAACACATATTGGGAACCATCAGCAAAAGCTTACAATGATGTGTTATTGTTGTGACAAACAACTTATATTATAGTTCAGTCTAGTAACAACGACAACATGAAAAAGAACAACAAATAAGAAGCTTACTTACACTTACACTGTATCTCACATTCATTTTGTCTAATTTAAGGGCAGCTTTTTGTTGACTGGTTGCTGAGACGATTAAAAAAAGCTTCAAAGTTGATAAGAAGATTAAACTCAACTGGAATTTTTTTTTCAAGTTATTGCAAATCTCTGAGGTTTGGACCAGTTGGGTTGTGATAAAACATGACTTTAATTGTTTTTTAAGGCAGTTCGCTCATTCTCATCATTCTCGTCTCAAAATTAAGCACTTAGTTTTTTGTGGCTACTTTATCTATCCGTTTATCATCATGTTAATCTATTCTGTGCTGTTGGGTTGCATGTTGAGGTGGTGGAGGCATGAGGTATGACGTGATGAGCAAGTTGAATACTTGGTAGAGAGATCCGCTACATTTTCCCAGGAAAAACACCTGCGGGAACCCAGGATATTTACTGTAGTTTGTGTATGGCTGTGTGCACTGTACTGTTGTATGTACTGAAATTAAGATGCCTTCTCCAATCCTAATTAAAGCTACCAAGTCCAACCTTGAAATTCTGTTTTATGTTATTGTTTTATGTTTTACTATTTTATTCTTAACCGAACTGAGACCGCCTGAACAGGAGAGTCTCAGGGCGTTTGTGAACCTGCATTGTTTAGTCCAGTTGAATGGCACTCTGGTTCATTTCACCCCTTTTGTTTGAGCACATCTGAACACAGCAATCGTACTGCATCGAGACCCTTTCTAGGAAATGGTTTCTGTCCAGCCACAAACCAATTCTGGAGCAGTTTGTTTGTGATGGAAATGTGACCTCCATCGAGGCGTACTAGGCAAGTTTGAGAAAAACGAACAGGGGCAAATTGCATACTGGGGTGCAGATGAGCAAAATGAAGTTGCTGGCAGCAAACTGGAAAATTAATCGAGGTCTGACTTTGACTAACAGCAAAGTACATTGCCTTCTTAATATTTGGTCAGATAGGACTTTCTTCTGGAGCTTCTTCCACCCCAAACACATCTCATCAATGATGATCATTTTTTTCTGTGTGAACCCAAGCGAAAAAGTTGGAAAAATAGTAGAGTATGTTAATTTGGCATGTATTCTACTATTAAAGCCATCGTTTGGGCGTGAACTGACAGCTACTGATCTGAATTGCCAAAATCCACGGAGTAGGACACAAATACGACAAATTTCTGATTAATCAGAATATTTACACCAGCCCAAACAAACCAAACCAAAATTGACAAATACACCAGTATATTTAAACTGAACCAATCAGTCTCCTGTGCCTCAAATCAGCGACACAACACGGCAAAACGGCTGTTTGTGACAGATTTCTTCCTTCTCCCAATGCTGAAAGCATTAATAAACTCAGGCCATTACAATAAAAATGTTCATACACTTCCATACAAGCACTTTAATGAATTAAAACTGTTGAGAGGACATGGTGAAAAACAGAAGATCAAATGACTCTGTAAATTGGGCATTGTGTATTATCCACCTCAAGAGTAGTGTACTTTGCCAACCTTTGCCAAGGTTATAAACCTCACAGATGGGAAAAGAGGGAGATGGGTAACAAGAACCAGATGAAGCAGACAGAAGGGTCAGAGGCAGGGGAGCATCAGATGAAGAGTGACGAAGAGTTGAGAATTTCTACTTGAATCCTACTGAAGTCCCTGAGCTCATCAGCAGGGCCGTCAAAGGGGATTAGGAAGTCCAGGGATTACCAGCAGAATGGCAAGATGGGATCTTTCTGTTATATCAGAATGGACGTTAATCCAGAGCTAAACCCTTTACAACTCTGTATTCACAGAGAGACAGGCATCAATATATATAAACACACAGTCATCAGTTTACCGCTTTCTATGATGTATGCTTTGAATTTTTCCATCTTAATGCATCTTTCAACACCGCTCGTCTCTTATGCACATACACATGAAAGATCAACAGGTGTGTTTTAAAAAGAGATAAAGAGAGAGGTGATAACTGTATCTACGTACATGACGTCTGTTCTTTCTGTGTTCAGTCTGAAGCATCTGATAATCCATGAAGGTATTATTGGAGCAAAAAAACTCAGCATCTGTGACTGTGTAATGTGTAGTTTTAAAAAATAGTCATACATGTTTATCAGCAAATTTGAAGTCACAGAGAAAAAATAATTTCTTTCTCTCCCACAAACACAACACAACAGTAACACCTTCTCAAATTCTTCATTTCATGTGCACAAATCCTGTTCTACAAATCACAAATGAAGAAATTTATACACTCACATTTTTTCTACAGTTGCTGCAGTGAATATGGTGCAAAACACATTCACACACCCGTATCAAAAAAATTGGAGAAAATTTCCACATCTGCGTGCTTTCACTTTTGCAGCACATATCTCAGTGAAATGTAGAACAAAAGTGATTTGTGCACCTGCAGAGTCAGGGGCGGACACTGTTCAGAGATTTTACTGGTTCTGGGATGGAGGAGAGGTATGTATAGTGTCTTTTGCTTTCATATTATAGATGCAGATACATCTATGTCTGCATCTGTGGTTTTCAACAGTATCTAACTGTTCCTAGTGTCCTGAAAGCAAAATGAAACAAATTGATTTCTTAATTGTTTTCCCACATGACAGAGCATGTTTGTAGGTGACTAGATGGAAGGAGAAAAACAAACAAAGATAAAGAAGCATGTCCTCTTTGTGCTCAGTGAGATGATAATAACTCAGATAGCCTTGTTCCATATTTCTGGTGAGTCTGTCTGTCCCCTTCTTCTGGTCAGGACCAAAGCTTTGTGACCATAGGTCAAGTCAAGTTTATTGTTAAAGTCCAAATACTACAAATAATGGGTCAAAGGGCTTTATAGGCCCTCAACAGCAATGACCCAGAAACAAGCTTTCTAAGAACACAAGAAAAAAGAGACATCAGTGTAAAAAAGGAAGAAATGTTGAAAAAGGCAGCTCAAAGAGAGATCCAGAAAATTTAGTTTTCTCAAAGGAACAACATAATTATCCTGTTCTCTAATTAACAAAATCAATTAGCTCAAGATATAAAATAAAAATAAGTGACTGCAACTGAAGCCACTCTCATCTTCCACATAGTAAACATACAAAATACAACAATTTGGATTTTAATCCAACAATATGTTTATAATAGGTCCAATACGATCATAGATTAGAATGAGAATGAAGATTAACCATTGATTTGTTCCTCACATGTGAATAAAACTCAAATATACCTACATCTCTTCACATGAAGCAACTTTTTTCAGAAATGATGTTTTTTTTTTAATTAACTGCACCGTAACAGTTGCGGTTACAGTCACAAGGGATCTTAATCATCATGCTTAAAAGAAACCAAGGTCGACTTGCTGTACAGTTGAGAACAGGACACTTTCTCTAGGCTTATCGCTCCAAAACAACTTCACCTGACTTCTTCCTTTGCTCCGATCATAATTACTACAGCAGCTAGCGGTCCTTGTCACTTGAACGTAAACACGTAGTTTTGGGGCACTTGTTTAAATTCTTAAAGGCAGACTTGAGAAAATTGGATTTTCATTTAAAAAAGGGGATGTTTTTCTCAGTTTTTGAAAGGGTAACACATTCATGATTCAGAGTTTTCATTTGTGAAATGCTGTGGTGGCAGTGAAGTCAATTTATGTAATCGTAATAGAGTACCTTTTAACATCAAACACTGATTGGGCTTTAGGCTTCTCTGAGGTGTGCAGAAGTCAAATATGTGATTGGTCTTTTGGCATAGATGTGCAAGAAACAATCAATTATTCTTAAATAAATTCTATGAATGTGATTGAAGACAAAATAAGGCTTTGCCTCTGCTGCGTGTGCACATTTTCAAATAAATTATTGTTGCAGGGAAAATAAGAGTTGATGCTTTGGTAGATGATTGATTAGCTTCATTGGAAACATTAATTCACATGTGAGGGGAGTGATGCAATGTTGCGATCTGCAATAAGACATGTAACGGAAGGTTTGGTTGGTTAAAGAGTGTACAGTGTGCATGAAATTGGTTGTAAGAAAATTGCAGTATTGATGCAGAAGATGATTACCTGCTTGTCAAGTAATTTTCTACACTGAGAGGAAGTGTAGAAGATTGGACAGCATTGTCTTGTTCGTGTTCATGTTCACGTCTTTGCGCACACAAATGGTACGAGGTACTGACCCAGAGGATGGCAGTGAATGAAACAGAGGGCATCACTTAATCACAACATGACAGCTGATGTGTCT
The DNA here is from genome assembly GCA_031216445.1 of Lateolabrax maculatus. Lineage (NCBI taxonomy): Eukaryota > Metazoa > Chordata > Actinopteri > Acropomatiformes > Lateolabracidae > Lateolabrax > Lateolabrax maculatus. Next base: position 6,259,852 of record CM062200.1, on the reverse strand, counting down.
TCATTTGATGGAGTTACCACAAAAAAGCATCTGGCTGTCCTTTGGACTCCTCACATAAAAGGAAAACAGATTAGACTAAAATGGCATACAACAGATTAAAATGGCACAGCGGGGAAAGTGATTTCATACAGCTGGCAGACGAGATGAATGAGGGCATGTCAAAACTGACAAACAGCAAGTTGGACTCTTTCTCTGCGTGTATGTGTGTATAAAAAGAGATTAGGTGAGAGAGACTGAATGAGGGAGGGGGAAAAAATTAATCATCAGTTTTTGGAAAGGGTAGGGAGTGTTGAAGAGTGAGTATAAGGGGGGAGCAGATTTTAAATGTAGACTAAAAATGAAAACAGAACACTTTCAGTGAGTTTAAAAGGAAAAAAGACGATAATATGTCAAAGGGTACGCAGACTTTACCAAAAGAGGCTGTGCCAGATAAGCCTTTCTGCTCCCAACTGGCCCTTGAAGTGAAGCATTCTGGGATAGAAAACACAGTCATGGCTTTGTGGGTAAAAAGCGTAATGGTGGAACAGGAGGGGGTGGACAGCACAGCCACATCCAAATATCATAGACACGGAGAGACTTTTGATGCTCTGATAGTGAAACATGAAACATGAAAAAGGACGGATGTGAGATCTAATTAGGATTTCGTCACCTGCTTGTACATGAAGTACACACACAAATCCTTCATCAACAGTGTTTACAGTACAGTGCTGCCATGTGTGACCCGTATTTAAATGCATACATTCATTCAAATCCCCTTCTGACTCTGAACATACATTGGACTGTGCCTCCAAACTAAGCAGTAAGTTTCACAACTAATTTGTTGATTATTTTCTTGATTAATTGATCCATTGTTTAGACTATAATATGCCAGAACGTTTTTTTGGCAGACCAACAGTCAAAAACAAAGAAATGGTATGTATAGTCACACACAAAAAAAAAAATGATCAAAGGATGCTGGAAAGAGCCATTTGTGCTTTCTTAAACAATTCGCTGTTTATTAAAATAGTTATGTTTTTTTTTAAAGATAAGCTACTGTGAATGATTAAAGGAATAGTTTGAAATTTTGGGAAATAATTTTTAAAATAATAATTATTATTTCTGAGAGGCATGTGGCATGCAAAGCCTTTTGTGCTGCTACAAGATCACAGTAACTCCCTGTGGGCTGATCATATAGCTAACTCGACTTGTTTAGACCCAACAAGTCAGCTTAAAACGCCAAAGATCACATGGGGTTTGGTTTACAGGTCGCACAGGGAGAAAGGGTAAGATTGCTGAGATAGTGGTCCATCTGTATGGAGATCGGGGAGGGATCAAATGTAAACATGTCACACTGAGCCTGTTAAATCTTGTTCACAGGATGCTGCACTGAGGTCCTCATGTAATCTCTTAATAATTTAACCAAATTAAGTCCACATTAAATTGGCCCTGTATGTGTGGCATGCCTGCGACACGCACACACAATCTGGATGGTGTCCTGCTGTTCAAAGAATTAAAACTGTGCCATGGGGGATCGGGATAAGGGGGATTCGGATGGTCAGCAAAGATGAATGGAAGATGGAAGCACTAAGGAAGAGAAATAAATCTCTCTGTGTCTCGAGGAGTAGGAAATGCAACCCAAGCAATGAGGACTAAAAGAGCCGGCTGTGTCAGTCACTCAGTGGTAGCCAGTATTGTCACAGTGCACCAAAACTGCCTGCAAGTCCCAAAACTCAAACTTACGCCACTCCTTTACAAAACCAGAAAACACAGCACCACAGATGACAGAAACAGTTGTGGAGTATGTATCGTTAATGTAGCATAGAAATGGTTAGAATATAGCCAGACCGAATGCGACAAGCTACACAAAACCGTCACTTCCCATTTTGTTTCCCCTGAGAAGCACTGAATCCCTCCCAGGGAGCCCGACAGGATGGCGAGAGACGAGTAAGCTAAAGGCGTGAAGGGTAAAGCTCAAACAAATGAACTGTTACCTGGAAGGGGTGGAAAATAGTGGAGTGGTGACTGATCACACATGGGACAGATTATTATGTGAATGTAGAATGTGTACAGTGTTGATATTTGGCGTCCAGGCCCTGACCTAGTCACTCCCCACAAGGAAACACCAGGCTTGGCACCCCAAAGGGCAACGTGGACTCAGAGCCTACACCTCGCTACATAAAGGGTCCACGACTTCCTGCATTGGCACTGACGATGGCACTGGATATAAATCGTGAGCAGAAATATCGAATATGGACGTAACCCAGAGGATACTGAGATGACTACCAGAGACTGTTTGATTGTGCAGACAGGGTAATGATACACTGGTAGAACAATCATCCTCTCCATTGTTGAACTCAAGATACATCATTTGCAGGTCAAAGTTGAATAAAGCTGAGCTTCGACACGCAAGTTAGTCAAAGAGAACTAGAGCTTGCACCACAACATGAAATATATTCTTTTTATAGTTTGCCTGGACTTAAACTGAAATGAATGAAAGCAAATTCACAGAAGCTACTAGAAGTGCAAGAAACCAGAGACTGGAGTTAATGTCATGTCTTAAACCAACAGCAAATGTTGATTTCTTTTTTTTTTTTACTATTATGACAATCTTTCCTAAACCTTAATCGAATATTTTTAGTTGCCAAATTTCTACCATACAGTGCTGCCATTTACTGTATGGCTATTATAGGAGTGATAAATAAATACAAATGTTGGCACTGAACATCAAACCATCAGTTCAGCAAGTCAGTTGGATCTCATCTAAGCACTTTACTCATTTTGTCTGACATTAAAATGTAATATTATTTTTTTTCCTCCTTCAGGTAACATTTCAATCGATTGTTTCATTAATAGTGTGTCCCTCTGGCTGGAGCTGCTACATGAGTGACAGGGAACAGTTAAGCTACCTGATCTCGAGGGATGAAGTGGAGAGATATGAGATGTTGGAGGAGAGAGACGGGGAGGATGGATTGAAAGGGAACAGAACATTGAGACAAATAGCGACGACTCTAAATGCACAGAAAGGTGCCAAAGAGTCAGAGAGATGGCAGAGTGGGAGATGATGAAAGAGAGGAAGAGCTGAAAATGAGGTGAAAGAACAAAGAAAGTGATACTGGGATAGGCAAAGAAAGAAATCCATTATGCCTTGAGAGAATGGATGGCCTTAGCTTCAAGCATTATTGTGACAGATTAAGGGTTAATGTCCAACCCTTAATACCATCACAGCACAGCAGTGTGCTGCAAAGAGCTGAAATCAAAAGCGTTGAATCTGATAATAATTGCAGTGATTACTGCTGGTTCGCATATCTCCCAGCCATTATTCCTGTGGTGTTTTTTTTTTTCCTATTCAACCGTGTAGCCTGCATTAAATCTCCTCAATCTGTGTCACTGTCAGCAGGCACAGCTGAAGAGGAGATTTCACAAAGAAAAATACACCCTGTTGCTCTGGAATCACAGATGGACTGCGGCAGAAAATGTACCGTTATCAAAACCCCCGAAAGGGAGTCCTGACTTTTATTCTGTAGAAGATAATTTCAGGTTGATGGGTTTGTGGGTGTGAGGATTGGCAGCACACTGTTGTTGTGAGGACATTTTTGGAAGATTATCATATGGGGAAATGATGATTTATAAGTGGGTTAGGGTTAGGGTTAGGGGTTATGTGCACATCAAGATACACATCATGTTTGTTTTCCTCTCACTTCGATTGACATACATTATGGTATGCTTATACAGTATTCAATGCGGGGAATTTACTTGTTTCCGTTACACCACTGGCAGTGTGATTGCAGCTTAGGCCTTCACAGAATAAATGTACACTGAATGCCCAGAAAAAAACTAGAATATGTAACAAAATACTCAAAGGTTCACCTAGTAGCTTTCTGAGCTTTCAAATGCACGCCACTGTTTTCATTCAGTGAATAGAGCTGGCTCAGGTGTCATTGGGTGGAAATTAACTGATAAAAGTGGTCATATATGGATTGACTTCAACTGCTTGTCATCACTCGACCAAAGTTCAACACTTAAAGGACCACTGTGTAGGATTTAGTGGCATCTAGCAGTGAGGTTGTAGATTGCAACCAACTGAATACCCCTCTCCTCACCCCTCCCACCTAGCGTTCGGAGCACAAAAAATGCGAAAGGGCCACTGTAGAAACATGGAGGAACAACATGGCGGCCCAACTTTGCTTCCATACAATCAACTTTGACTGGGCAAACTAGAGACACAGATGTTCAGTGCAGTGCCAGCCTGTTATTTCTCCATTCAGTCCCCATCTTCTCTCTGTGATCTCCAGTACAGTCTGTTATAGACCATCTATTAATTTATAATATACTGCTTATGAATACTTAGTGGGGGGACTTGAAGTAAAGTGTTGCAGAAACATCTTGCAATAGGCTTAATGCAGTCCCAATGCATCAACAACCCCAACTACTGTACAGCACTACATTTCCCATAGAGTTAAATCCACACCTCTCTGACACTGTGTTACAAATCTAGGATACATTACATACTGTTATATTGGATTTCATTTCAGTGTGCAATGCAGTTTCCCTACAAGTATACCAAAAACATATTTGAGGGGGAGCAGCAAAGAACTAGAAAGACTGCAGTAGAAAAACGGGATGAGTCAACGAGTGGGTGTGAGTGAATGAATAAATTGATTAATGAATGGAGGAGAGAACAAATGATCCAATCTGTGCACGTGCAATGCTCTAATGGGTAAGTCATGGTAACAATGCTGCCTGTTTGGGATGTACATACTGTAGCCACGTATTTTGTTCCTTGCAAACAATCCTCCTTAACCACCAGCTCTGCATGTGTGGAGGTAAAGTGCAGTGATTTGTCCAAAAAGTTGAACTAACAAAGTTCCTGCCTGAAAGTGATTGTGTGTGGGTGTGTTAAGGAGGCAGTCCTTTACTTTGTAACGCTGAGTCACAGCTTGCTTTGCGAAGAATCACCTAGTTCAACTGAACAAAGAGTTTAGGAGCCAAGGAGGGTGCACACAGACAAAAATAGAGCGATAAATAAAAAAGGCTAAAATGTTTTTACAGGGAAAGAGTCACGCTTGGGATGCAGAAGAGAGACGTGTTGGGTAAAAATAACCCACACGTTTCTATTTCTCTCTGCTGTAGTCTCCTCCAGCTCATCTCCCTCCTCCGCTAGTGCTCTATTTTTAGCCCACGCATGAGTGCCTGTCTGCCACCGCACGTGAGCCCCCCGCACGTGCGCTCCTTTCCGTGACAGGAAGCTCTGGCGTCAGACGCAACCCACGCCGGTACCAAGACCAGCGAGGAGGGAGAGGAGGGAACAGAGACAGATAGATGTATAAACATATATAAGGAATATCACACTGGGAAATTACTCAGTATAAGTAAAAGTCCTGCCTTCAGAACCTTACTTAAGTAAAAGTATGCAGCAAAATGTACATAAAGTATCAAAAGTAAAAGTACTGATGCAGAAAAATGGTCCCTGTCAGTGTTTTACTATTATATAAGAGGGTTTTACATAGTTTATTTAATTTAAGGGGTAGCCTAAAAGAATTTACTGAAACCATAAAGGAACATTTAATAATTCAGTTTATCAAATCCTTAATTTCCTAGTTAGTACCAACAGTCAGCGTTGGTTTCTTTTAACTATGACAATGATTGTTCCCTAATCTTGACCCAAATGGCAATCTATCCATAACTGTAACCTAACCAAACCTTAACCATGGCGTGGTCACATCATAAGACGTGTTTATTTTTGTAATAGGGATTTGTGGTTTTGGAAGAAACTGACAAACTGTGATGTCCTGCTGATAGAGTTGTAAGTTTTAATCCTTTTCCTTTTCTTAAAAGAAATGGGCCTCCATAGTTTTCTAACTATTTTCTCACAGGTCACAGGACCACACATCTCTCAGCATTATGTGGCTACGATTTTGTTCCTGTATTACCAGTATGTTTTGATTAGGGTTCTCAGTCTTATCCTTGGGTTTTGGGTGCTCATTGATTTTCAAAAGGGATTTTCTGTTTCACATCTGGGGTTTGCACTATATCAGCAGTTGTTCTTTGGACTTCGACAGGAGTCCAGCTCCCTTCATGACACACTATAGAGATATAGTGGATGGGCAGTTATTTATATTGTTTAGAATAGATTATAGTGTGTTTTATTGCCTTATTCGCTTGCAGCGAGATGCTTTCATCCGCAGAGCCCTGTAGCCCCGCCTCCCGTGTGCTGGCGCACGTTTATTAAGTTTATTAATATTGAACGTGTCGTGTGTCCTAATTGCGCACACTGCACTTCCTTGGGTCCTCAGCAATACACCCGTGAAGTACATCGACAAACATTCGTACGTACGTACATACATGCATAGGTTCCTTGATTGATAGTAAGATGTCTCACAAGTATTAGATGGATTGTCAAAATTTCGTCTTGACCAATACTTTGATTTATGAACCAATTCCTGTAAAACTAATGACATTCCCATCAGCCTGTACTTTGTGTTTAGTGCCAATTAGCAAATGTTAGTATGCTAATACCACTAAACTAAGATGGTAAACACGGTAAACATTACAACATAATTACAACAAATAGTACACCATAAAGTGTTAATTAATGAGCTTTAGAGGTGCTGGAAGGTGTATTTTGTATTTTGGTGTATATTGATCTTCTCATGTAACTTTCAGCCAGAAAGAGAATAAGTGTATTTGTCAAAATGGTGAACTTTTGCTTTAAATATGGTGCACATTTAATTAATGCCAATGTTTGCATGCTGAAATTAGTTTATTGTTGAGCATTTCTTAGAAATGTGGCCTCCAGGAACCATTTAACACAATGTGTTGGTATTTATTTCTCTTTCTTTTTGTGCTATCTTGAAGCTAATATTTCATCACATAGAGCATTAAAGTCAAATGATCTACTCCGATCTTACCCTATAGCCTCTCTGGTGCACAGCAGTGGCTTTTAGGAATATTTTCTTTCTGTGTGTTAACAGCTGCTCACTCTTATTTCTTGGACCATTAACTAAAAAAAAACGTCTACAGTTTTCAATCCCAAAGTGACTCAGATGAATGCAATCAAACATTTCCCATCTCAATGACTGTGGTACAATGACTCTGTCTTCTTTGTAGAGAATCACATCACAGGTCATTATCTCTTCTTTGTAATTCCAGTAGTCCTGAATGCTCCCATAGGAGCCGGCTCTTCTCCTCCACCATCTGTCTAAGTGTACGAAGTTTTTCTTCATTGTCTGGGTGCTTTAACATATTTTCTCAACTGTTGGTAGACAAAGGTATGTTTATCCTACAATTATGTGTAGAGTATGTGCCTCTACATCCTGTGTCTGCATTGTGTTCTCATGCAAAACCAAGAGCAACTATAATGTCTTTACTAGGTTAGTATTTCTGTGCTTCAGCTTCCCTTTGTCATCTTAGACTGCACTTTGAGTTTAATGCTTGCCGTTAGTATGCTCAAGTGCATATTGTTACCATAATGCTAGAGGGCTATGGTAACATTTCCAGTATAGGCTTATACTTCAAATATTTGCAGTGTTGAGAGTGTCCTCCCGAGAAAAAGGACAGCATCTGTGGTTTCAGCAAATGCTCACATATGTTGAGGAATATTAACGAGGACTGTGTGACGAGCCGCAAAAAGCCGCAAAGTCCAATCGAGGTAAGAGTTTCAGGTGGAAAGACGGGTCAACAATACATAAGTTTTTGTCAAGGGAGACCGCTGTTTGATTCCCATTTCCTAACTTCCCGGAGTCTCTGCTGGTTGCCTGGCAACTGCTTCGAGCCAAGAAATAGTCTGAGATATAACATGTTAATTAGTGAGCTTTAGAGGTGCTGGTAGGTGTATTTTGATACCTTTGGCCAGAGCCAGGCTAGCTTTTCCCAGTTACGGCATCGATCTTCTCATGTAACTTTCAGCCAGAAAGTGAATAAGTGTATATTTGTCAAAATGTTTTTTGTCAAAACTTTTGCTTTAAATATGGTGCACATTTTATTAATGCCAATGTTTGCATGCTGAAATGAGCATTGATGAAATTTGGACCAAATGAAGTATAGCTGAAGCTGACAAAGTGCAGCTGCAGCTGATGGATGTTGAGCCACATCTGTCAAGGTAGAGCGGAGCTTGACAAGCCTTGACAAGTCTGAGATGTCCTAAAATTGCTTTGAGCTAAATTTGATGATTTATGTTTTTTTAAATATAATAAGTGGTTTATGATGAGATTCAAAATCTTTTCCACTGAAAAACTGATTAAATCTTTCTCTCTGTTTGTGCTCAGAATTGTGCTGTTCTGCCCAAGGCTCACAGCTTTTCTTTCTGTAGGTAGACATCTCCTAATCCAGTCTTGGACGCATCAGCTGACAATTTCACAGGTAGGCTGACGTCATAGTATTTCAGCAAGTGTTAAATGTTTTCACTTTATGCTCATTCTCAGAGTGTCAAATCACACCTTCCTGTCCAAGCTCTCGGGAATAATGTTTCCAAAAGTACCTTTTCAAGTCTTTTTGCATTCAGGAGTCGAAATGTTCTTTATTTTCCTTCACCTTGTCTGGTCTGGTTTTGGTCTTATTATTATTAGTAGTATTTTCCTAAATTGAAACTGAATTCAGTCTCATGTGATCCAAGCCTTCAATAATTTCAGATGTATTTTATTCCAAATCGAAGCCTTAAGATTCAACAGTGTCAATATGGGGCCTTGGATGTGCACAGGTGAGAGCTTTTACCATCGACAGATCATTATCATGTGCTAATTACATGTGATTTCATATACAGTTGGATGCTGATAGCGTTCTGGTTTTGTTGCTAAATCTAAGTTCTTTGGATCAGGAGAAATTCTGAGAACTCCAGTTGGCAACATTTGCATTTTCTCCTTTAGTGGGCTCATCAATCTTATTAACAACTCAAATTTTGTCCAATCTGCAGAGTTCTTCTGTCAGTTTATTCCTCAGTCAGGATCGATTTTTCTTAATGTGTTAACTTTAAGTACTGCAGTTTCTTCCAGTAGTTTGTTTTCTCGCTCCAGGCAGCCCAAGCCCTGAAAGACATCCCTGTATTCTGAAAGTGAATCCTCTATGTTGTTGTCTTTGTTGATTGCACCATCTATATTTATTGTGTTGACCCACTTTATTTCAGGCTTATATTGGCCGGACTGTAATTACCTCTAAATGCAACTCTAGTTCAGACTATCCCAAAAATATTGAAAATCTCACCTCTAACTTGTTCTCATGCTAATATATTCATGATTTGTTTCACTTGGCCTGTGGTGGTCTCGATGCTTCACCAATGCTGATGACATTTTGAAGTGAGATGTCTGAATTCTCTTAGCAACAGCTCATTCATTAAATAAGACATGATCCCACTCACTGTTCTGTCTCTAATTACGTACACCTCTGTGACATCGAACACAACATTGCCTCTTTTTAGTTCACACAGTTTAGTTGCATGTGGATGCTTCTCCTCCATCCACATGCAACATGAAAACACAATTTTGCACCCTAGCGTCATTTTCTGTGTAGTCCGTGGCTTCTTCTGAAAGGTTGCCCATCTTCAACTCAAGCCCAGAGGATAGTTGTAAGCTTTGCATTTTAATAATTTTAAGGCAAAGTGTGTCTGTAAGTCTGCTCATCACCAATCACTGTCAAGCAACTACATTTGGCAGATTATTTGGAATTAGTTCATATAGTTTTTTAGATTCTGAAGTTAATCCTCAATGCACGTTCAAGCCACTGAAGAAGTGCGGAGAAAGGACCATTAAAAATGATTGCACTTAGCAACAACATCCTATCCCTGAATTCAGGTCACTTGTTCTCAAACGGATAGCAGGACAAACATGAACACACACTGACATATGAAAGAACCATTAAATGTACTCTCCCTGTACCGGAGAGAGGTGCATGTGAACGATAATTGCTATTGATTCATCACCTTTTCTCTGCTCTGCTCTGCAGGGATTTCTGAGGTTTTTTCTTCCTGTTTCCTCAGCTTTAACTCTGTCAAACTTTTAATTGTCAGCTCGAGCTAAAAGAAAAACTTTGACTACAAAAGGCTATTTGTGCATTTGTTTTCTGTGAGTGTCTTTTTATGTCAGTGATGACGGTGTGCCAACACTTGTGTGAATGAGTGGGAGTGACTGAATGTGCTGTGTGAGTGCATGTGGCGGGCCAGTGTATCACTGCTGACATCTAATGGCAGAGGGACAAACTGCAGACGGGCCATTATGGCAGACTGGGTCCCTGAACATGATTACTTCAGTGACGACTAGTTTTGCAAAATATGGGGATGAATCAGTAGTTATGAACCCCTTAGTTCTGACAAATCTAATAAGTGCTATACAGTGGCACAGGTTTAAGCATTTTGTTAAACGTGTATTCACTTTTTTTCAAGTTTTCTTTGGTATCAAACTAATCCTGTGAAAGTAGTCTGTAGATCCAAGGGTAAATTACAAACAGGAACAGCTAATAGCATATTTCTGCATATTTTTCATGGTACCAATTTGCCAAAATGTAAACAAATATAGGCCAAAAGAAAATGGGGCTCAAGTTGTATCCCACAGCTCAGTTAAGAGGCTCCATGACAACATTACTTCCTCTTTACTTCCTCTAAAGCCGCCAAATTAAAGCACCACAAATACTGAAACATGTTCATGTATGAAAGCTCACTGGCATTGTTTGCCTGCACAAAACAATACTAATAAATAACATTGCAGTTAAGTTGTTAAAAGTATTCTATGAAGTTTTGTGATCATTTAGAAGAGAAATGACAACAGCCTAATTTTATATGAGCTACATATGTCCAACACTAATAGAATAAAAAACAGTCCTCCCCATGTTTGCGCTTTCCCCAGTTAAAATCATGATAACCAGTGAAATACAAAATATGTAATGTGCACATTAGTAAGGAAATTGTATCATTTATTTTATCCACAGAGTTGTAGTTTTAGTTGTAGTTGTGTGGTTAAGCTAACCATCACTGCACCTTCATCTTATTTGCAATATGTAAATAAAGGCCTGAGAAATGTTTGTTTGCAGGAGCTCCCATCCATATATTATAAACAACATATATTATTAATATTTCTATGTAACCTCACCAAAACCCGCCCCAAATGCACTGTTGTCTAGTGTCAACTAAAAGTAAAACACACACCAGTTGAAGTCTATTCCCTCCCTCCGCATCTTCAGCTTAACTGTCGGTGGTTGGGTTGCATTGTGGGAAATGTAGGCACCAGGCCTTGACAAGGCAGAGAAATGCATGAAATAAAAAAGATATCTGCTTTAGTTTTGTGCAATTGTAAAAGTAATGTAATAAGAGAGCAATCTGTGGAGTACTGATTTGAGAGAAGACAATGCTTTTCTTAAATGTTCTTTTGTCCTGATCTTTCCACAAACAAATGATGACACACGCATTGTACGGTGGTTACGCCCCCTGTGGGAGTGCATTGGTAATAACTTTATTGCAAAAATACAGGTTCCCTCTTTCCCCGAGCAACACCACCCCAGAACTGACACACAGTCTTCACACACCCACAAAACAATAAACCATCAGCAGTTAAAGCTTCACTCTTCACCCTCTCTGTCTCTGACCCTCACGTCATTCACAAACACACACTTGCATCCTTTAGTTTACATTCATTCGCTCTCTTTCTCCCTTTTGCGCTCTCCCTCCCTGTTGCTCTCTTTTTGCATTCCATTGGTTAAAACATAGTAGTAGATGCAGAACAACAAAGTTCCCCAGCAGCATTAAACATGAGATCTCCTCCTCCTCTCCGCGTCTCTGCCAGAGTCCATGAGAGCGCCCGCGGGTGGGTGTGTCTACCTCCTGACTGTCTCTGATACAGGATCGTGAGGGAAGTTGATTTGCATAGCGGACTCATGCGCTACAATTGGCTACATTCTCCCACATCCAGAACCCCCCCAAAAAACAAACAAACAAAGAAAAAAACAAAAACAACAAGAAATTTGGAACCTAAATGAAAACAAAAACAGCAATGTTAAATATGCTCTCTGAGTTAAGTGCCAACCTTTGGTTTAGTTACAACGATCAATCAACATCAGTAAATTCTTGAAGAACTTTACATTGGCCAGTTGTTTTATAAGGACTTTGTTATTTCATATAATATTTAATAGAATAAAGCATATAATAAATGTACTCTAAACATGTCAGAATGCTCCTCAGTAAAGGGGGGAGTGAATTAAGTTATAACTGTTCAATACTGTGGAATAACTGTTCATACAACTGAGGAATGGTTGACATCTCTGAAGAAGATAGCTCACTGGCTGAAAATATACCTCTAATACATATATATCATATAAAGCATATTCATATTAGACATGTCACTGTCTCAGGCTGAAGATGAGCATTTTCTATTCACATCTGAGGTCTCAAAACCAGTTTCAGTGGGAGGGAGAAATAATAAGGTGTGAATTCATAAGTGCCACTGAAGTTCACCTGAGGCCTTTAAGTAAAACAAACGCCATCGACTTCTCTCCAGCTGCCTCTCAGTCAAATAGCCTTCGGAAAGTGCACTTCTCCCGAGCAACCTTGCAAAGCGCACTTGAGTCATCTCTATTTTCATTGATAAAGCCTAAGAGAAGGGTTTTCCTAACCTACATACTCTCATTCCGTCTCGACTTTCCTCCCCTGTTGGCCTATTTCTGGTGCTACTGTTTCCTGTTTGGAAGAAAGAAAGAAAGCGCGAATAAAAGAGAGCAAGAAAGACGGAAAGAAAGAAAGGAACAAGGAAAGAAGCAGAGAAAAAGGAAGCGCTTTTCTTGTTTAATCTCCCGGTAGAAACGGGAGAGCTGTCATTAGGTCGGCGAGCGGTTTGGGGGGCGGAAACTCCAGCTAGACACTTGTGAAGTGCACTCCACTTCTAGTTGAAATGCAGACATGAGGAAGTACCACTTTAAGTTTATCAATATTCGTTAATTATCATTATCAACATTCCATAAGGTCTTATTAATTAACATACAGGTTTCATACATGAGTTTTTCTGTACATGAATTTTAGTTATTAGAGAGTTCGGTCTCGGGCGGGTTTACTGTGCGCGCACACAGGAAGAAAAAAACAAACAAAACCAAAAAGAAAAAGAGAAAAAATATGGCTGTCCATCTGAAACAGACCCATTTCGGCTACGTGTGCGTCCAACAGGAAATGCCCGTGAAGATAGAGGAAGAGGCGTGGCTACTTGGTAAGGGCCTCCCCCTGAGCTGAGGGTCCTGCGGGGTGGAGGACGTGTCTGCCGAGAGCTCGGGTCCCAGTCAGACCCGGCCGGTGAGCGACCAAGTCGAACAACACGACTGAAAGCGGCATGCTCGCCAGGCTGACTGCACAGGGAAACCCTCTGAAAACCCAGGGGGAGACGAGAAACAACAGTCCAGGGAAGTAGGGGGAAAGGTTGAGGTTTTTGTTGGGGGTCAGAGTGACTGCATAGACAGAATAGTAGGTCAAAGGGGGGGAGGAAGGCAAGGAGGGGCTAAGCAGGGTGCTGCAGGCGCTGAGGGAGGCTCTACGTCAGTGCAGATGTGCATGTGTGCGTGCATGTGTTTGCGTGTGCATGTTGTTTGAAGGAGAAGGAGGAGGAACAGGAAAGGAGCTGAGTTGGATCCTCCTGAGCCAATTCCAGGTCCGTCAAGGCGAGGCCGTCGAGGACCCCGGCGCTGCTGCCCCGTGTGGTGGTGGCCGCGGCGAGACATTAGTGAAGCAGAGCGGGACTCTGGTCGGAGGACAGCTTGACCCCCGTCAGACACAGCCAGAAACTCCCTGCACCATCCGACAGCTCCTGGACAAGAGGAGAGAGGGGAGGACGAACAATGGTCAGATTAACATGAAGACAAACAATGAAATACATTCGAAGCGGATTACAAACTGAAATCAGTTTGAGCTTCCACAAAATGTTCAGAAATGTGTTTTTCATGCTCTAGATAACACGTTGTGCTGTTTGGTGGAAGCTTTTAAATCTACTGGAACCCCGACGTCCCCCATGTTCCACTACACATTTTGTCCCTCACAATCTGACAACATAAATTAAAAATTGAAAGTAAATTCTGTTCCCACACTCCACTGAAACATATATCACAAGTATTGACTAAACTGTTCACACTGTGCGCCATTTCAGTTAAATTAATTACTAAAAAATGTAATTCTCCATGTTTAGTACATTAACTTAGAGACATTTTCATCTCATTTATCTTTGGGAACTTTGGAAATTGGCTAGAATTTAATATAAAGTTCTGTGATTTAGTAAAGTGATACGACAGCACACCAGAACAGGGGAGTTAACGAAAAAGACATTGAAATATTGAAAATTCAAGCAGTAACTTGCCAGAATCAACTGCAGCAACAGGTGTGCAAATATTCTACCTTAAGTGTTTTTTTATGATAAAAGAGTATTTTGTGCACATACAGTAAGTTGTACAAATATGAATTTCATTAAAGGAGGAGGAGTTTTAGGGCAACTCTTCTTTCACTTAGAAATGTAGGTTTAAAGAGGACTAAATTTGCTATTTTGTCAACCTTTACTACTCAATAATGGATAAAGACTAAATATTGTATTTGGTATTGGTTGGTTGTAAACCTGGTTATTCGTCTCCCTGTAGATATAATCAGAACAGTTTCCAGGTTTTTGTGTCTTGATTCCAGTGAATCATAACTGGGATACTAGTGCGTATATAGGAAAGTGTATTCTCTAAAAAGTTAAGAGCTGAAGAGTGTTTCTTCATACAGCAGTTCATTAGGGTTAGAGCCAAGTGTTCTAAACGGTCATATACAGCAAAATAATTAAAACTAATAACAAATATTCAACTGTTTCTGTACTTGAGAGAAGACATGTATAACAACACCTTGTAAAAATATTTCAGATCGATGTGCATTAGCCTCTGCTTCCACAGTGAGGTGTGATTTTGGCACTCTATAACTCAAGAAGTGTAAAAAAAACTTTAAAAAGAGAGACCTCAAATGAGTGTCATTTAAGGTCTCTCTTTTAAAAGTTTTTTTTAACAAACCACACAGGTCTGCAGTTATTATGTGTTATTTTATAAAGAATATATAGAAAATAATCTGCGTTGTTTCTAATGACTTTATTCACAGCTCATTTGTGATTAAGGTCTGCTCTTAAAGAAGCATGATACTGCAGGTTTTTTGTTGCATTTGTAGTATTTTTTATCTTCTCAGGTGAGAAGGAAATATGTATTTTCTATAGAATTTAAAAGACAACACTCCTTCTGTGTCATCTGGTTTGGGGTAAGGTTAGAAAATGTAGGTGATTTCTGCTGGAATTTTAACTAAATTTGACACACATTTGACACACAGGGATGAAAATAACCCTTTGGCTCGCAACAGTTATTACAAATCAGTGCACATCCCCAGGATATAGCTATGTGCAAATAGGGGCTTAGCCTACTTTTGTGCCAGATGAGTCTGGTTTGGAAAATGTTCACTAAAAAAATGATAAAATATCAAGAAAAGACTTTAACTTTAACCCGATTTAAAAATTGCTCTGAAACACACTCATCTGGAACTAAAAGTAGCGCAACCAAGGAAATATGTACACTCTTACCACCTTAAGCAGAGGAGTGGTATTTTCCTTTAAAGATTACAAGTGTAACGTCATATGAGCTCAGCGCAGTGTTTACCTGTAAAGCGGTGGAGGGAGGTGGTGATGAGAAGGTGTTGGTGATGAGGAGGATGGAGGAGATGATAGTGGTGGAATAGCAACAAGGACTCAGAAGAGAGGAAGTAAGCAAGGAGAGGCACTGACATCAGCCTGCTTCACCTTTGAGAGAGAGAGAGGAAAGGAAAGGAGGAGAAGCAGAGAGAGAAGGACAGATTGGAAATCGAACAGCAGGACAGAAGGAAGAAACAAGACAAACAGCAGGGGAGAAGAGCACAGGGAAAAGCAATGTGTAAAATGCCACGGCGGGACATCAGGCAGATGCAGTTCAACAGCAGGCCACACGGAGGCAGCAGAGCACGGGAAGTCAGACTCACAAAGCTGCGGGTTGCAGTCAGGCGGCTGCGGCGCGGGGTCATAACTGTGCCGCTCAGGCTGCGTCCGATTCGCCTCAGGTTTTCTCCATCATCAGGCTCCACCCCAAAACGCAGATCCCGCAACATCATTGGCTGCAGAGGGAGAAAATGTCTGTCAGACGCTGGGAAATGGATCCAACTGATGAGCTGTGAGGGGATTCTGCCTACGTAGATGTTACCTTGTTGAGGTAGGTGGGGGTGCTGGTGCAGTCCGCCCCGTACACACTCCTCTCCATGTCTGCGTTGGGGGTCTTGGAGCGAGCCTGCCCTCCCACCCTGGATATGAGCCTCTCGGATGGGCTGCAGCCTGAAAACACACACAGGCAGGGCAGGGGGTCAAAACACGGACACACAAGGATGGTCTGTAAAACATGTTGTCTGCCATTTTAGTGGAAACATTTTAACAACCTCAAGCAAAAAACCCTCAGTAAAACAATTTGGCCCACACAATTTGCCAACATGATTTATATATTGAATATAAATTCTGTTTCTTTACTGAACCAATATATCACACTTATTGAGTTAACTGTTAAAACACAAGATGCCATTTTTTATGGTTGCACCATTGCAGCAAATTAAAATGTCCTGTGCATCAATTTATAAACGTTTTCCTGTAATTTATCTTTGGAAACTTGGGTTAACTTTGGCTAGAATTTAATATAAAGTTTTGCGATTTTGGAAAGTAACATGACAGCAGACCAGAAATCATCTTTTTGCTTGGCAAAAAGAAAACATTCAAATGTTGAAAATCCACATTAAAAAGCAAAAAGCAGTCACTTCCAGATTCAGCTGCAACAAACCTGTCAACAAAAACACTTTTGTTCTATGTCCCAATTCCATTCTACATACTTTCTGTATACAGTATACTATAAATGTATTTCTGTATACAGTATACTATAAACCAGTGTTTGTAGTATAGTGTAGTGTAGTTTGCAGTTAGTATACAAGAAATCAACAGACGTCACAGTGTTATACTAACAGGGAATTCATTACCAGAATGAAACAGTCACGTAAACTTAACAAAGAGACAGCAAAATGTTTTCCAAAACTTTAATGAGCTACACTTTTTTAAATCTTTTTTGCAGCCTTCAGCATCTCACCTATTTCTTTAGTGAATTGCATTGTGGGAAAATAGCATCCATCAACAGAGCACTCAAAAATCTATTTTAGTATGCATACTGACTGTTTTAGGTATAATTTATGTCACTTATGTCACTGTTACAGTGTGAACACACTACATACTCAAAATCTATGTATACAGTTGTTTAGAACTGGGACACAAAATATTTAGTTTCTTTTCAATAAAAAAGAACAGTGAGCATCTACACAACATGGTTTTAAACATAACGCATCTTTTATGTGTGACTTACTACTAGGAATCAAGTTTAGTAATGTACATATACATTCATTTGAATTTCTTGAGAATTAGCAGAAAACTTGACTATAAACTACCGCATGACTGCAACCAACAATAATTTTCATTATCAGTTAGTCTGTCTGTTAATTTAATTGATTAATTAACCATTGAGCCCATGAAATCTACAAAAATTGTGAATAAAGCAGATCAGAGCCCATGGTAGCATCTAGAAATTGCTTATTTGATGACACAGTCCAAAAGATATTCTCTATTAACAATGTTAAAAAATGGAAGGCAGTGCTTGATAAATGACATATCAACATTGTTTTTGATAAAATGATCTGACGTGTGACTAAGTGATTAATCAACTAATCGTTTCAGCTCTACAATACAATCTTTCAGGGAATTTAGATTGTGTGTGAGAGTGTGTGTGTGTGTGTGTGTGTGTGTGTGTGTGTGTGTGTGTGTGTGTGTGTGTGTGTGTGTGTGTGTGTGTGTGTGTGTGTGTGTGTGTGTGTGTGTGTGTGAGTGTGTGTGTGTGTGTGTGTGTGTGTGTGTACCTGTCTTTCCAGCCAGCAGACTGGCCTGGTAAAGGGAGTCAAGCTCAGACAGCTCGGCCTCTTCGCGGTCACAGCAGGGATCTCTGTGTTGCCCTGGGGCATGCTGGGAGCTGTAGTGCCCTGGAGAGGACTGGCAACTGTAGCTGCAGTGCTGACTGGACGCCTGCGGCCTGAAGGGGACACAGCGGTCTGGGGGCGTGTCGTACGGCGTCACCACGGCGTCGGGGCGGTCCAAACTCCAGGAGGACCAATGGCGTGTGCTGCTGTCGACGGCAGCTCCGTGCCCCGGCCAATGCTGAGTGGCGCCGGTGGGGGAATGGGGCCGGGGGGGCTGCCACAGAGGCGTGAGAGGTTTCCTTTGCCCGGAGGCTTCCAGAGGGGGAGATGGGGGAGGAGAAGAGGGCGGAGGGGGAGGGTGTGTGTATGTGGGTTCAAGGTGTGTGGAGTGTGCAGTGTGTGTGGTGTGTGTATCCCAGAGACGCAGAGGAAGCGAGGGCAGAGAGATGGCTAAGTGCTTCCCCAAGGGTCTGACACTCACCCCCCCTGCCTGCAGCAACTCACACAGCCTCACCCCCGTCCCCTCCCTCCCATTCTCGCCTTCCTCCCCTCTCCTCCCCATGCGTCCACCCTCCTCCTCGTCCCCTTGGCCGGAAGGGGCACAAGGGTGAGCGATGCTGAGGGTGAGCGGGGGTCGAGGGGGAGCGGGCCGATAGGGTGGAGGGGGCGGGTCTGGGCCCAGAGCAGCGTCCTGGTTGGGCGTTGCCTGGTCCTCTTCCTCCTCCTGATTGGGCGTCAGCAGTACTTGGACCGGGCCAGGCTGTTCACTGGAGGACACAAGAGAGGGGAGGGTGTCAGTCAGCCAGCAGCACGAAAGAAAAAAAAAAAAAAAAACTCCAAAAAAACAGAGCTGCTCTGACGTCAGGTGAGTTACTGCATAGAGGGAAGGTCACAACAGCATACCAGGATAAACGAGCAGAAAACACACAAACACGCACACACACGCAAGCTCACTTTCATAAGGAGCAAACAGCTACGAACACACACTGATGCAGCCTTGTGCAAGCATCGCTTTGTGTATGGGATTTCTCAGCCATGCTGTTTATGAGTCAGGCACAAGCTCAGCTTCACTGACTGACAGATCGCTGCAGATTCACCAAACTTAACTTTCTGATCTGGACATATCCAGCTCAAACAACCAAAGATTTGACTTTAATCTGATTATCAAAACAGCTACCTACCCTCTGCTGCACTGGTGCAATATATCAACACTGAAAATAAATGTGGCTTCTACAGTCTGGAGTAATTCACTCTCACTAGGCCACTATATTGCTTTATTGATTTACATACATTGATATGTGGAGGATATGATATATGTTGAACATTAGTGGATCCTCGCTGCAGAGACATGGTACACATTCTGCACTCTATCAGTGTACCAGTGTGTGTGTGTGTGTGTGTGTGTGTGTGTGTGGTAAACTAGTGTGTGTGTGTGTGTGTGTGTGTTGGTATGTGTGAACAGCAAGTCTGTAAATTTGTGTGTCTATTTTTAAAGACATTGTGCGCAAACCTGTATGTGTCTACGTGAGTGTCAGCCCCCATCCCCCACATTAACTCTCCCGTCTCTTTTCAGCCTTAGTAATTACCCAGCAGGCTTTGCAGCAGCAAGCTATAAATCAGAGGCTTGTGTTGATCAATAGAGGAGAGGAGGAAGGTAATAAAAGAGGCTGAGCGCTGAGCTTTACCCCCTCCTTCCTTTCATCCTGCTTTTAACAGTTTGGATTTACAGTTTATTCATTTTTTACTATTTTTGCTCAATTTTAAACTGAGTTCTAATCAAACCGAGACTAAACCAGACATTAACATGAGTAAATTAACAAATCCAATCATTGTCTCTACCTTTGTAATTACCATTAATTGAGCTGGCTCAAAGTGCTGCAGTAAGACTCCTTACGAGATCTAATGGGAGAATGTTTTAGAATAGATTTTAAGACTTTAATGACCACCTTTAAGGCACGTATGGGATTGGTTCCTAACTTGTTAACTTCATATGAGCCTGAGTTTAACCTGAGATCCTTGATGATGAAAACCAGAAGGACTGGAACAGAACTGTTTTTATTCTGTGTCTCTCTGTATTTTTATTGCATTAGTACTTGTAATTGTATTAGTTACATATTTATTCTATTTCATCTTTTTTTTATCCAACATAATAATATGGTCTGTTTCTATGTAAATGTTTTTTTAATGACTTCTAGTCCCTTCAATACAAGAATCTAATGATGTTGTACTGTTTCCTGGCTACACTAGGATGGAGCTCCTCTAATCCCACATTCAAACATCTGCTCTGCTGCCTGTCAAAATTTGGTGTTTAATCTTTTTTGATTATTTGACTAATCATTTGGTCTATAAAATGTCAGAAAATTGAGAAAAATGCCTGTCACAATTTTCTAAAGTCCAAGTTGACAACTTTAAATTGGTTGTTTTGTCTGACCAACAGTTCAAAACCAAATCAGTTTACTGAAATCAATGGGGTGCTTGGACACTGTTATATGTCCCTGCAAGTCTAGTTATTATTATTATTAAACTATATTGAATGGGATTTCTAAATGTAAGTTCTTATCTCAGATTCTAAATGAGCTGCTTCATTCTTTTTAAATATGAAATATGACATTTTTGTCGCTCAGCATCTCTTGTACAAAAAGTTCACTTTCCCCTCCTCACACAGCAACACTAACACATCAGGAGGAAAACAGACTGACCTACTGTAACACACAAACACAGCAGCAAAGAGCAGAAATAAAAACAAGCAGTATGCTAAACAGGATCTGTGACGGCAATCGCACGGCAGCACACAGGACAGAAACACAGTGACGGACTGCAGCTTTACAGTGCACAGAGGGACAGATCAGCAGCACACAAAGAGGAGAGGGAAGCCTTGGCAGCACACAGCTACAAAGAGCAGCACAACAACAATGAAGGGAAGCAGTGAAGCACAGAAAAGCAGAGAGCAACTCTGTCTCTCTCTTTTTATTCTCAATGGCAACACAGAGCCCAGCCAAGCAGGTTTTTACTGCACTGCAACAAACACACAAACACGAAAGGATAAGTAGAAGTGTATAGTCAAGTGTGTGTGTCTTTGAGAACACACGCACATCCAGACACACATACACACATACAGCAGGATGTGAGAGTGCAGTGCTAGGGGTAACAGAAACAAGGGTTCTGGGATTTTGGGCAGCCAGAGCTGAAGACACACACATGAGGGTGTTGAGGTGTTGAGGTGTTTTATTTTTTAGACAGCCAGCACCCAGAGGACACACACAGAGGGGTCCTGAGGCGGGTTTAAGGACAGCTTGAGCTGAGGACATACACGAAGTGAGGGTGGGAGGAAGGGAGGAAGGGGGTCTGGTGGTTTTGAGACAGGCACCGCTGCGGACACATAAGGGGAGACAGTGGTGGTACCTGCGAGGCCCCTGTGGGCGGGCGCTTCCTGTCTCCCGTTCCATTTCCTGTTCCTGCCTGCGTTTGATTGGGCCCCCAGTGCTCCTCATGCACGCAGCTACAGCCAATCCGCTATGAGCGTTAGCCTCATGCAGGGGTCTGAGCACAGCTGAGGATGTTAACAACAGAGCGGGAGATAAAAAGGAGAGAAAAGACAGAAAGGTATAACAACGGAGTGGCAGAGAGTGGAAGAGTGAGGGAACAAAAAAGGGAAAGGAAACAACAGAGAAGAATACAAGAGGGTAAAAGAGAGTAAAAGATGAGGACAGAGACAGACAGGTGAGACAAAGGAGACAGAGAAAAGAGAAGCAGAGCAGAAGGAAGGAGTGGTTATGAGGGGGCCGGCATGCATTACGCTCCTGTACTGACAGTCAATGTGTGTGTATTTTATACATGTTTAGAACTGCAAAGTGGGACGATTTATTTCAGACGTCTAGTTTACTTTTTGACAGTGTTTTCTGAATTTAAAATCTAAAAATTCTAATCTTTGGGTCAAAGTTAAATCAACTGTGATTTGCGCTTTCTGCTCCCTAGCTTCATGTTCTGAGGCTCATCGGTAACGTTGTATTTCGTGCGATCCACCATACCAAAAAACTGAAATGATTCAAACTTATTATATCTTTCAAACTAGATGATGTAACTTTAAAAAAATGAAATAGCGTATTTAATCTCGTACAAATGAAAAGTGAAATTCATAAACACTATAACGTACCCTTGCTCAATTTAATATTCCACTAAAGCCTCACTTGCTCTGGAATGACCAGTAGAGTTTGTGACTCTTCTCTACTTCGCTACTGTTCTGTTACAGTATGTCATTTAGCATTTTAGTATAATTTCCTCTTGTGACAACAATGGCCGCTGCTCTGTCGCAAAGGAGACTCCATTGTTTTTATGTTGCCAAACATTTAGGATATCATTAGATGAAAACTTTAGAATAGAGAGACTTTACAGTGGGGAAAATAATTCCACACCCAACATCGTCCCACTTTGTAACTCTATTGTAAATGCATCAATTTGTAAACTTGTACTGTAGTTAGTATGTCAAAAAGTCAAGATTAGATAAGTGAGGAGCAAAGTTGGGGCTACGTTCATGAAGCCACAGACACCAGACAGGAAAAAAAGACAAAAGATTTTTTTTTTTTTTGGACAAAACTCTCTATGGTGCGTAGCCTTGTGAACGCACCTTGGATGGTGTTAGTTGGTTATAAAAAAGATGCAGAAGAAGACAACAAAAGAGCGGCCATCACCCATCTTGGCTTGAGTTTACAGACTTCTGATTGATAGAGACAGAATAAAGGAAGGTTGATGGCAGCTCTGTTGTTGTTGTTGGCTGTAACGTCCTCTAAAACACTGAGGCAGATTGTTTGGAGTCCGCCTGAAACCATCGATACGGATGTGGGAAACCAAATTCTGTTACGTAATTGCACTGATAGTGATGCCATCTGTTCGTTCGCAAGTCGTCCTTTCACTCCATCAAGGTTGAGTGTACAGTACTCACAGGGGTGTGTGTGTGTCTGTGTGCGTATGTGTGTGCGTGTCAGGTACATGAGGCCGAACACACTGAAGCACACACAGTAGGACAGTCAGGACACAACATAATAATCCCTGATATAGATTTAGTTAGTGCTGAGCTGGAGGGGAAAACCTGCACACCTGCAGTTCATACAGGGCTCTCTCTCACACACACAGACACATATTTTCTGAAAATAGTAACACATGCACAGAAAAATAGGATTTGTGGGTGCACAAACCAAATATGCATGAAAACAGACACACACACAGGATTATGGATGACTGTCTTTCGAGCCAAGTGTGAAGTCTGTCAGAGTAAGTCTTAAGTCATTCAGGCCATGTCCAAGTCAAGTCACAAGTCAAGATGCAAATCTTTATAGTGAATGCTGAATTAAAATGAAACAGCATGTAAACATTATTCTTTCAAAGCTAATTAAAGCTGTCAGTGTAGCTGAGACCCTTTCAAGAAGTCCTGTTAATGCATATGTAATTAAACTGTGTGAGTTAATGTGCAGTATCTTATTTTTATTGATTTATTTTTTGTTTAATTGTTATTCTTGGTTTAATTCTAAAGTAAGTCAACTCTCACAGCAATTATGTGCAAGTCAAGTCCAAATCCATAAAGTTGGGGGATTTGCAAAAGACAGAGTCTACAGCCATGCTATCGGCTCTGTGAGGTTGTACGTAAGCACAGCCGTGCTTTGAGTTAAATGCAAATGTCAGCATGATAACATGCTGATGTTTATCAGGTATAATGTTCTTTTGCTTAGCATGTTAACATTTGCTAAAAACACAGAGAACATCTGACACTGATTGGATGTCATTAGTTTTGCAGTTAATTGGTCATAAATCAAAGTATTGGAAATATTCTGAGCTGACGATGGCACCGGAGGAAAAGTCACGGGGTCACCAAAGTCAGTAGTACCTATCCTCTTGGAACCATGAATGTCTGTACAAATTTTCATGCCAATCCATACAATCGTTATCGAAATAGTTTAGTCTGGACCAAATTGGTGGACTGACATTGCTGTCCTTTAAGATAATATGACTTTTAGTCCCTAGTAAGAGTCAAGCTCAAAAAACATTGGCTCCTACACTTCCCATAAAGCACCTCTATACATCTTTTCTATGTCCGTTCCTGGCATATGCCTAAATCTTTCAAGACTCCATGCTGCCAGTTTGTAGCGTAAATTTGTAGTCCCCAAACCCAAAATGTGGTTACTCAGCTGATTGAAGTTGAGTAATTACGCCAGATTTGACAAAGCTCCTCCAGAGCCACAAACGACATTACGGTCTCCTAGTATTCTTAGTATTAAAATTGACTTTGACATGTAAAATTGGTGGCGCGCTCCTTTAAGTATGACTTGAATCTCAAGTCTAACATCCACACAATCTCACACACACATGAAGATACACTCTACACACAGGTACACTCAGTATCTTTTTGTGCACACACACTTTGTGAACTCCCTAGAGTGAGGCCGGGACATCAGAGCTCTGAACTTGGACTGGGCTTGTGATTTCAAATGGGAAAGAGAGAGTTTCCCACTCAGTGCTGGTCAGTAAACGTCCCACAGGAGTTTCTGTGTTGGTAAAAAAATGATCTGACAGGGATTTGCTCTCTGCTCTGTTCAGCTACACTGAACTCAGCTAGAAACAGACACACACACACTTATTCTGACATAACACACTCATGGATGACACAGAAAAACCCGATATATACATTATGAGTTATAGGAACACGTATTGAACTAACAGACAAATAAAAAATACCGTTGCAGGGAGACAGATGGGGAGACAGACGAACAGATGGGAATGAGGACAAAGAGGAGGTCAGACAGAACCACGGACACACAAGTCACTGTGACTGCTAAACTAGACAACAGGTGATAATGTGACCTTAAAGTTGCACCAGGCAAGATTTTAACATAAAAATACACTTTATCAGCCCGGATCATGAAGTGACGCACAGCATTAAAGAGCCACACAGCCCTCCAGTTAAAATGCCATAGATTTGCCCTGGTTTTAATTCTGTAAATCGTCTAATAAGTCAGTGATGGCTCTTTTGTCCCTGGGGTTTAAAACATACAAAGTTGCCACGTGCAGCTTTAAATGCAGTTTCTATTGGCTCTCTTCTTAAAGGGTCAGTTCACACAAATAAAAAGAAAAAAACATATTTTCTCACTTAAAGCCAAAACTATCTGCAAGGGAGATAATATATTTCCTGTAAGTTGGGTGAACAGACCTCTTTGGCTCTCCTTTAAAACTTCCATCCTCCCATAAATCTCTTGTTTTTCCTCCACCCTCACTCCCTCCCACTTGTCTCTTTCTGTCTTTTGCGTCACCCCTCTTTCCTCCATACCCTGGTGTTGGAGCTGGTCCAGGTCCATGTATTTGCTGGGTTTGGGGTTGAATCCCATGGCCGCCTCCCGCTCGGCCTCCCTCCGCTTCTGCTGCTCCTGCTGCCGGGCTCTCCTCGCCACCTCCTCCTGCAGCTCGTCCAGCTCACTGCGACCTGAGCCTGAATACACACAAACACAAAAGATGCAAAGTGAAGTTATCAATCAAATCAAATGCAAGTTATAGTAGATCAATGCAAATACATGCACAAATACACACCTGCGTTGGTGCCGCCACCCCAGCTGGGGGAGGGCAGCTCCTGCAGGATGGCACCGCTGCTCTTCGACTTCGGCACCGAACGCCACGAAGGTCCTGACATCAGCACCCGTTTCTGTTGCCCCACCTCCCTGTGGAGTTAAAGAAACAAAACAGGTACGGACAGAGAGAAAGAAAAAGTTGGAAAAAGTTGATACACACCAGACAATTATGTCCACTGATTGATTTGTTGTAATGCGCGACTATTGGTGGACAATTTGTTGTTATTGTCACATTCATACTTCATGCTGATAAAGTGAAATTGAAAGGAAAAACAACAGTGACAGAGAAAGCAAAACAGGCAAAGACAATGAACGACAGAGACAGAAAGGAAGAGACAGTGCTTGTTATCTGTGAGTTTCCTACCTGTCGGGGCTGCTGCTGTTCCTCTCACTGCTCTCGTAGCCACTCTCCATCCTCTGAATAAGACGCGGCTGGTGCTCCACCCCTCTCAGAGGTGGAGGGGCAGGGGGGCCCATTGTCCGCCCGCTGCCCAGAGACCTGGGCTGCCCAACCAGCCCAAACCCCGCCTCCAACTCCCCAACTTCCCTCCCTTCCACCTCTTGCAACCCCGGCTGTGTGGGCGGGGCAGGTCCCGCCAAGGGAAGGGAGTCCTGGGGCTCCGGAGGGAAAGAGGGACCAGGCAGGGTGTTGTAGCCCAGAGAGGAGCCTCTCGGTCGGGTGAAGATGCTGTCGATGTTCAGGGCCTCTCTCCTGGGCCTCCAGGTTGGTCTATAGCGGCTTCCAGAAGAACTACAAAGCAAGGGAGGAAGATGTTACACATGATGACTCCAGGAGTGGAAAGAATACTGTAACATTCTACGTATCTATCCTAATAGTTACTTGACTGTTGGAAACTAATTATAGAGGGTAGTCAAAAAAGTAAAAATACATGACCTACAAAACGACTTGAATACAGTTCAGTCAGGCCACTCACACAGAGCTCTTAACCAGTTATTGCACCAAAAATATGCATTTTAGTTCTGTGGCTTGGTTCTGCTCATCTGATGCTCTAGGACAAATCCAATATGAACATATACTGGAAGAGACATTCAAAGTTCACTTTTTAATTCACAGTCTTAATGCTAATACAGGCACAGGCTGGGGAGGTGGAGGTAAAATCACTAAAAGCAGGCAGACATCAGCGCAGCAGCAGTAAGGATGCAGTCCTTAAATGCAGATACTGTAGAAAGAGTGCCAAATATTTATGTGGACTGCCTAGTGTTAAGAGACTGTAGTTGTGGTTTTATATAAGTGGACAGTATATGGAACATGTGACCATACAAGGATTACCTGAACCTCCACACGTCTCAATTAATGAGCCTGGTTATTAGTTACTCTCAACCTCTAAATTGAAATTTTATTTTACCTTTAGTTGAGTTATACATTTTAGAATGACTAACTATCCTGTGCAACACCAGGGAAAGTACAGTTAAAAATTAAACATCAACCTAACAGCAAAATCCTGCTTAGACTTAAAATCATCAGTATCAACAATTATATAATGTCATATATATAAATATATCAGTCACAGGGGTCATTTTACTGCAAAACAAGTACTTTAACCTTAAGTACATTTTGTTAAAATTACTTCTGTACTTTAACGTATGTAGTATTCTGAATGCATTGTTGTCCTAGTACTACTTAAGTAGAGGATATAAATA
The DNA here is from genome assembly GCA_031216445.1 of Lateolabrax maculatus. Classification (NCBI taxonomy): domain Eukaryota; kingdom Metazoa; phylum Chordata; class Actinopteri; order Acropomatiformes; family Lateolabracidae; genus Lateolabrax; species Lateolabrax maculatus. The sequence continues at coordinate 6,232,618 of CM062200.1, read as the reverse complement.
CTTCTTTCAGCACTGGAAAATACGATATTTTATCCTGGTTTCTAGGTTGAAAAGCCTTCAGTAGACACAACCACTTTAAATTAAAGTTAAGGCCTATCAGTGGTGCAGTACCTGGACTTGCTCTCACTGCTGGTGCTTTCATCCTCCCAGTGGGGCCCCCCAACCCCTCCCTCACAGCCCCCAACTCCCGACGAAGAGGAGGAGGACAGGGGACGAGAGGAAGAGGAGGAGGAGGTGAGTGGCCGGCGGGAAGAGAGGAGGAAGACAGCCGTCTCCTTGTACTCCGGCAGGGGAGGAGAGGGAGGCCGGGGAGGACCCTCCACCGCTGACTCTGAATGTTGGGAGAAGAGAAAGAAAGAAACAATAAATCCAATAACATTTTTATTTATCCCACAGGGGGCAATTATGTAGACAGCAGTGCAAGTAAATATGAAAATAACCAGCATAACCTGAAGAGTCTGCAGGGATGAGGCACAAAGAACTCACTTCATTTCAGAAACTTGAAAACTGACCTTTGTTTGCTGTTATTTGTACCTACAACAAGCACCACAGTTAAGTACTTTCTCCCTGAAAGCACAGCGGCCACTTGAGTATTTCAGTTGTTTGGAGCTGTCAGGATGTTTTGACTGAAGGTGCAGCTGTGTTTTTTGTGTATAAATAACTTTGCGCCTGGACTCGAATGCAGTATTACCTCCGGCGTCAGCTCCGTGCGGTGGTGTGCCGATGTCGTAATTGCAGACCACTGTGGTCTGGGATTCGCTGGAGAGGTGGCTGCCGGTGGACTGGTGGAGAGATCGGCTGCGGGTGGCGCGGTGACTCGAGCTGTCCGTCGAAGAGTCCGTACGAGTGTCGCTGGATATGGACGGCTCCCGACCTGAGAAAGAACAAGAGGGAGAGGGATTACCTTTCAGTAGATCCTGCATCTTCATGTGTTTACAGTCAACGGCAGGAAAATAAGTTCAGGCGCTGCAGTATACAGATGCAGAAGTTGGATTATAGGGTTGAAGGTCAGAGCTTTAAAGCTGTAACCTCCCATGCCCCCGCCGCCCCCCCCCAACGATAAACACAGAGTAATCTGATCTGATCTGTAGCAGAGTGTGTCATATTTGCTGTACCAGAGTCTTCGCTGTCGTAACCAGCCTTGCTGCTGCAGTGCTGGAGCTCCAGCTGCGGGTTGGAGCTGGTACAGGGGTTGGGGCTCTCCTGCAGTATCACTGGCGTCCCACGGGGGTCAGCGTAGAGCAGCAGCAGGGGCTGATAGTGGCCTTTGATACAGCGAGACACCACGTCCTTCCACTTAGGGCCGATCTGGAGGTGCAGCAGGGCAACACACATATAAAGGCACACACAAACACACATATGAACCCATACACACACACAAAGAGAAAATAAATCTATTCGTATAGAGAGATAATATTATGCATATTCCACCAAATGTAGAAGGTCAAACACACATTGTGCTGCTGTGTGTCCTTACTGATATCATATTATCACACTTTTTCATTAGCTCAATAATCTAATATGACAGACAGTGTGCACTGTTCCTGATAGAAGTGTCAAGGACATGTAGATTCACTTTACATCACACTTTGACTCAAACAAACCCAGTTTCCCCTTGATTCAGCCAGCGCAAAATTGATATCATTTTCCAGCCTTATGGAACATAACTCACGCTTGAATCATAAATTGTTACAGCATAAAACCAGTTTCAGCACTTTAACCTGCGCTAAGATTTAGACAAAGACAGGGATGACACTTTAAACACGTAATCAATCTCAAGCCGCCCCCGCTGACCGTGCAGCACTTGAACTAACATACACCGTAGTTCTTGTCATTGCTGCACTCACAGGCACAACTGGAGATGCAGCACATACTGTACGGTGCACCCTCCCCGTGTTGCAGCATGCAGACTCCAAACTGTGTCTCACCTCTTTGACGTGGGCGTCGTCGAAGTACATCCACTTGCGTATCTTGGTCTGGAAGAAGAAGGTGGAGTAGTGCTTGCCGTAGTAGCACACCATGCCCACCAAGTAGAGCTCCGCCTGGCGAGCCCTCTCCTCTGTCACACGGTAGAACAACTACAGAGAGAGAGAGAGAGAGGGAGGGGGGAGGAGACAGGGAGGGAGGGAGGGATGCAGGGAAGAGAGGGAGAGGTGTGCAGTTGGAGGGGGAGATAGAGATAGAGGAGTTAATGTGAATACAAGCACATTTTTGCTCACCGAGTATATATGCTGTATGCAGTAATCCTCCACATACTGCCTTTTCTCAAACTCCTCACTTTGCTCTTTGCTCTTGTATATTGCACATACTGTCCATGCACAGATCTCACATTGATGTCTCAGTAAGGTCAGCTGCTGCTGGTAATACTGCTGCTATTTGCACATTTTATATGCACCGATCAAAATGTACTGAAGTTGTTGTAACCTTCTATAAAATCCCAACTCATTGTATTTTGTTGTGCCCTATCTTTACCTGCCACTGCATATGGTTCAGTACAGTAAAATTGCAAATTATCTGGGCCTGCAACTAAAGTAAAATGTTTTTTAGTCAATTAATGTTAATGTACAAAATGTCAGAAAAAAGCCTGTCAAAAGTCTCCACAGCCCACAGTGATGTCTTCAAATTGCTTCTTTTGTACGACCAACAGCCCAAAACTCAAAGATATTCAATTTACAATGATGCAAAACAAAGGAAACAGCAAATCCTCATATTTGATAAGTTGGAACCAGCAAATGTTCAGCATTTTTGCTATTTATTGTAAGAGACGGATTTTTTCAGCACTAAAATAATCTAATCTAAGGAGGGGAAGAACATAAAAGAATAAAAGAAAAAAGCGAAAGCAGCTGCAGAAGACAGACAAAGAGAGAAAGTGAAAGCAGTGGAAAAGGAGGAGGGATACAGGAGGCAGATGGATTCACTTTTTTATGATCTTAGCGACTAAACAAAAGCAGAAAATGCGATAGATTACGCCTCCGATTCGTATCTAACAACTGGCGTCATCTCACAACAGCGAGATGAAAACAACAGAGACAGCAGCAGGCAGGGACAGAAGAGAGGAGATTGAGAAAAGAATTTGACTCACTATTACAGTCATATTCACTGATCCATTATTCATAGATATCACTCCAGAATGAGACTGGAGATGTTACAGTGGCATTTAAATGCATCAACATTACTCAGTCATGACACAGAGTATCGCGGGCTGAACACATGTGTGTGAGGTGTGAAAGCTACAGCGGGAGACGGAGGAACGGCATCACAAGCTCTACAAGAGAGCATCGGAGGTCAGGTTGAGTGTGTTGGAGCCGGATTGGTTGAGTTTACTGGGCGCTACAGCATGCACATATTTGTATTCTGCATTTGTGTTTGTCACTGAGTGCACATTTGCGCTTTGCACATGTGCATTTACACGTGTGTGCTTTTCAGAGTATATGTGTGTACTTGTCTGTGTTCATGTCGTACTTTTTGAGCATCAGCGTGTGTTTGAACATGCCTTCATCTTCTGGAAAACATGAATGTTTGTTCAAATTTCATGCCAATCCATCCAATTTTTTTTCAAAATATTTCGGTCTGGACCAAAGTGGAATCCTGAGCACGTTGGCCCATCCATCATTGTCTGTGTATTGTTACTGTTTTACTGTAACATTTTCTGTTGTTAGAGCCTCAAATTTAAAGGAGCAGTAACCGCCACAAACATGTGTTCATGTTCATCTTACAGTTACTAGCGCCTGTGGCTCATTGGTGCACACTGTGCACAAAGCTCTTTTCACTAACAGATTTAGAGTACTGCTTCTGTATTTATGCCAGTGTTTGGGTGTATGCGAATGGCTGCTGAAATAGACAAACATAACTTGTTAATGTGTTATAATGACCGTATAATATGTGTGTGTAATGTGTGTATGATCCCCTTACATCTCCCAGACGCAGGCAGGTCCCCAGGCTGTGTATGACGTCCTCCGCCAGGTCCGAGTGGTCTGAATCCCACACCAGGCCGATGGACACAATCTCCGGTGAGTTCATGAGCACCCGGCGGATACGCAACACCTCCCCACAGTTACTCTGCGATGGAGGGAGTAAGAAGAGGTAAAAAAAAAAAAAAGGAGAGAGTGTGATCACTCAGGTTTATTCATCCTGTGTTATAAGTGTGACAGTGGTGCACATTGCTAAAACCATCCCTTTATTTGGCAGCGATGAACACACGCGAACGCATGCAGATACACACACGGTTAAACTGAACAGTAGGAGAATGAAGGGCAGACATAAAAGGCAGGAGAAAAGAGATGATGAAAGGATTGTAAGAGAGAATGACAGAGGAAGAAGCGCTGTGCTGAGTTGTATTTGTCCCTTGGGCCTTCTGTTGAGTTCAGAACCGTGTGTTCTGAATCCTTCCTTTGAGTCATGACCCACCGCAGAGCCGGCGCACACGCACACACACACACACACACACACACACACACACACACACACACACACACAAAAGCGTACACACATGCACACACACAAGCATGCACGCAGTGCTGGCAGAGCAGGCTCGGAAACAGCCTGAGAACACCCTGGCAACCAGACACTTTGCCAAACACAACACTCACGCACACACATATGCACCAACACACAGAGAACTCTCCCTTTGTGGGCGGCGGGCAGTCTTGCGCTGGCACCAGAGACGGCAGGAAGGTATTTTGCCAGGGTCTGCTCCTCAATTCTCAGAAAGGGACACAAGCACAAGAGAAACAGCACAGCACCGAGACACGGGCTATCTGTGAGCTCAGGACACGACGACGGGACACACAGCCTCGGTTAGCTCTCTGTGCTGTCTCACTGCTGAGAACAGTCGGTGACAACATCATTCATCAAATGATTGCACAAACAGATTCGCTCTGCTTCATAATACAACATTGATCGGTGCAGTCTCATCTCTGAATTTTATATGCAAAGATTTCTCTCCTTTTCTTTCTTTTTTTTTTTTTTTTTTTGCTGTGGCTATGCAGACATTTCCATGAGAGAGTGAGTTATATAATAGTGCTGCTGGTCAAAGGATACTGTAGGTTTGCAGAATGCTGATCGTGGCATTCTTCAGAGCAAAATGAAACAACTTTAGGAAAATGTTTGTGCTTATGCTTCCTCACGACTCATACAGCCATAAAGTAAAGAGACAATCCCACTTTTCAATGTAGTGACAGCTGAGGAGGCAGACTGTTGATGTATGATTGGTGAACAGTAAAACCATCATGCATCTATACAGAGGTGGAAGGTTACTGAGTACGTTTACCATACTTAAAGGATAATTACTATTACTATTATTGTTGTACTAATACCTCATTACAGAAGGAAACCGTGTGCACAGAACTACAGCAATCAGGTAGATCAAAGCTGATGCTTACGACACAGAGTTTGAGTCGTCATTTTATCATTCACCTTTGTTTTCTCTTCCAAATAAGTTTGACTAACCTGTGGGTTTGTATAAAATCTGTATGACTGTCTGACTGATCATGATTCTTAGCAATTTCCCTTTGTCTCCAGATCCAAGCAATTACCTCGGCGAGTGAAAAGTTCATAGTTCATCATACCAAAAACAATGATGGCCCAATCTATGAAAATAAAACCCAGAGAGCTGTTTCACAAAAGTGACTTGCAAGCAAGCACTGTTATTATGCAGAACACAAAATGGTGGGTCACAAGTGTGGCTCTTTGTTGATGTTTTTTTCTAGTGAAATGTGTCAAAATGAGCTGAGGGGAATTAACAGAGTTTGCATCTTTCAAATTTAGTGAAAGTTACTTGTGAAGTTACTTTGCTGATTTTTACATGCACAACATACGGTCAGCTTATAAAAACATGATGCATTGTTGCAGATTAAACTACCCAGCAGTATATAAAGTTAAAATCAGCTCAAACAACTACAATATTAAAAGACTTCTTTCACATTGCTACTTCTGTACTTGTATTTAGAGCACCTGAAAACTTTTAATGGCATTTAAATACAATCCCAGCTCAGCTTTTGCTACTTTTAAAGTAGTAAAAGCTCTCAAAACTTCTTCCACCACAGCATCTAGATATCCAATTAATTAAATTCCTTTTAGTTTATAACTGACCAAAAATCGTGCATACACAAATTCACAGTTTCCTCCGTCAACTCTTTGGCAACAAGCAAACATCCTCACACTCTCCTATCTTCAATCTGGCACCTACAATATCTTCCAGCAGCCTCACTACCATCCAAATACCATCACTTTGTTTGAGCAAAGCCCAAGGTGGTATTAACAAAAGATCAGCACAGCAAGTGATGGAAGATAAACAGAGGCAGGTTGTGTGACTCCCACGGGACTGCGCACACAACGTCAGCGTTTGGGCTGTGAATAAGCTAATGGTGTGTATTAGTGTAGCTGCAGTGGTGGCGGTTGTGGTGGTGCTGCTGTGTGAGGAGAGGGGCAGCTGAGGAGGCTCTTTGTGCGGATGCTTTGGCAGAGAGGGGTGGTTGAGCGGGGCCAAGCTGGATCTATTCAGCAGCAGCACTTTCCCATGTGGCAGCACAACACACAAACCGGCAGAACAAAGGCATCACACACGTTCCTCTGTCCACCTGCTTCTCTACCTACACCTCTCTCTTAAGGTCTATTGCCTTCTTACTTTCTACGACTCTAATCTCTCTATGATGCCGCATACATTAAAATTTTTTCTTCTTACAAATTTTCTCCCAAAAATAGAATGAGCATATTGGTTTAAAATTATTTTTCCCTGCACAACCAAATGTTCGCTTGTTTCCCGCTCCAAGAAGATGATGATCATTATGGTTTACTGTAAAGGAGGTCGATGATGACAACTCAGAAAAATGCTTCCAGTAATAGAAAGTGAAGAGAAAAATTGGAAGAAAATGCAAATGAAATGCTGGTTATGTAACATAGAAGAATAACAGACACGAAATGATAAAACTCAAAATCAAAGTGGTTACGCTGCAAATAATATTTTTAAAATCGGATTTTCAGCCTGCTTTTTGTTTTATTGTTTTTTGTATCCATGCATCTTTTGATATTAGAAAAAAAAATTGCAGATATTTTCTTGTTCTCTTGAAAACAAAACCCAACTCATATTGGATTACACTAAAAAAAAGAAAAAAAAATGTAAGGGGACAAAAATAAATGTTTGTTCCTGCACAGTTAACAGTATGAAGTTGCTGAGTGTACTGTATGTGTCAATATGTGTTGTGTGAGTGTGTCTTAAGTGTGTGTGCTCTCACAGGGCAGTTGCGCAGGTCTCCCATGTTGCTGGCGTTGCGGAGCAGCTCTCCAAACATGTCCGGTGTGGGTTTTTCTCTGCACTCCAGCATCCTCACCGCCTGGTTACTGCAGCATCGGACACACACATACCAACAAAATTACACACTCATGTGAATGTGCATGCTTGGCAGAATGAAACAAAAGCTTTTGTGAATGGAAGTAAATATTTGTTGTTGAGCCCATATGTGATTTGTGGCCACCAGAAACATTATCTCCATTCTTTCGACTTGTTAAGTTTGTCTGTTTCGTGACAATTGTTTCATTTCCTGTGGTATTTCAGGCTGAAAATCTGTTGAAAGTCTTTGAGCTCTACAGCGTGTTGTTCAATAGAAGCATTTGTATCTAAATGCATACAGTGTGTCTGGCCTTGCGTATTGCTTAAGCAACCGCACATCTACACTGACTCTGAGTCAGTCTCACAGGTTTTTTCTCATCTGCTTTAATGAATGAATTAAGAAAATAAAAAGGAAAGAAAGAAAACAAGGAAAAGGAAGACCAAATCTAGATTTTAGTTGTTAAGGCTGTGAAAAAGACTCCCTCTGAGCAAGTTTCTATATCCTGTCTGACAGATTATGATCTTTGACCTTCCTTCAGTGGTCAAGCTTAAAGACAATTTCCCTAGAGGGCGCAACAACAGTACAGAAACATTATTATTGCTGCGGTTATTAAAGGAGAAGTACATCTACAACTAGCATAATTTGATGAAAAAAGCTTTACTTGTGGAACAAAACTTGAGACAATCTCCTTCAGCAAGGCTTAAAGCAACGATACTTTAATACTGAGCTGCATTTATCCCTATTAAGTACTATTGTCCTCTGAAGGACAAACTCACATGTACGTTATTATTATCTGCGAATACCAAATGAACTTGTGCAAGCCTGTCTGCAGCTTGGTACCATGTATAGGATTATGTGTGCAATGAATCAGCATTGTTTTTTTCTGGTGAAGTATTCCTTTAAGAATAACAATTTTAAAAACCATCCAAATCTCTCCTCCTCCTCCTCCTCCTCCTCCTCCCCCCTCTCGTCTCCTCCTCTCACCCCTTCCATTAGCCTGAAATGAACTCAACCTCTTCTCTACTCTCTCTCACTCGACTTCAACCCCTCGCTCGCCCTCTCCTCCTCGGATGCACAGGCAGATGCGAGGCTAAGAAAGCAGAAAAAACAACAACAACACACCAGCCCGGACCCTCTGTTTACTCACGTCTGAATCGTGCTTGAACCAGATGTTTGTTTTGCCTTTTTGTTGCCCTCTGATTATCTTACTCATGTTGACTTTTGCATATTTGGCTATCTGGATTGTAAACAACAGGCTCCACTAGGGGTAAAAATAGCTCGGCGCTGCTAACAGGCACAAACACAAAGCAGTGGCACCACTGTGCCCCACAACTACCTTGACACAGTGTGTTTATTTGTACTTTTTGCCCCCCATTCATCCCTCTATTTCCTCTGCCGTGTTCCATTTCCAAAAGGGATATGGAGTGATATATCCTCTTATTTCCCTCTCGTTCGCCGTCTTTCCGACCCACTGTTCCACTTATAGATTTATGTCACCCCCTGGGTCTACTGAATCAAACAGCTGATTGATTACTTCCCCTGTTCCTTATTTCATTGACTCAGAGCGTGTGCGAGTCTTACGTAAGAGCTCAGAGGATGCACACGCGCTTCTCCTGTGTATGGATTTACCTGCGTGTGTTAGTGCACGCCAACATCTACCTGAACGTGGGAGAGACATTATGCGCAAGCTCACCTGCTCTTGCATATGCATGAACATACACGTGTGTGTGCATAATGTGTGTGTGCATGTGTGTGCTTGCAGTTCAGCGTTCAGCAGGGACCCGTGCAGGGAAGAAGAGAACACGCTGTACCTTCCTTTACTGCCACCCAGCCTCAGCTTGCTGCCAGATTTACTGCAGTGTGTGTGTGCAGCGAGTGTGTGTGTGTGTGTGTGTGTGTGTGTGTGTGTGTGTGTGTGTGTGTGCACGTAGGTGTGTGTCTGGTCTTACCAGAGGGATGTAGTGGAGATGTAATGAACCATCTGAATGAAGGGCAAGGGGTCTGATGTGGCTCCACAGCTGTTACACACACACTGCAAACAAAAATACATCCTCAGAGTTGTCACAGGACATGGTGTTCTTCAAAATGTTTGTGTTGTCGCTTATTTTTTTTAATTGAAGCTCCAAAAGTGAACCATGTAACAGCTCGTTTAAATAACTGAACAGTCTCCTACCTGTTCGAACAGAGTCATGGCAAATTTCTGGTGTGGTATACAGTGTTTGGCTGTGCAGATGTCCTCTCTACTCTCCGCGCTGATGTGGAAGTGGATACGCATCAGGAGATTCTCCTGAGAAGCACATAAAGCAAAACGGACATCAATTAATGTTTGTGTGTGTTGTGGCATATGTGCTTGTTTATACTGTATACATATGTACAGTGTGTGTGTGTGTGTGAGAGAGTGTGTGTGTGTGTGTTTGATCGTTCCTCTCTGTTGGTGCTCTTGTTAATCTGACCGTGGGAGCAGCATCTATATTTCATAAGAAGCCGACGGATTCCCTGACTGAACACATTTACTACCAATCGATCAGACAGCGCCTCCCATGCAAACACATGTAACACACAGACAGACAGACACACACACAAACACACACACACACACATACACACACACTGTGCAGGTCTTTAAAGCAGGAAGAAGGAGGCTGAAAAAGAGACTGAAAGTGGTGGAGAGAAAGCAACAGGAAGGGCTGAAGAGAGGGAGATGATGAGAAAGTCTAGAGACATCCCAATAATAAAACCTGTGGCTAATGACATTTTCTTTTCTTAATTTTCCCCTTCAATAAATGATAAAGTTCATTCCAAAATAAGACACCCGCCTTTGAAAAATGCAACACTTTCACTGTTGAATATAAATAATGTGAAGATCTTTGCTTCTGAGGAAGTAAATTCCAAATATTATATGATGAAAGAGCATGAAGTCACTGTGTTTTTCCCAATAAAGCAATAGGGCCTATATATACAATACAGTAAGGCTGAGCAATGTTTCCAAATCGTTAATCTGCATTATGTGTCACTGATGAGTAACATTGTGATGTTGCTCCTTCCTCTTGCATGAATTTTAGCAAAGCGCAACCAGATTGTATTGGTGTCCATTAAAGCTCAGACATTTTAAGAAATGATATCTTCAAATTTTCAAAATCATTATCATATTCAACAATGCAAATGCAAAAAGAGTACACTTTAAATTCTTGCCAATGTAACATTACATTTTGGGAATTCCCAAACCTGTGAGCGATGTTATCATTTGGCCAATCTTTGATAATTTCTTTTAAAAGCACAGGGAGTGGACAAAATAACCTCACAACATAAAAACAGTGTAATAAACCAACAAACAAAAGTTGAACATTATCAGTTTGACAAAAAACATATTTCTTTGAGGCTGCTGTATTGGATATCCTCTGGCCCCTGAAGATTTCTGACTGCAGTGAAGATGGGAGTTCCTCAGACACTCACTCAGAAAAACCTTCAGGCAACCCCCCACCTGTGTGTGTGCACGTGTGTGTGTGTGTGTGTGTGTGTGTGTGTGTGTGAGAGTGTGTGTGCGTGGCCATGTTGTGTCTCAGACTCACGAAGCACTCGGCAGCGTCGTCCATGATACCCAGCTGAAAGCGTTGTTCGTCTTGGAAAGTCTTGGCCAGAGCGCTCCGCAGTGCATCTGATGGCAGCACACGCTCGCTGCTGAACTGGAACTGAGCAAAGATACTCTGCAAACACACACACACACACACACACACACACACACACACACACACAGAGAAATTCATTAATTCTTTATTTCACTGCTACAAGTATAGAGTGTGCCATAAATGTTTTTCCTGAAAGACCCCTGCATTGTTGGAGTGAAAACGTAGGTATGTGTATCCATGCACACATGTATATATTTATGTTTCTGTATTTACTTCATTTCTCTCAGACTGAGAGAAAATCTCTAAACACTGTAAATCGGCACCATGTTCTGTCAACTGACCCATAAAACTGAGCCAGTGGAACTAGTTGTCAACTTGTCAGGAACTAAAGTGCTGCACAACAAACCCAGACTGGACTAAAACAAACGCCACAGCCGAGCCTCACAGCACAGCTGGCCTCAATATCAGACCGTATCAATAATAAATGGCATTTGTACTGCACTTTTCTCCGACAAAAACGGCTCTCAAAGTGCTTTGTAGCAGTAAAATAGAAACCAAATCAAACTGTTGCAGGGGGCTCGGAGAGAAAGCTAGGCCACTGAAGTGTGTTTTGAGGGCAGCGTTCGGGGCCTGAAGAGGAGGTCCAGTCAGTTTGGAGAGGACAGAGCTGTTTATACTGTTTACATCCAAGCAGGTCGAGACGACTGCCAGAGCAGCTGTGCAACACTAATTATGACCCCATATAGTGTTTTTATTGTTACCCCTGCCAAGGAGGTTATGATTTTAGTCCTATTTGTTTTTCCTATTAGTACGATTAGTAGAATACGACATGACACACGTATGTCACATCTGGTGAAACGTTCGGCCAAGGAAAAACATTTGTCCACACTAATTAGTTGTTGTATCCACCTTATGTTAATTTTTAAGGCATTTCACATTTCAGCTAATTTCTCCAAAACCACTTGTTCCCAACTTTTTTGGCTTGTGAACCTTTAAAATAAAACAATGTCCACCGGCAACCCCCTTCCACCCCTAAACGTCTCAGATTGTGTCATTTCAATAAATGTTCAAATACTGAAGAGGTAAAACTATCTACAGAAAAAAAAAAAAAAAAAAAATTGATTATGGGATGCCCCCATGGTTGAGGGGTTAAGATGCCAATGAACCATGAACAGCAACGTGTCTGGTTCGAGTCCTGGTAGGGACCTTTGTTGCATTTCATTCTCCCACTCTCTCCCCTCCTTTCTTGCCATCTCCAATAAATGCAAAAAATATTGGTAAAATGTTAGATTATTCGAAACAAATCTGAATATTTCTTATTTGCATTCCCTTAAATCATCTTGTGACCAATCACATTTATCAATGTCCTAAACTGTGAGGTCTCGTACTTTATTTTCCTGGATTGTTTAAGAAGAATATAATACAGGCCAGGCACATTTCCACCAAAAACAATTTTCTGACATTTTGAAATTACAAATCTTATTCAATCTTCTTCTCAAATTTGGTACATAAAATATTTGGATAACCTGAAAAGTAGATCTAATTTGCTAATTGATATTCCAATTAGAAATTTTCTGTATGATTTCCACATTCTTGTAGATGTGCCTATTTGACTTAACTGTTAAATGCATTGTGCAATTAGAACCACATTTGGTTGAAGTGCACATACCTACTCCAAGCAATATGACGGATTCAAATAGTCATAACTCACTTAATATTCCTTTACAGGATTTTAGATTTTCTCCAAAACAGCAGGACTTTTACTATGTGTACATTTTTTTAACATTGTTATTAAAATGACACATTAATATTATTATTTTTTAGTTATTATCATTGTTGCAAATAGTGGCACTAGTTGCAGTAATAGTAGTAGTAACAGCAGCTATAGTAGTAGTAGTGGTAACACCAGTCTTGTAAATTACTCTAAGGCTCATGTGGGTAGATCCAGATTAATCTGTACTTTAAATGCAGTTATCTAAGTCTACACAAAAAGTAACATTCAGTTCAAGCAGAGGCAGTGAGAGTAACTTCTGACTGAGGACTGAAGAGACCTGCAGTCGTCTAAAGAGGGAGAGATAAAAGCATGGATAACTTTCTCCAGATTGCCAACGGATAAAAATGACCTAATTTTTTGTTGGTAAGAATTCTCTGCTGGAAAAAGCAAAACCGAGAAACTATTTTTAACCAACACTAAAACAGCCCAAAACAGAAATAAACACAAGTCAGTCTGACATGTCAGAGCAGTGGTCAGCGCTCTGCTGGTTTTCTGTCCCAGCGGTAATTCAATCACTCATTAGAGGGCTGGACTGAAAATCAGCAGGTGCTCTGTGAAGACTGAGAAACGCTGTATTAACTGACATAGTCACAGTTCATCAGCACACGTGTGTCATCTGTTTGAATCCACACTGGTTACATTTTATCAGCTAAAGAAGCTGAAGGTTGGGACCATAATTTGTGACCAACTTCCTTCAGCATGCTAAAATAATTTCAAAAACAGAAGCTCTCTCGCAGAGTTGCAAAGCTTTTAATTCATAAAAGTGTTATGACAAAGCTATCCAGTGATATTATAGTCAGCTTTATATAGAGTTTGTAATAGTTACCACATGAATGTAATTAAAGTGATACTAATTGTATCTGACGCAAACAGACATTTATATTTGTCGCTCACGACTCTGGTTGTCACGAGCAACCAATGGAAGCAGCTCACTGAACAAGCAATGAAGGGAACGGTGCATTGAGACATGTTTAAGTGAGAATCTGAACATTTGGGACACGATGAACGTTTGGATGAACATCACGCAGGGGTGATGTGAAAATGGATGTTTTAATACTTTTAACACCATTAAAATTTCGTAATCAATTGTAACCAACATGAATTCACTTAAACCAAGTATTTTAGTAGAATAACCCTGACCACACATGGGATGCTCGATGCAAACCTCAGTCCCCAGATTGAAAAAAACCTTAATCCAGCAATTTAGTAGCATGTGAACATACTGGAGGGTTGAAGTGCCTAGACTTCATCAAACCTATTAGTCGAGCCTTTTCTTTCCTTCACCCAAACTCCACCTGAGCACTAAGTTTCCACACATTAAATTAAGTTCACAATAAGTTAATATAATAATATAAACTAATATGAGAGCTTCTTCAGGTATACATCACCCAGTTCATTTCAAGTCACGCCTTTGAACATTTCCTCTTTCCTGGACATAGTGACATTGTTTCATTTCCCCCTTTTTTATGTATTTGGTTATTCCTAAATTTCAGATCCCATTTGACATTTTGGAAGCAGTTTACCAAGATGGCTGTGATCACATGGAGGTAAACTGTTATAAAACAATAGGCTTCAGTTTGTGAGTGTGTGCAGGGTTGGCAATGGGAAAGGTAATGCAGTCGTACTGACAGAGAGCAGAGTGTGTGTGTGTGTGTGTGTGTGTGTGTGTGTGTGTGTGCATGTGTGTGTGTGTGTGAGAGAGAGAGAAGAGGAAAAAGGGACTGTGAGAGCAATAGGGTGTGTGTGTGAGTACGTGGGTGTGTGTGTGTGTGTGTGTGTGTGTGTGTGTGTGTGTGTGTGTTATGGTGGCTGTGCTGACTGCAGCAATGCGCCAAGGAGAATGGAGGGGGAATATACCCTACAGAGAGAGGGAGGGAGGGAGGGAGGGAGGTGGGGGGAGGAGAACAGGGAGGGATGAGGCAGAGTGAGTAAGAGAGGGAGGTGTGTGTGTGTGTGTGTGTGTGTGTGTGTGTGTGTGTGTTTGTGTGTGTGTGTGTGTGCATGCACTGGTCTAAGTGTGAGGACAGGAGCAATCTACACCAACTCCCACATTCATTCATCTTTCTCTTTTCTTCTCTCCCACTTTCTCCCCTTTTCTTCGGCTTCTTCGTCTCTCTTCCTATTCCATGCTGTGTGTGTGTGTGTGTGTGTGTGTTCAGGTATCTGCGTCTGTGTGTGCTTGTGTGTGTGTGTGTGTGTGTGAGTGCTTTGCTGTTGAGAGAGATAAAGTGTTGCAGTGATTTCTAGAGGGATAGCCACAGGCAGCCTCTGAACTTATGTTTACTACAAGGGCGGGCGTCTTTATCTGCTGCAGATAAACCAAAATTCACACACAATCCCTCCGAAATAAAAGGGTTATAATCATCATTTAGCTCTCTGGTTCTCTAAAATGGATGTTTGAGAATTTAACACACCATTAAAGTTCATTTGGTGCGTGTCTCGCCCAGTTATTTAAAGACTTTTATCTCCTTTGCCGTGGGGACCACAGCTACAAACAGACTGTAAGAACAACGTTACATCTGGTGCCTCGTTTCTGACAAAGGAGCGACGGAGACAAGATGGTTAATGAAAACTGACAGGAAACTGCGAATAGTTAACACGGTGACAATACCTTTGATTCGTACACCCACAGCTGACTCACACACAACACGCCCACAAGCCCGTGTGTGTGTGTGTGTATGTGTGAGTGAGCAAGATTTGTGAGCAACTCAAGGTGCATGTGTGTAGCAGCCTAACGTGTGCAGCATGCAAGTAAGATTTGTGTGCATGCGTAGGTGTGTGTGTGTGTGTGTGTGTGCGCGTGTGTGTGTGTGTGAGTGTGCGTGCGTGCAGCATCCCAGCGTGGGCTCTGCTAGCTCAGCGCTTTCAGTCAGCCAATTAATTACAGAGAAGCGCTGGAGACAGAACAGCGTGTAGAACACACACATCGACACTGCTACACACACGCGCGCGCACACACACACACACACACACACTACTACACCACAGCACATTACACACAACACCTCCCTTCGCTCAGACACATATTTGTCATCATTGATGCAACAAATGGCTGGAACAGAGCTGCATAAGGCTCGTTCATTATGAGGGTTTCATGACGTTACAGATCTTCATCTTCTGTTTGGCTACTTTCTATCAGCGGCTGCAGCAACACAATGGTGGTTCAACCTGAAACTATATCATAAAGTCCATTTGCGCTGTTTCTAAACACTTATGTTAAGGCAGCTCTTTACTGGGAAAAAGTGGCTGGTGCATAGTTCGTGGTGCGTTTTACCCAGTGGTGGGAGAAGAAGAAGCAGCAACACCACAGAGAAAAATACTTTTTTACAAGCAAAGATCCAGCCTTCAAATGTTTAAAAGTAAAAAGTAAAATATAAAAGATTTAGAATAAAAGTACAATTTGTGAAGAAGAGTGGAGTCATTTGATGAAGGAAAATACGTTAAATAATGAGGGGAAAGAAGGACAGAAAAAAAAGGGAAAAAGAACAGATGACGTTAAAGAATGAAGAAACAAAGTAACAAACCAAAGAAAGGAAAAAAAGGAGGGACAGACCATAGTGATTAATGGGTGGTTGGTTAGAGATGCAGTGGCACACAGGTATCATTACTGCACTTTATTGTATATTTATTCTAAAATTATTGTTAGAAGTGCATAAATGAAGCAGGTCCTTTTCTTCATTTTGTGTGGGAATGCTCTTTTGTTTCTCCTTTTTTGAAATAAGCAGTCAAAGTATTGGAGGGCTGTTGCATAACGCACTGCAAGAATCTCCCCTGCTGGGTTTATTGGGAGATTGAGTCTCGCCTACCACAGGATATATCCAGGACAAAAAGATGGAAGAAAAGAAGGGAAAAAGACTGAACATATCAGCAATGCCATGATGCGTCACACTATTCTCACATAAATGTAGTGGGGTAAAAAGTACAATGTCTCCCTCTGAAATGTGGTGGAGGAAATCTATGAAGTGTAAAGTAAAGTACCTTATAAGTACAGAACTTAAATGCACAATACTTTACATCAACACCACTGTTTGTGTAGGCCTAAGAGACTGAGAACACACCAGAGTTTACAGTAAGACCTCCACAAGCCATGAGAGGACAAAGCAAGAGGTTTTTTACCTTTAAAGCACAGAAGATACACGAGTCCTCCATGCACTTGTGTGTGGTCAGCTGTCGAAAGCTTCTGCGGAAGATGTCGAGATGCCACAGAACCTGAGAGACAAATCACGCCGATTAACAATCCAATTTTAGATGGGGAAAACTGTATATTGTAGTTATCCATACAAATAATGTTTTTCCCAGGTCCCACTGGGACTGAGGCATTTTTTCCCTTCAACTAAATACTTTTCTTGTGTTGTGTTCCTTACGCTGGTTATGATGTTATAGAACAGAACAGAAATCAACATTTTAAAAACACTGTTAAATAGGCTGTTATTCAGTAGCTAAGATTGGTGAAATGACAGCTTATGGTTGCCAGTTTCCATAGGAACACAACATGCTTTCTGGGTGCACAGCAGTCAGAAATAGCAACTGAGAGAGCAAATGATGGAAAGATTCAAAAGGAAGAGTTATTATTATGGGGTGCCATGGTTTAATAAAAAGTTTGTGAACTACTAAACTAGATACATTATCTGGATAAAAATACAATTCAACTTTTCTCTGACCCATGCGTACGAACATTTTGGAGACGGGGTCTACGTATAATGATCCCTGTCACAATTTCACTTCATATCACACGTTACTTATAGATCCACTTCATCATGAACATTCAATCCAGCTGTGTTATTTGTGCTCGTGCTAGTGAGCCACAATTATTCCATAAGCACCTTTCAATTGCATAAGATATAAAACAACTCAAATCTAGATAGCAATAAAGAAATGCAGAACAGAGGGTCAACTGATTAATAATATATTTTAATACTGTGCATATATCACCGATCAAGTACGATATTAGTTTTCATATAGTTTTTGTGTGTAAAATCGTTGCGTTGCTGTCAGGACACCGCGGTGGCTGCCACACACACTCTGCCTTTTGCAGTCACCTCACCCGGCACATCTTCACCACCTGCGCATAAGGATTGTGTAAATTCGCAAAGTCTGGAAATAAAACCCATGACAGCTCTCGCACAATCATTATGCTCCATATCCTCATTATGAGTCCTAATCATAATGCAGGCCAAGTTCCCCGTAACAAAATTTAAAAAAATAAATAAATTGTGTTCACCTATCAAACTTCCATTTTCTAATGATATCCCAGTGTGGGGGATACCACTGATTGTCACCCACTTTGGCAAGGTGTGAAGCAATCAGTGTGGTTGCTGTAAACATATAAATATTGCTGCATGATGGATGCACTGGCACTGCTAGAAGCTGCTCTCGGTTGTTGGCATGTTTCACTGTAGAGAACCATTGATCAGCAGGCTCATTTCTGTGCATCAACATTCATGAGGTGCTTTGCATTGATCATTTATTTTTGAGTGTGGGCGTGTAGAGGGCGGGATATGAGGCTGATCCATGTGCGCACATTTCAAGGTGGACTGTGATTTATAAAAGGAACATCGCCTGCAGGTGTGCACGCGCACAGTTTTATAAATCTGATTATTTTTCGTCTTTTGTGCGCTACACTTTTAGTACGGATCTGGATTAGATTTTAGTGCCGATTTGGATTTCAGTACGGCTCCTACATATAAAGCTAGGCTCAGGAGGTAGAGTGGAGGTAGAGCGGTTGTCTAGTATTCGGAAGGTTCAATCCCCGGCTCCTCCAGAAAGGAGGAATCTAACCTAACCGCTCCTGATAAGCTGTTTGGCATCTTGAGTGGCAGCCTCTGCTTTCAGTGTATAAATGCAATGTGTGGTCAGTAGACTAGAAAAGTGCTATATAAATGCAGTCCATTTACCACTTTACAAAGGAGGCCCCTTGTGTCTGGACTACAGTAAACTGTGGTTTAACTTTGGATGTGTTGGACAGTAACTCATATGTATGGATTAAGGAAAAAACGTGATTCTTGAAAAAAATCTAGCAATATTTGTTATACTAACACTCAATCAAATGACTTCCTGTAATGTGGGACGGCTGCAGAGAATCAACACCCCAATCCGCAGCTTTGTGTGGCTTTCAGCCATTTTCAGCTAATTGTTTTTCCCAGCATCTCCCACTGAGTGTGTTTTCTACTTTGTATATTTTCAGCCACAAAAGAGCCAGAGAGAGATTCAGTGGGACAAATAAAAAAAACCAGAATGGAAAACAATCAGCGCAAAGCCCAAAGAAACGAGGAAGAACACATGAAAACTAGTAGGGAAGTGGTCTGCATGAGGTAGACCTCTTCATGTCCTCCTCTCTCACTCCCTCTCTAGTGCATAATTAGGGGGAAGAGCTCTTAGTACATTCATTCAGCATGCTGAAAGATAATATTGACACAACTCTGTCCCTAAGGCTTCGACGGAGATCCGCAGCACTCATGCGCAGGACCACACACACACTTACAGTAGGCACATACAGTTGTATGTCTACATGCACGCAAGACACAAACACACACACAAAACCAGTGTGTATGGCAACCTTAGCAATACAAGTCTGCACTTTGTGTGTGTGTGTGTGTGTGTGTGTGTGTGGAGAGTGATAGGTGGAGGAAAGAGGGGGCGGAGGATGACAGACTGCATGCTGACGCTAGTGTATACGTTCTACCTTTCCCCCCCTCTCTGTTCCCCCCCTCTCTCTGTAGTTTATTTGGTCGTGATGAATCGGCTCCCTGCATAACACTGCAGCACCCACAAGGAGGGCACACTCTCTCCATGCCCATCTCTCCTTATCAGTATCTATCAATCCATCTCTTTTTCTCCTCCTCTAAGCACATACCTCTGTCTCTTTCTCTGCTCTTTTTCCATTTGTATCATTTGTCTCTCTCCCTCTCCCCCTTCAACTTCTCCCATTTTATCTGCAGGAGCAACTTTGGAGAAAAGAAACTATATGACTAACTAAAAAATATAAAAAGTGATGGAAACATATACGGAATAGAAATTGACCTCATCAGCTCATGTTTTTAGGAAGTCATCATCTTCGAGCTGCTCGTTTGTCATTGTAATTTGAGTTACAGTCAAATCTAAGCAATGATACTGGATGCAGAAATGCCAGTATTTCATTGGCTGTGGTGGTCCTGTCTCCTTGTTGGTGAAGTCCGGTGTTTACAGGCAGGTTTGAGATAAAAAAACAAAAGTTTTGAGTACATATCTGTGTTTTCATTTATATATATTATTATTATGTTTATCTCAGTTTCCATGATATTTAAGTTTGAATCCTTAAGATTTTCATGAAATCAAACCAAATCTTTGATACGATTTATAGTCTAGTTTTTTTTTTTTGCAATTACCATTCAATTCATTTACACTCAGTAATTATGTCTCCATATAGTATTTTGATTGCTAGTGGCGGGGTCTGCCATTGCCACGCTAGAATTAAATTGCTTTCCGACGCACAAGGGGTTCAAAGGCAAAAAATGCATGCATGAAATCCTCAGTTTTATCTCATAATATAACAGCCTCACTGTTTACTGTTCGTTCCCTTTACCCCATATCAGAGCTGTATTAATGTACTGCTAGTGCAAACAGAAATTCCTACTGCTTTACATTTAAAAAGCATTCAACTAATGACACACAGGGTGGCTTTTATTATAAAGCAACCACAGGAAACGCAATGTGTTTGTCATCCCCCAGCAAGCGCAATCTGTAAAGTAGCTTCTCAACGAGTGTTTGCTGTAGTCCTGCACCTTTACTGCTGTTACCACAGTAACCACGAGTGTCACCGAATCAAGCGTTCCTGAAATCCTGAAACAAACATCCTTTGTTGAGTTCAAAATGAATGACTATGACACTAGATCAAAGGATAGGTTAAACCACCTCTGAACTGCGGAAGAAGTTAGAGACACTCATTCCTCTGAGGGACTTTAACGTAAAACTATCAAAACTAACACTTTGCGGCCACAAGTGACAATAATGGAGTAACGGTTTAGTGGGATTTATTGCTTAACTTGTCACTTGAAAGAGAAAGAATGTGTTATTGATCTTCTATAGGGACACAGTCTCACTTTAAAGTTGTATTTCCTATTCTTGTTGTGTAAGTTGTATACATTTTTGTATGTTTTCAGGTCTCTTTCTCGCAAAAGAGACTGATTTGTAATTGTTAAAAAAAAAAATCCATAATGAAAACATTATAAGACACAGTATAAAGGGTTTATAGGTTGCAATTATTGTTTGTTTTTTCATTGTTTTTTTGGTCTGAAGTTGTAAATGTCAAATTTGTTAATTCATTTTTTTCTAGCTGGTCTGCATGTCTTTAATGTGAAGTAAAAGGTCAAACTTTCCATTGGACGGCATAAATAAATAAGCAAATAAATAAACAAAGCCATTAGTTATGTTATGCTATGTGATAAATCCCTTTTTTTGGCACATTATTGGGGTCATGTACATCAGCGGATCAGCATCAGATGGCTCCTATAAACACCAATCACATTCAAACAAGCCACCAATCGTATTCAATTAATAAAATAAGGGTATCTATCTAATCTGACAAGCTCTCACTCTCAGTCATAATCTGCTGTGTCTGCCTCACACTGCTGTTACTGGCTGTGCTGGTTGATTTCTGCCCTCCATGACCCCAGCTCCTCCTGTTCTAGTCTCCTATTACCGCCCGTGGCAAAGGAATCTCTTTTCCTTTGCATTTTGTGTATCACATGATACAGTCAGTTCTTAATTTTTCTGCACTTTTGACCTCGGTTATCTGTCTGCCAGCTTAATAGGGTTTCACAGCCGACATTTGGACTTGTCACAGCAGGAAAAGCCAAGGTGCTACTAATAACATTAACAATGACTCCGCTCTATTCAAGTGTCCCAGTAGGCCATGACAGTGTGACAGTGCATGCACAATGCCAGGACCCTTAAACTGAAGCCGCTAAATGGAACTCAGCCATCATTCACTGCATTATTCACACAAGTCAAACAGTCTTCTGTGAAAAAGGCCTAGAAATTTGCTGACATTCCTACTATTCATCATCTGACCTCCAGACCAACCTTTGCACCTGCTCCCAGTATCAACCACTGAATATATACAGTATACATGCCCCTTTCCCTTTAATCCTACCTGCTCTATATTTGAGTCTCGCTTGAGTCCAAACATCGACTACCAGAAACGTTACATCTGTATGTTTCCTTGCTGAATCCTGCACTGCACCTTTTCTGCCTAATAAAAGTGTAAAACAGTCTCTATGCAGTACATGGTCCTGTATCCTCTAATCTAAGTGTCTCTCACAAAATAGTTAGTGCAGACCATCAGCAAAATTACTTACATAAGGTATTTGGCTAGAAAATGTCAATCAGTGTTTTCTTGGCATTCATTCAGCTGCAGTGCAACCCTGTCTCCTAGAAATCACGTTTCTGTATTACTAAATTGACACCACATCCTGAGTCCTGGGTGTGGTTAGGTCAGGCATCAAGGTCTAAACATAATCATAAAAAGGTTAAATAATGCTCAATGTAATAATGCTATTGTATTGCAAGATATGGATATTCTGGAGCAAAATAAATGAAAAGTTGTCAGTGAACATTTTGCTGATAAGTTCAGTATAAACATTTTTGTGACTTGCCAGATACTTTAATTACAAAAACACTTCCTCATTGTGTTAATAGATAACATAATCCGTTCGGCATTGTTTCCTTCAAAACATATTTACTTTTGCAAATCAGTAGTATATAAATGTAATTTCTAGGAGATAGGGTTGCTGCAGTGGAGCCCTACATTTCAAAACAGGCAAATAGTGTATAATAAAAATGATTTGGCCTTATTGCTCAGTCATACTGAATGTATCTTTGAGATTCTTTTGCTTTGTCTTTTGTCTTTGAGACTTCTGTTAATTCTCAAAAGTTTTTCTCACTGCAGCAGATTGTAGCCTTGTATGTACTGTAGTGTGATTTTGTAGCATATTGTGACCCTCTGGCCAAGTTAATCCAACCCAAATTCAGTAACCTCATTTATAATGTCCTTTGACTTCATCTGTATTTCCGTTTAAAAGCATATGATAAAAAACACTGAAACGTATGCGTCTGTTAAACGATGGAGTTAAGATTAGTTTTTGATAACGCAACATTTAAAAAAACTTACAGTTAATCTTATTGAGTAGAAATGAATGAGGTATTCTTGCTGATTTCCATGCTCATTTTCTATTTTCACGTCTTTCTTTCTTACTGCATCACACACACACACACACACACACACACACACACACACACACACACACACACACACACACACGCATACACTGCTGGATGAGTGAACCCATGTGTTTCTGCCTCATCAAAGCCAGTGCAGTCTATAACTCCTTTAGCTATTTTATTTTTGCCTGTTTACACAGTGGAAAAGTTGCTGAGCATGTACATACACTTTACCTCACAGCACCTTCTCTCACTCTCATTAAATTTCACACATCCACACAAAGCACAAGCACCACCGCTGCTGCTGATGCTTCTGCTGCCACCCTGCAGCTCCACTGCAGCAGCAGGGGGTTAACTGCCTTGCCTAAGGGGCCCTAAGGGGCCGAGGAGCAGCAGGGAGTATTTCACTTACTATTAGTAAGTGCATTGACGAGTAAACATTGCCAAGCCTTCTTATAAACTGATGATTGTTGACCGCAGCGGATTGACAGCAATTCTAATAATCGATTAATCACCAAACAGTAATTTTTCAAGCAAACATACACAATATTTGATGCTTCCAGCTTCTCAAATGTGAGAATTTGCTTCGCTTGAGTTTTGGACTTTTGGCCAAACAAATGAGCATTTTCAGGACGTCAGCTTGGGCTCTGGGAAAATATGATGTGACATTTTTTCATAATTTAACATTTTGCCTTTATAAATTTTAATTTTTTTTTGTTGCAGCCGTACTTCTAATACAGCGAGCCTGTCCTAAACCTGAACTTTGACCCCTCATACTTCACCTCAAACCTGCCACAGGCTCAGTGTCAACCCACATACGCTCGCTCACTTAAATCTATTAAGATGATACAACGTGTACACATGAACACACACAGACAGAAATACACTGAGAAACAACACACGAGCATCTCGAAACAGTCCCTCAGTTTATCCTCACTCGTCTGCATCCTGCTCAACATCCTCTCTCCTGTGTGTGTGTTTGCATGTGTGTGTACATGTGAGTGTGTCCTTGAAGTGGCCCACTTCTCTCCCCATCGAAGCCGCCTTCAACGCCTTTGTTGAGGCACTGTCTTCATTTCACAAATGAACTTCATGTCCTTCACTTTCTTTTCATCTAGCTCTCCCTCCTTCTCTGCGTCACAAACACTCTTTTTTTTTGCCCCTACCTTATTTGACTCTTTAATTCCACCTTTTCTCCCGGCAGTATCCCCTTTAGTCTTCTCCTCAGTTTTTTCATACTGTATACTCCTCATCCCTCTTTCTTCTCTTCTCCTCCTTCAGTAACTTTTCTCCTTCTCATCTATCCCTCTGCTCTCTTCAACTCTCTCTAAGCTTCTGCCTCATCACCCCCCTCCCTCTTCAGCTTACCCTAACCTCTCTCTCTTCTTCACTTTCTCTCTCGCTCTCTCTCTCTCTCAAGCCAGTAGTCAAGAAGCATCTGTGTGTGCGTGTGTGTGTGTGTGTGTGTGTGTGTGTGTGTGAGTGTGTGTGTGTACAGTAGGTATGTTTGTGCCAGCTGGAAGTCTTGGGAGGAGGGAAGAGGGTGTTTGTGTGTGTGTGAAGAGAGAGAGGAGATGCAGCAGTAGCAGCGCAGTGTAAGCATCTCCACACAGAGACTGGATGTCCACACCGAAGCCAAACCGGCGGCAGTGCCAAAACCCACCGAAACACGCAAACACTCGTTAATATGGCCCTAATCTCATCCCTGTCGTGCTTAAATATCAATTCACTGCAGTGGGGGTGGGGGGTGGGGGGGGGGGGGGGGGGTGGGGGCAGCATGTGAACTGTGGGTGAGCACAAAAGTGTGAGTTGTGCATTTTCTGCAAATCACTAGAATATAGACACAGGAGGCCATAACCATTTTAAACTATGCAAAAGAGAGCAGAAGGCAATAATGCATAAGAGAAAAATAGGAAAATTAACGTTATTAACTTTTTCATTATCAGTATGCAAGTATGAAGTATGAGTATTAGAGAAACAGCGTCTGTCATTAATGGCATTTCACAAAAAACACTTGTATTGTCACTATAAAGCACAATAACTGTGGCTTAGCACTGAAATTGTGCATTTTTCTTTGTAAATACCTGTATTTTTACATATTTTTAGCATGGAAGGGCAGTCAGAAAGTGTTTGAACAGTGACACATTTTTTTATTGTGTTGGTTCGGCACATAAGATTTGAAAAGTAACAATGACTCGGCTATAGGATTCTCAGCTTTAATATAAGCGTATTCAAACCTTCATCAAATAATCAGTCCCGTTTTTACCAAATTTGTTCAATATTAAGGGATAGAAAGTAATTGGACACGTAAAAGTGACATAAAATAAAACGTCATCAAATTTAATATTTTTAGTGACTGTCTCCAAGTAACTTGCCTACAGACACTTATTTTCTTCTTGTGATGCTCTGTAGGCCTGCATTGCAGCCACCCTCACTGCTTTTGGGCGGTTTTTGGCCTAAGTCTGGTCTTCAGCAAGTGTAGAAAAAGTTCGTACTCACTAATCTGTCCAAAAAGCTCAGAAAACTCTAGTTTTGACATTTTTTATTGGCCAATAAAATTGCTGATACAACATGCCAAAACTATTCAAAACTTTTCTGTTACTTGTATGTAAACTGGTCTAGTTAAATACAACCAAACAGAAAATTGTTGACACAAGCCGGTGGATTGAGGTCAAGTGAATGTCTTGGCCATTCAAGACTGCTACATGGTCCTAAAATCTGATAAACATGTTACTCCTCTAATAGTTTGTGACTGCCCTGAATTTGTGTGTTTCTGTGTTTATCCGACTGACCTGCAAAGCGCTGTTGAGGAAGCAGCTGTTCTGTCCCGGCTCGTTGCTCAGGCCTTTGCTGGGTGCAATAGAGGTCATGGTTCTCGGGGTCACCAGCCCCTGCACCCCGCCAACCGCTCCGCCACCCGACGCAAAGTAGTTCCTTTTCCAAGACATCACTACCTGGACGCCCCCGTTTCCACGGTGAGGCGGGGAAGGGGCGGGGCAGCAGACCAAGCGACGGCCTCTATGTCACTCCCATGAGAGAGAATGAGGGAGAATGAGAGAAAAGCAGAGGAGGAGGAGGAAATGGAGGGAGGAAGAGGAGGGAGGCGGCAGATCGAGGAGATGCGGTGTGTCTTGGATGGGGATTTGGCACCCATACAACCCTCCCCCTCTCCAGCCGTGTTTTTACTTTAAAATCTGTCCACTTGCTGGAGCCAGCAGTTGGCTTTTTCTTTTTCTTTTTTTAGCTCCTTGGATTTAGCAGTTTGTGTTTGAGGACATGAGAGCGTGTCCAAAGCGTCCTCTGGCAGATTCTGTCACATAAATGTTGATTAGGCAGCACTGCTGCTCCCATGTGAGGACCCCTTCAATGCCTTCTTCTCCTCTCTCACTTTGCCTGTAAGACACAAAGACCAACATGTTAGGACAGCCAGCAAGAACTACCTTTAGCAGGTTTGCACCAACAGACACAACAAGCAGTTTACTGTATATACTGCATAATATACTGTATATATTCAGTAGTTTAGACGAGTTAGACGCCCTCTCCTGGTTTTAAAATATAACCACTGCTGCTAAGCTTATCCCATCCTGACTGATAATGACTTACTGAAGATTTCAAAGCGGCTTACGTGAGCAAAAAATGTAAAAAGCCAACCTTAAACTGGTGGAAGGCATGTTCGGCTCCATAGTGTTAGCCAGTTAACTGTGGTGGCTACAAACCTATACCAGCCCAAAAATATGGTTGATTATCACATAAATATCACATTTTCGTTCCATTTCCTTTAAGGGTTTAATCAAACCAACATTAAACCTGCATTAATCAATAATTCCTATAGGCAATGCTGCAGTTTTATGTTGTTTTTTAGCCTGTTTAGCTCATTGTATTGGTTTTATTGCACATTTTCTCGACAGATTTCTCTCATTGACCCTCGATTTCACAAACATACTGTAGTTAACCTACTGAACACAATCTGCCCAGCACCAAACAGCAGACAGACACAGTTATTGTTTACTGGCTGGTGGAGAGAGTTGAACATTTAGCAGCTAAAGAACAAGATATTTTTCTCAGAAGTTGGTGGAGACCAAAACAGAGCTAAAATGAGAGTGAATATTGGACTTATATTTGTTAGTTGGACAGAAACACAACACTAAAGGAATGCTAATGTTGCTCCCTGTATACTTGATATTTTCGCAGCATTATTAAAGCTAAGGAAGTGGCTGTGTATTTGTTTTGATATTATCCTGCACCCTAGTGGCCAAAAAAAACATTAATTTAAACATATAATTTCAGTGCTTTCTCACCATGAATCATCACATGAACAAAGCATTGCATCAGTGAAATGACACAGGGACTGCTCGGAGAAATCTGTTATGTCATGTTATAATCGGTACTTAGGGACATTATCTGAAGCTTATGCTGGTTCATGCATCGCTATGCACAACTTCCAAATGTGTGTGTGAGGGAGATTGAGGGAAAAAAAGAGGCAGTCAGTGTGTGTTTGTCACCCCACAGTAACAGTGTGCGTGGGTGTGTGTACATGAAGTTGCATAACACCATAGGGCAGTAGCTAACAGATCCGCAGTGCCCCCCTCCACCCCTCCACCCTTCCCTCCCTCTCTTCCCCTATAGCTTCCCCACTTTTGGCAAAGCTCCCTCGCCTGGTTGCCGGGTTGCGTTGCCGCCACAGCACCCCCCTTTGGCGAAAGGCCAGAGGGCGCAGGGATGCTGCAGCGAGCAGGCGAGCGGCGTGGGCTGTCGCTATGGCGACGGCCACATGGGATTGGGGCGGCGAGTTGGGGTGAGGATGAGGGGGTGGGACGGAGGTAGGGTCGACGTTGTGACAAGGATGAAAAGTGAAATGCATCAGAGCGAATACGGAAGAAACATTATGCAACTGTTAGACGGCAACATTGCAATGTCAGTTCATCCACTTGTCATACAGTCCTGCTGCATACTGATAAATCTATTTATCTATCTATCTATCTGTCCATCCATCTATTTATCATAAAAATATACATAAAAAACTCAAAATTGCCAGAGGATTTATAAAGGGATTTGGCTGGCATGCCCCTGTGTGCCATTTTTCCTCTACAGCACAGCATCCTGAGCTTCTGTCTCAGCATACAGTGTGTGCATGTGTGAGTACGAGTGTGTGTGTGTGTGCGTATGTGCGTCTCCCGCTGAGTGTGTGATCACACATCCTCTCTCTGACTGCACCCTACAGCCACACACAACCAGGATCGCTCTGGCAAGCCCCCACACAAGCACTGTTTATGTGGCCTGTACGTGTGTGTATGTGTGTGTGTGTGTGTGTGTGTGTGTGTGTGCGTGTGTGTGTGTCCACATCTTCGGCTAGTTACCATGGAAATAGGCCAAGCAGCAGGCACGCGGGGGAAAAGCCGAACCATGTGATTTAACTGAGAGACACACTGTGCTGCACTGGTTGAGAAAACACACACAGACATGCACACACACACACACACGTACACACAGCGACACACACGGCTGGCGAGTGATGATGATGTGTATTGATGGTGGAGAGTTCCTGGAAGCCAGAGTGAGTCAAGGCACAAGTCAATCAAACTCCCTGACCCTGCGCTGGCAGGCATAAGGAAACCAGAACCTGTGGTCACAGCCCAGACAGCGACAACACATGGGAGACATTTTCCACGTGAGATGTTGAGGTGAGGACGATGGTTGTACATCCACCAGGCACAGACGCAGCATGTGTGTGTGTGTGTGTAGTGTGGAACCATGTGGAAATCAGTCCCCAGCTTAATTGTGAGCATGGGGATGTTGTCACAAAGTGAGATCCTGATTTCTTCAAGGGCCAGGATGTGGATCTAGGGTCTAGAACCACATTTAGGTTAGATTTAAAGGACTGGTACACTTAAATTACAAAAAAATACTTTTTAAATTTAGCCTAAGTGTTGAGATATTCATTTCTAAGGTTTCTGCCACCACCACAATACAATTTAGGTGAATTTTGTTTGTGGTGCCCACAGCATTGAAAAATGACATTTGAAAAACTCAACAGAAGTGTGTCTTTCCAGAAACAATGTCCTGGTTATTCTGGATAATTCACAGACCTCACTGTCAACAGTTTTCTTTGGGAATGCTTTCTACTGAAGAATAAGTTCCTATAAAAACTGTTGACAGGAGCAGCTCTGTGGGTTTTTAAATGTCATTTTCAAAGCTGTAGGCACCGCAAACAAAATTCCATTCACCAAATAAAACCAAAACAATTTGCATGGTTGGATATTTTAGAAGTAAGCGAAAACATGTTTTTCTTTTTTTTGTTTTGTTATTTTGGTCAACCGACCCTTTAACCTCTTCAACTTCACAGACATTTGGCGAGTTCATCATTGAAGGCCAGCATTACTGAAACCCACATAATTTTATTTTATACTCTTCTTGTGAACAGGTCAGATTGAATTATGAGGAGATGTACTGTATAAAATTATATTATATAATAGTGCAGAGCTTACAAATGGCACCTTGGATTTTAATACTCTGAGTGACCTGAAATATAGTCCTCTTGTGATGAATTGCAATACAAGTTGATTGGTTTGTGTGTTGACTTAATTCTCTGATGTTTTCTGGTTGTTTGTTTGTTTGTTTTTTTGCTGTAGTTTATGATGTTGTTGTATTAGATACATGCAATATCTCTAATGTTTTGTTAGAATAATGTACATATACAGTATACATACTGTAACAAACACCTTACAATATAATGCTATTCAGTGCAATGACACCACAAACTACAGCCTCAAAATGACCCCAACGGTGACGCAATAATTAAACGATAATCCTGGTGATCGCCATATTTTTCTTACTGCCAACAAATCCCCAGAAAAGACCACAACCAATATAGCTTATATAACATATAATATAATCCTTACATAGTTTATTCATCTCTACCATAGACCTCCATTGTTGTGCAAACGCTATTAAAAACACATCCATGAGAAACACTGTTGCCATGGGTGATATATTTCCTTATTATAATGAACAGAGGCACTATTTAAGTAAATTCCAAATACATGGTGTATGTCTGCTGCCATAATGCTGAATAGAGCTCCAAAATATGTATTAATCCGCTGCTGAAAATAGTCCCCAACAAATGCACTATTTACTGATGTTTGAGTAGCATTTGCTAAAAATTAAAGTGCCTAGCTGTTTTAGGAAATTACTGACCATTTACAAAAAAAAAACATTTGTGACCCTTTCTAATGATTTATGTCTTTACTTGGAAACAATGGGTTTGGGGCCCAAATAGAGAAGGGGAATGAGAGACAGACAATATTTCCAACCTCAACCTTTAAGAAGTAAGAAGTTTTACAAAGTTAGCATATTATATAGCAATGTATTAAATTGTATTGAATTTACAGTAGTTTCTTTTCTGGTCACTCAATGTGCTTTACTCACAATAAGTGTGGTATTGCTTCGACATATCACTGCAACAAGCAGATACAGAATGTATATCTGATGCCAAATGGTGGGGGAAAATGTTTCGTCTGACTCCACTTCAACTACTTAAACTAAAACATTAAAATGGTAATTTTCAGTTTGTATCTAAATGGATGTGTGTCGGTGTGACAGCAGATGATTACTTGTGGATCGATAAGGGCCAGCGTGGGGCGCAGCAGGGAGCGTGGAGGACAGACAGCTGTTTATCATGATTCCACTATACGGTCACCACTGCTGTTACTACTACTACAAATACTAGTGCTGCAAATACTAATATTTTGCTTCCCTTTTCTCCGTCTCACTTTCTTAGATTTGGCCCGTCCCTTGCACTATTTCTCACCCCACATTTTCACTCTCAAACCCATCGCTTTCCTCGTCACCGGTCTTCTCTCTTCCTTTTACCTCTCCTTTT
Source organism: Lateolabrax maculatus (assembly GCA_031216445.1). Taxonomy (NCBI): domain Eukaryota; kingdom Metazoa; phylum Chordata; class Actinopteri; order Acropomatiformes; family Lateolabracidae; genus Lateolabrax; species Lateolabrax maculatus. The sequence goes on along the minus strand of CM062200.1, from coordinate 6,201,814 downwards.
TCTCTGAGCTCATCTAGCGACATGCAGAACTTTGTCAGAAGTTGGCAGGAGTTCACCCGAGGACACAATCTGAAGGATGGCTCGATGCCTGTTTGATCCCCAGCGCACTGTGACGCTTCCTCTCTGATCCACATCTCTGTGATTAATGTAAACATTCTGTGAAAATATCCCTCCACATACATCTGTCACTCTGTCGCTCCGTCAAATCAACATTCAAGAGAAGTGGCACCAAATGATACACGGATCAGGAATTTTCCATTTTTCTCCCCTAATCTCAGTTCCAATACTTATATTTCATGTTGTTTACTCTCTTTCTAGTTCTCCCTCGATCGTTTCCCTCCATCTCTCTGTGCTGTGGAAAGAACAGGAGATGGGTGTTTTGGTGATAAATACTTCTGTAAATTTGAGGTCAGTTTATTTCTCCTTGGGATTGGTTTTAGTATGAGGCTTTGGTCTATATCGGGACAGCTGGGTTTCCATCCAAGTAAACAAAGTAAAATGTATCTTATTGGAATAGATGAAAGGAAATAAAAAAAATAAAATCCTCTACTGTATTAAGGATTTTGTCACTTGAGCTGGAAATTATCAAGAACTAAAATTACTCTGTAAATCAGGATAGGGATACTAGGTAGTCAAAGTTTAGACAGAAAAAAATAAATATTATTTGTGAAGCAGAAAGTTTGTATGTTCTTATTTCCTATCTTGTTTATCTTGCAACCCCTTGAGAGCTCCTGAGTCCCAAGGTTAGGAACCACTAAACCACCAAAATACACTATAGTATGTGGACACCAGACTAATACACTCATACAGTACGTATGTGATTGTTGAATATATCATTCCATTATTATGACTAAAACAGTCTTCTGGTTTCAGGGTTTCCAGATTGTGGAACCTGTCTGCAAGGGTTTATACCCGTTTAGGCTTAAAAGCATTAGTGAAGTCTGGCACTGATGTTGGGCGATGAGGCCTGGCTCGCAGCACGCGGTTCAGTTCATCCCAAAGATGTCGGATGGGGCCAGTTGCGGGCCAGTGGAGTTTTTCCACACCAAACTGGGAAAATCATTTCTTTATGGACCTGACCTGACTTTGTGCGCGATCTTCCTCGGCAAAAAGTGTTGGCCATGGAATTTTAGATGTTCAAAACAAAAGCTCCAAAACACCTTGTGGTGAGATTGTTTTGCCAACAAAGTCAAGAATGAACTTTCAATCTCAAACCACTGTGTGCTGTAGCATTAATATTTCACTTTGGAACTAGAACTAAAGGGCCAAAGCCAAACCACGAAAAACAGCCCCAGACCAAAAATACAGAAAAGTATGCTGTCTATATACTTTTGGCCATATAGTGTTTGTCCAACATCAAAAATATGACCTCCCATAAAGGTCACATATTTCTTTGTTTTCATCTTCAGACACTGTATGTCCGAAATGATCAACAGTAACACAAAGAACCAGCATCTCGCTCACTTCTCATTAGTCTAATTTGCTCTTTTGTTCTATTTTTTCCCTTCAGCCACAGGGAAAACATTTAAAAATTAAAAAACTGGCCTCAAGAATTGGATGGAAATAAAACGCTGTTAAGGTTTTGAAAGTTGAACTTACTGTCACTGTTCCCCTCTCTCTCTCTCTCTCTCTCTCTGCTGTGGGTTAGTGTGGCTTGGTGACAGTGACACCAGCGTCATGCAAGCCAACAAAGAGCTGATACTGTCCCTGAGGACAATAGCCCGTCTCTCACACTGTCTCCCTCCCACTCAAGCAAACATAAAGGCGAGAAGTATATTTATACATCCCTGTAACAGAGAGAAGTCTTGATCTTTTCTTTCACCGACTGTTCTCTCTTTCCGTCTCCTTTGGCTGCACTTTCCTCGCTCCCTCCCATTCACTTCATTCCTGCTCTCTGTCTTTCACTTTCTTCCACTGACCTCTATTTTCCATTCTCATTCACTCTCTCCACTCCTTCCTCCATTCATCTCTGTCTATTTCCTTTTCGTTTCTTAAAAACTTCACTTCACATGCATGTGCTCACACACACACGCAGTGGTTTCCCTGTAACTGGGTTATGTGTAACTTCAAATAGCCTTAGTTGACAATAGGGAGAGCCCAGAGTTCATCCTCCCCTCTGTGCTTTTCTTTTTCCTCCTCGTTCCCACTTTGAATCTAAAGAGAAGTTATATATGTGTGTGTGTTTCGAGTGTGTGTGAGAGCCATACAGTAGGCACACGTGCAGCTGCATGTGTGAGCATATTAGCGAGACAGATCTCTTTTTTTTTTTTTGCAAGCTTCAAGGTCATCTCCCTGCTCAGAGTCTGTAACATGAAAGTATACATGTGATAACACACACGTAATCGCATGCATGCACACAAACACACACACACACACACACATGCACACTTGCACGCTATAACCTAGATGCAACCCATTATCGCCGTGGCACACGTGCACAACCAATCCTATTAGTCGAAAATGTAAAGAGGGGTGAATATTTGCTCAATATTTAGGCTATTACATAACCATCCCTATTTACGATGTATGCTGGGACTCATGTGAGGTTTTACAGTTGGGGTAATGAAGAGAAACATAGGGGAGAAGAGAGGGAACGAAAGGAGATGCGAGGAGAGGAGAGGAGAGAAAAACAAAAGAAAGGAAAGGAAAGGAGAGAAAAACAAAGGGTAAGAAATGAGGAGAGAGAAGAAGAGAGGAGACAAGAGGAAAAAAAGGAAATTAGAAAAGAATAAAGGAAAGGAGAGGAGAACCAAGGGAAGGAAAAGAAATGAAAGGAGAAAAGAGAAGAGATTAAATGAAAGGGAACGAAAGGAAATGAGATTAGAGGAAAAAAGGAAAGGACGGGAAAACAAAGGAAAAGAAAAAGAAAAGGAGAAAAGAGGAAAGAGGAGAACAGGGGAGTTGGAAAGGGGAAAGAGAGGAAAGGAAAGGAAAAATAAATTATCAGAAATAGAGGGAAGTAAAGGAAAGGAAAGGAAAAAAGATGAGAGGAGAACAAGTGAGTGTGGAGGAGAGGAGAGGAATAAGTGGGACATTACATTGAATAAACAACCACATGTCAAAGAGGACCAGTTACGGGAAAAGACACAAAGACTCCAGCGAATGGTAAAGGTCAGAGGAGACATGAGTGTGCCTTTCCTTTCCTCTCCTCCTTCTCCATCCTCGGCGATGTCTTAATCTGTTCCTCTTTATATTTCAACCCTTTTATAATCCCGTACATGTGGACCCAACTCTGACCACTGGGACACTTTACTGCTGAAATGTCAACAATAGACGAAAATAGCCCTGGGAAACCGAGACACAAGCGGGAATCATTCACACATGACCACGTCTAGAAAGAAATACTCGGAGGATTTAAACCAATTAAGTGAATTTGATTAAATTTAATAGATTTATCTTCCAAAATTGTTTCACCACATGACGTTGTGTCTGCAAATACATGCAATAAGTCAATGAGACCTTGAGATTGATTGTTTCTCAAGGATCAACACATTTGCCCACGCATGTAGGATGATGAGCTGGCTCTCTGGAGGCTTTGTGTTTGGATCCTCGATGTTTTAAAGAAATAATTTTGTCTCTATCATGGCATGAATAGCTCTGAGGGTGTTCTTCGTCAAGTGTCAAGTTGCCCGATTGTCCACCGCAGCAACATACAACATTACATAAATCTCCCTGATTTTTCTGAGTATTTAAATAAAGCCGCTGGAAACAGAGGTAAAGTCGCACTGAGAGGGGAGAGAGACGCCAGGCTCTGCTGGCAGTGTGGACGACTCGACTATTTTGTCGATACGGTAATGGTGATGCAGGTAATGTGAGTTTGCCTTCCAGGACATCACGGCACTCTGAGGCGAGGATACAAGAATGCTTTACCAAAGCTTCAGTGACAGGTCATAAAATATGCAAACAGCAATGTGCAAGGACATGTAATATCAATTAAAGCACAAATATGGACGTTGAGCTGGTGTTTTTAAGATAAAACAGGGTGAGTGGGCTCGCACGCACCTGTGGGCCTGTAGTAACCACAGCGCGGAGCAAAAGTCCACTGCCTTCCAGAGTGTTTCATCTCCAAAAACTTAAATTGATGATGAGTCCAACTTAAATGTCAAGGCGACATTTCAGCTCAGTTGGAGGGTGAAGGTGCTGCTGTAGCTGTGTGTGTGTGTGTGTGTGTGTGTGTGTGTGTGGTTTGTATTCCTCATGTTGTGGGGACCTAAACCTGTTCAACCAGCCACTTTTTAGATATCTTGGGTGCTCCTATCTAGTGTTAAGACTTGGTTTTGGGTTTAGGTTAGACTCGTTCTTTAGGTTTAGGCGTGCGTAGTTAAAGGTTAAAGTTAGGATAAATCTTCAGGGATTTTTTCTGCAAGTTGACAGAAGATCTTCACAACAACAGAAGTGTGTGCCTCTGCTTAATGATGCCGGGCAGGACGATGAGGGGATGCCAGCACCAGGTTTTCTATCTTTGGCAAGTCTTCACGTGTGAGAGGCGGGCAGCAGAGGGCTGTGTCACCGTGTCCGGTGTGACGGCACCACAGGCTGGCGGGGATGCGGGGCCCGGTGAGGGGCCAAAGTCATCAATCACGCGGGATCGAAACCGCAGCGTTAAATCAATAGCGGCCCCCGGGAGCGATGACAGCGGAGCGTGAGTCCGCCTCCGTGAAAAAAAAAAAAAAGAAGGCTGCGGTCCCCTCGGCCATCCATCAACAAGTCCACACAGAGTCCGGACCGTCACACCTGTGACCCGCGGGACCCGGACTGCGGTGCAACCGGACCGGGACGAACTTGGGGGGGGGGGGGGGGCAACCAGTGTGTGCAGCACGAGGGGGAGTCGCTGCGTACAACCGACCCGAGACCAGCTGATAAAACGATACAACTGACAAGATGCAGAGCAACAGGGGGGGGGGGACCCGGCACGAGGACAGGACGCCCGTGTGTGCTGCTGATGAGAGCGCTGATGGAGATGATGGAGATGATGAAGAAGATGACAGCCATCCTCCGAGACTGTCACGAGGACACATCTGTTGAGGATCACATCTGGCTGACACGCTGACTGCCCCCCCCCCCCCCCCAAAAAAAAACAAACTCCACCATAAACACACACACACACACACACACACACACACACACACACCTACTGATGGTATACTCTGTCACATGCGTGTGTGTGTCTCCCCCCCCCCCCCCGGCCTCTCTGGCCGCCATGCTGCCCGTGCGGTCGGTGCGGAGCGTGTGCGGGTCTGTACTCACCCCGGGTGCTGTCGCCGCCGGTCTCCGTCCGATCGCGTGTCCTGCCGTGTGATTTAACGGGAGAGAGGGCGAGCCGTGGGCGCATCCAGCCCCCACCAGCGCCATCCAGCGCTGCGGTCGCGGCACGCCGCTCTCGCGATACCGTGCCATCTTTCCGGCTCTCCGGTGGGGCGCGCGCGTATATCTGTGTGTGTGTGTGTGTGTGTGTGTGTGACGTAGCGGTTTTGATCAGCCGGTGATGATCGGCCCGGTGCCGCCGCCTTGTGGGCGCGAGGCGAAAGGAGCGCGGGGATGGCGGTGATGTCATCGCGCGGCCGGCGGCGTGGCCTCTTACCTGTTGGAGCATCTCTCTCCTCGTTTCGTCTCGGGCTCCTCTCCTCCTCCTCCTCCTCCTCCTCCTCCGTCAGATGTCTCCTGCTGTCAGCGACATGCAGAGGACATCTGTTTAATTGCGATCGCTGGAGAAGTGCCAGCGCCAGTTTAGAGCCCCAGCCTGAGCGCAGCTATTCATAGAGCGGGTGAGAGAGGTCGTGGGGACATTGTTTAGTTTGGCAGTCATATTTTTAATCCCACTGAGCTGAGAGAAAGTGCTGAAAAGCAACACAACATCTATCAATCTAAGAGTGCTGCACGTGTATACCTGCAGACACTGTAGGCCCATGTATCCACCTATTATGTATAAAAATCAACCTGTTACATTCATTATTAATATTTATTCCAGCATATTTGCACTCTTTAGCATTGCACTGTTGTATTCTTTTTTTTTACAATTTACAGAAACAGTCTGACTTGTATATATTGTGTTTGTTCGTTGTTGTATTGTTTATTAAGGCATATGTAGTTTTTATATTCATCTTTTTTCACCCAGGCTACTTGTATGTACATAATAGTTAATAAATGTTTACAGCTTTGTGCAGCTTTGTTGTCCATGTTCTTAGCTGTACGTCTGCCTCTGTGCAGGTACAATGAGAGCAACGAGAAACTGGAGCCGGGAGGCATTTACAGAAATAGTTTGACATTTTGGGAAATACCCTTATTCGCTTTCTGGCCGAGAGTAAATATGAAGTGACAGTCACCAGTCGGTTAGCCTAGCTTAGCACAAAGACTGGAAACGGGGGGAAACTGTTAGCCTGGCTTGGCCCACAGGGACTGTTCCCGGCCAAGAAATAGTCCAGGAAATAAAACCCAATTATCCAAGTATACAGATTTAATAATTGGGAAATAATGTGTTAATAAGTGAGCGTTACCAATGCTGGTAGGTGGATTGTCTGTATCATCAAAGACATGATTAAAACTGAGCAAACTTCAGTTGTAAGCTCCAGAAGGAGCTAGTAAGTGGACCTTGAGTTGAAATAATTTTGTTAAAAATAAGTAATGCTTTTTTATAATAAGATTTTGTCCTTTTTAATAACAGTTTTCCAAGACTAGCAGATGCAGTGTTAACATGAGAGGCAGGCAGACATTCTGTAAAGGGGAACTTTATTGCATAAATACATTGTTTTAAGAGTGCAGAGTGCTCATCTATATCTATTCACACAGGTCTCACATTAGCTCAGAGTATGCAAAATGAAAGTAAGACTCATTCATAGTTAGGGAGGAAAAGATAAGAAAGCACACAGGAGACCAGGGGAGAGACTTTGTACTTTTCAAATAATTTCAAGACACTTTAAAATAAATTTTCTTCATTTTGTTTCCATGTAATTTAAGAACATTTCAACATGTGTTCATGGGAGTCAGTGTATGTGGTGTAAATTATGAACTGTGCCCAATGCTCTCATGTATATACTCATGTGAAGGTGTACTTTTCTTATGTGTGTGTTTATGAGTTCCTTTGCATGTACTTTGATGTGTGTGTGTGTCTCAGGCTACATGTCCTGTATGTATGCTTGTGTGTGCATGCGTGTTCACAGGTCATCTGTCTCTCCGTCAAAGGGCATGGTGTCCAGGTCCATGTGGATGTGTGAGTTGTCCTCGCTGCAGATCCAGCCGATGGGCGTGCGGTTGAATGAGGGGCGTGAGCGGATGTCTGCCTGCAGGGAGTTCAGAGAATCCGGGTCCTCGTTGTCAATGTTGAGATCTGGGAGTTCAAAGGTCAGCATCTTGGGTGCCTTGTCGAAGCCGCCGAACGGCAGCGCAGTTCTGGGGAGAAACGATTAAGAAATAGGAGGCATACTGCATTTAATACGATTTTTTACAAATGATGGTCCAGGCACAAGCCCAGGGGTCCAAGTGGTCAGAGCCTGTGTATGAAGTGACAGTTAACGTTTCTTGTTGGAAAGTCAGTCAAACGACTACACAAAACAACCACAAAGAGACACAAGACAACCAACGAGAGATACAAAACGACTACAAAGAGATGCAAAACAACCACAAAGGGAAAAAAATTACTATAAAGTGACAAAAAATGAAACAAAAAGAGACACAAAACTACCACAAAATGGCACAAATCAGCCAGTAATGGATGCAAAATGACAACAAACAGATGCAAAACGACCACAAATAGGCTCAAAACATCCACAAAGAGACACAACACAACTACAGACAACATTTCTAAGTAATTTTTTGTTTCTCTGATAATCCTAGATTTCTTGTTCACTGCAAAATGTTACTGTAGTTGTTTTGTGTCTCTTCAGTCTGGGTATCTTGTTCCTATGTACAATAGGAGGGGCGGGGGGACTTTTCACGTATCTGTGCCCAGGTGCCCGCTGGCTCATAATTCGTCCGTGGCTTGTTGTTTATTGCTTATTTAGACCAATTAGTAATTACAAAGGATACAGCTGCTCTTACCAGGGTCCACAACAACCATTAACAGTATTACAACGGACGGGGATGTGGGGTTCAAATAAGATTAATATAATTACATCTGGACCGAAATGACGTCTAAGTGGTAAGTGTAATGGTACATTTCTAAATGTCAGTGATGTGCTACAGTATGTGAAGTCTGTATCGCTGCTGTATAAAGCCATGGAAACACAGCCAGGAAGGAAGCGGCTTTCACTGCGGATGAAACAGCAAACTGCTGGTTGTCATGGTGATCTGGGCTGAGACTGGTGCTGCAGTTATAGCACTATATTACTTTTATTTAATAGTACTTTTATTTTCTACCTACTTGTATTTCCTCTGTACAGTTTGGGTTGTATGTCCTGGTTTATATCTCAGCAATCATGACGTTTTGTTTTATTAAAGGAGCACTCCACTAATTTGACATGTCAAAGTCCGTTTACTGGTCACAGATAATACTTATAACGTCTACTGGCTGTTGAGGAGTTCTGTGAAGTCTGAGAAATCACCCAAGTATCTCAGCTTGAGTTTACAGACTACAAACTATAAACAGAAAGCCCGCATTACAAACTGTTGCCATGGAGTTTTAAAGACGTGGCCATTTACCAGGCAACTATTACCAGGTGTAAATTTTAGACTTTCCTTTTCTTTCTTTTTTTTCTTCATTCCACAATAACCCCTCAAGGAAGTATATGGACATAGTTATACATTAAAACTACAGAAACAGAAATAAAGTAAGTTGGAAAGTGTTGGAACACAATCACATAAATATATATTGTTTGGACAAAAGCATCTGTGGAGTGAATAAATGTGAGCTAATATAAAAGTAGTGTCAACATAATGTCCCATAACTTTCAATTCAAAGTTAATTTTATTGAAAACACATTTTTGCATTGGAAATACATTTAGGGTTAGGGGTTAGGAATTGTAAAATCTGTGTGTGTGATTAGCTGAATCAAAAACAACAATTTTGATAAGTGATTATTTGTTTAAACTTTCTGTTTCCAGCTTCTCAGATCTGAAGATTTGCTGCTTTTCTATGTTTTATATCATTGTAAACTGAATATCATTGGGTTTAAAAAAATTCAAAATCATTTCAAAATGTCACCTGAGGCCATGGTACACTGAAGCTATAACTGTACTGTTTTCACATCCAATGGTGCGTTTTTTCGGACACTTTATAGACGATTAATTGAAAAAAACTATGGATAAATTAATTCAGTGTGTACCTGTTGAAGCTCTTGTACAGAGGCAGTTCTGGGTGCATCTGGATGGGTCCCGGCATGCAGCTCTTCATGGTGGCTGTCAGCTCCTCGTTGCCCTTCATGGCCCGTTCCCATGGCGATACGTAGATGCGTACATACTCCTCCTTCTTCTTCTCCTTCTCCTCCTCCCCATTCACCGTCACCTCCACAACTGAGACGCACAGGGCCAGGGAAGAAAAAAAAGGGGGGGCAACCAGAGAGATTAAAAGCAAAATCTTAACAGAAAGAAAGCATTTTAAAAATGAACAAGGGACAGAAAGTATAAAAAGTGCATCTGTGAGCCTACTTTCTGCCTTTGGCGTCTCAGGCTTTGGTGGAACAGGGGGAGGGGACATCAGCAGGTTCTGGAGATTCTGCTGGAAGACAAAAGAAGTTATAGTCCGATCAGTACACACACGTTCACACAACATATACGCACACACACACACACTCTTCTTCACTCTTACCTTGTTCTCGTTGGTCACGATGAACTTCTCCACCCTCTGCTGCCTCTTCTTGAACATCTTGGAGCCCTTGTTGTTGAGCAGGGAGAGCTCCTCCAGCATCACGTCCTTGGGCGTCTTGATCTTGGTGCCCAGGTCGAACTCGGAGGCCTCGGGGTCTGACTCATCATCTGACACGAAGAGAAAGGAAGAGGAGGAGGACACAATGAAGGGACTTAATATGGAAATACAGGTGGGTGTATGCAGAGAAAAGGTAGAAGGGAGATTGTCATGGTTTACCCTGTTTGATACTACATCCTGTGGCAATGTAATATACTATGAAGTCAAGATTTCTGTTATTTTAAAAAGGAAAAAAGAAAAACTCAGGAGATGGGCAATCCTGCAGACATGCTGGTGGAAAATTTGGGCATGGGCCAAGGAAACATTTTGGTGCAAATTCAAGAATATTTTAATGGAATAGTTCAACATTTTTTGGAAATATCCTTATTCACTTTCTTGGTTGAGAGTTATATGAGAAGATTGATAGCATTCGCGTTTCTGTACAGTAAGTACGAAGCTACCACCAGCAGCTGTGTAACATAGCCTAACATAAAGACTGGACACAGGTGGAAACTGCAAGTTTATGCTAAGTTAAGTTTAGTTTCATACTTAACAGACAACTATGAGAGTGACATTGATTGTGTCATGTAACCCTCTGCAAGAAACCTAATGAGCCTATCTCCCACAATATCAAACAATTCCTTTAAAGAATATGAGCTATTTGTTAACATTAAAAGACATTTGTAAAACATTTTTTTCTATTTTCTCATGAACTGCTGCACTGACTTGAACGAAATAAATTTGGCTCATGTATACCATAATAATTTATCACTGTGCAGCCTTACAAATTCTAAGCATTTTTTGGTTATTAAAAACCTTGGCGCAGGTGGTATACACTCTCTCTCTTTCCAGCTAAATCCATTTAGCAAATTAAAAGGTGGGTTTACCTTCCATATGTCAGATATTGAATGAGGGATGCACTGTAAAGGACTTTAAAGGGCGTATTTTTATCCTCTGGCTTCCATACTACCCTTGTTGTGATGAATTAGAGTTGAAACCTGTTGTACGGAGTTGGACGATGTATGTGTGAAACCAGGGGAGTTGTAGGGGTTACTAGGCCAAAGCAATATGGAAGAAAAGGGCACTGGGGAATGCCACATCAGGTTTTCTGGTCGAACTGTTTATGGAGGGAAATCCCTATAACACACTACCTCACTGCCTTCCCTCTTCTCTTTCAGTGATGGAGAGATCTGATGGCTTTTACTGCTCCACAGAGCTCCTCATAAAACACTCTTCTCATCCACCACATACACTCTGATATCACTCATAACACCTGGAGTCCAGCCATAAACCAACACACACATACACACACACACACACACGCACGAACACATCTATAAAGCTGTTAGGAGTACCTCATAAATCAGACTTCTTCAAGTAGGTGTGTGTTAAATGTGTGTGTGTGTGTGGGGTGTGTGTGTGTGGGAGAGAGAGAGAATAATTGAGGCTGCTGAGCAGAGCGAACTCTCCCATGGGGATATTGATTAGAGTGTTAATTCAGAAGAATGTGAAACTGGAGCTGGCTGCTGACTGGGAGGAAACTGGACGGACTGACAGTGGCAGAGGGTGGACAGACGGACAACACAGAGACGGACAGAGGCATGGGACAAATAACATGGTGGCAGGGATGATGGATAGATGAGTGGGCATTAACTGGAGCAAAATAAGGGATAAGCAGGATAAGCTCCTGAATGACTGACTCACTGAAAATAAACGGGTTGAGAGATACAGATGTGGCTGCAGATGTGACAGCAGAAGGAGTGGTAGCGAAAACAGCAAAGGCCACAAACGGGGAAAGACATCAACAGATTGTTGAATGACATACACATGTGCACAGACACTTGCAGATTGCATGCTCAGAGGTTGGCAGAGAATATATGGTGGTTGGTGTTTATAAAAGTAATTATGCACCAAGTAAACAAAAGTGTCAACCTCATGGCGGCACTGGAGAAAAAATGTCAGGTGATCACCAGAGTGATCAGAATTAATCTTCAGGAAACATTAGTGTCTGTACAGAAAGTTGGTAATCCATCCAGTAGCTGTGAAATATTTCAGTCAGCAAGAATTTGAACAGATGGTAAAAATGTGAAAAAAATCCCCAAATTTGGAAAATACTGTGGTGCATAACATGAGCAGCCATAGCTAATGTAGCGCCACAAAGCAAAGAGCACAACAATTACCATATAAAAAAAGTATAGCATATTAATACATCACATTATGACCACTTAGATGTTAAGATATCGGTAAAATAACAAACTAAATACATTTTTCATTTGCTGCCACAGTGTGAAGTATTTGCCACATTTTTCAAGTTGCATTGATTCCACTTCAGTCTTCACTCCGCTTACTTACAGCCTCAAACAAATATAGTGGGAGCTAAATCACCGTCTGGTATTTTGTTTTGCCTCTAATGGTGACAGATTTGTTGCTTCTCTGCCATCTGATAATGACCCACATCCCTCCAGGAGATGCCGCATGCATGTTAGATATTGTGTTACTGCTTGGAAGAAGTGTGTGTGATTTATTTAATTGTAGTATCATAAGACCACACGCAATGATTGACACCCAGGCGGTTCAATTTACACACAGAGACTGCAGAGAGCAGACACCACGAGGCGAAACTTACAAATGGATTTGACATTTACTGGACTGGATAATCAGATCACACAGGAGATACAGGAACGTCTTCAAGGAATGCGGATGAAGATGACCGGCAAAATGTTTTCGTGTTTACATGTCGATTGGTATGTGAATGTTTTTGCTGTTTGTTTGTGTGTGTTTTACCATTCTGGGTGATGTTGGACAGGTCAGTGATGATCTTGTTGGCCTTCCTCTTGTTAGAAGGGGCAGGAGTTGTGAGTGACATGGCTGAAGGACAGAACAGAGAAATCATTACTTCAACATCAGTGAATTGTTCCTTTTACCAATTTTCAGACAAATCCTTGCAGCTACTTTATACAGAAAGGAAAAAACACCCATACAGTCTAGAAAGAGAAACAAAAATCACAAAAATTTAACTCAGGGTCCCCTAACTAGCTTTTTCTGGATCTTTTGACTGCATCTCATGGTCTTCATCAGCAGATGGAGTATGCTAAAACTCCATCCTTAAGTTAAAAATCTTATGTCAAACTACTTCCAAGGTCAAAAATTAACTTTCAGGCTCAATAGAAATAGACAAGTTTCAGTTAAAGATTAGTTTTTAAAATGTAAAGCTTCGCTAATCAATCTTTTTATTGAACATTAGATGAAATGATTAGGTGTATTGTAAAAGATTTTGATTGTCGTGAAAAACCCACAGAGAATTATCACCTCATTGTTCATTGTTTTGGTTTTACCAAAGCCAGCTGTTTAAATTTTTATTAAAATAAATACTTCATTGTACCAGAGGCAATGCGATGCAGCAGAGCAGCATTGTGGGATTTTTAAATTGCACATTAAAATAAATAAATCAAATCATTGTGTGCCCATGATCCTGTGGTTAAAACGATTTTTGCTTCCAAACCCTGCATAACCACCTGCATTATCACTTAATCTCAGTATGGACACAATGAAACCAATCATCTATGTGGAAAAATACTGGCAATTTAGCCAACAGGAGGGATGCAAACTTGTTAGGAGTGGGAGGTCCTCGCCACAATTCTCGTTTTCCAAAGTATCTTACTTCAAATCTCCTCAGAAAACACTGCTGGCACGCAACCACATGTTACAAAGACGGAATCTGTGTAGCAGGTGAAAAGCCCAGCTCCAATTTTGTGACCTGTCTGGTTCGTGCCACATGTATTTCACCCGTTAGAGCCAGATATTTCCTCAGAAGTTGGTGGGGACCAAAACCGGAGCTAAAAGGAGAGTGAATATTGGATTTGTGTTCAGTAACATGAATCCATAGCAATGTTGCTTCATATGTGCTGGAGGGTTTACACAGGCAACTGTTATAAGGTGATAATGTTTTAGTGCTGTGTTTACAGGGGACTGTCCTCCCAAGAGGAATGACAGCATTAGTTGTCTCAGCAAGTACCACAAGACAACATAAACTGTGTTTACGTCCAAATGACAGCGCCTCAGCCGTAGTTTTTATGTGAAGGAGGAAGTCAGGTGACAAAGTCCGCATAGGGAGGAGGTCGGATGGATGGATGGTTCAATAAAACATTGGACTATAACACAGGAAACTGCTGTTCATCTCCCATATTCAACCGGCAGTGAACCTTGTTTTTTTTTTTCATCATGACCATGACAACGAAGGTCCCCTCACAAAGTCATTTGAACCCAAACCACAATGTTTCCCTAACCTACTCATGTCGTTTTTGTTCCTAAACCTAAGCAAACCTTGACTATTGTGTTGTCACACCATAAAACCGATTTTTTTTCAATGATTGGTAATGTTTTGGAAGTTACAGTATCAGAAAAAGCTTCTATGTGTTGTTCTAGAGGTTACAGTTACTGTTACAAACAACGTATTTTGTTTATTTTTGGACTTGGTTTACAGCTTGTTACACTGCCCCCAAGTGGCAAAAAAAATCTATTAATTCACATTTAAAAGTTGAGCAGATTTATAATAAATCGGAAGTGGACTATAACAATGGATTCTGGGTAATTTCACATTAGCTTTTGCTTGCAGTTGCTGTTCTGAAATACGAAGAGTGAGACTTTTTTTTTTTTGTTTGTTTTTTGGGAAAAAATTGAAACATTTGTGTTAAACACCAAATATAAAATAGGTTAACTCTATTTTGGGTAATAAAGTGACTTTTACTTTGTGTATTACACTTACTATTAATTGTTTTGTTAACTTTCTTTAAAGCATTTTCTTCAACATTTATTTTTTTAAAATGCTCTATAAATGGATTTGTCAATCTTATACTGTAAGAATGACTTAACAAATCATTAAGAATTATTCCCCAAATGATTAAATGTATTTGGTCACTCAGGGGTCCTGCAGACAGCATGACAGATATAGCAACAAGACACTGACAGGCAGTGAAATGTGATACAACAAAACTGTTAGACTTTACTAAGAATATTTCTTGGGGAACTCTAAATTGATTTCCAAGATATATTCGTGTACGATGAAGTTGCACGTCACATCCCAAATTCTTAAGCTCCAGCGGAACCTCACTCGCTTCCCTAATTAAGTTAAGTACACCTTAAACATTGTGTATAGCCCCCACATACCGTTGAGGACACTAATTCCCGGTGGCAGCTAGTGTCTCTCTTGACTAACTACTCAGATGGGGGGTGGCAGTATGTCACTGTATTGCACAGGTCGAAAGCAATTATGTAAGGCTGGAGGTGAGTCCCAGTACAAGAAAAAAAGCTGGAGGGCCCGTCTACAGGGAGACAGTTAATGTAATTGCTTCTCATCCGCTGTAATTGAACCTCATTTCCTAGCCTGGGATTCAGTCCTGTGCGAGCTATTTTTATGAACCCATGTTCTATAGCGCTGTGGTGAGTGGGACTGTCATCAGCGCAAGACATGCATACAAGTGCACCAGCACGAACACACACACACACACACACACACAGATTTGCACTCAAATAGCTTTTCTCTTGTGATTAATGTGAGTCAGTGGCAGTGGATTAAACACTGGAGATTACAGGAGTTTTGGGATGTTCTGGGAAATGCAAGATGGTGGCTGAGCTGATGGCAACTACAGGAGCAGCGCAAGGGCCTGGGTCCTGTTACCGCTTCTCTGAGTGAAGAGGCGCTGCTGTCCCCCACGGCCAGCCTGTTTTAGCTCCAGATAAATCTCAAAGGGACAGCTGGGGAGGAAGGGCATCAGTAAGCACATTCTCAAATACACACATACATCCATACCCACAGACTAAAAACTCCACCGCAGAGGGCCACATTCCTCACCTACCACAGTGTTCGGTAGGAGCTGGTGGTGGAGCAGGAAAGTCATACTCCAGCTGGTTGTCATGATTCAGATTTGGTTTAATTGATATTTAAATTAACAATTTATTCCAGAAACTGTAAATCCACAATATAACTATCAAACTATAAATGATGTGACGCTTTTGTTGGGCAAGTACTGTGACTTTTAAGAAAACAAACACAAAGTCGAGCATTTGCTACTGATTCCGTCATTCATTAATTCATCTAGTTACAGAGGCCTCAACAGACCACAGACAGGGGTTTCTCCTGCTGCCAAAATGTGCTGACCACAGGAATCAAATTAATTTAACTGTAACCGTCTTCTTGTACTGAAAGAGGATCCAGAACTATTTGACAACGCAGTGACCATCGGCGCTAGATAATCCACAAACACTCAAGGCATGTGTGAGTGGGATTTCTTTGGGTTTTATCGATGCCTTCACACATTTTCACTTCTTTAATGTCTTACCTAAGACACAGGTATCCACAGAAAGACACAGGTCCCTGAAGGTCCCAGAATAAGTGTTCGTCGGAGGAAGAGGAATATAGATTCCCAGGTAGATTTGCGTCCCAGAGTTTGTATTGTACTGCCTGCCCTCCTCTTTGCCAAGGAGAGAGTGAAACCCTATCAGCAGGGCTGCTCCAGTGCTATGGACCTGGCCTGGGGGGTGGGAGGGGGCATGGGGGGAACTGACTTGGGGTAAAGAGGGAGGTGGGTGTGGTGTTTTAAATTCAGAGGTTGGAAAGATGAGTGATAATAGATAACTGATCATTATTTTTTCAGAATCTGCTTTATTTGCCAAGTACAGTATGTGTACACAAACGAGGAATTTGACTCTGATTTTAAGTTGCTATAAAGAACAACAACAAACATTAACTCAAACAAACTTTTATTCAAGTTTGAACTATGTTATTAAGTTTGAACCATGTTATTAATTTTTCAGATATCACAAGGGCCAAATCAACTACTTTTGCTTGAAAGGACCAGAGGTGTTGCTATGTTGACTGATGCACCAATCGGTTCATGTTCAGGCCTCAGTTTTAATAGGGGGCGCAGTGTTTATCTCCGCTGGTAGGTTGTTACAGAGTTCAAGCAAAGATCACCTTTGGTCTTCAGCGTAGACTGTGGAAGAGTTATGTATTGGTATCGTAGGGACTTCGTCAAATTTTAAAATCCTGATCATCATGAATCATTTGTCCCACTCCTTCCAATCACAGGAGAACAGGAGCTTTTGATAACATGACAGACAACACAAGAGAAGAGAAAATATATTTCCAGCAGTTACTGTATTCCCCTGTCACTCGGTTTAACGTGCCTAAGGGCGTTTATGCTTTTGTTGATGTGTTTTCCTCCCCTCTCTCTCTTTATACATGCTCCTCCAACTAACCTTTGGGTATAATTTGCAACTTCATGCTTCATTTGTGCCTGGCAGCAGTTACACCAGCATCATCATGTCAGCCATTTCCTCGTCAGTGCTCTGCTTCTTAGATACAACCAGTAGCTTTGTGAGTCACTGTCGGTTTGTCTTGTCCTGGACGTTTCTTCACAGGTTTTAAAGGCCCTATATTTCTCTGCTGTGTCACTTTGAGTTTTGGTCAGGTAGTAAACACACATTTGTTCAGCCAACTGGGAAAGATTGATCATTGAATCCTCTGGAGTGGCAAGAATTTGGGGTGGGTTGGATGATGACACTGCCAGGAAAATTTCTTTAAGTGGCTTTAATCAATATTTTATTATAACAATGTCTCAAATGTAGGTTAATGTAAAAACAGTGTGACAGTGTGGAGTTCAGTGTCTTGCCCAACGCTTTGACAGGTGGACAGGAGGAAATGGGGATCAAACCAGCAACCCTGTAATCAGTGGACGACCTGTCCGGTTTAGCCATCTTTAGTGTTTTGGTTCCCTCTCAACGCTCCCATAGCATTGTTTTTTGCTCTGCACCTGCTGTACATTACCTGCTCAGCACCAAACAGCAGACAGACACAGTTAACAACTAGCTGGTGAACAGGGTGGAGCATTTAGCAGCTAAAGAGCCAGATGTTTCCTTCAGGAGTTGGTGGAGACCAAAAACAGAGCTAAAAGAATATTGGACTTAAATTCATCAGGTGGCCTGAAATGCAAATGAATGATAATTTTGCCCTGAACTGCTGGATTTGGGAAGTTTGCCATATCAAGTAATTTGGGTTTATATATTGCTCATATACTGATCACCAAACTGATTATGATTCATCATCTAGGAATGACGAACGTCTGTACAAATTGTTTTGCCAATCCATCAAATATATACTTATCAGGATAAGTGAAAAATGTGACATGATGGTGGTGCTAAATGAAACGCTAAAGGACCACCAAAATCTGTAGGATTCATCCTTTGAGGAACATGAATGTCACTGCAAAATTTCCTGGCGAGCCATCTAAAAGCTGTATGAGATATTTCCAGCTGGACAAAAGTGGTGGATCAACTGAGCGACGTTGCCATCAGTCAGACAGTCAAATGAAAATCACACGTGCAGCATGGTAGTCCTGAAATTGGATGGACCAGGCGGCCTTGATAAAGATGTGTGTATCACTGGGTTATAAATCCATCAGTAATCTAATTCCCAGTTAAAAGGTTTATTGCCAAGCTGGTTGGTTATTACAAGTTACCTTCTACTGTAGTAATGTAATGAATTAACTGAGTTAACTGCAGAAACAATAAACATTTTTTTCCCCAGAATAATAATCTGATGATCAATAGATCAATCCACATGAGTATAAGAATAACCATTATTTGTCCAGTGTCTAACCTGCCTCTAAACCCTGACCCTCGACCCTAAACACTCGACTCTGTTGACCCAGAAACACGGTGTGAGGAAAGAGCCTCTTTGGCAGAGCAGAGGGAGGAGACAGGATGTACGAGGTAGCTCTTCCCCTCCACTCTCAATCACATTGTAAAAAAGCCATCAGAATTAAGAGTTTAGCACCGGGCCAAATAGCTGGAGATTAACGGCTCCAAAAATAGGTGAAATGGTGTGTGTGTGTGTGTGTGTGTGTGTGTGTGTGTGTGTGTGTGTGTGGAACTAACAGAGGAGAGGAGAAAGACTTAAAGGGGAAGAATTGAAGAACTAATTTGGTAATTTGGCCAAGAGTTAAAAGAGACACTCCGGTCATTACAGTATTAAGAGCAGTTACAGCTTTTATGCATTTCTAAAATCCAGTGACCTAGTTTGTAGAAAAGTGAATATTCTGCACACTGCAGGGATTTCTGTGTGTGTTGTACCTTCCACTAGCACAGCAACTAAACTTACCAGTGGACCCGAACAGGACTAAAGGTAGCAGCTAAAGTTAGCCCCTGTCTGTCACCTGATCCCATTCAAGGGTCATAGGTTAGATCCCCTTCTGTGGCCATGGTTGGGTTTCACAGCTCAAATCCACCAGGTGGCTATCATTAAACTGCTCTAAAGTGAAGGCCAACTATCCTACGAGAACATTTTATACTGCAATGACTAGATATTGAATCTAAAATAGAAAAGGGATGCATGTATTTGTAATTCTTTTGTACCTCTTCTCATTCAGCTGGATTACCAAATGTACTAATACTGTGTGTTTACAGTTAGGATTTATAAAACTGAATATAAAATCTAAAAAGATAGATATAAAATGAAAACCATATGTTTTCTCTGTTATGTTACAATTTTTCTCACATTATAGCTATGTCAAATATGTGAGGAGACAAGGGAGACCATAAACTGCGGTGGTGCAGAATGTCTAAATGACAAATCCTACAGTGACCCCATGTGGTGGAAGTTTAAAAAACATTTTCTTGATGCCTAAATTATCACTTTTGAAGACTGTGTGTTTGATTGCCAAACTGCCTAAATCCTGAGAAAATAATTAAGCTGTTAGATTAGCCAGTAAACGCCTGAAAGAGAGAAAGGGGTAAAAACTAATGGGAGGAGGAGACGGTGGGGCCCAGTGTGGGAGCGGTTGGTGACGTGGGTGACACAGGAAGAAACAGAGTGACAGCTGATGTGAGTCATGTCTATTTTTATTCAGTCTCTCAGTCTCAGGAAAAAATCACAGCTAAACAGACATGTTATACCTCTCCTGTTTCATATCAACAGATCAGAAATCCCGTCTACTGTAAAAGCCTTCCTTTCTTCGTGGCAGCTGTGCTCCTCGCCCCTTGAAAAACTACTGAAAACAAAGGTCACACCGCTGCAGAGTGCAACTAAAAAAAGACACTCACAATCATCAAACACAAATCCTTAGAATATATATATATAACAGAGGGGGGAATTACAGTAGTAGAAGCTACATCAAATTTGTTAGTAAAGCAATTTTTCTAACATGATATTTCTGAATGGCAACAGGTACTATATGGTGTTTACAGACTGTGAAGTTGTAAGACAAATCTGTACCTTTTATACCTCCTCAGACACTGTTTCTATTATGTCACTTCATCAGTGCCTCCTGTGCTTTCCTTTTCATCTTTTTCCCATCCTCGAACACGTCTCTCTCACAACACTCTTGTCTTTTCACGTCCTCTATTCTTCTTTTTAAAGTTTAAACTTAATTCTTCATCACTCAATACAATATTTACAGAACTTTATTTCAGTTTTCCCCAGCATCTTTCTCTCTCTGTCATTTCAATCTGCTGTTGATCTCCATTTTTTAAACTCATGTTTCCACACTACATTTCCTTTGCAAAACAGTGTTCCCTTTAACTATAACAAAATGGATTGGATAAATGAGTCAACAAGATTAATTCTAAGTGATAAAATGTGCTACATCGGTGGCCGAACCAAACAGATCTTGTGATAAAACGTGGCAGATAAAACCCCAAGCTGCAATTTTTACCATATTAAAAACACATGGACTTATTTAGAAAATGTTGTTCTATGTTCCCATAGAGCCATGGTTTGTTATGTCCAGACCAGAGTCTGTTCAGTGCATAGTGGATCCAGGGCGCCAGACGCAAGGCTGCAGGCCCATGTTGGAAGTGCTGAACCTGGGCCTGGGGACCCTGGTAGGTTGAGTGCTGCTGGACGTGGGCCGAGAGGCACCAGCGGGGCCCAGGGGGCTCAGATCTGGGGCACTCTTAAACTGCCTGTTGGCCTGTGCGCTGCTGGAGGGCTGAAGGTGGTAGAAAGTAGGGGACTGGACTAGATTTGGAGCATGAGCAGAGGAGAAGGTGGGGAGCTGAGGGAGTGGAGCGGTAGGGGCAGGAGGAGGCGGGGGAGACAGAGGGGCGGCGGCCCACTGAGGTTGGTAAGCTTGGGGTTGAGGCTGATAGGGTTGGTAAGGGGTGGGGCCAACTGTGGGTGGAGGAGATGTGACATCGGAGCGCCACAGTGGCTCTCCGAGCGTCGTGGCTGATCGAGGTACAATAACTTTGAGGGCGGGCCCCGTGGCTGTGGGCGGGGGCGTGGAGAATCGCTTTACCTCATAAACTCGCGCTGTCTTCTGAGGACCCACCTGTCGCTGCTGCTGACAGGTGGACGTGTCCTGGGGAACCCCGCCCCCATAGCTGAACAGAGAAGAGTTGAGCTGGTAGGGCTGGTGGCTCATAATGTCCACAGGCTTGATGCCCGCTTTCTGCCCTTTAGATCGAGCTGGCCCAGACTTTGTCACCTCAGGCTTCTTCTGGGCCTTTGGAGGGCAGGAGGGAGAGAGAAGGGGGTTGTAGCTGATGGGGGGAGGAGCACGGATGTTGGACGAATATTTCCAGGTGGCAGGGAGAGAAGGCGTGGGTGAGGGCTCCCTCGTCTGGGCGGGAGAGTAAGGTGCTGCAGCAACAGAGGGAGCTCGCTCCACAACGTACCGATCCATTCTGTTCTGCCTACGGGCAAACAGCTGACCTCCCTTCCCCGCCAGCTGCGGCACCTGAGGGGTTTGCGGTTTGGGAGCAACAGGTGGTGGCCTGGGTCCCCGCTGAGCCTGCAAGAAGTTGCAGGCCTCTGCCCCCAGCCTCAGCCAGTCTTCCTCAGGCCCTGACTCATGTCCGGTCTCCCCACTGGGTGCAGCTCCAGGTTCAACACCTGGGGTTCTACAAAAGTGGTCATCCATGTTCAGGACCATCGACATCAAGTCCGGGTTTGGAGAAACATCTTTGTTCTGGACTGCACAGAACATTGGCTTCTTGTTGCTACGACGGCGGGCATCGTGCAGGATGCCGGTGCGAGCGGCAGGGACCGCAATGCGCTGCTCACGTGACGCCAGTGGATCCGCGGCAGGAGCCTGGGGAGGTGATGCAGTTGCCACGGCAGCATGCGAGCCGGGAGTCACTGCACCGGTCATGTTGATGTAGGGGTGGACAGATGGAGATGGGGAAGGTTGGGTGGGCGCAGGAGCAGGGGGATAAGAGGTGGGCTGGGCCTGGAAGACCTGAGTCAGATGATGGGGATGTGCTGGGGAGGTGGGAGAAGCAGAAATACAGGTGGAGGGAGGTGGATAAGTAGGAGCAGGATGAGAGGGAAATGGCTGTGGAGCTGGAGGGGAGAAGGGCTGAGCAGGTGATGGACAGACCAGGGTACTTTGGGCTCCAGAAGGAGAGAACGGGGTGGAGGGGGAAGCGTACACTGTGGGCTGAGGGGAAAATGTTGGTAGGTTTGTGGCAGGCTGGGAGAAAGGTGCAGAAGACAGGGAGGAGGGAGGTGAGTTAGCAGAGGGGGGAGTGTTGCTGTTGTTATTTCTTGGAGGGATGTAGAGAGAGGTGCTAGACACCGCTCTCCTTGCATCTGGCCCTGACGGATGGCGAGTAGGTTGGATAGTCATCATGGAGACGGCTGCCACGGGTTTGGTCGCCATGGTCACAGCTGTGGGTCTGGGCTGGGGAGGGCGAAACATCACAGAGGTTACAGATGCACGGGAAGGGGTCGGGCCTGGGGTGAAGGGGCGTGCAGTACGGTTCAGAACACCTGCATTAGGACTGCAGTTGGCGTTCAGGTGATGATCTGAGTCTGTGATTGGGCTAGGACTAAGATCAGGGTTAGGACTAGAATTAGGGTTACCATGTTGCCCATTTTGACTTGGATGGGGCATCTGAGAGGGCGGGCTCAGAACGACACTAGCCCGACTAACAGCTACCGATCCCCCATTGGCCAGAGCCATAGCTGGAGGAGACATGTGTGCAGGGTGGTTACTGATTGGCTGCTTCGTGATGCTACTCTCCAGCCTTGAGCCCTGATAGGCTGAGCCCTCCAGCCCTGAGATCTCCAACCCTGGGCTTTGATTGACAGAGCTCACAAGCCCTGGAGTCTGATAGGCTGAGATGTCCAGCCCCAGGCAGTGATTGGTTGATGGCGTTGTTGGAGTAGCTGGCGCGCTTGACGGGCAGGCAGAGCTTCTCCTGTCCAGCACGTCTAGATAACCGGAGTCCCACGTAGGGTCAAACGACGCTGAGAATCCCTCTTCATCAACTTCTGAGCCACTTAGGATGGAATTCCCTCCTTCCTCCTCTGTCTCCCCTCCTGTCTCTCCTTCGGTGTCCCCTCCTCTATCTCCCTCAGCTTTGCCGAAGCAGGTCAGTGTGTACTTCTTGGCCCTCTGTCGGCGTTTCTTGAACATAAGCACCCCTTTCGAGTTGGGGTTGGGAGCATCAGTCAGCAAAGAGGCAATAGAGCGGCATTTAGTGCGAGCTTCTTTCACCTGTTTCTCCACCACACTCTCCCCACGCTGCAACTCTGCAAGACAGGAAGGAGAAAGAGAGAAAGACCAAAATAAATGTGCTGAAAGAGAGAGGAAACAAAGGAGGGAACTGATAATGGGATTTTTGATGAATACATAACAAGGCACAGGTGACAAATAACGGGAAAAACAGTGTGATAGCCCTCACTGACTGCGAGCAGTGGCTGATTTATACAGTATTATCACAGTGAGGAGCTGCGGTGAGGATTACCAGTGACAGACAGGAGTGTGTGTTGTGGATTTAGAACAAAGAATTCCTGCTGCTCTCCAGAGTTGAGTCACACACTCTGGGAAGGTGAGATCAGAGTGTCTCTCCGGCACAAATGCTTGTTTGTGCCTGTGTGTGTGCGTGTGTGCGCATGCACCAGCATGAGCACATGTGTGTATCTCTGCTTAGTCCAAGGCAATTTGATACTTTTTAGTATCTTGGCTCACCTCGCATGAATATCCTCACTACATAACTATAGTCTGTGCACACACATCCATATTCTATGTAACTTTCAAGCTTACCAAGACATAACAAACACACACACAATCTCAATATCAAACGTCATATTTCACTTGCAAATTTGCAACGTTTGGATATTTCTGTAGCAAATGTAATGCCATCATCCACAAGATATAACAGGCTGTAGAGGAGAACGAGAGTCTACAGCCATGCTTGCTATTACACTATATGAATGTAGGGTGGTGCAAGGAGCAAAATGCTACACAACACATCTTAGTTTAGCTTATTAACATTAACAAGTACTACACAAAATATTTTGACCCAATGATGACATTAGAGGAAAGATAAAGAGATCACCAAAGTTATTACAATTCATCCTGAGGGGAACATGAATGTCTCAAATTTTATGACAACCCTTACAATGGCTTTAGAGACGGTTCACCCAAAACCACAAATGTGAACCTGATGGTGGCGCAGTCGGGGGTCATCATTGGTGGATTAACTGACCAACCAAACATCAATCTGATAACTACAGTACAGTACACAGTAGCACTACAGCTTTGACTTGTCAGTTTATACACTTTGTCTTTACAGCATAAAACCACAAAATGAGATGCACAATCACAGGTAAAGTGACTCACAAACTTCCTCCCATCTAAATCTTTCCAACATCAGGATCATCAGTCAAGTCCACTGAGAACAACAATGACAAATAACCTTGACATTAATGGTCAACTTTTTAAGGTGCTGACATAGTATAGAAATTAAGTAACTCCTCTTAATTTGAAAGAGAGCAACATTTCATTTTAAACTGATGAATTACGTCTAATGTGAGTGAATCTGTGTAAATTAAGCCTGTGTACATAAAAGGGTTTTAATGTGTCTTACCTGCGTAAACGGTGCGTGGGACTGTGTGTCCACCTATGTCTGAACCTGAAGTAGATGTGAGGTCCCTCATCTCACAAGAGCGAGTGTGTGTGTATGTGTGTGTGTCCTTAACCTCCCTCAGACCCTCCCACACACACCCTCGCAGTTCTGCTCCGAGTGGGGAACCGTTTAGTCTCTGTCTTCCAGCTCTTCTCTGAGGGCACAGCCCATGTAAAGACCTTTGTCTGTGTCCAGCAACCCAAACCAACACATGATGTCAACCCACTATTCCTGTCTGTCTGACAGGCATCAAACACCTGTCCAGTCTATGTCTCACACACACACACAAGGACAGGAAGACCCCACACCGGAGGATATTTAGACAGCAGTGTCATTGAGTCTGTCTATGTGTGTGTTTGCATGTGTGTGTGTTTGTGTGTGTGAGTTCATAAAGCCAATTATAGTTTATAGAGGGAAGCTTGGTCATAACTCTTTACTGATGTGCTGTTCCCTGCTGCTGACACTTCACACCTAACAACCACTCCACACACCGACACACAACTCTCTAGCAGAAGAGCTAACAATCCCATATTCAAAGCCAAAGGCAGTGCAGGTGTGTGTCTGTGTGTGTGTGTGTGTGTGTGTGTGTGTGTGTGTGTGTGTGTGTGTAACGTGAGAAGGGCAGGTCCCCGGGACACCTCAGTCATCATTCGGCCTATAGTAAAGCCCTAACCTAAGTCATTCAGGCCTTCAGCCTCTTGTACCGGATGACAGAGCGCTCATTACGGCCACATGTCATTTGCTCATATGAAGTCACAACTCAGTCAGTGCATAGCTATTCAGTGGGATCAACAGGGATCGTTGTTACCTCGTTGAAATGATATGTAAACCAGACAGGGTTGATAAAACGTTATGAGTTAAAGGAATGGTTCAACATTTTGGTAAGAGTTAAATGAGAAGTTTGACGCCACTCTCAGATCTCTTCATTAAATCTAGCCTGGCACATAACCCGTCGTAAAAACGTCGTATTTTCCAAAATGTCAAACTATCTCACCATCACAATAGAAATCATAGGGGGCTGCAAACAGCAATATTTCCATTATGGGTTAATACAGCGTTTCCCAATCTTTTTCGCTTGTGACCCCTTGATGAAATTTACCCTTATAAGACTGTTTCATTTGAACACATGTTTAAGGAGGCCTGACGAGATAAAACTATACCGTATTTCACCAGAAATAAGTCTGAATAAAACAAACCTCCTTTTATATAGCATTATATATTATTATAGCACGTTTCCATTCTCTTATTTCCTATCCCAGTAATCATCTCACAAACCAAGATTCATCTCGCAAACTTTTGTCCACCACTTTTCGGTTTGGTAAATTAATTGTTTAGCTTACAAAATGCCAGAATCTGTTTAAAAATCACAACCTTCCACAGAGTGACTGTTCTGTGCGACCAACAGTCCAAAGCCCAAAGATATTTAATTCACGATAATATAAAAAGACAGAAAAGCAGTAAATCTTTCTGGAACCAGCGAATAATATTTAGCATTTTTCTTTATAGATGACTTAAATGATTTATCGATTACCTAAAGTTTTGTTGATCAATTTTGATTGATCATTACCGCACTAGAATCAGACATTTTACTGTTATTGTGCACACATGTGGCAAGGAACACACACATACCACAACTTGCACATACACACACAACCACACACTTATACACCACATTTTCAGCTGTGTGGCCTGTAAGTCAGAGTTGCGTCCAGTCTGCCGATCAGAAGCTTCAGTACCTATAAATACAGCGAGTGAGGCAAATGTTCAGAATACTGACAGAAGAGAGACTGCTGTTTGAGGGGACAGAAGAGGGGAAGAGGGGGAGGGGGAATACCTCTGTAGGTATCTGGTATATCTCACCCCATCACCAGTCAATGTAACTGGATGCTACAGTTCGAGAGAATCACCACTAGAGGGTGATGTAGCTATTAAGACTACAAGTCTAACTGAAGCTGATGCCTCTGGAGACACCAAGGGAATCTTTGGAATTTAAATGAAAAAGTAAAAACACTGCGGTCAGGACTGAAATAGTTGCATTGACATGAGAAACTAGAGAGGTTCCTGTGTTTGGTTGGCAGCTGGTGTCCTCATAGAAAAAAAAGTTTGGATCCAACTGAACAAACTCACATCCAAGATCCAAAATGTTGTTAGCAACAATTACTGGTTGTATGTTTTATGGTTGGAAGTGATTTACACATCTATGGCATGCTGTAAAGGATTATAATTAGTGTTGTAACATCAACTATATATTTTTTCCTGAATAACTGTGTCATAACTGTATAATTTAAATACACAAATAAGATCGAGGTAGCCTCTAATGTATCTGGATGGCACCATCATTCTTTGACATATTCCACAATTGCAAAAGAAACTTCATATGAATGTAAATGTCCTAATTTGTTTTCAGTACTTATAGTCTCAGAAATCAGGTGGTAAGGACTTTTGATGCTTAACTGCTACACATGGCACCTCAACTCTGGAACGACCTGAAAAACTCCTCTTTTAAATCGCTTCTGGGTAATTTATTTGCATGTGTGTATTTATGTGTGCAGGCAGGCTGGCAAATGTATATATTTAATAATATATAGTAATAACACATGTTATAATAATAACATGTTAATAACAATATGTTTATATGTATGAATTGATCCAAATGTTTATGGTTTACTGTTCTTACATTGTACACGTAAATTACTTTGTATGTGTATTTGCTCTTTTTCCTTGTAAACCACTTTGTAAAATCCCATGTTTTGGTTTGAAAACTTTATCATTTTTATCATTATTATAATATTATTATTACTGTATGAAGATATGTACTCACTGGCTTGACGTGCTTTGTCCTTGTAGGTGGTGGAGAGCTCGTCGCTGACTGGGGTCAGCTGTGGTCCCACCATGGGCACCAGCTGTTTACTAGAGCCCAACATCAGAGCCTCTCTTGCCCGTTCAGGAGACACCAGTGGTGCGCAGGCCAGCCCAATGCAGCCCCCCGCCTCCTGGAAGCCACTGTCCACCTCTCCCTCCGCTTCCACCAACCCCTGATCAGGGGTCGGTGTGAGTGTGTGAGGGGTCAGAGTGTGTGGGGTGTGTGCTGGAGTGGTCCACTCGGTCTGGAGGGGCTGGTAGATGAGCTCTCTTCGAGGGACGCCAACAAAACACTGACCTTCCCACTGCCCCTGCATGGAAACCCCTGCATCTGTGGCGCTCTCATACCTAAGAGGAAAGACAGAACACAACAAAGATTATAAACTTTAAAATTCAGGTTGTCAAGGTGGTTATGAGAATTTCAATGAGAATTGAGAATTTCATATTGCGCTTATAGCAAAGACTCATGGGAGTTGTACTTGTTACATCTTGATTTGATGTGGTAGATATTGTTTTTGGTTAGAATATGGATACCAGCATGATGATACAGCTTTCTGAAACATTGATCACAGGAAGTAGGGTGCGACTTACCCGCTCATCTCTGAGGTCTCCTCCTCTTCTTGGTTGTCATAGCGCCCGGGTGAGCGTGCGTGAGGAGGTGTGCGACGTTGGCGACGGTGCGTGTGTGACTGCGTGTCTGCGTCGCTGTCTGTCTCTCCGTAGTAAGCCTCGCTGTCTGGAGGGGAAGTGATGCCCCTGGGTATCCCGGTGGGGGAGAGGATGGAGGAATGGTGGGAGGGCAGGGGGGCCGCGGTGGGAGACAGGACCCTCATGGAGGAGCGGGTCGACTCAGAGCAACCAGAGTACGACGAGGAGTGGAATCCAGAAGGGGCCCTGGAAACATACAGATGACAAGTTGTGAAAATGCAAAGCATGACTCAGTTTGTTTGATATGTAACAAAGTTAAAGAGTTTGTTGTGTGTGTGTGTGTGTGTGTGTGAGAGAGTCCATGCTCTGACCTTTTAACCCTCAGGTTGAGCGTAGCGCTCTGCGTGTCTATGAGGCTCATGGCCTGAGCATGAGTGAGCTCTGCACACACATGGTCGCCAACGGCAACCAGCTCGTCATGCTCCTTCAGTCCAGCTCTGCAAGCTTTGCTGCGCCTGCGTACCTGCAGAGAGGAGAGGGGTTAATAACTCATTAATACTTGCAGCTGTGGTAAAAGCACAGTAAATATACTTATTTGACATTACATCGTCTACTTTCCCACTGAATCTTCACCTTCCATTAGTTAGTTAGATTTTTAGACCATTGGTTCCCCACCTTTTTGGCTTGGGACGCCGTAAAACAAAACAACACCTGTGATATGTTGTCAACTGTTGCATATGTCTTTAAGTTATGACCATGTGGGGGATTTCTTTTTTCCTCTTTTCTATATTCTCGTCTTGCAACCCTTCAAGTTTATCTTACAATCTCTTGGGGGGTCCAAACCCCCACATTAGGAACCACTGTGTCTCCTACAACCTTTTGTGATTGTGACAGTTGTGTGATCGTCTGCTCATGTTGCCGGACCACTGGCATTATTAAATCTGATCAAACCACACCCACACAGACCTGATGTGTATTAAGTACATTCTTGAGTGTTGAACTCTAAATAATTAATAATTGAGGATAATTTTTTTCTGCACTTTAACTTTCTTAGTTGCTTATTTAATTATGAATATTTAACAGGGCTTTAAACCAGTGTTTGAATGTAACTAAGTACATTTACTCAAGTAGTGTAGTAGTGTACATGAGTATTTCCATTTTAAGCTACTTTATACTTCTACTCCACTACATTTTAGAGGCCAGTACAGGATCTTGAAATGGGCCATTCTGCAACTACTTTAAGTACTTTTGGTACTTTAAGTGTATTTTGATGCTTATAATTTTGTACTTTTACTTAAGTAAGACTTTCAATGCATGACTTTTACTTGCAACAGAGTACTTTTACACTATATTGCTACAGCTGCCGTATAATGGGCAGTCATTCAGATTGTTATTTCAGTGTACTCCTGTTAAAGCCTACACACTGTATTGTGTTAGTCTGTGAAAAACATTCTTTAGTGAAACGGCCTAAAGTTGTGCAACTTGTAGAACAACTGATGAACCGTGTTCAGCAACAGGCAACTCTCTACTGCCAGCCATCCATGTCCCTGTATCAGAATAACTCATGAAGTCATGCAGCTGTTAATGGACGTCGCTAAGAGATGATGTCACAGGATCCTTCAGGAAGTATGTCTGTGGGGGGGTGGGTGATGTATGGGATAGATGGGAAGGCGAGTATTCTTGTCCCCCTCTGTCTCCTCACATATACACAAATACACACTTATCACTGTAAAAATGTTGAGAGGAGTAAAGTGTGTTCCCGCACCTACTTGGACTCTTAACAGGAAACAGTATTTGCCTTTATCAGTATCTCTTGACCTGATAATCCCATTGGGACGTCACACATGCAAGGACAAGCTATCTACCTCGTACTTTCCCACTCAGACAAATGCACACACGCATATACACGCACAGCACAAGTGAACATCATGAAAGAGGGCGTTTGAACAGCTGCATCACCAATCCGGACCAGGGGGGATGCCTGTCATTCAACATATGTTCCCCACATACCCAAAATAAAACCTTGCAGGTCAACCATGTTCCTAGACAGATGAAGAAAGACAGGCGCTCCTGTGATGGCAAGTACAGGAAAATAAAATACTTACAATAAACTGTAAAGTGTGTGTGGTTCTATGTGTGTGTGTGTATCCGTATCTTTGTGTGTGAACAAGAGGCCTTTTTCCATGCTCAGCTTCCAGCTCCTCTTAAATGAGCTATTCTGATCCTCTAGTTTGCACTCCACTCCCAACCAGGCTTATCTGAGGTATGCCCAACCCCACACACACACACACACACACACACACACACACAAACAAAAGGTTACACATAGACAAAAAAGAGGAAGCACACACTGATCAAACCCTCATTAAAGGTGACCTTATTGGCTTGAAAATCCTGGATAAAAAGAGGCCTTTGGTGCCAGAGCTACTCCACCTCTATTTTGAATCAGAGGCTATGACAGCTTATGAGCTGGCCAACTTTTAACGTCAGTGTGAGCGAGGTCACATTCCTCATCTCCAGAATAGATTTTCTTATTAGAGAGAACATTCTCGTCTGTCAACAAATATAAACGCAGACACAAAAAGCTATTGGAGAAACCAAACTAAAAGAAAGAATCTTCCTGGGCTTAAAGTTGGCTTATTATGTCTAAAAAATATGTAACGATGACAAATCTGAAACAAGTTCATTGTCTACTGTGTGTGTTTTCACAGTAGACACATTCATGTACACAACTACGCCCACATGCAATATGTATGCATGGATGCACTGTACACTGACCTATTTAACAGGAACTCCTTCCTACTAATGATCACCATCAGGATGCAGTGATGAAACCCAAGTCAAGATCAACCAGTCAACATGTGTTCGCACTGTTCTCTGACCCAAAAACCCAACCGAATCACAGCAGGGGAATTTAATTGGCTACGGCCAAAAGAGTATGAGAAAATTGTATCCCTGTATATCCTAGAGGTACTGTTGCGTGAAGTAGAGGAAAGATTATTTTTCATCAAAACTAATCAAGTAACAGTAGAAAAGTAGCGTTTTTCTGAGTAATAATAACTTAGATACAGAAGTTTAACGTAAAATGACATCCTGATTGATATCCTGATTATAAGCTTTTCAGTATGACATCAGACGAATCCCTCTCTGATTCTGAGATGCTCTCCAAAGGATGGTACTTATGGGCTTTTTTTAAATAAAACTATTGAGAAAAAAATACACATGAAAGTAGAATTACTGATTTTAGAAAGTACAGGTGTGTGGAAAAAGTTAAACAATTACACTGTAACCAGACACTTGTCTGGCACTTGTATTTAGTTATTTTACACCCCTACAAATACCTACAAGGGCCAGAGATTTAACATAATTAAATTATTCATATTTTATGCCGACTATAAAGTGTCTAACCAAAGCTTGAATTTCAAACATAGCAAACCACAAAACAGACCACCAAGGCCTCAGACCGCAATAAACAGCTGCAGTCTCTATTAAACCCATCTTCTCATGTTACCACCTTGGCAGTAAGTGTTCTCTGCAACATACTGTACACACACACACACACACACACACACATGCACACACAGCTCCGCTATACCTTGGCCACCTGTAGAGGTTTTTGCTGCTCTGCTCCTCCCTGCAGTCTGAAGCCCCACGGGGCTCCTCCTGAGAGGGAGACCACAATCTCCTCCGCAACCATCCCTGCTCCCAGCTCACAGCCTGCTGTGTGTGCGCGGGCGTATGAGTTGCTCTGCCCTTTCTTCAGTTCCTCACAATCCGCCAGTATCAATGAGTGAGTGTGTCTCCCACTCCTCTCCGTGACCACGGCAAATCTCTCCACCCATGAGGAGACAGGGGGGAGGCTGGCTTTCATCTGCTTACACTGGAATGCTGTGTCGGAGGGTGGGCGCTCAGGAGTGTGAAAAGTGTGTGTGTGTGTGTGTGTGTGTGTTCATCCTCCTTCGTAGTCAACACTTGCCATGTCACTCTCAAGCACTCTGAGCAGGAGGGGATGCTTGCTGATATACCCTCCCGAAATAACCCCTACCACCACTCCCTCTATGACCCCCAGCTTAGCCGGTCTGGCCAGCAGTCAAAGCTCACAGATTTGCCGCAGCACCCCAACTTAAAGCACAGACGGGGGATCTGACGAGGACATATTTTAGGAAATTTCAGCTGGTTTACTATCTGTAGAGTTTAACAGCTTCAGAGTGGGTGCTAGAGGGAGTTGTGCTCCAGTGACCTATATGGTTTTTATCCTTGTGTTTCATTTTGGGATAGTTAGTCAAGATTTCAAGTTTCACCCAGAAAGCTTTAGAGAATTAGTCCAGCAAATGAGGGGCAGGTTCTATGTTGGCAGGCCCTCCTCTCATCGTGCAGAAGAAAAGCAGAGGTTTACCGAATTTAGGCAGCCAAAATGACTTGGCTCAACAGCAGCGTAAATCTGATCACGTAATGAAGTGAAGCCAGGTTTGTGATAAACAGACTCGTAAAATAATTCCAAATTGGGATTGATTGCAAGGGGATCTGGGCCCAAATCTGATTTTGTTTTTCACGCTCAAAACGTAGCCAAATCTGGCAGCCATACACGGGCCCAGGCTGGCTCAGATTTGGTGCACTTGGCCCAATTCAGATGGTTACCTCTTGTCACATTATTGGTGTGAATGCTGAAAGCTAAAAATGTATTATTATTATTATTCAGACCGCTTTTTTTGCGAGTCTTCTCCTTCCACATTATTCAACATAGAAACTTCATTCAAACATCAAAAACGTTCAGCTAAATTAGAACATTATTGCTTGTATTCAACTTTTTCATAACATTCATACTTTCCGAAATATTCAACGTTTTCCAGGAATTTTGCTTCATTCAAATGAATGGGCGGAATGTTCAAAATTTCCACATTTTCCCACTTTTTCATGCCTATTCAACTTTTCTCTACTCATTCATACTTTCAGCTACAAACTCCATTCAAACTTGTAAAAGTTCCACATCTTTCGTACATTCAAGGTATTATTCAACATTCAAATCCCATTAATACTTTGTAAAATATTCAACTTTGTTTAAAACTTAATTATAATGAAAGTCAATGAGAAAAACATTCAAAACCACTCATCTTTAAAGTCTTCCAAATCCTTCATACTTTCATGTAGAAACGTCATTCCAACATTAAAACGTTCACACCACTTTGGACTTTCTGGCATAAATTCATACTTTTTACACAACCTCATTTCAAAAATCATGAAAATTTCAGCCCTTTTTCTACATTTTTCCATGAGTGTGTGTGTGGTGAAATGTTCAAAGCTAGAGTGGGGGACCTACCTGGTAGAGTGGGGAGGAGATTGAAACTCAACTCAAAAAATTCTACTCAAATTGCTCGTAGTACCACAATTTTCCCTCCTCATACGTGATTTTACCTCAGAACGTAGGAAAATTTGTTACAGTCGCAGAAGTGTGGCCACGTTAGCAATCGGACCTAAACTTTTAGCTCTACGAGTCCTCAAGTGACAGGTGTACCAGCCAAGAGCTGCATATACTGCAATGTTAACTGAGACCAGAAAGTTGAGGAGGGCGACAGAGGGGAAAAGTGCTGTGGCCATCACCATGGCAACCACTGACTGCAGCCTGACACACACACACACACACAGGATTTTTACATTTTTAAACTTTTTCAAGCATTTTTCAAGTCTAATCTGCTCATGCTTACTTTCAGGTGTAAACTTTATTCAAACCACAAAATGTTGTACATCTTTTATACATTCTTAGTTTTATTCAACTTTTAACTCCCATTCATAAGATTTACACCATTTACCATTTTTCTAGTCTAGTCTGACCAAGGACTGAGACGGCAGTTAACAGCAGTTGGTGGATGTGACAGACACACACACACACACACACACATACACGATTTTGACAGTTTTAGAGTTTTTTAAGCATTTTTCAAGTCTAATCTGCTCATTCATACTTTCAGGTGTAAACTTTTATCTCCCATTCACAATATTTAGACCATTTCCCACTTTTCTTACTAATTCATACTCCATCCAGCTACTTCAAGCAAATTGAATCCAGCAGTCCAGTTTAGTGCCAGCCTTTTAACAAACATTCAACTATTCCACATCTTTCATACATTGTTGATTTTATTCAAATTTTTTTTAAAATTCAAGTTTTTTTGTCTTTTTTGTTCTTTATAGTGTTGTTTTTTGTCGCTTTTGTTGTCGTTTTTTGTCGTTTTAGTTGTTTATAGTGTCGTTTTTTGGTCGTTTTTGTTATTTATAGTGTCGTTTTTTGTCATTTTTGTTGTTTATGGTGTTGTTTTTGTCCTTTTTGTTGTTTTTGTTGCTTTTCTGTCGTTTATTGTTGTTTATAGTGTCGTTTTTGTCTTTTTTTGATTGTTCGTTGTCGTTTTTGTTGTTAATAGTGTCATTGTTGTTGTTTTTATTGTTGTTTTTTGTCGTTTGTTGTTTGTAGTTTTTTGTCGTTTTTGTCATTTTTTTGTCATTTTTGTTTTTTGTTGTTTTTGTCGTTATTTTTGGTCGTTGTTGTTGTTTATAGTGTCGTTTCTTGACGTTTTTGTTGTTTTTATGTCATTTTAGTTGTTTATAGTGTCGTTTTTGTTGTTTATAGTGTCATTTTCTGTTGTTTATAGTGTCGTTTTCTGTTGTTTTTTGTCGTTTTCTTTGTTGTTTTTGTTGTCTATAGTGTCGTTTTTTTCGTCATTTTAGTCATTTATGGTGACGTTTTTTGTTTTTTCGTCGTTTCTGTTGTTTTTTTTGTCGTTATTTTTGTTGTTTTTTTTGATGTTTTTTGCTTATATAGTGTCGTTTTTTATTTGTTTTGTCATTTTTGTTTTTTTGGTGTTTTTGTTGTTTAAAGTGTCATTTTTGTTGTTATGTTTGTTGTTTTTTGTCGTTATTTTTGTTGTTGTTTATGTTTTTGCTTGTATGGTGTCATTTTTTGTTGTTTTTGTTGTTTTTTGTTGTTTTTGTTGTTTGGTCGTTGTTGTTGTTTATAGTGTCGTTGTTTTGATGATTTTTGTTGTTTTTGTTGTTTTTTGATTTTTTTGCTTATATAGTGTCGTTTTTGTTGTTTATAGTGTCATTTTTGTTGTTTATAGTGTTGTTTTTTGTTGTTTTAGTTGTTTAAAGTGTTGATTTTGTTGTTTATTTTCCATTTTAGTTGTTTAAAGTGTCGTTTGATGTTTTTGTTGCTTATATAGTGTCGTATTTGTTGTTTTTTGTCGTTTTTTGTTGTTTATAGCGTCGTTTTTGTTGTTTTTTGTCGTTTTATGTTGTTTATAGTGTCTTTTTTTGTTGTTTATAGTGTCGTTTTTTGTTATTTTTTGTTGTTTATAGTGTCGTTTTTTGTTTATAGTGTCGTTTTTTGTTGTTTATAGTGTCGTTTTTTGTTTATAGTGTCGTTTTTTGTTGTTTATAGTGTCGTTTTTGTTGTTTTTTGTTGTTTTTTGTTCTTTATAGTGTCGTTTTTTGTTGTTTAAAGTATCGTTTTTGTTTTTTGTCGTTTTTTGTTGTTTATAGCGTCGTTTTTGTTGTTTATAGTGTCGTTTTTGTTGTTTTTTGTCGTTTTTTGTTGTTTATAGCGTCGTTTTTGTTGTTTTTTTGTCGTTTTTTGTTGTTTATAGCGTCGTTTTTGTTGTTTTTTGTCGTTTATAGCGTCGTTTTTGTTGTTTTTTTGTCGTTTTTTGTTGTTTATATTGTCGTTTTTGTTGTTTTTTGTCGTTTTTTGTTGTTTAAAGTGTCGTTTTTTGTTGTTTAAAGTGTCGTTTTTGTTGTTTTTTGTTGTTTATAGCGTCGTTTTTGTTGTTTTTTTGTCGTTTTTTGTTGTTTATAGCGTCGTTTTTGTTGTTTATAGTGTCGTTTTTGTTGTTTTTTGTCGTTTTTTGTTGTTTATAGTGTCGTTTTTGTTGTTTTTTTGTCGTTTTTTGTCGTTTTTTGTTGTTTATAACGTCGTTTTTGTTGTTTTTTGTTGTTTATAGTGTCGTTTTTGTTGTTTTTTTGTCGTTTTTTGTTGTTTATAGCGTCGTTTTTGTTGTGTTTTGTCGTTTTTTGTTGTTTATAGCGTCGTTTTTGTTGTTTTTTGTCGTTGTTTGTTGTTTATAGTGTCGTTTTTGTTGTTTTTTGTCGTTTTTTGTCGTTTTTTGTTGTTTATAACGTCGTTTTTGTTGTTTTTTGTTGTTTATAGTGTCGTTTTTGTTGTTTTTTTGTCGTTTTTTGTTGTTTATAGTGTCGTTTTTGTTGTTTTTTGTCGTTTTTTGTTGTTTATAGTGTCGTTTTTTGTTGTTTTTTGTTGCTTACAGTGTCGTTTTTGTTGTTTTTTGTCGTTTTTTGTTATTTAAAGTGTTGTTTTTGTTGTTTTTTGTTGTTTTTTGTTGTTTATAGTGTCGTTTTTGTTGTTTTTTGTTGTTTTTTGTTGTTTATAGTGTTGATTTTGTTGTTTTTTGTTGTTTTTTGTCGTTTTTGTTGTTTTTTGTCGTTTTTTGTCGTTTTTTGTTGTTTATAACGTCGTTTTTGTTGTTTTTTGTTGTTTATAGTGTCGTTTTTGTTGTTTTTTTGTCGTTTTTTGTTGTTTATAGCGTCGTTTTTGTTGTTTTTTGTCGTTTATAGCGTCGTTTTTGTTGTTTTTTTGTCGTTTTTTGTTGTTTATAGTGTCGTTTTTGTTGTTTTTTGTCGTTTTTTGTTGTTTATAGTGTCGTTTTTGTTGTTTTTTGTCGTTTTTTGTTGTTTAAAGTGTCGTTTTTTGTTGTTTAAAGTGTCGTTTTTGTTGTTTTTTGTTGTTTATAGCGTCGTTTTTGTTGTTTTTTGTCGTTTTTTGTTGTTTATAGTGTCGTTTTTTGTTGTTTTTTGTCGTTTTTTGTCGTTTTTTGTTGTTTATAGCGTCGTTTTTGTTGTTTTTTTGTCGTTTTTTGTTGTTTATAGCGTTGTTTTTGTTGTTTATAGCGTCGTTTTTGTTGTTTTTTGTCGTTTTTTGTTGTTTATAGCGTCGTTTTTGTTGTTTTTTGTCGTTTTTTGTTGTTTATAGTGTCGTTTTTGTTGTTTTTTGTCGTTTTTTGTTGTTTATAGTGTCGTTTTTGTTGTTTTTTGTCGTTTTTTGTCGTTTTTTGTTGTTTATAACGTCGTTTTTGTTGTTTTTTGTTGTTTATAGTGTCGTTTTTGTTGTTTTTTTGTCGTTTTTTGTTGTTTATAGCGTCGTTTTTGTTGTTTTTTGTCGTTTTTTGTTGTTTATAGCGTCGTTTTTGTTGTTTTTTGTCGTTTTTAGCGTCGTTTTTGTTGTTTTTTGTCGTTTTTTGTCGTTTTTTGTTGTTTATAACGTCGTTTTTGTTGTTTTTTGTTGTTTATAGTGTCGTTTTTGTTGTTTTTTTGTCGTTTTTTGTTGTTTATAGCGTCGTTTTTGTTGTTTTTTGTCATTTATAGCGTCGTTTTTGTTGTTTTTTTGTCGTTTTTTGTTGTTTATAGTGTCGTTTTTGTTGTTTTTTGTCGTTTTTTGTTGTTTAAAGTGTCGTTTTTGTTGTTTTTTGTCGTTTTTTGTTGTTTAAAGTGTCGTTTTTGTTGTTTTTTGTCGTTTTTTGTTGTTTTTTGTCGTTTATAGCGTCGTTTTTGTTGTTTTTTGTCATTTTTTGTTGTTTATAGTGTCTTTTTAGTTGTTTTTTGTTGTTTTTTGTTCTTTAAAGTGTCATTTGTTGTCGTTTATAGCGTCGTTTTTGTTGGTTTTTTTCGTTTTTTGTTGCTTATAGTGTCGTTTTTGTCGTTTTTGTTGCTTATAGTGTCGTTTTTGTTGTTTTTTGTTGTTTTTGTTGTTTATTGTCGTTTTTGTTTTTTGTCGGTTTTTTGTTGTTTTTTGTCGTTTTTTGTTGTTTATAGTGTCGTTTTTTGTCATTTATAGTGTTGTTTTTGTCGTTTTTGTTGTTATTTATCGTTTTTTATTGTTTTTTGTCGTTTTTTATTGTTTATAGCATCGCTTTTGTTGTTTTTTGTTGTTTATAGCATCGCTTCTGTTGTTTTTTTGTCATTTTTGTTGTCTATTGTGTCATTTTTCATCGTTTTTGTTGTTTTCTTTCATTTTTGTTGTCTATAGTGTCGTTGTTTGTCGTTATTCTGTCGTTTTCTGTTGTTTATAGTGTCGTTTTTGTTGTTTATAGTGTCATTTTTGTCGTTTCTTGTTGTTTATAGTGTCGTTTTTTTGTCGTTTTTCTATCGTTTTTTGTTATTTATAGTGTCGTTTTTTTGTTGTTTTTCCGTCGTTTTTGTTGTTTTTTGTCATTTTTGTTGTCTATAGTGTCGTTTTTGTCGTTTTTTTGTTGTTTATAGTGTCGTTTCTTGTTGTTTTTCTGTCGTTTTTTGTCGTTTATAGTGCTGTTTTTTGTCAGCAGTTGGTGGATGTGACAAAGACACACACACAGGATTTTTGCATTTTTTGACTTTTTCAAGCATTTTTCATGTCTAATCTTCTAATTCATACTTTCATGTGTAAACCAGAAAATCTTGTACATATTTCATACATTCTCAGTTTTATTCAACTTTTAACTCTCATTCATAATATTTAGACCGGTTCCCACTTCTCTTACTAATTCATACTCCGTCCAGCTGCTTCAACCAAATTCAATCCAGCAGTCTCTATGGCAAACCTCATGTGAAAACAAACATTATTGGTAGATAGTAGATAGTCATTGAGTATGTTAAAGTCAATCTCATTTCTATGGGAGATGTTCTTCTGGCCAAAAAGGGAACTTAGAAAAATGTTTCATTCCCACTGCAACATCCATTTAAGGACAGATAGACTATTACTAGTTTTTAATGCAGCTTTGCACACTCACTGTTATTTATATATGGCATTGTTGGTGTTTTAATGTATTTCATGGGTGTATGTTTTTATGTTGTCCCCTAGCCCCTAATCCAAGACAATCATTGTGATAGTTTTTTTTTTAAAGTGAATAGTATGAATGTTTCATGTTGCATGTGGACAGCCTACCTTCTTCCACCCTGTGCTTCTTACACTATTTGCCTTTCTCAAAAGCTAAAGAAAAAAACGCAAAAAAGTGTAAACTCGTATTATCTGGTGTTATTTTTCCCAAGCAGCCAC
This sequence comes from Lateolabrax maculatus, assembly GCA_031216445.1. Taxonomy (NCBI): domain Eukaryota; kingdom Metazoa; phylum Chordata; class Actinopteri; order Acropomatiformes; family Lateolabracidae; genus Lateolabrax; species Lateolabrax maculatus. The sequence continues at coordinate 6,162,467 of CM062200.1, read as the reverse complement.
CTGTGTCGGCCCCTCCGGTGCGGCGGCGGAGCAGGAAGTGGCTGCGCGGTGCCCGGATGTGGACGTGGCACAGCGCTGCAGCAGTTCCGCTGAATGTCCGCTCCTCTGACACCGAGACGGGATTAGCGACGAACACCCCGGGACGACGTCGGCTTCACTTCGCAGGCTCTCTCGGCCACCGGGTCCCCCCGCGGTTTATCCCGAAACAGAGGACAACCCCCGACCATTTACCCCACTTCGGAGGTAGGTTTCGGTTTTGGCGGCGGTCCCCCCGTCCCGGCTTCAACCGGGGCAGCCTCGGCTCTCTGCTGCGGCGGCTAATGCTACCTGATGCTACCTGATGCTACCTGATGCTACGGGACGGCTCGGCTCGGCGGAAACAGCTGGCGGTTGGTAGCGTAGCTTAGCTTAGCTTAGCCTGGCTTGGCTCGCCTTGGCTTGGCTTGGCTTGGCTCGGCCGGTCCCGGTCGTGGTGATTCCGGTCCCAGCTGATCCACCCTCCGCTGCTGCTGTCACCGAGCCGTGTGTCGGCTCCCGTTAGCACGGAGCCCCTCAGGACCCGGACTCTTGTGGAGTCCGGATCCGTCGGTTGGACTCGGAGCAGTTGGTCGCATCTTGAGTTAACCGGTCTCCTGTTGTTTTGAGGTGTTTATTTCTTTATTTTATTTATTTTATGTGGGGTGGGGGTTTCCGCTGCGGCACCGAGGCTGTCCCCGTTAGCACGCTGCTACGCCCGCTGGCTCTTCATCTCTCGTTGAACCGTTTCTCTCCACCGTCACGCCGCCGCTTCTGGCTCCGCAGGCCGCGGCTCTGTGCGAGTTGTGACTTAGTTTCTCGGGTGTTTTGACGGACATTTCCAGCCCAGCTCCTGCTCCTCCCGGGGGCAGCAGACGTCGGTAGGCCCGACACACCGAGTAGCTGCTGCGGCTCCGGCGATTGTGTTTCTCGGTGTGGCACCTGCACTGCTGAATTATTCAAAGGCCCCGCTCGTTTAGCCCGTGTTTGTCTGTTAGGTGATACTCATCTCTCTCTCTCTGTCGTGTAGGTTAGGCCAAGTTTTTTTTTTATTATAAACAACGCCACTCGTGAACTTGTGTGAAGTTGACATGTGATCTGCAGCAGTAGTCGTGTTGGAGGAGTTGACGACCCCATGAAGTTACCTGTCGGTGTCCTCTGGTGACTCGGCTGTGTGAGGACCTGAAAACACTTTACTCACTCATCCAGGAAACCTCACACACTGTCCTCACACACTGTCTTCACAGAGAGTTACTGGTGTTGTTGTTTGGGTCTGTTTTCCTTTAAATAACTGGAATAAGTGTGTTGGACTGTGAATTTCAGGGTGGGTCCTGAGTCTGTGTAGTCAGTTTTTCATACAAAGCATGTATTGCTGCTTTGTGTCTGTGTGTGAAGTCAACTTCATGGTTAGTGACTAAGATGTAGGCTGTGGGTGTGGCCAAGGCAAACATTAAAAGCCAATAAAGGTGTCACTGATATTAGGAAACATTAACTTCATTAAAAAGTTTGACTTGTGTCCGGCTGGGGAAAGGTGCCGAGCTGAGAGCCGCGCAGGCTGAGAGGGTTTGGCGTACTGTCCCCCGTTTGTGAGTTCAGGTGCAGTGTGCCGGCACGCTTAGCTGGGGTCAAATGTGTCTTCTTAGGACTGCCATCAGTTCTCTCCATCTGCTTTTAGTTGGAAATGATAAAGACTATCCTATATGATGAAGAAAGTCAAGACAATCACAACAGCCTTTATCACTAATACGCTTATCGTCTCCAGACGTCCTGGTAGTGAAATCTCTGTTTAGACATAATCAAAACAGGCTAAACAAGTTCAGCCTCGACTATGATATTGTGTAATTGTTTATGATTGTCGTGATTTCGTCCAGATTTAGGGATGAACAGAGGATGAATGTAAACCAGCACACTCCAATGGCCTCTCCATATGGCCAGCCCCAGCCTGGCTACGGTCAGCCCGCCTACGCACCCCTGGATGGGGGGTACCCCGCACCTTACGCACCCTACAATGGCCCCGCTTCAGCCTACCAGCCCGGGGCTCCACCACAAGGTAAACTGCCGCTTCTGAACACGTTTGCTTATGAGTGAGTTGAGAGTGAGAGACGGTGAGACGCCGGGTCAGCTGTGATGCTCACAGAGCCGTAACCTTGGAGTGTCCTTCTACCTGCTTCCCGCCGAGTGATTGTTCATATATGTGTGAGAACAGCACTGTGCATACTAATCTCGACAGCCCTCTCATTTCTTCACGTTGCTTTATGCATTTCCCTACATCTCTCTGTATTTCTCTTCTTTCCCTATTTTCTTGTATTTCAGGTTATTCTCCTTTCACAAGCTTTCCCTCTAAGGCTGTGGCTGCCAACCCAGTCTCTGACCTCTCCTCTCCTCTTGACTTAGGTAACTGCCTCCTCTCTTTTTCTCACTCATTTCACTCTCCACATGCTCTGCAATCATCGAATCCTCTCTGTACCTACAGGCATTATTCTTGCTGCCATGTCCTTTTGTCAGCGTATAATAGAAGAAGATTTTTGAGTCTACCTAGTGCCAGGAACTGTTAAAGGGACAGTTCACCCAAAAATCAAAAATACATATGTTCCCTCTTACCTGTAGTATTAAATATCCATCTGGATTGTTTCGGTGTGAGTTGCCGAGTTTTGGAGATATCGGCCGTAAAGATGTCAGCCTTTTTTTTCTAATATAATGGAGGTAGATGGTACTTGACTTGTGGGGCTCAAAGTGCCGAAAAAAATACTTTTGAAACACTCAACAGTATTGTCTCTTTCCAGAAATCATGTCCTGGTTTCTCAAGATAATCCACCAACCTTGTTGTGAGCAGTTTCATGTACGAACTATTTCTACCAAACTACACCTGCCAACCATATCACAGCGCTCAGTAATTGTCACTGCTGTTGTCCTCCTCCAGCAGCCGCAATCAGCAGGCTTAACAACAACAGCGTGAGTGGCGATGACGGGGCGCTGTGATACGGTTGATGGGTGTAGTTCGGTAGAAAGTGTAAAAGTTCCTACATGAAACTTCTCACAACAAGGTTTGTGGATTCTCTTGAGTAACTGGGTCATGATTTCTGGAAAGACACTTTGCTGTTGAGTTGTTCAAATTCAGTTTTTTTGGTGCTTTGAGCACCGCAAGACGAGTGCCATCTACGTTTGCAGACCTCTCTACAACCGATATCTCGAAAACTCTGCAACTTACACCAAAAGAATCTAGGTGGATAAATAGCACTACAGGTAAGAGGAAAATATGTATTTTAAGCATAGCAGCCAACCAATTACCAACCATTTTATTGCCAAACTTTTGTATTACCTAGCAATGTGAACTACACTTTTATAATGTGAGATAAATGTTCTAAATTCAATCTCTGCGTCTGCTTTTCAGATTTATTTTCTATTTGTTCACATAATATTTTTACATATTTTTACAATATTTAATATTTATTTATTTGTGTCCAGTGGGGAAGGCAGAGTGTTTAACACGTTTTTATTAACAAACTACTCTGCTGACAATTTCTCATGACTGCATGTTTAAAACAATTAAAACAAAGTTGTCAATCTGACAGTTGCTTGGCTAGATTTAAAATCTAAAATTGTCAAACGTCTGGTGTGTGTTTTCTTTTTTTCCCAGCCTTGATCAGAACATTGATACCATGAATTTAACTGACCCTCTTAGCACACACTCTTTACTAGCCTGGCTTCAGTATGTAGTCTGTGCTCCTAACCTCGGCGGTAAAGTCAGGGAAAGTAATCAGTTAGTTCCTAAAAATATATTTGGGCACCACAGTGGCCTATAGCCATGTTTAGCTTGCTGCACTAATCTCGTCACATTAGAAAGATTGATATCATAATAAAATTCAGGATATTTGTCTGCTGGGATGATTATATTTTTTGCAGGTATGTGTGTAATCTTTTATCCCTGCATTTCAGGTCCTGCCCGGGGTCCTCCCACTTCTGGAGCCCCTCCAGTCTCAGCACCTCAACCATACAATCAGTACAGTCACAGTCAAGGGGACATGCAGAATGGACCCCCACCTATGACACAGGCACCACCCAGGTAATAACATATTGATTGATTGTTATTCCCCTAAGTGTATTAACGCCTTGGGTTTTGTAAAACTTCGATTCGCAACTTCAATTTTATTAAAAAACAGACTATGATGACATTTTTACTTAAAAATGTTGTTAATGTTGTTTTCCTGCTTGAGGTGTGTTCACTGGTAGCATGTTATTTAAATTCTGCAGTTTTCACTTCATACATTCAGCTCATTCAAGCAGGAGACAGAATCCATTTAAAGACACCAAATAACTGCACTGAGACTGTCTGAAGTGTCAGGACTTGGTGCTCTTCCAAAAAGACCACCATGTGGTTACTTAGGAGTGAAAGTGGACTCCAAACCAACCAAAGCAAGCAAATTATTCAAAAAATTGCTCAATGTGATGTGTGTTAAGGGACAGATTATGAATTGTAATGGCCTGCAGTTGTTTGTGCTTGAAAACAAAAGAAAACTAGAGTTCTAATTGCTGCTTATATTCAGTTGCTGGTATTGAAAACAAGATAAGCCTGCATAGAAAACTGCAAAGACTGCAGAAAGTCCATCATGCTCGGATAAAATTATACTGCCTGTAATTGCTGCAGCAAAGTCTAATGTCAGGATGAACAAGTTACCAAGACTGCTTAATAGATGGGTTACTTTTTCCAAATTCATTGTTTGTATTTAAAGCCCCAAGCTGTAGTTAAAACGCACGTAGTTCAGTAAGTATATCATGTCATCATAATCAGTGCGTTAACATGCACATAAGTTACCAGGTTACTGTAAATCCACGTATACACGCTGCAGGTCAGTCATCAGATTTCACCCCTTCCCCCCCAACAGTAATTTGGAAGCAGGGCTTTCTTATTTTAACTGTATTAGGGATAGAAAATGCTGCGTCAGTCTGTCCGGACTATTTGTGTGTATGTGTGTCGGAGCAGACTGACAGGGCAGTGAGGACAGACAGAGCGGAGCCTTCCCTCAAAGTGTAAATGTGTCTGAATTTTACAAATATTCATATGTTCAGCTGTGGAAATGGGCTTTATTTTAGACTTCTAGACGCTACTTTGCATTTCTTTGAGTTTTAGTCAAACTTTGGATGGAGAACCCATTTCTACGTTAAGATCTTTTCTTTCATTCAGCCGCTCTACTGCTACATTTTCTAGGTGAAGTCTTTATGCTGCACTTGCATACATATCAGATACAGCGTTAATCATATACATGGCCAAGAAATCAGCGTTCTCCAGAAGAAATCTAGCTGGGAAACCAGGTTTCTCGTTAACAAGACGTTAGAAATCCGCTCACTGTAGAAAAACGTCTGTAACCCGGTTACTTGAGTGCATGTAAACACTGTAAGATTTCTGTGTTTTCAGGCCGGCTGCATCTCAGCCATACAATCATGGAGCTGTGAACCTGACAGGGCAGCACCCCTCCTATCCCCAACACTACGGGCCAGCACCCACAATGCAGCAGGTCACTAACCAGATGACTGGGATGCAGATCACCTCTGGACCACCAACCCCCGCAGGGCCAGGATATGGTAAATTTTGATGGATTTTATATTTGAATGTAAATACTGGAATAATTATGCGAATGGTGAATAGCATGTGACGTGAACGTATCTTAATAATTAAAAAAATTGCATGTATTATGGGTCGTCACACTGTCTGTCACTCTCTCCTCAGCTCCACCTCACAGCTCCCAGCCTCCTGCCAGTACCGCCTACTCAGCCCCACCTCCGCCCTCTTACAACCAAGCTACCCCCCCTGCGTCCTCTCCCCCGACCCAACCGCCACCTCCCAGTGGCCCCGCAGCTTCTCAGCAATACTATGGAGGCCCACCACCTCCTTCTCAACAGCCATTCAACCCTTCTCTTCCCCCTACCTCTCAACAGCAGTTTACCTCTTCTGCGCCGCCGCCTCCTTCCTCTCAGCAAACTTTTCCTCCCTCCTCCTACTCTGGTCCTGTGCATTCACCAAGCCAAGCTCCTGCTCCCCCAGTGTCCCAGCCACAGCAATCCTTCCCTCCAAGCCAGCCCCCCTTCTCCTCAGCACCTCCACCTATCAGCCAGCCTGCCTTCGTCTCCGGCCCACCTCCCCCTGCCCAGGGCTCCTTCCCACCTAGAGCACCCCCTGCTTCCTCTCAACCTGGGTCTTTTCCTCCTCCTGGTCCTCCTCCAACTTCAGTTCCCTCTGGCCAGTACTCAACCTCCATGCCACCCCAACAGCAGCCCCCTCCATCACAGCTCTCCCCGTACCACTCAGGTCCCCCTCCTTCCAGCGCTCAGATGCCTCCCACTTCCATGGCCCAGAGCAACCACATGCCTCCAGGACCACAGGGCCCACCAGGCCCTCTTGGGCCCCTGCAACAGCCTCCATCTCAGCCTGGCATGCAGGGAGGATACCCTCCCCAGCAGAATGGTGAGGAGACGGCCACAGAGTGGAAGCTAGATAGATTTCTGTTGTTTTCTCCATTACTGATCTATTTTCTTCTTCTTTTCAGGTGCGTTTGGGCAGGTGAGAGGCCCTCAGCCTGGCTATGCAGGCCCTTATCCCGGGCAACCAAACTACGGCGCCCCTGCACCAGCACCGGCTCCTACTTCTGCACCCCCTGCACAGAAAAGACTTGACCCAGATGCCATTCCTAGCCCGGTGAGCAGACGCAAACACACATACATAAACTTTTCTTAACCAAATTTCCTAGTTTACAACACAACACCCGTGCAGATTGTAGATCTCTGACCCTCACACCATATTTTGAGAGAACTTAGTAGTGAAGAAAGATGACTTTTAGGTATTTATAGTGACATGTACACTCAGTGTCTGCTTTATTGGGTATCTGTACAATCTAATGCAATCCAATAGTCCATTCAATTTAGCATTTAGGTCATAACATTGAACTGCATTATATTCAGAAGTGTTTCTAATATTCTGCCCGCCTCATGTATGTAAATAGGAGGACAAATTATTAGAAACACCTTTTGAATATAATGTAGTCCAGTACAACACCACCATGACCTCAATAATAAACATATCATTTAAATTACACATAGATTTTATTGCAGAGCTGTTGAACTGAATTGCATTAGATTGTACAGGTGTGCCTAGTAAAGTGGCCACTGAGTGTATATGATTTTGCATGTATCACTAAGGGCTGGGCAGTGATTCTGTATTAATACATGTCATCCTTACATTGAACTGGATTTTTTATGGTATTTTAGTATCATGATAACCAGTTCTGTCATCTAAATGTTTGACAAAAGTTTTGTGAATATCATGATCACATAAGAATCAGTTTTAGGGCAATATTGCTATTGATTCTTATTGAACTATGCAGTCTTGTTTGGTGCGGGACAGTTTTTCATGGCTTGTCAATGTTGTCTGCTGTATTAATTGTCATAATGCTGTTTCTTTTCTCTTGACAAAGAGATAATTTAAATCTATATTGGGCTTTTATCTGTTCAAATTTAGAGAAATAAAATAAAATAAACATCAATTTGTTAGCGCAACCTGGTATATCACATTAACTTCTGGATATCACGGTCAAATGCCTCTATGATTATCTTGATATGGCCCAGCTCTAGCACCACAGAAGTCTAAAAGTAATATTTTCACTTTGTTTGCAGCCTTTTGTAGCCTTTTTACATTTAAAGCTGCTTAGCATGTCTGTCAAACAGTTGCCTGGTATATAAGTCTACATCTACTTGTGCTTGACTGTCATAGTCTACAGTACCACTAATCTATAATCAATACTACTGATCAGTTTCTGTTTGAATAACAATAATGCTGCCTGCTACTCAGCATTGTCTGAGTTTTCTCTTCTCACACTTCTTTTTATATTTTCACTCTTTGTATTTATTTATTTTGTCCTGTTTTGCACAATTTGCTGGACAAACTTTTGAATGTAAAGCAAGCGTCTGACATGCCGGCTGTGCAGAAATCAAGACATAGAATAGATCCAGACGCTATCCCCAGCCCAGTAAGTTTCCTGTGTGCCTGCCTTTTCCTCTGCTTCATCCTGTCTTCTCTGCCAGCTTGCACTAACACACAGCTTCCACCTCCTGTTCTTTCCTTCTAACCCCTCAAAGTCACAATGTGAGAGATGGGCTCCTGTTGGAAAACGTAGATTTATGCTGTATGTTATGTTAATGGGTCAGTCATCTCTGCTAATTTCTGTCTTTCACCAGAATACAGTAGGACTAGAAATAGACACTGGTGTTGTTCATCACCGATACATTTTGGTATCTGATATATTTCAGCAGTAATGCCCAAATAAAATGGTCACTGTCCGAAACATCAGGTAAAAAAGGCATTGCTTTCTTGCTGAGAGAAAGAGGAGACGATTGATGCCAGTTGCTAAATTAGCTTAGCATAAAGACTGTTAGTCTGGTTCCGTCCGAAGCTATCGAAGTTTGCCAACCAGCGTCTCTAAGGCTCACTAATTAACACATTGTATCTCGTTTGGATAATCCGTAGAAGAACCTGAGTGTATCAAAAGGCGTTTTACGGGACTGTTTTCTTGGTCAGGATCAGTAACTTCCTGAAGTCTCCACTGGTTTCCTGTCAACTAGTCCCGTGGTATCAATCTTCTCATCTAACTCTCGGCAAGAAAGCGTATTTCCCGAAATGTTTAACTAATCCTTTAAGAATCATATATGTGTCTCAGAGTCTGTGCTGAGGACTTATTTTAAATAGAACTTTTATGGACAGGTTTTTCAACATGTGCACTGGATGCCAGAGCCCTGTGTTGGTTGTCCCTACTACCTCACTCCCCACCTCACTGTTCTGTGTGTTTTATCACAACCGCCCATCTTAGTTCATCTTTAGTTTTGACACCTTGAGAGTACTAGTTTTTCAGGTTTGTCGGTCATCAGGCTCCGACCACCACTGCCCTGCATGCTGGCTTGCAACGTCTTGACTTACCCACAACTGCATTAACGGCATGCCTTGATAAATCCTGCCCTATTTTCTAGTGGATGTCATTTAGTTTTGTTTTTAAGTCCGTTTATTGGATTTGTGAATCTATACAAACTACTTCAGCATGAAATTGTCCCATATGTCACCTGGCTTGACTGTGGTATTTTTTTCCCGTGGATGTTGATGGGTTTTCAGTGTGTGTTTAGTAGCTGCAGATGTGTGCGTGTAGGGGTTGTGTGAAAGTCCTCTCCTGCATGAGTGTTAAATGTTCCTCTTTTAGACTTTGTGAGACCCAAGGACAATGTGTCATGTGTACTAAGATGTGTGTATTTATGCTGTAAAAGTGTCTGAAGGTTGTGATATTTTTGTCCCCCTCTCTCCTCATTAGATTCAGGTAATAGAGGATGACAAGGTTAAGAGCACCGAGCCATTCACCACAGGGGTCAGAGGTCAGGCCCCACCGCTGGTCACCACCAACTTCCAGGTCAAAGACCAAGGTAGGCTCTACTTTCTGTTAACACATTCACATCTGGCAGCCTCTCAGTTGTTTAGGAAGTGTTATTCAATCACTTTCCTCACCCACATCTTCTAAAAGGGTTCAGGGATTAAACCTGTGACCTTTTTGATCAAAATCCCACAGAATGATCCTTAAGGTTCCTTATATTGCCCAACTAGTTATTAGTTATTAGACCCTGTAGAGATTGCGATATTAATGGAGAATCTGCAACTGTGTTTAGGGAATGCCAGTCCCAGGTTTGTCCGCTGTACGGCCTACAATATGCCTTGCACAGCTGATATGGCCAAACAGAGTCAGGTTCCACTGGCCGCCGTCATCAAGCCCCTCGCCACGCTGCCGCCAGATGAGGTGAGCAAAGCCCCCCTCCTCATTCCACTGTCTCTCCTGTTCTATTGTATTGTACATTTTTGTTAAAAAATGGTGGCATAAGTTGCGATTCGAAAGAGCTCCTTTTAAAATATTTATAGCATTACAGCTATTTTAATAATAAGACATTTGAATACACCCCCCTGGGCTGTGGTAAATTTTATTGGCCAAATGATGAATTGAGAAAATAATTGGAAGAATAATTGATAGTTGCAGCCCTGCAAGTGTTTAGATAGATGACCCAGCAACAAGCTCCCTTTGCTTTTCAATCTCTTCATCTTTATGTTCCATCGTGCAGCTTTATCTCCCGCTGAGATTTTCGTAACAGTTGGACAGTTTACACCCGTGACCTGATTTGAAAAAAGATTAGTTTTCAGGGCATTGCCTGATATGTATTTATCATCACAGGATGCCTGTAATGTAATGTGGGATAATCTGTCTCAAAATCACAGAGGTTCGGGGGGAGGGGGAGGGGGGCTGCTGCATGACCTTGTTTCATGCAATCTTCACATGTGTAACCAATATCCATTTGGACTAGTTTTACATGACATCATTTTGGCAGGAAAAGCAACAGGGTGTAAATATTTACTGATGTGGGAGCGGCACATATTTCCTCCTGTTTCAGTAATTGTGTCCACATTAGGTTATTAGATGAAGTCACCCTCTTAGCTAAATGTTTTGAATCAAGTCTGTCAGCCTCAGATATCCAGATTATTGGATAAGAGTTCTCTGACTTCTTTCATCGCATCTCTTGTCAGACACCTCCATACCTGGTGGACCATGGCGAGGGTGGTCCAATCCGCTGCAACCGTTGCAAGGCCTACATGTGTCCATACATGCAGTTCATAGAGGGTGGTCGTCGCTTCCAGTGTGGGTTTTGCAGCTGCGTAACAGAGGGTGAGTTTGTGTCCGTGTTCATGTGTTAAAAAGTTTGTTTTTCTAAATTTGAACTCACTGTACTGATGTTATCCATTTGTCCTTCCTGCTCTTTTTCCCCATAGTGCCTCCACATTACTTTCAGCATCTGGACCACACTGGTAAGAGGGTGGACTGCTATGATCGACCGGAGCTTTCGCTGGGCAGCTACGAGTTCCTGGCAACTGTTGACTACTGTAAGGTAAGTCATGTGATCTCCGCAGGAAACAGCTCATTTTGCCCATAAATCCCCTGATGGATCTGCAAAAGATCCTGGAAAAAATTCCCTGATATAGAAGCTAATTTCTGGAATTTTATTAACGCATTAAACAATAATGAACAAAGCCACCAACAAATATCTACAAAAAGTCTGTGTTATTACCCAAAGAACTGCTGTCTCAATTAAGTCTTGCTGAAATTGGTTTGGTCTACATTTTATTTCATGGGCATCCGTTTGGAAGTGATTCTGTGCAGGGCAGCTAACAATACATTCTGTTATCCTCGTGGGTACTGGATCGATCTTGGTATTGATGGGACAGGAAGCTACCAAAATAAGGACGTGTGCAAGACTGTATTCCAACTAATGGGTCATTTTTGTAAAATTAGTTATTAGAGTAGTTAAACGTACTAGGAAATCCTATTCAGCTGATCAGAAAATGACTGCACATGTCTGTGCTATTGTTTCCACATGACTTATAGTATTTGCTTGTCTCTAACAGAACAACAAGCTTCCTCAGCCTCCAGCCTTCATTTTCCTTATCGATGTGTCCTACAACGCTGTGAAGAGCGGTATGGTCAACATTGTCTGCCAGGAACTCAAGACCCTCCTCGACTATTTGCCCAGGTACTAAAACACATTAACACACAAGGGATGGGCGGGAGGGAAGAAAAGGAGCAGGGAAAGAGTGAAGGTAGAAGAGAAGAGAAGAGACCAATGGAACCAATGAATAATAAACTGATTGAATAGACAAGAATTTTAGTAAGGATAGGATGATGAAAGAAATTATGCGGGATGGAAAAAAGGAAAGTAATTTCCCTTTTTAAAAGTGAGGATTTACTAAACACACTGTTAGTTTATACGCTCACTTCAAGCTCATGTCAGGACATTTTCTAACTTGACCATTCTCCCTTTTCATCCTCTTGTTTCCTCGTTCAGGGAGAACCCAGAAATGGACTCTGTGGTGCGGGTGGGTTTTGTCACCTACAACAAGGTTTTGCACTTCTACAATGTCAAGTCGAGCCTGGCCCAGCCCCAGATGCTGGTGGTGTCGGACGTATCAGACATGTTTGTACCACTGCTCGACGGCTTCCTGGTCAACGTAAACGAGAGCCGGCTAGTTATTGAGAGGTGGGAGGACTTAAACCACACAGACACACGTTGACAAATACACAAGTTGTGTATGGACAGACAAATTGATCGGGTTTAATGACATGCCGTTTGTGTTTTCCAGTTTGCTGGACCAGATCCCAGAGATGTTTGCAGACACCAGGGAGACAGAGACGGTCTTTGGACCCGTCATACAGGCGGGACTGGAGGCACTCAAGGTAACCACATATTTTGTTCAGGTTTCCTAACTGTAGAAAGTCTTTCTAAATCTTGATAAATGTATTCAAACTTTTCCTTGTAAATAAAGTTTCACAGCCAGAATTGTGGAAGGCACTGTAACCATTCTCACTTGTTTAAAAGCTTTATCACAGACCTTTTCACACAGCATTCTCCAAGAGCCATTTTAAGAAATACACTTTTTCCTGAATTTAAGTTCCTGACACTTAAAGTTACCGAAACCTTTTGGATTGAAAAGGGCGAATGTTGTGTGATAGTTCTTGCTGTAAATTTGCCTGAGGTGACAAGTGTCACATAATTGGCATCCTTCATGAACTGAACAGCTGCCAAACTCTTGAAGTGAACCCTCAAAGATTCACTATTCTGAAACCTAAAATGTGTAGGAATGACTCAGCAGGATGACTCTTATGGATCTTGACCTTAATACATCAGGACACATAACACAAATGTGCACAGTGCCGCTGACACTGATGATGATTTGTATGTTGCTGTGTGTCACTTTCTCAGGCTGCAGACTGTGCAGGGAAGCTGTTTGTGTTTCACACCTCTCTGCCCATCGCAGAGGCTCCTGGGAAACTAAAGAACAGAGAAGACAAGAAGCTGATTGGGACAGATAAGGAGAAGGTAAACACCAGTGTAGGAAGTTGTGCTTTATTGTATACTGTTGTTACGAAATTATTTTATAGTATTGTATGTGTTGTATGTAGCAGCTTAATGAGTATCTCTCATTTTGTGGCCAAAAAGTTCTAATATTAGCACAAAGACTCCACACTGACTTCCCTTCCTCTCCTATCAGTCTCTGTTTCAGCCCCAGGTGGGTTTCTACAACACCCTGGCTAAGGAGTGTGTAGCCCAGGGCTGTTGTGTGGATCTCTTCGTCTTCCCCAACCAGTATGTGGACGTTGCCACGTTAGGGGTGGTTCCAGTCTCCACTGGAGGTTCTGTCTACAAATACACATACTTCCAGGTGAGAGAAAATCCCTCCCTTCCTCCTCCAATGCTGTAATGTCACTTCAGTGTGTTTTGATCTGATGGCATTTTGTAGAAATAGCATGTGGTTCATCTGCCACTGTGCATAAGTTCTATGTGTAACACATGGTGTGTTATCTTTATCTCAGGCTCAGTCGGACAGGGAGCGATTCCTGAACGACCTCAGGCGAGACGTTCAGAAACTAGTAGGGTTTGATGCCGTCATGAGGGTGCGAACCAGCACAGGTGAGGTTCCCCCACTTGAAAACAAAAAAACAGATAGGCCGAGAGATATGTAACAACTGACTTTATGATCCTTGCTCTTCTGCCTTTGTCCTCACCTTCTCCTCCCCTCAGGTATCCGAGCGACAGACTTCTACGGCTCCTTCTTCATGAGTAACACCACAGATGTGGAGCTAGCAGGCCTGGACTGTGACAAGGCCATCACTGTGGAGTTCAAACACGATGACAAGCTCAGCGAGGAGACGGGGGCACTCATGCAGGTGTGCGACAAAATCCTTTTAAAAAGGGAACACATGCATTTTGTAAAATCAGAATGTGAACACTGACTGAGCCAGTTCATTAGTAAGAAATGTGGGTCTTGTTTGTTTCCCCAAAGTGCGCCGTGCTGTACACCAGCTGCAGCGGCCAAAGGCGTCTCCGTGTCCACAACATGGCGGTCAACTGCTGCTCTCAGCTGGCTGACCTCTACCGCAACTGTGAGACCGACACAATCATCAACTTCTTCTCCAAATATGGTGAGTTTTAGCTCCCACAGCAGAATATCTTCTTCATTGTTTTTCAGTGTCAGGCCATCAGGGCTTGACAGGAAGGTGAAAGATGGTAAACTCTAGATATTTTTTAATTTGTCATACGGTTATAATTGGTTTTGTTTCAGAAATCAGTATAATACAGCTTATTTTTTTCAATCACATTCAATTAAACACCATAAATGAATATTATGAAATAAGTGGCTGATTAATTCCTCGTGGCTGTCACAGTTTATGTATCTGTGTTTGTGTTTTTGTGTATTGCAGCTTTCCGTGGCATCCTGAACAACCCCACTAAGGCAGTGAGAGACACTCTGATCAACCAATGTGCTCAGATTCTGGCCTGCTACCGAAAGAACTGTGCAAGTCCCTCATCGGCTGGTCAGGTACTGAAAACCCAGCATACTGTGACACTGTCAGGGATACCTAGTGTTAAGCAAAGCTCACATAATGAGGACCCCGTTTTGCATTTTACTAAATGTCAGCGATTTCTAAGGCTGGTCTTTGTTTTCTTAAAAAATAATCCATGCACTCAGAAATTATATAAATACCAAAGTGTCTCAGATAAAGTTATGAAACAGTGCCTTTACACATATTTCCACATCATTAAGTGTCACTTCATGTATTTACATCCTTAACCGTGTGTGTTTCAGCTGATCCTCCCAGAGTGCATGAAGCTACTGCCGGTCTATCTGAACTGTGTGCTGAAGAGTGACGTGCTGCTGCCGGGAGCCGACGTCTCGTTGGACGACCGGGCTTACCTGAGGCAGCTGATCAGCTGCATGGACGTCACAGAGAGCCACGTCTTCTTCTACCCCCGCCTGCTGCCAGTGGTGAGACCACAGACACACACACAAGCAATGCAATGCAAAGCAAAGTCTACTTTTGAGTCCATCTTACTGTGTTATATGGCCCAGTACCTATGTCCACCATACTCACTGAACCTTGACAAATGTAAAATAGCATCACCTGTATAGGAGGACGGTGAAAGAGCTCAGAATTCATTGTTAGGAGTAGGGCAGCACTTTGTGGAATTGCATTTTGTATTGGCAGAGGAATTTGTGTGATCATCAAAGAGGCAAGGCTCATATTTGATGTAGTTTCATAAAAACAAGTGGTTGTTGCTCTCTTACTCAATATGATATGATGCGTATTATTAATAATACAGCTTTATCAAACCAGAACAAAAAACAGACAGTCCTTTTTTGATGATTATGAAGACTTTGAACTTTCTCCATTAACGTTATTATCATTAGAATGCTATAAATTATTAAATGAATGAGCTTGTCAGATGCCAAAACACTTGACGGTATGTAAAACTCTGGAAAGTTGTCATGGCTGCAGTTATTTTATCTTTTGTCATGATTGCAAAGTAAACTGTAGAAATACGACATTCGCGTTACAAAGTAATCTACCAGGAATGTGCGCTCGCATGTATTTCATTAGCCAACGCGGTGCCTTGCCAGATGACGACATGTTGTGGTGAGACAGGTTCCGCTTTTTTTCCAGAGTCCCCTGCGTTGGAACTCTTGCTGCGCCGACAGACTGGCTCACGCAGGACTTCTGTCTGTCTGTCAGCCCCACGTTGGGCCTTGGGCTTTGCACACTCTAGTGTTCAAACTTTGAAAAAGGGAAAAGATGCACATTTTGCATTTCTATTAAGTTCTATTAATTCTAGATTTAAGATTTTAACTTTTGGGGCTGCATAGAGGCAATGCTGGCTACATGAAGACTT
The DNA here is from genome assembly GCA_031216445.1 of Lateolabrax maculatus. Classification (NCBI taxonomy): domain Eukaryota; kingdom Metazoa; phylum Chordata; class Actinopteri; order Acropomatiformes; family Lateolabracidae; genus Lateolabrax; species Lateolabrax maculatus. Next base: position 6,146,660 of record CM062200.1, on the reverse strand, counting down.
TCATATTTCACACACAGATTAGATCATCAGTAGATGGCAACGCTAACATTCATCTAACATTGTTTCTTCTCTTCAATTTTCCAGACGAAGCTGGAAAGCGGGTCGTTGCCTCTGGCAGTGAGGGCCTCGGAGGAGAGGCTGTCTAAAGGAGGAGTCTACCTCCTGGAGACAGGACTCCACCTCTTCCTGTGGGTGGGAGCCAGCGTTCAGCAGGAGCTGCTGCTCAACATCTTCGGCACGCCGAGCTTCAGCCAGATAGACCCGAGCATGGTGAGAGGAAACGGATCTGCTCCCATGTTATGTTTGCTGACTGACCCACTGCCTGCAGCTTAGTCCTAGTTCTGATACAAAAAATTCAAAACATACTAAACAATGTTACAACCATCTTTTTTGTTTTTACCAATAGTTGTCAGGGACAACACAGGACGAGTTTTAAAAAAATGTCACTTTAGTGTTTCAAATCTTTTCTATCAATTTCCTGGTGAAGACTTTATTACACGATTTATCAGTGACTAATAAACATTTTGGAAATATTGTCATTCTCGAAAACCATGTGCATGCATGTCGACCCCTTGTTTCCATGTACAGTTAATGAACATTAACCGGTCATATTTTTACATTAGTTTTGCCCCATTTAATGTTCGTCTCTGGGAACCAGACAAATCTGCGAGCTCATGTTTTAGTTGCTCTGGCCTAATTGTTAAAGTTGTACATTCTGAATGTCAGTGCTCTGTGTTTCAGACAAGTCTGCCAGTGCTGGACAACCCCTTCTCTCAGAGACTCCGAGAGATTGTCGACTCCTTCAGAGCACAGCGATCACGATACATGAAGGTAAACTTTCTCTTTCCCTCTTTAAGTCCAAACACTTTGTCCATTTTAACAAAACATTAAAAGACTTTCAATTCATCAGTGTCAGTACAAAGCAGACGAACAGAAGGTTTGTCTTAATCAAATTTTCTAAACAAAGTAAAGATAAAAGTTGGAAAATAAATTACATAAACATAAGTTAACAAGACTAGGTATCTAAGCAAGTGCAATGCCTATTTTTGATACTTAAGGCACAGCTGAAACATTGATTGAATGAAAATTCATGAGCAACTTATCAATTTATCATTTAAGTCAATAATCAAGCAAAAATGCCTTCAGCTTCCCAAATGTGTGATGATTTGTTTTTTCTTTGTTATATCATTTTGAGTAGTTTCAGACTGTTAGTTGGACGAAATAAGGACCCGTTGAGCTTTGGGAAATTGTTGTACTATGTTCACACATTTTAAAGATGAGGATTATTAAATTTATTGAGAAAAATAAACGACTAATCAGTAGTAAAAGTAATTGAAAGTCGCAGCCCTACTTGATAGTTTTTGGTAATTGTAATTCAATTGTACGGACACATTTCGGTTGTTACCAAAAAAGCATTAAGGCTCGACTTCCTTCTGCTTCCCCTCTGTTTCTCACACCTTTCTCTCTCTCTCATGTTTTCAGCTGATGGTGGTGAAACAGGAAGACAGAACCGAGCTGATATTCAGGCACTTCTTGGTCGAGGACAAGAGCGCCAGCGGTGGAGCATCATACGTGGACTTCCTGTGTCACATGCACAAGGAGATCCGCCAGCTTCTCAGCTAGGCCTACAAATTCCCACCTTCACCTGTATGACCCCCCCGCCCGCACCCCCACCCCTCCAGTTCACCCTTCTTTGTGAAAGAAAGCGCTTTATCTTTTTTTTTTTTAAACCTAATAAACTAAAGCTCTCCTTGCTGTCTGTCAGCTGAGCACCTGAGATCAGCTGGTAGGTGTGTGAGTGTGTGAGAGAGTGTGAGTGAGAGAGTGAGAGAGTGTGAGTGAGAGAGTGTGTGTGAGTGAGTGAGAGAGTGTGTGTGAGTGAGTGAGAGAGTGTGTGTGAGTGAGAGAGAGAGTGTGTGAGTGAGAGAGAGAGAGTGTGTGTGTGTGAGTGAGAGAGAGAGTGTGTGAGTGAGTGAGAGAGAGAGAGAGGGAGAGTGTGTGTGTGTGTGAGTGAGTGAGAGAGTGTGTGTGTGTGAGTGAGTGAGAGAGAGTGTGTGTGTGTGTGTGTGTGTGAGTGAGAGAGAGAGTGTGTGTGTGTGTGTGAGTGAGAGAGAGAGTGTGTGTGTGTGTGTGTGAGTGAGAGAGAGAGTGTGTGTGTGTGTGTGTGAGTGAGAGAGAGAGTGTGTGTGTGTGTGTGAGTGAGAGAGAGAGAGAGTGAGTGAGAGTGTGTGTGAGAGAAAGAGACAGTCTGAAGTTAATAGAGCTTTACTCTGCCTCAAATCTACTGCTCCAACACAGCAGGAGTGAAATAACTGACGAGGGAGGGTAATGTATATACACAAGTGAACAATTATGTATGCAACAGACTGAGTGAGTGCCGGAGACCGCTGATGTTGACTATAGTCGGGTTACTGTCTGTATTACTAGCACTGAAAGGCTGTTTTGGGTGAATAAACAACCCTCGGATAGCAAACACTTTTTATATGATTGAATCCCAATAGAGTGAAGGACATCAACATACCAAGACATAAATGGAATTTAAAAAATGCTGTTTTTTCTGTCTCTTCTGTCCTTTAATCATGGCCTTAGTACCCCCTCCCCATGCTGCTCCAATCATCCATAATGTGTGTGTGTGTGTTTTCAGATGTGAGAGAATTAGTTGCCCACTGCCCAATTCTTATTTCTTGGTGTGTCTACAGAAAGCGTTAAAGAAATATCTTGAAATGTAAAATGTGGTTTTAGAGTCCACAAGTAAACTGAAAATAAAGGCGCACGTGGCTGCTGTGGATGATAACCAGTCGTTACAGTAATTGGTGTAATCCAGATTTGCTTCGGTCATTGATGCGAACATCTGGCTCAGGTGTTTGGACACTGATGAACCAGATGTGCATTTCAAACTGCTGTCATGATTCTGTTATGAGAGGATGCTTTCATTAGTACAAAGTCTATGCAGCAAAGAGAAAGGCCAGACACAAAATACAATAAGAGACGTGAAGACAGGTGTGAACTTTTGATCTTTGAGCGATGGGAAATCCTCCTCATGATTAGTTTCTGTGGATGTCTGTTGATGACATGAAGTGCTGCAGACTTAATATTTATCAGTTTTGTTTTCCAAAATTGTACAAAAAGCAACTTCCTGCAGACAGAAATGAGCACAGAATGACAGCAAATAAATGGACATCAATTAATGTTTGCAAATTTTGAGTTGTCTCCGCACTGAAAATGTTCAGTGTGTAAATAAAATATATAATCTGTACAGAATTAATAGAAAATAACAATTTTAAAGACCTGCCTGAACAGCTGTGGTTTGTTGGTGGTTGGTTTCTCTGTCACAAATAGCCTAAATATAAAATCCTGGCTTTTACTGAGGAGAGGAAGACGCCCTGACTGGCTTTTTGATATGTTTGTGCAAGTGTGTGAGTGAATGTGTGAATGTGGGGTCGGTCCTGGTGAATTTCTCCTGAGGAACAGAGGGATCAGCCAACACGCATGCACACACACACACACTACCCATGAGATTAAATTCAGTCTTCATTTATCACTTTCTGTTCCTTTTTTAATAATGTGACATTGTGTTTGTTTGGTGTGTGTGAAGCCCTCTGTTCCGTCTTTATGGTCTCTGACTTTGATTGGCCCACCGTTTTGACTGTAATCATAATTTCTGTTCCTTTTTTTCTTTGATTTGTTCTTTTCTTTTTTCTCATTGCCTCTTGGGACTGCTAATAAAATGATTGTTGAAAGTGAAATCATTGTGCTTTTCCCCTCTCTGATGGTTTTTGTGTCTTCACAAAATTATATTTATACATATCTTATGTTTCATCAAATATGATATGTCTACATCAGTGTATAGACAGTTTTTCCAAAAGCACAAAACATTTTTTCACTTCCTCTTAGTATCTAGCTGTGCAAACAGATTTGGTGTTAAAAATTCAGATGTATTAGAATTTACTGTGCAGTCCTGATAACTGTATTTTGTGGTTGTTCATAATAGATGGTGGTGGTTAATTATTTTAATGTAATTAGAAAAGAACACTGGCATGTTTATTTTCAAATGTAAAATGTCCCATGTTTAGCGGGTAATGTTTACCATCATGGTTTAGTGTTTTAGCATACATAATGCGTTCTAATTAGCACCAAACAAAGGGTGTGATTGATGGGAATGTGACCACCACCAAGTAATGGACAAATTAAAACTCTGACCCGAACATGGCTCAAGGTTAAAAGTTCAGAGATCACAAAAGTTACAACAATTCATCATGAGGGGGAACATGGATGTCTGTACTAAATTCATGGCAATGGAGCCAATAGTTGAGACATTTCACTTAAAAGCCCAAATGTAAAACCTCAGAGTGGCAGTGGAGGAAAAGTCAGGGGATCAGAATTAGATTTATTGCCATGTAGGTTTTCACATACAAGGAATTTGTCTTGGCATATTGGTGCAACAATGTAGAGTATAAAAATAAAGAAATATAGAGAAATAAAAATATAAGAAAGATAAACAAGTACTGCAAGTTAAGAAGTAAGTGTAAAATATAAAAAATGACAAAATATGAACAAATATAAACATAAGAAAATATGTACAGTATGAAATGAAAAAAGTTCTACAGATTTGCTCAGGGATGTACAAATTATTGGCCAGATGTGCAAAAGTTCACAGTATGAATGTAGGAATATTGCAATGTGCAAGATATTAATCAAAGTTGCATTAATATAACATCCTCTGGGAACCATGAATGTCTGTACAAACTATAACGCCATTTCATCAAATAGCTGTTGAGATATTTCAATCTGGACCAAAGTGGTCGACCGACCGATCAACAAAACTATCTGCGTGGCTAGATGCCACTAGAGGTAAAAAACGTATTAAGTTCGGCTCAAGAGCAGGAGAGAAAATACTACGTTATGCTACATGTCCGGGGGAATATGAAGCTGTTCACTGTGTCCAGGTAATATTTAGCACAAGTACACAGTGGAGTCCACCCAGCCAAGCCAAAAGCCTGGGTAGACAGGCTCAGTGAAGGTGGTGTGGAAGGTGTGGAGGAGGTTCAGTGCACCACACGAGACCTCGAAGAAGGACAGTGTCCCCGCTGACCAGTCCAGAAAGACTCCCACTTTATTGGATCTAAGTGGAATGGGTAAAACAGCGTTCATGCCGTTGTGCCAGGTTCTGTAGCCATCTTTGGTGCAGTATAGTACCCAGGAAGAGTCATTTTTGCCTAACCAGCTGTCGTGAGCCTCTCCCTTCCTGCACATCCTTCTGTAGGCTACTCCTATGAAAGCTCTCCCACTCCAGTCAGTCTCCCAGTAGCAGCGACCAGTCAGTCCCTCCCTGCACAACACCTGTGTCCAGAAATCAAACCTTTCTGGGTGATCAGGATATGGCTGCTTGGTCCAACGCGTCGCTTTCCGGTTTCCCTCGGACAGAGAAAGGTCTCTGTGTGCTGTGTTTGGGTCCAGGGTGAGTTTGTTGGTATCTGATGAAACAGATCAAGAATGACAGTCAGTATTATAAGTTACTCTGTTGTTTTATGAGTTTAGGGCTGGTTACTCACATTTCTTTGGACCTGGCTGGATCCTGGATTCACCACACTGTTCCACACTAAAAAAATAACAGAAGAACACACTTTCCTGACACTTGTATCATTAATTTGGTTTGATATCGAAGAATTGAGACTAAGATACTCTATGCACTGATATGGACATGTTACAGTTGCCAGTGCTCTGTAGTGGACAAACCACAGCATGTTATGGCCGCACTCAAATATATCTTTGGTGTTTCTGTACTGTAATGTCTTGTTACTTGTCAGCCGACATTCGCTGATACTAATATATCTGTGGCACGCTCATTTCAGCTGGCTGATTCATCATTCGGGCTCTAGTCGACATCACCGCTACCTGAGTTTCTTCAGGCTGCATTGTGGGTCGTCTAGCAGAGCAGCCAGCAGCTTCAGGCCTGAGTCTCCTGGGTGGTTGTAGCTCAGGTCCAGCTCTCTCAGGCCACATGAGTTCAGTGCAGATGCCAGGAAAGTGCAGCTCTCTTCTGTTACTCTACACAGGGACAAACTTCAAAACAGACACCAAGACATTTCATCCAACTGATCTCCATGACAACGACAGCAACAACTGGGTTCGTATGTTTGGCACTGTACTATATTCTGCTGTTAAATAATTGATCTGGCATGGAATTTCACTCACGTGAGTATTTCCACTTTACAGTGAGGACTCTCCAGTCCACCAAAGAGCTTTTTGACTCCTACGTCCAGAAAGTCATTGTCGGAGAGGTCCAATACTTTCAGCTGGCAGGAGGCTGAGCTGATAACTGAGGCCAGGGCATCAGCACTGTGCTCTGTTAGGTTGCAGCTCCTCAGTCTAAACAAACAGAAAACAAAGAAAATGGTAAAACCACTTGCTTAGAACTCATAAATAAAAACATCTTTATTTGACTTGGAAAAAACGCAGAAAGACACTTGTTTGAGTTTTGACCTGAGTGTCTCCAGTTTGCTGTTCTCCAGTCCACCAGAGAGCCGTATTATTCCTGCATCCGTCAGGTTGTTGTTACCCAGGTCCAGCTCTCTGAGTTGGGATGAGCTGATGACATTCGCCAGGGTTTCACAGCAGGTCACAGTGAGATTACATGCATTTAGACTGCAGTAGGAAAGGTAATATGAGAAAGGTGAACAGTGTTATAAAGAAATGTCCCCTTCTGTTCAGATTAGACATACTGCATATTATCCACCCCTGGCTATAATGGCTATAGTGCAATATAATGCAAACACAACTGTCCACATTTTAGGCAACTACAATGTGACAAGCCACCTAACATCATGCATATTTAAAATGTATAACCACTCACAGATTGGCATACAAGAGGCTTGGATAAGTTATTGATTATTTAGGCAAAACAAGAGGTGAACACAACACAACACAAATAGTTGCCTGTTTTCCCATCCAGCACATACATAGCATTATGTCATTATCATTTGGTGTCATGTTTCTGGGTTCTTGGTGAATGTAAGTCCAATATTCACTCTCTTTGAGCTCTGTTTATGGTCCCTAACTCCTGAGGGAAATATCTGGCTCCTTATCTTACCACACCCTGCAAGTGTTTGTGGAAACAGCAGACCACAACTGAACCACACAGTCAGGGGTTTTTAAGGTTTCTGAAATTGCTCTGAGCACCGACGCTTACTGTCTTTTACATCAGGAGCAAAAAAAAAAAAAAAAAAAGCTTTAGAGTTTGCTATCTGCTTTTAGAAAAAGCACTTACTTTGCTACACGGGCTGTTTTCACGACAGGCAGCATCCTCAGAAGACCTTCCTCTGACCTGGCGTAGTTGCTCAGTTCAAACACATTCAGCTCTTCTTCTGATGTCAGCAACACAAAGACCAGAGTGGCCCACTGGGAAGGTGAAAGTTGGGCTTTGGCAACACTGCCCGAGCTGAGGTAGCTCTGAATCTCCTCCACAAGAGAGTGGTCGTTGAGCTCATTCAGACAGTGAAAGAGATTGAGGCATCTGTCTGGGGATGGACTTGCCCTGATCCTCTCCTTTATGTGTTTAATGATCTCTGTTCTTGTCTTTTGTTTTGTTCTGTTGCTGGTCATTAGATGTTTCAACAGAGTCTGATTGGATTCCAGGGACAGGCCCAAAAGGAAGCGCACAAAGATGTCATAATGTCCATTTTCGCACTCCAAAGCCTTTTCTACCGCCCCTTTGTAGAGGATGAGCTCTGATGAATCTCTGAATAGCAAACGTCTCGAAGCGGACGACTTCTTGACCAAGACGTTGATGTTGTCGTTGTTGAACGTGAGGTAGACGTACAACGCAGCAAAGAATTCCTGGACGCTCAGATGCACGAAGCAGAACATCTTCTCCTCGCACAGTGTCAGCTCCTCATTGAAGATCTGCGTGTAGACTCCTGAGAACATGGACGCCTGCGTGACTTTTATACCGTTGAGGATGAGGTCGCTCTCATAGAAGATCAAGTGGCCCTTCTCAAGTTCTTTGAAGGCCAGTTTACCCAACGAGATGAGGTTAGCTCTCATGCAGTCAGTGTTTGACTCTCTTCTTCCAGGCAGCCTCTTCTTCATGTTGTCCACATACAAGGACAAGAAGTGTATGTACATCTGAGTGAGAGTCTTTGGCGTGTCTTTGCTGTCTGTCGTCAGCAACTTTTTCTCGAGAACACTCGCCGCCATCCAGCAGAAGACCGGTATGTGGCACATGATGTGAAGACTCCTGCAGGATTTCACATGTGTGATAACCCTTTCTGCTACACTCTTGTCACTAATTTTCCTCCTGAAGTACTCGTCTTTCTGGGGATGGTTGAACCCTCGCACCTCGGTCACAAGATCAATGTACTCCATAGGGATCTGGCTGGAGGCTACGGGGCGAGATGTTATCCAAACAAGAGCCGAAGGAAGTAGTCTTCCCCTGATGAGGTTGGTCAGAAGCAAAGCAATCGTGGTTGGCTGTGTCACATCAGACATTATTTCACTTTTGTGGAAGTCCAAGGACAGGCGACTCTCGTCCAGACCATCCAAGATGAAGAGCATTTTGTTTTTACCATTAGTAAAGATTCCTGTGTCTTTTGTTTCAGGGAAAAGGACACTGAGAAGCTCCACTAGACAGAAGGTTTTCTTTCTCATCAGATTCAGCTCTCGGAAAGAGAGAGGGAATACAAATTCCAGGTTGGTGTTTTCTCTCTCCTCAGCCCAGTCAAGAGTGAATTTATTGGTAGATACAGTTTTTCCAATGCCAGCAACTCCCCTTGTGATCACAGTTCTTATGTGGTGGTCTCGTCCCCGTAGAGGAACAAAGAGTTGATTGCAGTGGATTGATTTCTCCTGGGCCACATGTATCCTAGATGCTGTCTCAATCTGTCTCACCTCATGCTCTTTATTGACTTCACCACTTCCTCCCTCAGTGATGTAGAGCTCTGTGTAGATGTTATTGAGAGGTATCTTTTTTGCTTCTGTCGTCATCCCCTCGAGTAAGTGACTGAACTTCCTCTTCAACGTAGCCTTCAATTTCTGTTGACATTCTGCAATCTTACCATCTGTAGGAGAAAATGCATTCAAGGGTTATTTAGGGTTCTTCTTACTTTGAGGAATTAGGGTGTTATGTCGATATGTCAAATTCCTAAATGCAATAAAGTACTGGGTAGTAAGAAGTACTCACTTTGGGGCTGCAGAGCACCACAGCTGTCTGTAGTGTCATGGTTCAAATTTTCTTTTGATGAAATGATAGAACCTGCAAAAGAAGAAAGTCTCAGCAGAGCCCAAACCCCAGTTTCAGTTACTACCACATTTGATATATCTACCTCGGCCCGTTGAGATGATATTGATGTTTATGTTGTCAATTTTAGAACCAATGATGCAGGGAGCAACCACATTGCCTCCATTCTGAGCAGTGAAGCTGGGATTGAAGTGATGAACCGAAGCCTGAATAGATGGAACTGACTCTGACAGAAACCAGAAAACTCAATTTCAGCAGTTTCTTTATAAAAAACAATGTAGTGAATCATGACTGAAGAAAAAATCATTACTAAAGCAAGATTTAGACACGTCTGGTGCTCTTTAGGTTATCAGTTTGTTAACTGTTTTTAAGCCAAATCTGAATTCTTCCATTGCACCCTTTTTCTCTTCATGACTTGTGGTGCTGGGTCCAATTCCTTGCCTTAGGAACTTTTTATTCTTAATTTGACATCCTTACCTTGAGAGATCTCATCTGTTTTATCGGAAACACTCTTTTGCTCCATGTTTTTCTCATCTTTTTCTTTGTAGCCCCAGCTCATGTGATTTCCGTTGATTGTTACTCCTCATAAACGTTTTTTACCTGGGCCTTGGACACGAGACGAATTTACGATACATACAATTCCAGTTATTTACTTCCAGCAGAAGTTCTTTCAGATACAGAATGACTATGTTCAGTCAGGGCTAATATTAAAATCCAACAGATTAAAAATTGAATGAAACGCTTACCTACTCCAGTAACAACTATGATTGTCATCTGATTTACACACTGAAAGTGGTGTGGTATTTGCACATATATAAGAAACAGTTTTTACTTCCTTCCTGGCTGAGGGTGCAGAAAACAGGAAGTTGGTGTTTCTTGTATTTTCTTGTCTGCATAGTCTAGCATTATTTAAAGGCTCCCTGAATCAACCACAGCTCTTAAAACAGTTTCATTTACTACAAAATGAACTTCTGTTTTAAAAAAAACTGTTAAAATATGTTTTGAGTAGCTTTATCACGTACATTATTCAAACAATACATCATGATTTGACATTAGTATATCACAACAAAGACAATGGTTTGAGAATTTTAAATCATGTAACATCTGCAATACAAAAAAATCACTAAAAATTGTACAATTCTCCAATCTATGGCCCAGAATCCCCAAAACAGTGGCTTTAAGGAAAGCTTAAATGAACTAACATTGTGAAATATTTTCATCCACAACACTAATGTAGTTAAGCAAAGTTAATTCAGCAACTAGGGGCCTAATCTGAGGTTCTCTGTCATGTATAACTTGAAGACAAAGTGGGCATTTCTGAGAGATTTTCCCACAGATGTCTTACAGAAGCTGTGGCCACACTGCAGTGTCACAGGCTCAGTGAAAACAAGTAAGCAAAGTGGACAAGAAAGTTCCCAGATGAACTGTCGAATCCACATCTCTCTGGGTCCCTCTTGCAGCGGAGGACTCCAGCTTACTGTATATATGTGCTGTTCCAGGTTTGGGCATATTTTGGATGCAAATCAAAAAACAAGTAATTAAGAAATATTTCTGAAACATGAATTATTTTTCTGCTTCCACATGAAGCTCAGAGCAGCAGTTACAGCGTGAGACACTTTTAATTAGAAATAGCCTGTCCCACCAACACAATATCAAATACAGTATAAATTTTATTTTATTTTATAAATAAAACATTTGAGTTCCCTACATATTAATTATCCATAAATAATATGTGAAACGTGGACATATGAAGCTGGCTCTACTCATAGGTTACCAAGCAGGCAGGAAACTGCCATACTAAGACATTTTACCTTGAGTTAGTTGAGCCAGTTTTGCCTTATTTCTGCTTTACATACTCTTACTAAAGACAAAAACATAAAGGATACAAATATCAATCCTGTTAAAAGGTCAGTAATTCACTGAGCATTTACTGTTCATGTTTCTGTTCATGTCTTCTCCATCTACCATTATATAGAATAACTCGACTTAACAAAACAATGCAAATAATTTTGTTATTAGTGTGGGATCAGTCATTTAAAGCACCAGTGCAGTGGACAGTTGGCTTCTTTATGGGGTCTTTATGGGCTGTTTTTACAGTTCCAGTTTCTACATGCTGCAGCTTTGCCTGTTGAACAGATGGTGGAAGCAAAGTCCAAGTTGTGCTGAGCCGGTTTCACTGACTCCACGCACAGTACAGTACCTGGTTTGACTGAAAGAGTTTTCAATCAAGATAAAAACAAAGAAACAATTTTTGTTTGGACCATGGTGGTGTTTTGTTTTTAAAACCCTCCAAAAAAAAAAAGAAAGAAAGAAAGAAAGAAACACGGGTCTCTATAGTGCTTGTAGTGAATTAAGTCATACAGCAAATTTTGTACAAAACATTCAAGTCTGTCTTACTGTGAAACAATAGTCAGGTACCCGTATAAATGTTGAAACAGGTTTTGCCTGCTGTAATCATTTCCTCCTGTTCACTGAACTGAACTGACATTGAAACTGGTCGTACTAAAAACACAGTAACTTTGGAAGATGCCCACAACTCAGACAGCTGAAACCTCCTATTAGCTTCAAAACAACCTTTGAATGCATTTTTGCACAAAACCAGGACTGTGGACTTTGTACCCCGTCACTAACATTGGAAGCACATCAGAAGGGGATCTCTCAAAGGCCAGTATAAACGGGAGGAATGATTACAGCGACCAAAACCTGTTTCAATGTTCATATGAGCACCTGACTTTGCTTTTAAGACAGACTTGAAAAATTGTGAACCTATCCTCTACTCAAAACAAACTGCCTCAAAACTATATCAGTATGTTGATAACACTGATGAGGTCATTATGCCCTTGTGACTAAAATATTGACTCAATCTGTAAAATAGATATGACTTAAACTGAAACATAATTTTGAAATTGCTTACTGCAATCTAAAGAACAGGAATTTCAACGGATTGTGAAGACATATATGTACACATTTTCCAAACATATAAAATATATGTATGCAGGGTGTGTGTTTATATGTATTTACAAATATTTCACTATTAGGAGTTGTTCTTATTCCCTTGTGGAGGTGAGGCTAATAATACTAATAATGATGAAAGTTGTTTCACTTTAACTGGTGTCTTTTGTTGAGCGATGCACTCAACTGACCTCTAGTGGAGAGAGCTGTACTAACTCTAACCCAACACTTGTTTAATAGTTTAATAATAATTATGATAATATCAATATTGAAGTGAAGATGGCCAAAAAGTATAATTCATACATTGGTCTCTACTGTTCATGATGATCAAGCTGGACTATCGATGGGGCCCCCAAAAGCCCTAGGTGTGGCAATTGATTTGTGATAATTTGATTAATTTTAACATGAAAACACATTATTAAAAAGTAGCGCAGAATTAACAAACACAAGTCAGCTGCTTTATTACCTGATCTTGAAGCCCAGACCACAAGACCAAGACCACAAATTATTTCAGATAATATTGTTATTGCCAAAGTTTAAAAGATAGGTTCACAAGTTTGTCTTAGAACCATACTAAATCACAAGCCCACATGTACAGTGAAACAGTTTTTACTTCATTTGTCCTGTTCATATATTCTAAACTTTGTCTGAAGCTGATATGAGGCTTCAGTAGTCTGACTTAATCAAATTAAGTGGTAAGTGATGGGGAACAAAATCCACGGTACGGTGTATTTAGTGTGAAATTCCCTTTTTGTGTTTCCCCCAACAGTGTTTCCTGAGCAGGAGGAAGGATATTAACACAAAGCGGGAAGTCTGTACTTTTGCACAGAATGAGAACTGTGGATTTTGTTCCCCATCACTTACATTGGAAGCACATTAGGAGGGGATCTTTTAATGGTCAGTATGAATAGCACTGTGTTTACATTTTAATTGGTCTCATTTGTAATTTCACTCGGCAGAGTTGAGGTGGCAGTTCTGGTTCATTTCGATTAATATGGTTATAGCTGATGGATGTAGTTTTCAGTATAGGCCTAGTCAGAGTCCACATGGAGTAATCAGAGGCACCCATGGGCAACCAGAGCATCACAGTGAGATGCTGTTGAACGAACAGTGCCTTGAAGTATATATGACTAGATTTCCCTGAGTAAAAAGTAAAAGCATTAAGAGGAAACTCCAAACTTTGAATGACTAACTCTATAATCATCAAGAACAGGAGCTGAGTACACGTCACCTCTGATTTCTGCTGTGATGTACAAAAACATACCATTATTTATTTATCCTGGCCTGAGTGGAGGGAGATCGCTGGCATTTGACCCAAACAGCTACACACGACTGACTTGCTGAGCAGTTGGGGGGTCAGTGGCTTATTGCTCTGGGGCATCACGATGGTATCTATTGAATGAGGAGAGAGCTTTTACTCATTCACTTCCCCCAGTCAGATTATTTCTCCAAAGCAGTGGAGAACAGCAGTGTCATGACTCAGCTCTTGGCCCTGTTCACTCTCTCAGTTGTGATGATGTAACAGATGGCGTATTCACCCTCATTAGTCACAACAAAGGAAAAGTCATGCCTAAATGTATCGCAGCTACTGAAGATCTATTTGCACAATTAGTCTATTCTGGATACAAACAGAGCTTCAGTTAACCATGGGAGTCTGCTACAAAGAGAAATGTGATATTTTGGCTCTGCGGATCATACCACGGGACTGTTTTAGCTCCAAGAAGGCATAAAATTGTAGAAATGTATGCATAAGTCCTGCATGGGTGTTTGGCTGCAAGCTTCAGCTGGCGCCGCACAAAAAGACAAGTGACATGAAGCTGGATAGATTTTCTCTACTGCTGATACTACTGGATAATACCAGATAAGTTTCCTCTCCTGCCTGTCACTGGATTCAGTAAAGGAAGTTTGTGAGGTGCACTTAAGGTGGTGAAACATGCGCACCCAATGCAAGACGTCCCCGTTCACTCACTAGTCAATTTCTAAATATGGCTGAAAAACCGTGTGACCGTAATTATCTAGTCCAATCTTTCCGAATTAGCGTTTCCTCTGAGCTTGTGTGGCGCCACATTGCAAGGTGCGAGAACATCAACGTCCTCTTACCGTTTTCAGAAGTGCTGAGTGTGTCTTTCACAGCAGGGTGGCATGGGAACGCCAAGTGTTGTCAACATAGTTAGCTGCCATTTACATGTACATTTTCCACTGCAAAGTCAAGAGGGAAGTTGACATAAAGGGGTGGACTACTTTTTTCTCATGTCACTGTAAAGTCATAGTGGTGGCTGGAGTCTAAAACATGACACACACGAGTGGCTTGTGCAGAATGACTATAAGTTTGCTCAAGAGGAAGATGGCAATTGGTCTGACTGTAATAATACTACAGTATGAGAAATCGCACACAGACTTTCTTTCTTTCTCTGCCTCACTGAGAGCCGATTTCAGCTGAAGCCATCCCACTTTCTCTCTTCTCTCGGCCTCCCGTGCTCTCACTCCTCTTCCCTCCTCTGCTCCTCTGTCTCTCATCAAGCGGGCAAGGCGTAGTGTGTGGTTGGTGTGAGATAACAAAGGCTGAGGAGTTCACCATTACATAACTTCTGTGGAGGCTGAGGAGGTGGAGGAAGAGGAGGAGAGGCAGCAGGGTTAGCACGTAGGAAAAAGGAGGGCAGGAGAGGGCTGGTAGCCTACGTTGCAGTGCTCATTTGTCTTCCACATAACACACATAACACACACACACACACATGCTGGCCTCCTTTTTCCTGCTCTCCATCGCGGATTCAGCAGGCTGCACTTGCAGATATGGCCTCATAATATTTGAACTTTTCAGTGTTTCAGCTTTGTGTTCCCACGCTGACAACCACACATAAAGATCTTCAAGTGAAATCACCATTTTGCTCTCTTTCTCTCTGACACTGTCTATGTGAGTGCTGAGACGGCAGCCACACACACACACACATATAAACACACACACACACACACACAGGGCCTCTAAACTCTCAAGCTCTATGGCTCCCTCCAGCCCCACCCGCCTGTCCTCTGATGGCCTCCCACTCATGCCACATTAAACATTTAGTGAGGCACTCTGGATCCGTGTGACACCATCTTTTAGCGCCGCCAAGCCAACAGCCCTCACACTGTGGAAAAAAAACATAGGTGCATGCTCCTCGGTGGAAACCTGATACAGCAGTCACACTATTCCCTCTGCCCATCCCCATCCCTCTCGTGCACGTACACGCGCGCACACTCCTGAACGCCGAGGCAAAATCAGCGGCTCAGAGAGACCTACTGTGTTGAGAGCAAGACCTGCATTAATCAATATTGATTCCTGGATGTGTGTCTGCATGTGCATGTGCATGTACTTATGCAATGTGTGTATGTGTGTGTGTGTGTGTGTGTGTCACAGTTTGCCTCTCTGCTGCAGTGAGGTGTGACCCAGGGTGGGGGGTGTATCCCAACCAGCCAGCGCAGTAGAAACGCTGCTGTGATGTTCCCCTGCAACACATTTTGAAGGCATGAGAAGAGACAGGAACTGCATGTCAAAGCTGTTTTTTTTTGTGTGTGTGTGTGTGTGTGCACAGCCGCGTGCACCCCTGCGGTTCGGTGCAATTCCCCCCCCCAAAAAAAAAAAAAAAGTCACCTAAACATGACCCACTCCCCCCCCCCCACTGTTTTTCACTGAGTCTAAATTGAAGAATTCTGCACATTTCTAGTGACTTCATTGAACTGGAGGCCTCGGTCTCATGCTGCACAAGCCTGTTCTCGCGAGGATTCCTCCCCCCCTTTTTACTACACACACACACACACACACACACACCATCATCATCACCACCACCACCACTCCTCCTCCTCCTCCTCCTCCTCCTCCCTGCGGCCCCTCCCTTTCCGTCCCCGCTCGCCTCTATCCTCTTCAGCCTTGCCTGCCTGTCAGAAAAGGTGCTCCAGTTATTGGAGGCTAGGCTACCCTCCTCCCCGGACCCCCCCTTTCTGCACGAGAGAGAGAGAGCCAGCCGCCCCGTCGTACCCCAAGGCTCGGGCTCCCCCTCACTCACGGCACCGACCATGGCAACCACCGCGACGTCCACCCGGTTCACCGACGAGTACCAGCTGTACGAGGAGCTCGGGAAGTAAGCAGCCGCCGCCGCCGCCGTGTCGTTACCGTGTGCATCGTGTTTGTCTTGTCCCCCCCCACCCCCCCACCCCGCAGCCTCGCCTCGCATTATTTCTGGTTAGCCAGTTAGCCGAAAATAGCTCCGGGGGGGGGGGTGGTGGGGGGGGTGGTTTTGGTCCCCGGGGCTGAGCGTCCGTGTCCGTGTAACGCGACGGGCCGCCGGTATCCGTCGCTAACGGTCGGCAACGGTCGCTAACGGTCGGTAACGGTCGCCACGCTGCTGTTACCGATAAACTAGCCGAGTTAGCGCACGAGCGTTGCGTCTTTTTTTTGAGTGTGTGTGTGTGTGTGTGTGTGTGTGTCCGGGGTCGCTCGTGGTGATGAGTTTTGGTGCATTGACAGCTGTTCGGCTTCCGGGGTCGCTGGCCGGTATTTTCTGGTCCCGCCGGACCCGCCGGCAGCGGCCCCGGGAGGCGCCGGAGACCCGCGTCCCGGTGACGTTTCGCCGGCCCGCGGGTCTGACAGCTCCGGCTCGGCGGACCAGAGGCTGCGGTCGCTGCCTGACTAGGCCTCTCTCTGTCTCTCTCCCCCTCTCTCCTTCTTTCTCTCTGTCTCTCTCTCTCTTTTTTTTCTTTCCTCTCTCCTCCTTTTTCCCCCCTTCCTCCGGTCCCCGAGCAGCTGCGGGTGATTTGTGTAACCGTGTTGAGTAACGTTGCGTACCCCCGGATCCCCCGATGAGGAAGTCGTCGGGTCCGGGCTGCGCTGCGGTGTGTTTGCGGCTGTAACGCTCCGCGGCAGCAGCAGCAGCAGCAGCCCCCCCCCCCCCTCCTCCGATCATCACCTTATCGATAAATGTCTTGTGGTGGCGGCTCGTGAACGGAGGGGATCGTCACGCACAGTTATAGCGGCAATTTTGGCGAGTACCGAGTAAGAGGCAGTGACGTGTTTTCTCGGTATTTTGATGACGGCAAGAAAAAACCGGGCCACTACCTCCTCTGTTTCATCATCACCGTCATCATCCTCATCATCAGCAGCAGCAGCATCTGTTGTTCTTGGCCGGCGAAGGCTTTTTTTTTTTTTATTTATTATATATTTATTTTCCTCCCTGTTGTACCCAAAGCAGCGGCAGCAGGGCGACACCGGCCCTGTGAAGATACACCGGCCTTAATTTCCAGCTGCCATTTCCACTCTCTGCCTAATAATTGACAGTAATCGATGGCACTGATTGCACAGCCAGTGCACTCACACATGCACACCTACACATCCTCCATAGTGGATCTGCTTGCCCCTGAATCCTCTGTGGACTGACCACCTACCTCGGCTCGCGTCTCTGCACCTTAATGCATTTTGCTCCATCGTAGGTTATTAATGTCAGAGTACTTCTGTCACCTGTCACCTCTCGTTCACTGGTGAATAATTAAAACTAAGAGCAGAGTGCTGCAGGAAAGTAGCAGCCCTCCCATACATCATCAGGAGTAGTAAAAGGCAGCCTTCCTCTTTCAAGAAAACTGCGTAGGGCCCAGATACTGCAGCTTGTACCGGCTGTGATACAGGCACTATGAAAAGCATGCATAATTACTTCTTCTGTGATGCTCAAAATTGAACGATCCCCATTGCAGCTAGAAGGTGAAAAATATGGAGCATTCATCTAGGTCAATATGAAACTCCTCAGAGTCTGAGTTGTTTTATAGTGCGTTATGGACTTCCTTTTCTGCTCGAGCAGGTTTCCAACCGAACGTTGTTGCCTTGTGGATGTATTAAATGTTGCCCATTGTTGTGTGTGTGATGCAGCCCATTTTTTGTGCTGGCTGTTGTAAAGTGATTTTCCTTCAGGGCCGTAGGTTGCATTGTATTGTGTGCCTATCAAAGATTATCAGAAGTACTTGGCCATTCATTTATAATCCACGACCCGGGCTGATATCAACACTTACTTACGCTTGAGAAACTTGTTATGTTGTTGCTGGTTTGCGTGACTGTTGCCCACCTAATTTAGGTTGCACAAACTGTAGCTGTGATAGTAACGACTGTAAACTGTCTGTGTGTGTGACACCACAGTTGTTCGCATACACAAAAAAACAAACCACTGCCACATGAGTAGATGCAGTTTCAAATGTCACACTTTGTGTGTGTGTGAGAGAGAGAGAGAAAAAGAGAGAGAACATGTGAAATGGAACTGATTTTTGTTTTATTATGTTCTTTTTTTCTTAGGGGAGCTTTTTCAGTCGTGCGTAGGTGTGTAAAGAAGTCATCAGGACAGGAATATGCTGCAAAAATCATCAACACTAAGAAGCTGTCTGCAAGAGGTATGGTAACCCCATCCACACTCACACTGACTCTGATATGCGCATGTTTGCTTTGTTTTTTGTGTGTATTGGAAAGTATATATATCTATATGGTATATATAATTTTTATATTGCGATAACTGTTGTTGTTGCTGCTATACAGTAACGTTTCTTGAAATTCCTTTTGAGAAACAGTCCATTTATAAAATATCAAGTGGAAATGTCTGTCTGTGGCTAACTTAATACTTGACAAATCGTGGTACTTCATCTGATGTGCAACTTTGTCTGGCTTACCAGAGGTATTAAAGGGATAACTACCCCAGTATTGTGTCGCAAAATCTCTACTGATTCACGTCTTTTGTCGCACTGTATATATCGTCATAATGCCCGGCTTTACTGGAAAGTATGCACATAGACAGTCCCAAATCTTCCAATAGCAGAGGAAATCTTTTATTCAATCATCGTGTCTGTGGGGAGTTCTTATCAGCAACCTCTTGGTGGTTTAATGACCCTCTTTATAAACACTGTATTGAATAACTCAATCGCTCCTCTGTGGTATCATTAGACAACCGCTGTACAATAAATTGATCCAAATTTCTAAGAAGCTCTTCATTGAAAGGACACACTGATGGGACTGAAATAAAACAATAAGAACTGGCAGGACTCTGCATAGATCCACACCCACGTGGCATGTGCACATGCCTGGTGTGGCGTGCCATGTTGTAATGATGACGTGAGCTCATGTCAGTGTGTCAGAACCTCCCCTGGCATCAGACTGAGATACTTAATTGCTTTCTCCTTTCTTGTATCTGACAAATTAGGCCTGCACCCCTTCCTGACATTCACACACACCTGGCTTCCTTTGTTCTCCTTTCCTGTACGCTCTCTCATTACCTCTGTGCCTCTCTTTCTCTGCTAGCCTCTCTCCCTCATTGCCTTTCTCTTGTCTTTCTGCAAAGGGGGATTGGTTTGTATTGAGGCTAATCCACTTATGCTAAATGTATCTCATCAACCACTAAGACCCCACAGATTCCATAGGCGCCTCCCTGTTTGCTCCGTTGTTGTCTGTCTGATGGCATTTGTGTGTGTGAAAGAGACAGAGAGAGCAGGGAGTAACACTAATAGAGCATGTCAGTATTGTGAGGCCTCTGTGAGTGTGTTGTAATACCGTTATTGTTCTGTCCCTGCCATCAAGTGTCCACATAGGGCAGCTCCTGGTATTAATGTCCCACCAAGGAAAAGTAAGGGCTCAGCAGAAAACTGTTGGCTCTTCACAGAGGCAGGCAGTACAATGTAGGCCTGTGTATGTGTGTGTGTTTGCCAGGGGAGAAGAAAGCTGGCCAGGAGAGGAGGAGTAGGAGGAGGAGGAGAATTTTAACAATATAGTCTTGCAAGGAGATCAGTGACACTCCACACCAGGGAAACAAGGTGAAATGAGACAGAGAACGAGACACGATAGGGTGAGCGAAGGAGGGGAACAAGAGGATTTTGTGCTAAGAGAAGAATTGCGGTAGGCCGCCTGCTGACGCAACACGCACCTACACGCACACAAAACACGTTGTCCACACACTCAGGCAGCCAGTGCGTGAGCAGGCAGCTTGCCTGGT
This sequence comes from Lateolabrax maculatus, assembly GCA_031216445.1. Taxonomy (NCBI): domain Eukaryota; kingdom Metazoa; phylum Chordata; class Actinopteri; order Acropomatiformes; family Lateolabracidae; genus Lateolabrax; species Lateolabrax maculatus. The sequence continues at coordinate 6,126,485 of CM062200.1, read as the reverse complement.
AGGATTTGGGTGGGTTTTTTTTAGCCCGACGGGGCGAGTGTGACCTCACGCGTGGCCTGGTGGGTAAGTCTCTTAAAGCTCTGGTAAACACTGCAGTAATCTGAGGAGGGGGGGAGGGGAAAAGAAAGGCAGGGAGGGAAAGGAAGGAAGGAAGGAAACGAAAGGAAGTGAGGGTGGACGGGATGTCAGGGATGGATGTAGGTAGTTGGCTGTGGGATAGTCCATCCTACACCAGTTGGGGGTGGATGCGAGTGGGCAGCAGGGTACGCAGTCTGCACACACACCAAAAAAACCATACATCTGATTCTCACCCCAGAGAAACAGTGGTCTTTAATACTACCTCATTTGTAGTGGTTTCTGTTTCTAAATGGGGGTAGGGGCTTTTGATTGGGTGGCAAAGAACTGGAAGATGAGAATGACTGTTATTAATTACAATGACCCAAAGAACAAGATAAAGTCCCTAATATTTCCCACAAAACAATGTAATAAATTGAACTCAAGGAAGAAAATGAGATCAAAGGGGGGAAAAAAAGCTTATATTGGTGAAATTATCGACCCACAGAACAACAAAGTGTTTGAAAGAATTACAGAGTGTTGCAATAGTGTGATATAATCTTCATTGTGCAGAATGAATGCTATGTTTTATTTTGTTGTTGATGAGTGAAGTGACTGTGAAAAGTGGATGGCTGCTGCATTGTGTGTGTGTGTGTGTGTGTGTGAGAGAGAGAGAGAGAGAGAGAGTGAGTGAGTGTGTGTCAGAGTGAGATAGACTATCCACTTTAATGCACTACCCTAATACCTTTCCTCCTAAACGTTTGTTAGTGTCCGACAGTTATTGTCCTGGGTCTGTATGATTGTCCCAGTGAAAATTATTTCAGTTGTGTTACTTTACTATTATTGTTTATTGCTCAACAATGTCCCAAATTACCACTTCAGCCCAGTTGGTTACTTGCTCCCTTCCTGTAGCCAAAGTGTCTCATTATTATTAATGGCAGACCACTGGGATTCACTATTCTTCCCCCCACCGAGTATAGCCTGGTTCCAGACCCCTGAATCATTGCCCATATGTCCAAGTGATTTTTTTTTTTTTTAAATAGGTCTTGTGCTCATTGATAGCTTTTTTCCCCCAGCTTGAGAAGCAGTCAACCAATCAGTGCTTGTAGGGTGGATTAAGAATGGGAACGTCATCTTTGTACATAGCTACCTACTTACATCCATGAAAAATAGTGACGGAAACATGGCCACAAGAATGGTGATAAGCGTGGATGAGATTGACACAGCTTAAACAAATAACTGCTCTTAAAGAGGAATTCCACACAATTGTACACAGTCACATAGTCTTGTTATCACATAATGTTGATGCAGTTGATTTCCCCGACAAAACAGAAAACAACCTTTTCTGTTCAAAATGAACTTATCTGCTTGGATTTGGATGTTTGGTTCAGTCGAATTGTCTCCCTCCTCCCATACCGTCTTCGTATGTCAGCTGCCTTGCCAAGTATAAATAGCAGAACGCTGGCTGATCGTAGCCCCAGTTTGTGCCTCTCACACATACTGGAGCTGCTGGTAGCATTAGCAAGCTGTATAAACGCTGGTGGAAAAAACAGCGTTGTACATGATTTGAGATTTATTCCTCTGCAGTGGCCAGTAAACACAACACATGGACCCGACAATAACTGTGCTGCCTCTGGTAGTAGAAATGCTAGCCCGGCTACCACACAGATACCCACCCAGTGACGCTCTCAAATGGCCATTTAGTGCTTATAGTTACTGATCAAAGCATCACCAGACTCCCTGTCTTTCCAGCAGAAAAACAGAGGGTCTGAGAGTTGTTTCTCGTTGCTAGTTTGTGGTAACTACCAGCTCTACGTCAACATCCATGACCCCCTTCATGTCGCACACTATGTAGCCAAGAGGCCACAACGTCTCCAGTCGTTGCTCCCTCACTCCTCTGTTGGATTATCTAAATATGCTGGGAGGCAGACTTCTTGCAGAATTTGAGTTTTGCTACACTTTAAATCAGCATATTTCTTTAATCGTTGTGAAAAACATGAAATGAAGTGCACAACAGCCCCTACCGTGGCTTCTGTGTCAACAGAAACTGGCTAAGATGAACACGTCCGGCTGAATAATGAAGTGAAACAAAATTCTGGTTATTGGTCAGTGTGCTTTCTGCCATTGATCAAAAAGTACCATGAGAGGACAGCCGATGGAGTGTTTTTGGTGTATACCATTTGGTTACCATGGTGACCATAATGGCAATTGCTTGGGCATTTAAACCACCTTGCAAATTAAGAATCGTTAAGATTAAGAATCAATTAAGAATCGACTTTTTTTCCAGGTGAAGATGCAGATAGATAGCAGTATAATTCAGACAAGCTTTTTGTTATGTTATTGCCAGATAGGTGGTTGGGACTATTCTTCCAGGTACATTACAGACATTTTGGGTGGCACTTAGGGTAAAATTGATATTGCTTGTATGAGACAATATTGTCTAAAGTGGTTGTTATATCAGTAGGATACAGCTTAATTATTGTCTATAATGGGTCCTTTTTTCGGTGATGGTTTTAGGAGTGTTTCTCACAACCGCTCAATGGTTATTAAAGAGGAAAAACTGAGTATTAGGTTGCAATCAGTATATACTTGATGCTCTGTGATGGGGAAATAAATGTGGCATCTTTGTTAAATATCCTCTGAAAACACCTGTACTCTGCCCCAAAACACTGTCACATTATCAACATTGAGGTATTTTTGTCAGCATTTCCCAGTAAGGATGTAAACTTGCCTGAAACAGACTGATCTGGATACTCAAGCCTTCAATCAGATTGTTAGCTTTATATATGTGGCAGAGAGAGGGGCATGGGGGTGTGTGGGTCGGGTCCTCTCCATCCTCCTCAGTTGATGTAAGATGGCTGTGGGCCCGCCCCATGGCAAAGCAGATGGCCAATTAGAGAGCAGCAGGAAGTGCCAGTAATTACCCTCCAGCCCTCTCTTTCCTGTCTTCTTCTACCACACACTCTCGCACCAACAAATAAGGAGATTGAATGAATTAGTGAGTGCTGCAGTGACACTGCACCAGGGTAGACAGCTATACACAAACACGCACACACACACACACACGCAGGGGAGCTGTGATCCTCTTCTAGCAAATGGACGTTCCATGTAATCCTCCCTCTTTCTCTCTGTTTGTCTCTCCATCCTGCGTCACTGGTGTAATTAGAAGGAGGTTCAAGTCTCTCCCTTATTCACTCACTTTCTCTCAGATGAGGGAAATCTATAACTGCGGGGAGACGGCGGGGAGGTCAGTGGAAGGTAGATGTGGAGAGTGTAGCACCGTGTGAGAGAACAGAAGACAGAGCTTCAAAACACAGTGACTGCAGCTTTAAAACTAGTCCAACTTAGCAACAAGTTAAACAAAGTCAGGCGAAGAAAGGGTAGACGTGACAGTCAGAGACGATGTAGAAGGATGCAGAGAGTGTTGCAGAAAGTGATGCTGCTCTTATATTATGCTGGTACATACTGTAATGCAGTTGGGTAAGGTGACAGTTGATTGCACAGTAACAGCATGTGAATTTTATCTGAGGCTGTTACTGCACTGGGGAAATGAATGCAAATCTTAGTGAGCCTGCCTCTGTGTGGTGTAATCGCTTTGGAGCTGTGGGGTAGAGTTGGCTTCACCACAGTGTCAAAACACACGCACGCACACACACACACACACACACACACACACACACACACACACACACACACACACACACACACACACACACACACACACACACACACTCTGAGTCATACTAGATCTTAACTACATGTAACCGAAGTGACCTCTGACCTGAGCTCCTAAAGTGATCGGAGGGAGCACCGACATCTTGTGCAAACACACGTATACAAATACTGCTACAGGATTCAGTAAAATCCTCAAACAAGGATGTTTACTTGAATGTGTGTGTGTATATGTGTTGCTGTCATCCCCTCCCAGCCAGAAGTGCAAACACTCCACTGTTCTTTAACTTCACACTAACCTTTTTACACATACGCGCCTGCACGTGCAAACATTGCTACACACAGCCTCGTTAATTACCACAAACAGTTTAAGAGCCGTAAATAAAACCATACATGTGGTCAGTGGAGCTCTTTTAAATGCACTTTGTGATTGTTACATTTCAGAGGCAAATGCAGCCGCTCTGCAGCTTAAATCTAAGTCTAGTCTAGTCGAGTCTAATACTAATAGGTCTGCACCTTGACCAAAAATATTTGCCTAAATACAAAACAAATAACCTCATACTTTTCAAATGTTTGCATTTACATACTTAATTTAACTGCATGTTTTTTGCTTTGTTTGTGACTGCCACGCCAGTATATCACTATTACAAAGGAAACTGCAGTAGTGAGTCAAATAAAGTTAAATGCCGATTAGCAAATATTTGCAAGTACCTCTTTTAAGACTCAGTTGCATTAGGTGTAGACCAAAGACCATACAGTCCATGTTGTAGACACTGAAATGTTTTATTTGGGGCGAAGAGAGAAATCTATGCCATACATAGGAGTGGGATTGTAAAGTGGATTGTGGATCACATGTACAAGTTCTTCTCTGACTGAAAGGCAGGTGTTTGGTTGACAACACCACAGTGAGTGAATAGACATGTCTGATGGCCTCAATAAAAAACAAATGTTGCTGTAAGAGTTTTTCTAAATTGGTGCATATGTGGCAACTGGTGGTCTTGTGGTTAAGACCCATACAGTATAACCACAATGTCCCTGTTTCATGTCAGGTTTTTGTTGCATATCAAACCCCTCTCTCTTTCCCACCTTTCCTGTCTGCATCCCTACTGCCACTATCAAATAAAGGCAAAGAACTTAAAATATTAACAATAGAAATGTAAAAAAAATTACTGATAAATTGTTGCATACTACAGGATATGTTTATTGATACTGCAGGAATATGAAGTTATTAGTTGTTTCAGTGATAGACTGTTGAATGTGTCGTATCCATACCCATTTACAACATTTATTTAGTCACCACAAATAAGCATAAATATGAACTTGAATTAACTTACTAAAAGTCTCATCTTATTATCTATTGTTGTGCTATTTAAATTAGCTGTTCCAGGTAATGATGTAAAAACACTACTCTTTGCAACTTATCTAAACCGTGACCTTTCTCTCTTCAGACCATCAGAAGCTTGAGAGGGAAGCTCGCATCTGCCGTCTTCTGAAGCACCCCAACATCGGTGAGTTTCTGTGCACGTGACCAAATGTGTGGTTCTGTATTGTTACTCACGCTTACAGGATAAGATTCTTCAGTGGAGTGGAGCAATACTTATGCAAATTTTAGGCTAATGCTGCTATTGGGTATCTGTAAAAGAGTTTCTCAGATATTGTTAATCAAAATGTATACGTTGAGTGTGAAAGTTATTCCTTGACCTAATGTTTACTCAAAAGGTCAAAGGCTTGTTAAATGAACCTTTATCCTGGCATTAAGAAACCCACATGTGCAAGCTGACTGATTTATTGTGAAAGAAATAAGGGTTTCTGATATTATAAGTCAACAAAGAGATGACAGAGACTCACAGGAATGTCAAGAAGTGTTCAAACTAGAATAATATAATCATGTGAACTGGGATATAAATAACCAGTAGCCTGTATCACAAAGCAAGTCTAACAAAGTGTTGCTGTCTGGTATCACAAAGCTGGTTATCGACTGACTCCGTGAATTCTGGATTATAGGAGTTAGTCTATACAAAAAAAGGCTGAATAGAAGAACTTACCATTCACTGAGCTAATTCACATTTTTAAAGACAACCGTCTGTATACTTTTTATTTCCATTTATCATGTCTTTGAGACTCTTTGATCACTCATTTTAAATGTCAGTATATCTGATCTCACAGCACAGCTGCTGTCAATTATGGACACTGGTGCAGAGAGCAAAGCTTTGGTGAGCAGACATATGGAGAAGGGAGATGCATGGTTTTGTCAGTTTGCACAGCGCACTTGTCAGGATTGGCAGATGGAAAAGGCATTGCAAATTGGTTGCTTTAACTTAAGGAGCACAGTCACTTGTGCAGATTAACAGTGATCATCATCACAGGGCGCAGACATGCCACTCCACCAGAAACCTCTCCTGTAAATCCACCGTAGGGATCATATTTTTGATTTTACTTTTAACAATTGAGTTCCTTAAATCGACAATCAGTGATCGTCTCCACAATCCTCAATCTGATCGCCAATCTGCACAACCTTTGTTCAAAACATTATATTATAATATTGCCCTAGTTCGGGATATTAGTATGCACTTAAACATACTTAAATATATTTTTAGTTGAAAGACTCCACGGCAATGGTGCAGAGTCTGTTGTACTGCAGACGTGATGGCTGGCATCACTGTTTTAACCAGTATTTTAACAGGACTACTTTGCATTAGTATCTTGCATTTGCTCACAGCTCAGGGCTGTTGGCTGTGGTTAGAATTTTGTGAGTGTTGTTCAAATAATTTGTGTAGTTGTTGTGACAACAGAAACAAAAGGAAATGTAGATGATCTCGCCAGTATTGCCTTAAAACACAAAGTCAGTAAACCCTGACAGAATGAGGGGGGACAGAAGGTTATCTTCCTCCTTCTGACATTGTGACAACAGATCTCTGCTCTGCCTGCTATGATGAGTCAGATGTTTTTGACCTTCTGGTTTTATTACTCTTGACCATTCTGATATCACAGCCTTTAACAGTCTGTTAATTGTTGAAATTTGTATAGCAGTGATGATTAAAGCATAGAATACATTGTGCTACTCTAATGGAGATATCTAGAGGAAATAGGTGTTAAAGGGCAGAGAGGGAGACTGTGACAAAATCAATGACACCTTTCCCACTGCACTGCTTCTTATTTCTCTTTTCCTCATGTCCTACTTTCCTGTCGGCCCCTCAGGCACTCATTCGCCCCTCGCCTACTTTTCCAGTTCTCTTCCCCTCTCTGTATAGATTTTTCTCTCTCTCTCTCTCGTCCTTCCTCCTCTTTTTGACATATTTTGGCATCGTCGGCATTCAAACTTTGGACAAAAGAGGGCACAAAAAAAAGAGACAGATGGAGAGACGAAAGCAGGAGGAGTAGGAGACAGATGGAGGGAGAGCGAGGAAGATGGAAGGAGGAGGAAAGAGCAGTCGCTCTTGTTTCTTGCTGCAGGGCCATCCTACTTCATCTTATTATACAACTGATATTCATTTTACATAACGATAACTGTGGCTCCCTGACACTAAACCTAAGCTGCATCTCAGGCCCATTCTCCAGCTCCTGCCTCCTGCTGCCTGGATCCTGCTTTGTCATTCTGCTGCTGTTTTGTTATGTTGACAGGAGGGCTGGGATGGTTACCGCATAACCGCAGTAACGTGGTAATATGAGCTCATTACTGTAATCACCACTTTATTTTTTCGTTTCTCAACCGAGCCCTGACTTATCTCCATCAGTGCTCAGAAAACATTACTGATAAAAAGCATTTTTGTGGTGTTTTTCTGAACATAACATTTCCTAGCCTGATCCCAGACCCCTGAATTGCTGCCCACTTCTGCAATTTATTTTTTCAGTTATTCACATGGGTCCTGTGTTGTGCTCTTTGTTGGCTATAGCCCAGGAAGCCAATCAGGGCTTTGTACGTGAAATTAAGAATAGGGACGTCATTGTGCTGTGCCACAGCCAGACAAATAGTGAGAGAAAAAACTGCCTCAAAAAGAGCTATATAGGTTGCTGTAAGTGGTTTTACAAAAATAACAGTAAAACTGTTAACATAAAACATAAATCTTTGATCCACTCAACAAACAATAAGTTAACTGCTCAGCAGCTGTTAAATCATCTTCTGTGTCATCTGAAAATTATGTCAACACGACCGATGCATCACCAACTACTGATTTGCCCCTATATAGGGGCTTCCTAGTAGCCTACCCGTCTCTATCTCCCTCTCTTCCTGTTTATTGCTACACTTTCAACTATCAAATAAAGGCAAAAATGCTCCTTAAACGTATCTAAATAACTAAATACATTAAGTGTCACAACAGCCATGTGAAGCTTTTTGTAATTGAGGTGCTCATGTGACTGGCTGTTACTACAGTTTGAAGAACATCAAACCTGCAACACAACACTTTTGAAAGGAGATCACAAGCTACAATCGCAGCAGGTATCCCAGCCTTGTGGAAGGAGTTTTCATTATGAAGATACATTTTTAACTACCGGGAATTTGACCCTAAACAACAGTGACACTGACATTCAGTTTTAGTATCTGTGTGTGGTTTTATTAAATGGTGGTTAATTGCCTAACCACTGGATGCACTGTCATCACTGCGGTGAGAAAAAACTCAATAGCTCACAGCCATAGTTGACATTCATTTCTCCAGCTTCTCCATTTTTGTTTTTGCGTTCTTTCTCAGCCTCAGTTTATGGGGAGGTTTAACAGTCAGACACTACAGCAATTCTTTATTTCTTTTACCTGGCTCCTGTCTTTATATCTCTGTCTCACTGCCCACCCTCTCTCTTGCAGTGAGACTCCATGACAGCATTTCAGAGGAAGGCTTTCATTACCTCGTCTTTGACCTGTGAGTATAGTCTGTGCACACACAGACACAGTGACATTTTATCCATCCGCATGACTGCGGTTCGTTTGTGTATGCTAACAACTTCTCCCTCTTGCCTCCCTGTCTCTCTCGCTCTTTCGTCCTTCCCTCCTCCTCTTCCTTTCATTCCCTCCTGCCCTCTCCCTCCCAGGGTGACCGGAGGAGAACTGTTTGAAGACATTGTAGCCAGGGAGTACTACAGTGAGGCTGATGCCAGGTAAGAGCCTCACATGGAGCTGCTCTAAACATATGAACACACACTCTGCTGCAAACATACAGCGTAATCCCATTAAATATATGAATACTCACTCTCATTTTATGAGTGTGAGCACACAGTGGTGGATATAATTGGTTTGCTGGTATTCTTGTCAGCAAATGCATCCCCCCGTCAACAAGTGCATCATTATACTTGTGTCGCTTCTCTCTTGGGCCTCATGCGTCACTCTCCATCCCCCTTTACATTGAAGTAGTACTGAAACCATTAGCAGTAAATGAATCCCCACCAGTTCTGATAATCGAATTCTTCAGTCATTTGTCAGGGAAAAAATGCCAAGAATTTGCTGGTTCTTTCTTCGCAAATGTAAAGATTTGCTGCTTTAATCCTGTGTTATATTATTGTAAATTGATTATCCTTTGGGTTTGGGCTGCTGATTGGACAAAAACAAGCAATGTGAAGACGTCACCTTGTCTTCTGTGAAATTTTACTGTGCACAGTTTTCTGACATTTTGTTGACATTGTGACATTTAAGCTTTCTCTCGTCCTCGCTACTTCTTCCTTCTCAGAGCTCCTCCTTTTCTCCTGTGGCTGTGTGCTGTGCAGCTTATGAAGTCTGTTTTACAATTGGATTAGGGGTCTTCGCCTGTGGGGGCTTTGGAAACACACCAATGCGTGCACACACACGCACAAACCGATCCTCAGCCTCGCTTTCTCTGTCTGGGCCCGACCTTTGATCCATTAACCTTTCCAGAGACGTTACATGAACACGAGCCTCAAATAGTGGGGTCGTGGAGCCTGACACGACAGAGCGTAGCACAGTAATAAGGTGGTCGGGTACTGGCTTGTAGGAAAATTTTTACAAGGCCCATCATGTGAAAACATGTTCACCAGCCAGAATAGAGAAATAATGGTATTAGTAGCAGCTGAATTGACGCCCCCATTATTAAAATTGCTTCTGGGATAAAGATTTATTGACTGTGTGGTGTAAGGCCTCCCACACGAGTTGCTTAGTATTGATTGTTTAAACTACAGTACCTTGATTATGTCTTTGAAAAATTATAGTGATTGTATAGTAAATGTTTGTTATGCAATTTAGCCTTAAGTTCAACCTTTGCCGCATTAGAATGTAATAGAGGTGCTTATAGACATAAAAAAGGTATTACTTTCATTATCTATTCAATCCACTGATTATTTTCCTCGGTTAATCATTTGTCACATTGATGTCTTCATAATGCGATTTTTTGTCGGACCAGTAGTCCAAAACCTAAAGATATTTTAAGGTAGAAGATGTAAAACCAAGAAATCCGCAAATCCTCACATTTAGGAAGTTGTGACAAGGTATAGTTTAGCATTTCTGTTTGGAGAATGGCTTAAATGAATAAGCCAGTTGCCACTTTTCTGTCAATCGACTAATTGTTTCAGCTCTACATCTTGAAAGGTTATTTTTTTTCATACTACTATGTATATATACACACATTGTCTGAAGTTCATATTTCTGTCCCTCATCAATTTAGATAGCATTTGGTCAATCCAATCTTTTAACAGCACTTCCAAATGCACAACAGTTATTGTTTCATGTTATTAATCGAAGAGCGTGAGTATTATGTTTGTCTTCCTAATGAAATGCATCAGTTTTATAAGAAGACTAGAATCAACCAGGTATCAAGAGTATATGTGATGTATGTTTGTTTGTCTGTTTGTTTTTTGTAATGAAGGGCAGTGACTGACACATCTTTCGCTCTGTTTGTCCCCTTTTCTCTCTCCGTAGTCATTGCATTAGTCAGATCTTGGAGAGTGTCAATCATATCCACCAGCATGATATTGTGCACAGAGACCTCAAGGTGAGTGGCTGCCCGTTGCCGAGACAACCACACACTCACACACACCTCTGCTCGTGGCCATGGCAACACACAGATGGCTCTCGGTTTCTCCATCGCTCTCTCTCCTTTCCTCTGCATTTCTCCTTTTATCCCTTTTTATTTTTCCCCTGCGTCCCTCTCCTATCCACTGCTTTTACCCTCTATCTGTCCTCAGATCTGTCAGCTTGTCTGTCTGTGACCAGAGGTGTGTGTGTGTGTGTGTGTGTGTGTGTGTATGCGTGCACATGCATGCATGTGTGTTCATGTTGAGCACAGAGATGGTGAGTCATGGTCACGTGGAGGGGTTTGTCTCTCACCTATGGCAAGGAAAAGACAAGGACTCAAACAGCACATACACATGTGAACGTGCACACTTGCACACTTTGCACTGTTGTGAAGGGGGTCTATTATGAGAGATGAGGTGAAGGCAAAGATAAAGCTCGGGAGTTGCCAGGACAACCCATGTGACATCACACCACCCATAGCGATGCGGGGGAGGGGCTTGAATTGTCCCAAATTGCTGATAGGCTCAAATGCAAAGAGTAGAGGAAGAGATCTTCTCTGCTACCTCCAGTTCTCTACTTAACCCAGTTTAATGACAATAATCCAGGTAGGAAGAACAACAATAATAATAATAATATGTATTGAATTGTACATTTTCAAGCAGAGACCGTTAGGTGCAGAACAAGCAACCTCAAGGGATGTCTCAGACATGTGTGGGCAGCTTTTCTGTGTGCGCACGCTCTGTGTCGGAGAATAACGCTATTACCTCGAGCGCTGCCTGTCTGATTTGTTGGCCTTTTATCCTGAGTGGGCTTTTACTGCGGCCATTTATGTCCTACTGCCCAAACAACGGCCATTTAGAACGCTGCCACACACGCTGCCTCTCGCTAAGTACACTTTCCATTTAGCATGCAGTCTGCAGCGCAGCCTAAATGACTCCCGAGTGGTTTCCATGGCTACGAACCCATGCCCATATAAGGCATTGTAGAGATTCTCAACCACCCATCCTCTCTCTACATCCTCCGTCTTTCCATCGCTTTCTCGCACCTTTACCCCACCCCCACACGAGCTGTGTCGAATACATCAAATCTGAATATTTCTAAGAAAGAGCTTTACTGAAGAGTGCCTGTCACTATCTGTCTCTCACTGTCTTGATCTCTTGTCCTGCATTCTGCTTCACCGTGTGTGTGTGTCTCTGTCAGCCCGAGAACCTGTTGTTGGCCAGTAAGATGAAGGGAGCTGCAGTGAAGCTGGCAGACTTTGGCCTTGCTATTGAAGTGCAGGGAGACCAGCAGGCTTGGTTTGGTAAGAAAACACAAACAGTGACACACACACATCAAATGTGTTGGACCATTATGTGATCTGTTATTCTATCTGGGTGTTTAGCACTCAATAGTTTCTATGCTTAAACATACGTTTATATAAACATTTATACAGTAGGTCTGTATAAATACACATTTGGAAAGCCAACTTGGAAGCCAAGGAATATTTGTGCGAGCATTGCTTAAGAGGCTTGTAGACACTTTCCAGTCCATGCTTAGGCCATTGGGTCTTGGCTAACTGCCGAGCTGCCAGCATTTGGCTGACTCTCCAGCGGGGATGAGATGATTAACGGGTATTTGCTTGTGACTCTACACTGTCATAATCTGGTATTGCATTGGAGTCCAACAGGTCACTATCATCTGAACCATTCACATAACTGCACAAAAATAGCCTTCATCAGAATTTTAATAAAAGGCATCAATTAATTGTGTCTGGTTTGTCTGTCGGGCAGGGTTCGCAGGCACCCCTGGCTATCTCTCCCCTGAAGTCCTGAGGAAGGACCCCTACGGCAAGCCTGTGGACATATGGGCTTGTGGTGAGTCTGGAGCCTCAACTTTGGGCCATAAACCTGTTGCAATCAGCTTGTTACTTTTGCAGTTTTTTTTTTTTTTTTTGTCAAATTAACCAATTTGACAGCCTTACGAAATTCCATTAAAACGTCTTTTTAAAAATGTAATTGGTTCATAATAAAACTGAGGCAGGATAGTTTTTGAAAACCACCAACTTCTGACAGAGAAAAGAAATATTTAGCCTTAGGTGAAGTGTCTCTCTCAGAAAGAAAAGAGTTGATAGATAACAAAGTTCTCCTAGACAGACATCACAACAAAAATACTTTTGGGTGCGTGTTTTCTTCCTTGTTTTTCATTTTATGCAATTGTTGCCTTTTCCCCGTATTAAATCTATTATATTCTCATTGTAATGTAAAGCATATTGAGTTTACTTTTTTGATGAAATGTGCTATATTAATAAAATTGCATTTCCTAGTATGAAAGAAAGATGATGCAAGTATTCTAACATGATCTTTTTCCCACTTTGTTTTCTGTCAGGTGTTATTCTCTATATCTTGTTAGTGGGATATCCTCCATTCTGGGATGAAGATCAACATAAACTCTATCAGCAGATCAAAGCTGGAGCATATGATGTAAGTGTGCTTTGTGTGTGTGTATATGTGTGTTTGTTTGGTGTATATTTGTGAAGGGTGCAGTGCAGGGTTTTGCTAAGCAGTTTTTGAATGTTTAATAGTGTCCAATTGAGAGCTGGTCCAAAGCTATTGATCCTATCAGGGCCTCCCTGACGCATTGCAGAGGGGTCTGTGTGTGTCTCTGTGTGTATATGTCTCTGTGCGTGTGTGTGTGAGAGAGCGCGAGAGAGAGAGAGAGAGAGAGAGAGAGAGAGAGATGGAGGGGTATCCTCCTTTCTCAGTCTCTGGATAATCAAGTCAAATTGCAGTTTCCAGAGAGAGTGGAGAAGTCTCAGGCAGCCTGTTCGTAGGGAATTTACTCTTAATAAAAAATGATTTAAAGACCTGGAACAGAAGCATCATGTGATCTGGGATCTGTTAATCCACAAAGAAAGTTAGCAGTTTTGTTGTCATATCAGCCTCATTTTGACAAATTAACTCAAGACCTTGTGCCCAGATGGTGTGGATTAGCCAGAAACATGTGGATACAGACTCCTAACCAGTTCTTCAGGAAACATGTTTCCAATCCTCTTTCCTTTCCAACTGTCACTTAACAGTCATCACTCAACGACTTGTTTCTCAATTTTTCTTCTCAGTTTCCATCCCCAGAGTGGGACACAGTGACTCCAGAGGCAAAGAATCTGATCAACCAGATGTTGACCATTAACCCAGCCAAGAGAATCACTGCCGAACAGGCCCTCAAACACCCATGGGTCTGCGTAAGTATTCGCTCACTCACCTAATCCCACTGAAGAGAATTATTGGAATTGTACAGGATGGCACAAATACATGTGCATAAGTAGATCAGGACGTAAAACATGCTCGCAGAACACTGCCTAGAGGTTCTACTATAGTATAGCCTTCAAATAACTATAATTCTTTGCAAATAGATTAACTCAAACACTGAAAGTTTGTCATGTTTTAATTCTTGTTTTGTCCTCCTGCAGCACCGTTCTACAGTGGCATCTATGATGCACAGACAGGAAACTGTCGAGTGTCTCCGCAAGTTCAATGCTCGCCGAAAACTCAAGGTACGCATTCTACATTTTGATTTGCCACCTTTCTGTTTTGAGACCCCTCTTGATTATGTGCTGCTTCATCTTTCACTAGTATTAGCACCGGTATTTGTAAATTACTTTATTTTGCTTCCTTTTGTCTCACAGTGATTCTTTTTTGTACTTATCCTCTGCCCACCATCCATCTCTTTTATGATTTTGTTAAACAAACACATTTACAGACTCTGCAGTTCTTTGTTGCATATATTGCAGTGACATGATCTCTTTATATAGTTAAAAAATTGTACGTTTTGACCTGTGTATTGAAATGTTAAGATGTATAATATACTGTATGTTGCTGTAAGGGTTGGGTTGAACCATTATACCTTTTTGCTACCGTTGAGTATCTAAAAGCTGGCATGGAATTTCTGGTCAATTCTTTGATCTGTTAGTTCCTGATTTAAATAGATTTTTGTACAAATTTTATATAAAAAAAAATTGCTTTGTTATAAATACAGAAACTTTGTTATTGTATCGGCAGCAGTATTGAAACATTTCAAACATGGCCCAGCTCTAGTTGCTGTAGTTTGCATTCAGAGCTGCACATGCAAACTAATGGATCAAGTAGCAGTTGTTCTTTTTTGTCACATCATTTAAATTCATTTGCATAAAAGAATATGTTATTGGACTTGGAAATGGGAAGACTTACAGTTAATGATGCATCTCCGCAGTAATACAATACATAAACTATTTTAAATAAGTACATGCTGCTTGACAGAGAACAAACAGTCAGCCTTGACTGGATTTAGCTGTTGAAAAGAACTGCACTGTGATGAAGCTGTTTAAAAATATAAAAATGTTATTGTCCCATTATAAATGAATACAGAGCAGTGAGACCAGAAGAAAAACTGAGATCCTGTTAAATAAAACAAAACTCCTTGCACTCATTATACCTCCCTCACTTCTCTCTCCTCCTTCCTCTCCTCCTCCAGGGAGCCATTCTCACCACCATGCTGGTGTCCAGAAACTTCTCAGGTGGGTGTGCCCTTCGCCCTCAGCCTCCCACGCAGCACATGCAGAGGGAGAGGAGGAAGGAGAGTGGATAGAGTCCTCTGCACCTCTTTTAACCCCCCCACCACCACCACCACCACCACACACACATACACATACACACACACACACACACACATACTCACCCACTCATCCTCAAAATAACAATATGTTTTTGTGTGTGCACAGGAGTTTTCTTGCTTACAACATTCAAACTGATTTGAAACATGAAGTTCCTTCAAGTCGTGGTAGAAATAATGTATTGATAATGATGGATTATTATGAGTGCATTGCAGGCTAAAATGTGATATTCTGTCATGTACCAGATTATATGTGGGCGCCAGTTTCGTCCTTGTCTATGCTAATATATCTCTCCCTGTGTGTGTGTGTGTGTGTGTGTGTGTGTGTGTGTGTGTGTGTGTGTGTGTGTGTTTTTTGTGTGGATGTGTGTCCCTCTTTTCTGCTGCCCACGGAGCGTTTGCATGTTTGAAAGAGGGAAGCCTAGAATTTTATGAGATATTTATGTTGGGGGCAAGTGTGGTGTTGTAAAAGCAGGTGACTGCTAAGATTCTGTGTTTTTACCGCAGTCCTCTGAGAGTGACTTGTTTTCGTTGAAACCTTGTTCTCAGCCTCTAAGTAATTGGTCAGTCGATGGCTAATGATTTCATCCCTGGGCCTAGGAAACCACAGGGGTGCACGTCTTTGCTTTAGCCCATTTCTATCAAACCTTGTGATGTGTCTGGGCTGTAGCCCGCACACCCTGTAGCTTTCTAGGCCCATGACTGAACAGCGTGAGATAGACCTGCCTTATCTGCACAGCCCCACCCAACTGTAGCATTTCTGTCCAATAGTGGGCCGGCAGCATACCAACTCTGCTGCTGCCGCCTCCTCCACGGCCTCACTGGCTCAGGAAGGTACGTCCCAGAGACACGCCCATCCTCTCCACACACAGTTACTTCTTTGGTTCATAGTACAGGGTGGGACCCCATTACCACCCTCAAACTCTTGCATGCAGCCTCTGCCAGCATCTTCATCGACATTCACACACACATGCATGCATACTCACACACATTTTGTTCATTTAGGTTCTTTTTAGATGTGTGTTTTCTTTGCTGTAATGCAAAGACATTGCATTTTATGCACACAGTCATGTACATCAGCATCACCTAATGGTAATCGATTCAGATCAAAATGCTTTTTACATTTACACCTCACCACCACCACCACTCAGCCTCGCCCTCGTAACCCCCATTTCATCCCCTAAATTAGTTATGTCGTCACTTCCAGCAAGCTCCATCCTGACTTCCAGCTGACCCCATACACCCCTGTGCTCTCCCCCCTGGGAGGATGGGCACAGGGCAGACTGGGGCAGGGGATGAGGAGGGGCATGTATCCTGGGGGCGGGAACTGACACTGCAGGGGGCCGGCAAGAGCTGGGTTGGCGTGCTGCCATCGTCCGACCTGGGTCTGGTGGGAGGAGAAGGGAAAGGCGGATGTTGAGGAGCTGGGGGAGAGGTTTAGACTGAGACGGATGGGAGTACTGCCTTTGGTGCTGCTGCCGGAGCCAACTGTTGAAACCATCATCGTTGTGCAGCCTTCCTGATGAATCCCCGGAGGTAAAAAGGCATCCCGTGTCTCATCTCCCCCTCCTGAGGTCTGTTTTAGTACTTTCAAAAAAGTGTCCGTGCCTCCTCAAAGGAATGCTACAAGCCAACGTGGCAGCCAGCCTGCTGCCACATTTGTCAAATACCCAGTGACATATTCCATCACTTATTTCACAATGAACAGAGGGGTGGATTTGTTTGTTTGGAAAGTACTAAAATCAGACTCCGCTCCCATCCTGCCGGGTGGGGGTGGGTGGTGAAGGTCGGCGATTCCGATGGTGGCTCCATGGATTAAGTACATTATAAGCAGACAGTGTAGAGCAGACTGGGTTTTCTGTCACCTTTCCAGACGAGAAAATCTTCTTTGCTCTACAGTGTGCATAAATCTCCATAGATAACTAGGATCTGTGTGTAGGAAGGATAAAGGTAAAATGTGAAAGGGATTATGACCTCACTGGAGAAACCTATGGGGAGGCGGGTGTTACTACCTGGAATGTGTGATTGGTGCGTTGAGATTCGGGGTGTTTGTGGTGGTTTGATTGTCAGCTAGAGCCCTCCGAATGCGGGCTTCTTCGCTGAGACTGGACCAAGTTGCCTGTTTTGTAAGTTTCTGTGAATATCATGTGTGACATCATCACTCCAGATGGGACTCCTCAGCTCTCCTCAGCTTTTTAATCGTCCAGCTTTTTTTTTTCTTCTATTTATTGGTGGCTTTTGGTCCTCTGATGATGTCACTCATCACTTCAAAATCCTGGCACTTTTTTACTATAACTGCTTTCTTGCACATCTCTGTGGAGTCATAGACTGTATAAAAGAAGTGGACGTAGCCACCGTGACATTAACCATCGCTTTGTGGACTACCGTTTGAAGCCTTGAGTTTGTTGTTGTGGTTTGTTGGAGCCAGAGGTGACCATATTTGGACCAGTGGGTGGAGCTGGGTAGGGGCGCATTATAGGTTGTATAAAAAGAAGCATCTGTAATTCACATTAACTGTGATATTATGCTAATTCTGGCTAATGGAAAAACAAGACGAAACATTTTTAGGCGACCAAAATGTTACAATTAATTTGAATGAACTGAAAACACAATGTGAAAGAGTGAAAGTTCTAAGACGAAACATACTCATTAGGAAAATGTTTACTGAGGTAATAAAAGAAAGTGAGAAGCAGGGTCATTTTCTCAGACTTCTATACAATCGGACTTTCTTTTTGCAACCAGTGGAGTCGCCCCCTGCTGGCCGTTAGAAAGAACCAGGTTTAAGGCACTTTGCATAGGCTTCACTTTTCAGACCCGGAGGCTACGTCCACTTCTTTCATACAGTCTGTACAGTCATGTGTAGAGTATGGCTTAGCAGTTTGCTCATGATGTTTTCTCTTAATGACATTATAGCAAAATGTGACAGAAGTGTGTGTGTGTGTGTGTGTGTTTAAGGCGTTTCTGTATGTTTCTATAAAGGTGTTTGCCTTGCTGCCTTTTGCATGTGGGTGTCCTGTGTGGTTATATCCTGTAAAATGTTCTTGGGAGATACAACTTCAGATGCTTTCTAATGCGTCCTTCCTTGTTCATCATCAAGCTGGTATGTTGCTTGAGTGATGCAGCCCTCCCACTGTGGGTCATCTTGACTTTACCCATCCTGTCATGTAAAATTGGTGATCATGCACTTGAGGAGAAGGAGGGGAAGGACGTATTTAGAGAGCATATGAACGTGGTGGTCCCATTCTGTCACAATTAGCACCCCGATGGCTGTTTGGTAGTAGATGTAGCCAAATGAAGAACCGATGTTTGCGCTCTGAACAATCAGCTCTCCTTTCCCGTGGTTATGGAATGAAAATTTTCTTTTTTTAATGTATTTCTTTCTTTGGATGCTGCATGGTCATGCCAAGATAAAAAGCTGCATATCGACGCAACAGCCAAGATTAAAGGAGCATGAGTTGTCACTTGATATTATTTGCTGCTGTAAATGCTGTGCCCCTTATCTCCACTCTTGTATTGAAATACTAAGCCATCTCTTTCAACCATCCCTTCTCTCCCCCCTCTTTCCCTCTCTCATTTCTTATTGGAAGGTAAGAAACACAAGATAAGATTTTTAGAACCTGTGTATGTCAGTAAAAAATAAGAGAAAAGGAAGCAACAGACAGTTGAGAGCTTTAGACTGAGAGGAAAAGTGACTGGGGCCCTTAAAGGAAATCAATGATTTACATTAACCTAGCTCATCACCGTCAGTCCTGGCGGCAGTTTGAGTCTGACCATCTCTCTTAGATCTGCTGGGGTCTTCCAGACAGGAAATGGATTGAGGAAGTTTACTTTGCTCTCAGGTTTCTCTTTTATCCCCAGATGGCAATGAATGGATTATGATGTTGAATGGGTTTTGCAGAGTGTAGCAACTTGTATAGCCAAGGATAAAAATGCTCAAGAAATCCATTAAATGCATGTTTTTCTCTGGCAGCATATGCTGTACTTTGTCATAAAGGCTGAGGTATTGGGGTTTCATAGATATGACAGATTGTAGATCCAGGGTTTTGCTAAAGTTGTGGAGTTCTATAAAAAGAGCTGTATGGATTGGCATGGATGCTGTCTTCAACAGTAAAACTTTACCTGTTTCTCTCTTTATCCTCCGTTTTTTTACAGCATGCAAAAGTTTACTCAACAAGAAGTCAGATTCTGCTAAGGTAAGGTTGTCTCGTCACCTCTCTGCCCTCTTTTGTTCTACTACATTGTGTCCCGTCTCTCCTCTAATGAGCTGACCCCTTTTTTATTTTTTACTTCCTGGTCTTTTTCTGTAACTCCAGTGTCTCTCAAGCTCACGTCTATAAAGTAATGTCAGGCAATATCTTCTTCATAGAGTAAAATATGTAAGGTTTTTTGTTTTTGGCTTAAATTTCTTTCTCGAGGGGATTATGCTTATATCTCAGGGTTTCTCAACCTTCTGTGGCCTGTTTTTAGAAGTCAGAATTCCTGTAGTCCTATCCACAAGTTTGAGAAACTCTGTTTAACTGCATTTTCCCCGAGTT
The DNA here is from genome assembly GCA_031216445.1 of Lateolabrax maculatus. Classification (NCBI taxonomy): domain Eukaryota; kingdom Metazoa; phylum Chordata; class Actinopteri; order Acropomatiformes; family Lateolabracidae; genus Lateolabrax; species Lateolabrax maculatus. Next base: position 6,106,646 of record CM062200.1, on the reverse strand, counting down.
TCAGTCACAATCCTGTGTCTAATTATCAGTCAATTCTTTTTCTGTTGGTTTTGCTCTTTCACCGGTCTTCAGTCGGTCTCAGTCAGAGGTTTGCTGCTCTCTTTTCCGAGCAGTCTCCGTCATTCTCTGCTGCTATTAAGCATCTCTCCCCTCTCCACCTCCTCCTGCCTCCTACCGCCCTCTCTTTCTCCTCTGCCCCAGGGGTCTCTCTGTGCAGTTAAGTGGCGGAGGCATAGAGAGTTAGTGAGGCAGTAAAAAGGATGATCTAGAGGCCATTCTGTGGCATTCACCCTCTCATTTACCCTGTTAGCTTTCAACAGCCTGGGAGCCTCGACTAACATTAGCCCCACTCCCTAAAAGGCGTGTAATTCTAATGCATCTGTGTGTGTGTGCGTGTGTGTGTGTGTAACACATGTGTTCACTTTGAGTGTCTGCGTTCTCGTCCCAGCCTTCTACCAACAACAGTAAGAACAGTATAGTGAGCGCCATCAATGCCCTGAAAGACACCAACATGGCAACCAACGCCCAGATGGTACAGTAGGCCGCCACCGCGTCGGTTCCCGCCTGCCCCACCCCCCACCCCCACTGTAGTTGCATAGCCCGTTGTGCCTCATCCTCCGTCGTCATAGTTCACTGCTTGTCATCCTTCATCTACCACCCAGGAGGTGTTGCAACGTAACATTCTTTGTCCCGGCAATACCCATCCTCTGGCCATTTTACCCCCAAGGTGCACATGTGTTCCTGAATTGTAGATCAAGCAGATAAGACTCTTTTTGGAAATGATTAAGAATACTCATCATAACTTTGAATCTCAGGCTGCACATGTGTACCTTTTTTGAGATTTTTAAGGAGCATGAACGTGCCTTTAGGATTATATGCCTTTAATGTGGCAGCACAGAATACTGTAGAGTCCTGGTTTATCTAGTTATGGCTGCTGATATCCACGTAGAATTTAGTCTTACCTTGTAATGGCCTCTGTGTTTTTGGCTTTTCTCCCATGCTTAACCAGCTATCCTTTAACTTTCTCACTAAAGTCAGCACTGCCTTGCAACCGTCTATCCTAACATCCTTTGTCATCCACATTTTTTAGCCCATCCAACCATCTTTCTCTCTCTAACCCGTTTATCTTGCCTCCATTAACATCCCCACTGACATCCTTACCATACTGCCACACTTTTATCATTGTGCTCTTATCCAGCATGTTTTAAGATGCTTTACTAGCATGCATAACATATTAAATCTTGTACACAGGTTTGGTTACATAATACACTGTCTGGTCTGGTAAAGTAGTGCTTCTCAACTGGTGGTGCAGGATCCCACAGTAGGCCTGGGCCATATGGCTGAAATATCAGACTATTAATTAGAATATCTTCACAATAAATTTTGTTTGTTATGGCAAATTAATGAAAAATCTAATAAAAAATATTGACGTTCATTGCAAAGAACTGTGTTCCACTTTTATGTATTACATCAGATAAAGCTAGGGCTGAAACCATTAATTGATAAGTCTATGATAATATTATCACAATACGATTCCAGTGAAAGTCACTAAATTGATCAACAGAAAATTGATCTGCAACAATCTTGATAATCAATTATCATAATGTTATAGCAAAAATGCCTTCTCAAATGTGAATATTGTTATGAATCTGGTATTCTTCCTCTTTGATAAGAAAACTTACCTTTTTGTTGTGGACTGTTGGTCAGACTAACCAACCAGTTTGTATATGTCAACTCGGACTACATTTTTCAGTATTTTCTGAAATTTTATTGGCTAACAATTTAAATAGTCGATAATGAAAATAAATGTTAGTTGCAGCCCAATATGATAAAATGTAATCATCTCCCTGGCCTAGCCATGGGTGCTCTTGACAGTTTAGAGGACAAACCAACTACTATGAAGGAGACAATGTGTTAGGTCATGACCCATGGCTGAGCTAAAGTATGGGGCCAGTTTGAAACCAGTTGAGAGGTGCTGGTTCACGATTACGATGTGTTGGACTCACAGTTCTGTTCTGCATCGCAGGAATCTCAGAGCACAGTGGTGCACAACCCTCCTGATGGAGTCAAGGTGAGACGTGTGTTCTGTCTGTCTGAAAGCCCGAGCGTGGAGCATCACCCAGCTGCTTCACTCTCAGGCCTGTTGGACCCGAAGCTGGCTGTGTTAATTTCAGTGTCTTTCTATTCGTCTCTCTGCACTTCAGGGATCAACAGAGAGCAACGCCACCAACGATGAGGAAGAAATGAAAGGTAGGAAAGGTACTCAAGTGTTTTATTCCCTTTTTCCTGTTCTTATCCGCTCTCTCTTTCTCTGTCTCCCATCTAGTGAAGTGTGTGTATTTGACTGTAGTGACTGGCAGGTGTGCTGAGATACAACATGTGTCTCTCACACTCTTGACTGTATGCCTGTGGTGTGTGTATGTATGTATTTATCGTGTGTCTGGCTGCGTTTTGTGTGTGTGTTCTAGCGGACAGTTCGGCGCTGAGTCAGAGCAGCGCCACAGAGGAGATGCCCCCACTTCTGCCCTCACCTCAAAGCTCACCTGCCAGTAAGTTTATCCATGGCAACCAGAAGCTATACGGTCGCCACTGGCAAGGACCTAACACCCCCACCCACCCACCCACCCCCCACTCCCACCCTGGCTTTTTGTAGTCACTAGCAATGACGTCTTACATCTTTAAGCTCCCTCACTCTGATCCACCAAGCTTTTTTTGAGGGTTCCCACTGGTTTTGGAATTTGTGGAATATTATTGATTTTTATGTTTGTTTTGTTTTTAAATTATATAAACTACTTTCAGGGAAATCCAGAAAACTGTTAAGAAAAACCCAGGGAACATCCATAGAATTTGATATTGGTATTGATTTGATTTATTTAAAGGATAATTACGGTTTATTACAACTTGGATCTTATTTTCTTGTTTTTACTCAACAAGTTAATTGCCGAGATCTGTGAACAAGAGGGTCTTTTAAAAAAAAAAAAAGTCAACCAGGACAAGAAACTCAAGCTCTTTGACAAGTTTTAAACAAGTGCCCACAGCCCTGTTCTTCATATACCAATAACTGAGTGAGCTTCATTTGATTCTTGATGATTTGGCACAAGTCTGGATTTTCCAGTTCTTTAAAGCTGGCTTAAAATTTTTCTGCAGATGTTGTCTGAGCAGTAAGCCTATTCACTAGGAGCTGGCTCATGACTGAAATTTTTTATATACAACAGCCATATATTAACCCATTTTTAGACACAAATGACACATCCATCACAGTCTACAGACCGACCTTCCAGTTCAGATTTTATTTACCATATTTGTTGCCTCACACAGTTTTTTATTGGTAATATTTTCGGTGCACTCGCTGTCAGTTTTACCTCCCAATTAAAGTGGTTTTGATGATCTGGCTAAACTGTGAGCTAGTTAAAATTAAGGATGCACAAATTTAAGTTTTCATAATTTCCAGAATTTTATAATGCCAATAGCGAGAAACTATTTAATGTGGATTGGTCACGTTCTTTGATGACCAATCTGCTCAATAAGATCAGTATCATACATGATACCAGCTGGATCAATAAAGCCCTTGTTTAAATCGATATGATTGTCCACTAATAAGCCCCAAGTTGTATTAAAGAGGAATATTTCCTTTAAACGGGATGCATTACCAGAATGCATTTTGCTATTTGTTTTACACACTGATTGCAGATGGTAATTTCCTGCTGTGTATATCCATTATACTGTACATTGTGTGCTCACTTCTTAAGAGCAAGACTGTAACTGCCTCCTTACCTGGATTTAACTTCACTGAGCTCAGAACAAACTTTTAAAAATAACAGCAGGGACTAACTTTTTAGGTCACAGAAGCACTGTGACCTAATTATAGAAAGTCATAAAAAAAAAAAAAAGAATGAATTTTTCATCAGGGCCACTGTGGGAACCCTGAAATGTGTGTGTGCGTGAGTGCGTACGTGTGTGTGTGTGTGTGTGTGTTTCTTGGTGATCACTGCATCTATCCCCTTGTCCTCCTAATGTGACAGCTCCAGCTGGAGGAAGTTTTGCTTACCTTGCAGCTGGGTGTCCTAAACCGGCCTCCCAGTCTGACAGGCCCTGCTGCCTGTCTGACTTTACTGGAACCATGCACAGCATAGAGCATCAGGTTTCTCCTTGTCCTCACATTTTCTCCTCCATTCTCCTCTACTCTAATGCTTTATTCTCTTTTATGTCCTTTAATCTTCTGTCTAATTCATTCTCCATTTCTCTCTAATATGCCATTCTTCGCTACGTCGTTATCTCGTCTCTTTCCTTTCAAATATTTCCCCCTCTGTACGCTAATCTTTCCTCTCGTCTCTTGACCTCTTGTGCTCGCCTCCTGCTCTCGTCAGACACACCTGCACTGCAGGACAGTCTGGTCTCCTTTTACTCTCCTCCTCCTCTTTACTCCTCTCCTGTGTCCTTTGCCCACTCCCGCCTTCCTTCCCTCACAGGCATAACATGAGCTAATAACAAACAATGGCTTCGATTCTCTCTTTGCTCGGTGCTGCAGTTCATCAGACGAGGCTTTGTTAATTTATATGAGCATTAAGAGGAGAGTAGACGTGAGCAGAGCAGGCAGTTAAATGACTTCCACATCACACAGCATCACGATCAGAGCTGTACTGATCTCGCTTCCAGCTACCATCCTGTCCTCATGTTACCCATCTGCATGGCTGTCATAAACCCACACTGAGTGTTTATTTCTTTCTAATACTAAACCAAGTCAGCTTTGTCTCTCGTTCAGTTTTGTCACTCTAGTTTTGATTCTTGTTTTACTGCATGATCTGTGTGTGTGTGTGTGTGTGTGTGTGTGGATGATCACATGTGCGTTTTTGTCATCCTGTCATCCATCCATGTGTTTTGTGTTTGTTGACCATCCGTTGTGTGTTTCAGTTCATCCGCATGACGTAAAGCGCATGGCATGGAACAGCACAGGCAACAGCTCCTGCCCTGACTCTGAGCTCTCACAGTCCTCCATGCCTGCCGCTCCACTAGGGAGCAACACTGTCGCTGCTATAAACAACACTAAGCAGAGTAAGAACACAGTCTTGATTAACTGACCTCAGCTTTCCTTGCCCGTCCACTCACTGTAGCTGTTGCACACTAAAACTTTGCATCTTTGAAATGGCAGTTTTATTAGGAATAAAGAAAGCCGCTTGCAGATAATGTCCATCATACTAAGTCAGGTGTTAGATCTTAATTTTGAAGGGTTTGGTCAAATGACATGTGAAAGAATAAGACTGGTGTTATCTATGTAGTTCTTTTTGTCACCAAGTTTCATCAAAAGATCAAAACCTACAACGTTTTAGTCGATCCCTCACTACTTTCTGACTTCCCTACGCCGTCTGTGGCTCTCATACACAAGCCCATTTACTGAAGATGTAAATCTTTAAAACTAGATCACAGATACATAGTTTTATTTTTTTAAAGGCCAAGTAATGTCCTCAAACAGCTGGGCACTTTAGTTTACAGCAAACGTTACTGAAAGAGGAGTAAATACTGCTTTTCTTGGGGACTATTTTCAGCTGCGGACTAATACACATTTGGTGCTCTAAGGCATCAGGACGGTGTATGAGGGATTGAGTCAAAATAATCTACAGTGCCCATTCTCATTATAATGAAGAAACAGGACACCCAGTGCAAAGATCTGGTTCTTTGGTGTATTTTTAGGACAACAATGGAGCTCTACTGCACAAAGGAATAAGATAACTCAGACTACACAGACAAAACTTGTTAGTAGGATCAGTTCATTGTTGGTTTTGGTCTTTTCATGGGAGTAGAAAAATATAGAATATCGGCAGCCTCATCCTTTTTAAGATGCCTTTTTTTGTATAAGGGAGAGATATGTAGTGTTGAAACATTTCATGTGGTTTCATTGATGTTTTAAACTATTTGTAATGTGTGGATAAGCAACAAACAGAATACTTTTCTGTAACATTGATAAAAGGTAATTTTGCACGAGTATGGTTTTGTTCGATGGGAGAAAATAATGTGGGACAAACTTATTCTCTACTGACATGATTAAAATCCTATTAGTTTTATCTATTTATTAGTAAACCTGCTCAGAGGCAGTCGTAAATTTAATACAATATATATCAGGCCATATAAGTTATAAGATCTTTTTAGTTTGGAAAATCATCATTGTATGGAAAGTGAACTGTTGCCGAAGCAAGTGTTTTTTTTTTTTTCTTTCTTAATTCTTATAAACAGTAACTTAAAGGCCGCAGATTTTTTTTTCCTGGTGCTCTCAGTCGCATCTTGTGGTCGTCCTCAGTGGACAGAGTTGACTCAGTGAGTGTGTTTGATTTTTCTGCCAAACTAAGCTTATGTTGTTTACAAGCAGAGTTTTGTTTTTGTTGTGGTGGCAGTGTGTGCTCACACAGCAGGGAGAAGTGTTTAGACAGTTTTTGTGTGGCACAGAAGGTGAGAATCAGAGCGACAGACAGTGATGAGGTCGAGCCGCAGTTAGGAAGCTTCTTCGGACGGAGGGATGAGGTTAAAGAGGAGTGTCGAGCTGTAGCCACAGAGGAAGAGAGCCTGAAGGGAGGCAGGAGCTGAAGTGATGAGAGAAAATGTCATCAAGCAAAACCACCACATAGTTAATTGTTGTTTCGCCTTCTGACCGGCTTCTCACCATTTACCATCCGTCTCTCTTTCTCTCTCCTGCTCTTTCTGTAGCTCGTAAACAGGAGATCATCAAGATAACGGAGCAGCTGATTGAAGCGATTAACAATGGAGATTTTGATGCCTACACGTGAGTACAACTGCAACTGATTCTGTGCTTTCTGCAACAAGTACAATTCTTAACAGTATTGATTAGAGTTGTCTTTATTTTTGCCCTTTGTTTTCTCAATACTGTTTCACTGCTCTAATGTCTCCGTCTTCTCACCCACTCTCACTTTCTCACTCGTCTACTTTTCTTTCTCATTGCTCTTTCTCAGAAGAATTTGTGATCCTGGACTCACCTCTTTTGAACCCGAGGCCCTGGGGAACCTGGTGGAGGGCATGGACTTTCACAAGTTCTACTTTGAAAACTGTGAGTCACTTCTTGTACACACACAGTGCATCTGTCTATTTTAATCTGCCGAGAATACCAGCCAGGTGAAGCTTCGTCTCCGATAGTATGAGGATCACTTATGTTTTGGGAAATACATTGTAAATTTGGTTAATTTGGTAACTTCCCTGACAGCCTCTGATATTTCCCAATGTGTTAAACACCACTGAAACTGATTAATCCACAAAATACTTTATTAATCATTTAGTCTGTAAAACAGACTAAAACAGACAAGTTGTGAAAAAATTTGCCTCACAAGTTCACAGAGCCACAGTGACTTCTTCAAAATGCTTGTTTTGTCTGAACAACCGCTCAAGACATTATATCCAGTTTTCTCTTTTTTCTTAACCAGGAAATCTTGACATTTGTGTTCGAACTACCAATTTATGTTCTTGAAAAATTACTTGAAGGACTAATTGATTATCAGAATTGTTGCAGATTAATTTTCTGTTGATCAAATAATTGTTTCAGCTCTTCTGGTGGCTATTGAAATTTGATAAGTAGAGTTGTTGTACTACATGTGGACTGGTATCTTTTGTAATAATTATAGTAGTAATAATAATACATTTTATTTGAATTACAGTTCACACAACACAAGGACACTTTACATACAGAAAAGAGGCAAACAAATACTGTTAAATACCAGACAGACTGATGGATTTGGGGGTTTTAAGGATGACTGGATACATTTTACAGTCTTTCTGTTTATTTTCTCCAGTGCTGAGCAAGAACAGCAAGCCTGTGCACACCACCCTGCTTAACCCACACGTGCACCTGATCGGCGAGGACGCTGCGTGCATCGCCTACATCCGGCTCACACAGTTTGTGGACACCACGGGCCGCCCTCGTTCCAGCCAATCAGAGGAGACCAGGGTGTGGCATCGTCGCGACGGCAAGTGGCTCAATGTTCACTTCCACTGCTCTGGAGCGCCTGCTGCACCACTACAGTGATCAGGTACCTCACGCACACAGTTTCACATAAATTAAAAAAGCAAATCATTTTAAAGCCACTACATGCAGAATTTGAAAACTTTAAGTGAGTTGTCATTTTTCTCCAAATAAAACCTGTTATCAAGATAATTTAAAAGATGCTTTAATCACATCGATCAAAATTCTACATATAGTGGCTTCGATTTTTCTGTTTCTTAACTGACCATAATAGACATTAAGGACCTGTCTTAATCCTGTAATTAGTGAACAAACCAAGAGAATCAGAGTCAATACTCCCTGTAATAAAAGACTTAACCATCAATTTGGCAGTTTGAAATCCTCTATTTAGATTTTTGGTTAACATTTGAAAATTTCTGGTTTATTACAACATTTTCATAGCTTTGGACATTAGTTCTGTCTGTCTGTCTATCTGGGGACTCACTGGGAAAACGCCAACATCACTACAAGAAAGTCCCACTGGACAAGAAATATGAGCGGTCAGACGATCAGGTAATAATCCCTCATTTCACCAAAAAACCGTATGCGCATCACTCCAAGAATGGTAAGAACAGTAGGTTAAAGTAAATGAAAAGTTAAAGTCTACAACAACAGTTTGGCTGCTAATTTTACTGTTGGTCTTCATTTTCTCCTCTAAATAAGTTTATAAAAAGTCCAGCTAGGGACCTCTGCACCCCTCCCCCCCTCCTCATTTCCTCAGCTGTCTACTGGACGCTACTTATAAAGGCAAAAAATGCCCCCGAAAATACTAAAAAAAACTCTCTGATCCTCTGACTGCTCGGGTTTCTTGCCCCGTCTGACTTCTTTTTGGCAATGTGCTGCATCTTTCCCCCATCTCAGCTATGAACCTGTTGAGTATAAAGTTATTATTACTGATGGAAACAATGGCCAACACTACAAAAAAAGGATCCAGCAATCAACTGGAATCATTCTTTACATTTTAGCCGAATACAGCCACAGTAGCTGCTTGTGAAACGTCTTGTCAAAACAGAAACTCATTTGTTCCTCTCCCCCCCCAGTGGTCCTGAGCCTCCAGTCTACTGGAGTGTGTGTTTTGGGGGGCAGTTTTTTTCAGCAAGCGTGTTTAAGAGGCACGTCCTCTGCGTGGATTGGCTAGTGCCAGGAGCCCGGCCGGGCGAGATCGCTTCCCTCTCCACGATACCAACCAATCCTGTCCCCCCTTTGACCTGCTGGGGGCCGGCTGAACACAAGACACCGCCCCCATGGGATGATGCATGCATCTGGCGCCTGATTGGAGGGCGCGTCTTTGCCCTCTATCCCTCCCCTGGCAGCCATCTTTTTTCTGCCCGCGCGAGATGAGACGTCCTGCGTGAGGAGAGGATTTACAGTTGAACTTGTGACAGTTTATGAGTATGAGTTATGAATATGCTGTGTAAATTATGACTAGATGTACCAGAAACCACCAAAACCCAACCAAGCATTTATATTCACTATCTAATAAGGGAGGAACAGAAGGGAGTGTGAGGTTAGCAGCTGAGATTGTGGACACATTTTTTGGCATCCTAGGGATTACCGGGTAGAAAGTTACCCGGGCGTTGATGTAAAGATGTAGGGAGATTTTTCCCCAACTGAATCCTAGAGGGGAAAAAAAATCAAGTCGGCTCAGTCAGAGAACTTGATGACGAGAGAAACTTGATATCAAAAACATGAAGCACCAAAGTGTAGAACTTTAGGCTTTTTATGTGTTCATGTGTTTTCGTTTGTGTGCTTGTTTTCCGACCAAACGGAAAATCGTGTTGTTGTGGGATTTTGGGGTGGGTGGGCGTCTGATTTGAGGTTACGTGTTTTTGTTGTGTTTTTAGCGTCCTGTTCCTTTTTGCGTTCCTGTGAATAACCGGAGCCTTTTTATGTTTTGTTTTTTTTGTTTGTCTGACTGATCCTATATTTGAGGCTCCTTTTTTAAAGCAGCTGAGTTTTTAAAAAGAGGGATTTTATTGTGCAAGTTTAATGTTAACCTGCACATGTTAACACGTTCTGTTGTCTGTATGCAGTGGAGGGAGAGAGTGGGCCGGGAAAGGCGTCTGCGTTTTGCATGTTTGCCTGCCGCCTCTCCCTCATTCGTCCCTCCTCACCCTCTCTCCTTTTTTCTCTCTCTTAAACCATTCCCTCTTTAAGCCTTCCCTCCCACTCCTTTTCTCTGCTTTCTGCAAGGGCCTGGTTTGTTTATAATCACTGTGTAAATACAGTGTATGTATAGATATATGTAGAAAAGTGTAATATATGTACATGTATCTAAGAGACACTCATCCTGTGCATCTGGTCATGGGAACCACCCCATGACCTCTGTGACCCCGACGTAGTTTAGGAGCAACATTTTCCTCACTGATATATCAATTTTCTTTAATTCTCCTCCTTAAAGTACTTCCTTAAAATATTGGTAGCTCTACAGTAGATCATTCACGACAAACATGACTACACACACACACTCACGTGGGCTACCAGCTCTAGTCCCATGGCCGTAAGACTGTTTTTTGGAGACGGGGAATAAAATAAATAACAGGTTGAAAATAGTTTGACCCCTCTGCCCAACAAGACTCTTGAGTTTTTAAACATGAAGACCTTCATCATAGTGTCCTTAACTCCTGATCCCACAATGCTGTGAGCCGTCTCTTCATATCATATGCATGCACACACACACACACACACACACACACACACACACATACACACGCCTGGTGGTGTGTTTAGGCTTTGTAACATATCTGCACCACTGCTGTGTGACCACGGTGCCACCCTTGCTGTGCTGCTTAATTGTCTCCATCCATCCACAACAGTCGTATCTTAAACCCCCCCCCCCCGATATCTTCCCCCCCGTGTACCAACGAGTTCCTGCTCTTGAGATGTTTATTTGTACCTCTCTCTGTTGTTTCTCTGTTCCCGTGTTACTGGTTTGAGTTTATTTCTTGTCGTCGCTGTTGCTGTTAACTTGTCGTTTGGTAATTTGCCGATCTGCCAAGCTGGAGTTCTGCACTCTCCCTCGCACACAGTATAAAAAAAAATTTAAAAAAGGGAAAAGAGGGAGGAAGTAAAGACAACACAAAATTACAGATTGATTGATCATAGCTTTGATTGGGACTAAATTATTTATTAATGTAATCTACCCTTGGTGGTTTTAAATCGTGCCTGCTCAGTTGAGAGGAGTTTTGAGAGCCAGAGAGTGAGAAAGAGTTGGTGTGGGTGTGCAGGTTTTTGTGACCTGCACTGTCGAACCAGAGCGGGAGACCTAGTTATATGCATGTTTCAGTTACGCATTTCTACCATGTACCTACCTGAATAAGGATGGAGCTAGTGTTAATATATGATATTTGCATCTTTTGAAATAAGAATTTCCTCCATCCAGAATGTTGAATAGGTGACATGAAAAATATTTAAAAAATGCAAAATTTTTAAAAAAAGGATTCAGGAGCCGTAGCTTGGTATGAGGCCCTCGATGTTAGCGTTTTCCCTGCGTTGTAATGATATACTATTGGGCTGCGCTTTCTCCCCCAGCCTTCACATGGATGCTGGAGTTTTTTTGCATGATCATGATGTACAATGAAATACAACCATGAATTGACGACTATCAAGTGTTTGTCTGAGTGTTAGTTGGTCTTCATCATAGCTTTGTTATTCTTCGAACTTGGATCTTGAAAGTATTTAATAAAAATACTATTTCAGCACTGGTTTGTCTCTCTCGACTCGTTTATTTTCAGGTTCGTCACCATCTCGTGTCTGATTTTAGTTTTTGTCTTCATACGGAAACATTTCTGTCCCTTCTCCAAAAAATGTCTTAGCGGAAAGGCATCTATTCCCTGGAAATCTGCTCCATCCATCCCCAGACCCAACAACCTGCCAAAACAGCTTTGTGTTTACCCAGGCTGCTTTTTTAAACACATGGGTCCTGAATTGTTTGCCTCTCACACGTGTCTGGTACCACGTGCTTACTCTCCGGACAAAATGTATCCCCAAATTGACAGCTTAACAGACCTTTTTTTTTTGGTCTGATCACTGGGCTTTTTTGACATTTTCAGGCTGGATTTTGAGAGGGTTTCATTAGCAGTCTCAGCCTGAAATTACCAAATTTGGAGCCAATAGAAATGCAACACATGTTTCTGATTATGTAACACTGCAACATTGATTAGTCATGCTGAATATCTTTTTATGTAGTTTCTTGTCCAATTTTAGTAAAGGAAACTAGTTTGTCTGAGGTGACATTTAGCATTTAGATTTCTGGCTAAAGGTTTTTTTTTCATTTGAGCTGAGTGAAATAAACCGGCTCAGGATCGTTGCACAATAAAACTGGACCGTGTGTCTGCGGTTGGCTGGATGCTCTGAGCACCACCCGGCATCGCAGCTGGCATAATATTTGCCCTCCATACTTGTCTGTCATCACGTAAAGTCAGATTAAGCCCTGCATAACACTGCATATCCTCCAGGCCATTAACATACACATAGGATAAAACAATCACTGCTGTCCATTCAACAGCTCGTGCATCGTCCCATCTCACTACTTCAGCCTTTGCACTGTCTTCCACAGCTCTTATTTTAGCTCTGTTGAGCACTGTGAAGTGTTGAGTAATGCAGCAGTCTTATTTAAAAAGGTTTTGTGGTGTTATTTATGATGGTCCCAGTTATTTTAAGGGTAGAGTCCGTGTGTGTGTGTGTGTGTCCCTGGGATGTAGGACAGCTCCCCCTGGTTCTTCTGCTTTCCGTGTGATTAATGAGGAGAACTCAGCAGTTGGTTAACTTCAACACTCGCACTTTCTTTCCCAAAGACACAAAAAGAGGAAAAACTCTTGAGGGAATGTGTCTTGTTAGCTTTCTCTGACCTCCGACTCTTTGTGTCAGTGAAATTAGGAGAAAAGCTGCCCCAGAACGAGTCTCCTGAATCCAAATTACATTTGACCTTGTTGAGGTCTTACAGAATAGGTTTCCTTCTTTCCATCTCAGAGTATATACAAATGTTTCCAATCATTTATAAGCATGCACAGCACCACCTCACCAATAGCTTTTGTTGTCCAATGTTGTCATCAAAAAGCATGAAAAGATATTTTTAGAAAACAAGGCCCACTGTTTGTTCAGACAGGCTTTTTATATTTCTTCCAAGAATCATCACAAACCATGTTATATCATCTTTTTCTCATCATTTGTGGTGCAGATATAGTAAAAGGAAGGGGTTGCATCCTTCTTTAACAAAAGAACATGCAAGTCTGTACATGTAGCCTGTGAGCTTCCTGTTTTCAGAAAAAAGGAAGTGTAACTTGGTTTTTGAAGGAAACTATTTTCCCATTGGATGGTTTATGGTCAATCAAAAGCCGCAGTTGAGTTTTGTTTCTCTGTTGGTGAGATTTTGTTCATCACAATTCTAAATTATGAGAAACAGCATTTTTTAACTAAATCAACTGATACCACTCTCATGTCTGTACAGTACACTAAGTATGAAGCTACAGAGACATTTAGCTTAGCTTAGCATAAAGACTGGAAACCAGGGAAAACCGTTAACAAGTCTCTGTTTAAAGGTTAAAAAGAAATCTGCCTACCAGTACCTCTAAATCCCAGTAATTAATATTTTATTTGTTTAATCTGAATAAAAACCCAAGTGTAAAAACATGAAGTTGTGGTTTTACAGAGAGTAATACGCAGATTATTTCTTGGCCGGGTGCAGTGCCTTCCTGGAGTCCTTGAGGTTATATCTATAAATGTAAATATGTAGCTCACCGTTGCACTGAATCACAAAGTAAATGAAATAAATAACACGGTACTGTTCCTTTAAAGACTTAATGGGTGAGAACTCTGGTCTGAAGTCAAGAATCGTAGCATTGATTTACAGCATCAGTACCACTTTATAATTAATGTCTTTAGTTTCATAAATAAACACCAAACTGGGTATAAAATATCTCTCCTGGATCTCAGCTTCACTATCTGTAAAGGACCCCTGAGTTCTCTTAACAATCATGTGTGAAAATGTCAGAGAGGTACAGTGAAGCATAAACCTTTTTTTGTAGTAGATTTTTTTTAGTCTATAAAATGTGGATAATATATGATATCTTTGTGCAGTAATAAAATGTAACCCCATTTGTATTATAGTTAAATCCCTCAAGTTTAACCATTGTCAGACCTCATCAACTCCAAAGCCTGAGAGTTTCACAAGTCTTAAAGGCATCATTACTGCATCAGCTAACAGAGACAGTGCATGAACTCATCTGTGTCCTCACAGGGAGGTGAGTGTCTCAGTTTCCATCCAAACATTTTGCAGAAATGAAGGCTCAATTTAGAGTTTTTTGTTGTTGCTTAAATGGAAGACGAACACCATCATGGTTTGGATCAGAATTAAAAACAAAATCTGAAAATAATATCAAGAAACGTCCCAGTAGAGCTTCTTATTACAGGATGTTTTTCAACACTGGGAATAGCAATATTTCTTATCATCAAAAAATATCTCAAAAAGGCCGTAACCAACAATGAATTGATCCACCAAACAAGTCTGTGTAGCCAAGCCTGATGTAGATTATTCCTCTGTGCCATACAGTAGAGCTCCACTGTTGTCCAAAACTATTAAAAACACATAAATTAACCAGACTGTTGCACATAGGTGACCATGAAAAAGGGCTCTGTAGTTAATTTTGAGTCCCACATACACAGTGCTGCTGCCTTAAATACTCAATAGCATTTATTAAACTGTGGCTGAAAATAGTCAACAACAAATTCACTATTTACTCCTGTTAAAGTTGGAAAGTACCAATGTACATTTTTGGTTTTGGTCTAGTCCTCAAGATTTACAGGTATTATAACCAATGGTGTGCTATCATCAATGCCACAGTAAAAGTATGGGTAGAGTTTTTCAGTGAAAGTGTAGCCGATGAATGAGTAGATGTGAGACCTCAGTGTAATAAAAGGAAACCTGCCCTTCCTCGTAATCCACAAACACCCCAACCTTCTTCAGCTTCTGTGGGTAGAGGAACACAGAGGGAGCAGTGTCCTGTCAACAGACTCTGATGGCCCATCTGTCCTTCCCCTCCACTTGTACCTCAAAGTGAAATCTCCCTGAGGGATGTCCTTCCTTTTGCTATAACTAATGATCCCAATAACCCTGTAAATATTTTGGGGTTAAAAGGTCTCTTTTGCAACTTGCCTTCCCTCACCTCCTTGCCATCGTCAGAGAGAGTGAGGGAGCGATATGCACTGTCCAGGTCCAGGGTTACATCCGAAGCGTAGTGCCGAATCCACTTCAGCTTCTGATCGGGGAACTTCTCCATTTCATTGTTGAACTTCAAAGCTGGAAAGTTCAGAGATGGTGCTGGGCAAAGACTTCTTGTGTTCTGCTCATACCGGCTACTCTGGATGCTGAACTTATGTGTGGAAGACTGGAGAGTGATAACGATTTCAGGAGGACATGGAGATGGTCGTTGGTGTGTGAGAGCTGCTCCTGCTCTGTGCATCTTCGCTGTTGTGCACTAATTTCATGCTCAAGAGCTTTAATGAAGCCCTGGGCTCTCCGCTCAATGGCCCTCTGCCTCTTCTTAATCACCCGAAGGAGCTCTGATTGGCTTCTTTTCAATTGAGGCAATGAGAGCGGTGAACACCTGCACACTGTCCGACATGTCCTTCTGGGCATCCCTCTGGCTGGGCTCCACTAGGTATCCACTAGACCTACTGCTGCTTCTCCCTGATTGTCTGCTGGACTTGGAGCTCCGTCTCTCCGAGTCTTTATCTCATTGCACTCTTCTTCCAGTGGTACAATGTTGTGAGTCTCAAGATCTTCGCTGATGCACAGCTGTCAAACACACTCTTTATCCATCCTGCAAAACATGTCCAGCAGAACATTATGGTTTTTACACCTGTTGTCCAGTTAGACCTGAGAGTGTGTCTCTTCAGTCCTGCAGCTCTGTGGTGAGGCTCTATGTGAATTTCACAAAACGATGCCAGACACTCCACGCTTCGTCTCCATGCTTGGAAGCCGATTCATCAATGCTTCTTTCTCGCATCTCTTTAAAATGATCAGAGACTTCTCGGATTGTCGTGTTGGTTTTTAACTCTGGCCTCCTCGTGAATGTCTCCTTGCAGAGTGGACACTGGCAGTTGTTGCTGTTGTCCCAGTATCCTGTGATACAGGCCTTGCAGAAGTTGTGGCCACAGGCGATGGACACGTGCTCTGTGAAGTCATCCAGGCAGATTGAGCTCTGTAACTGTTCTTCACGTAACAGACTGCCGCAGGAAGCCATGCCTGCAACGTTACGTAAACCACACTGTTACTCCCTGGAAAATATATCAGCTTGTTGTTTTTCATCACTCAGACCAATATGTGAGCTTGTGTTTTCTTTCCCTTAATACTCTTAACACATGGAAAAGGCCAGATTAATTTAGTGACTATTTTTTCATTGGACTCCAGACTCTGAGCTAAAGGTGCACAAACGTATTATCTGTCATCATACTGAAGGACCTCATACAGTATTTACCAGTTCGCACCGATGTCTTCTATCTACTCACCTGAGAGTGTGAATACAGTACATACCGTACATGTGCTCTGCAAACTTAAATTACAAAACGATGCAGCTATTATCCCTGTTCAGACGTCATTGTGGCTCTTTAGTTCATCATTTTAATTCTGAAAATTTTGCTCTTTCTTTTGTGACACTCCTGCCACACCTTACACTGATATGCTGTAGATCCAGTGTGTTTTTTTTTACAGATGCTCCTTAACCCTTTGAATGACTGGCTCACACAAATATAATGTAAGGTACTTGTCTAAATCTGCTTTGTTTTATTCTTTTTTGGCATTTATTTTTTACGATTATCCACACCAGCGCATATGCACAATTTAATTGATAGAACGGATTCATTAATATATGTATAAAATAGGGCAGTGGTGGAATGTAACTCAAGTACTGTACGCAGGTGCAATTTTGAAGTACTTGTACTTTATGTCCATTTTATGCTACTTTATACTTAAACTACTTTTTAGAGAAAAATATCTACTTAATACACAACATTTAACTGACAGCTTTAGTTATTAGTTACTTTGCAGGTTCAGATTTTAGATACAATATTATTTACATATAAAAATTTCTTTTTTTATTTCTGCACTGTGGTATTACTACTTTTACCTAAGTAAACGATTGTAGTACTTTCAGGAAGAAGGGAACTTGAGGGGGAGTCTGAGCGTGAGTGAAATACAAAACTGTACAAAAACTGTTTGCAGTTTTATCATTTAATACATAAAGTGGAGGACAAGAATAAAAAAGGAAGCTCTTAAAGAAGTCGGCCCTAATGAATGATTCACATTCTTTCAATTTAACATAATGAACACGACTCTATTCAACAACTTACATTTTTTTTAAAATGCTGCTATTCTTCAAACTTGCGTAATGCACTCATGGGGCAAGAGAAGTTTTCTGTATATTGGTAATAAGTTTATTCCCTAACATCTATACTTTGTATTCCAATTACTGCAGCCCATTTTACAGATACCTTCAACATATTTTCAAAAGCCATGTCCCAAAAGTGGACTAATTTACGCTCATTATAAATCACTTTTCCTACAGTTTTCATTAAGAACTATCCAATCCACTGTGGCAAGGGTTTCCTCTGATCCCCCTTTCTTTCAGAGGGGAGCCCATCCAAACAATAGAGAAGATTAACATGGCTCATGGGTGACTGAGAGCAGCAGCTAAGCAGATTTACTTTTAATTTACTTGGAAGGCAATACATGTTTTGTAGCAATCTTTTTTTCCTTTTAATTTATGAAATCCATGTATTTTGAGTGTGGAAAACAGCATGTGATTTCTACAGGTCTTTACGAATTTGTATACTTGATCAAATACATACCTAACTCATATTATGAGAAACAACAGAAAAAATTCTTGTGTATCAAATGTTTTACTGAGATATTTCTGAATGGCTCCTCCAGACATCAACGCATATGACATAATCACCCTTATTCTGTGGCTTTCACATTAACAATCAAAGACTTAAAGGAAAACGTATTATTGAATAAGACAGAGAAGAGAGGCCACACCAACAATGAAGACTTGTTCTCACCAGGTATATGTTTTAATACTCAACCATGATTCAGCACATTACACTGAGGATCAGCTGACGGGTTGAACGCAGGTAAAGTAGGCCTTAAACACTTTACACTGCTCGCCCGTCCAGCCATAGACATACAGTATTTACATTAACCTACAGGATCTGCATGATAAAACATCAATTCTCAGGAAGGAAGGAGTAGTGATAGGACTGAGTTTATGTACAGGATTATAACAACAGGCATCGGACAGGTCCATGTTGGAGAAACAGCAGTTGCAGGTTACAAGATGCTTCACGACACAATGGTTCACAGTACATCAAAGCACAAGTCCGTACACTTATAGCAACAGTATAAAAAGAACCATCAGGGCCAGGTTATCCAACAACCGGCGGCCCTGTGAAAATAGAGCAATGTCGCCATCTTCTGGTTAGATCACACATCTGCTCTGAGTACAACGGAACAGACAACATTTAACTTCAAGAGTTCGGCTATCTAATTCAGTCAAGAATGAATGCGGTACACATACTATCTAAACTCAGGAATTGTAGCTATCTATATCTATCTATCTAAACCATCTGCTAGAATTAGTACAAAAATGTATTTTACGACTCGACAGTCAGCTTCCAATGGCTTTGAAAGGAGAATATTATCCTGTACAGTTTAAAGGACCATACCAGTGTTTTTGAAAGTTTTAGCTACAAATTACATACAATAGATATAACTGCTGATGAAACCATATTGTAGTGCTTCAGTTTCTTTGTGTATAGTTTTCCCAATGGAGTAGAAATCAATTAGCAGACTCTTAAAACCTGCTTGAGTTGTGTAATCCATCACAGGGATCTTCATGTTTTCTCCATTATTGTTGTGAGGTAATGCAGTTTAATTGATCTGAAAAGAATGTACCTCTTAACAATAATGTGACTTTGACAAAAATAAATGCAGATTTAACATTTATTGTGATGGATTCCACAAGTTTCAAGAGGCTGCTATTTGATTTCCATATTGGGGAAATCAATGGAAACCGACCGCTTCCCAGAAAACAGAGAGATAATTATGAGAAGTTTACGACACGACGCTGAACGGCAAGAAAGCCAAAAAGAACATTACTTGATACGTTTGGCTCTCTACAGCCTGTGGGTTTTAATTGTGGACTTTGATATATAAGTATGTAAGACAATAAGTGACTAAGCTTCACTAAGTTGTAATGCATTAACAACTTTTGGGTTGTGAAAAATCTCTCTGGTTGGTGAGTCTTTAATAAAATGAGTGCCTCACTTTCTAATGTATATCAAGCCTGCCATTAGAAATGTTAATAAGTCACTAACAATAAGGGTCACAAGTTCTGTTTCTGTTAATCTAACAGCAAAAGCAACACAAAAGTTGTTCTTTTAAAACACTCATAACTGATCTATAAAACGGTTTCCTTGCTTTTTTTTTACTTTGATTTGTTACCATTATTCAGATTTCCTGATTGCTTTCTGTATTGATTCATCCCCAGTTTTTGTGATCTGTATTTGGACTTTGGAAACTACACTTCCCTGTGTGTACTTGAATGAAAAAGAACTGGAGCGCCTTTCTAGATTATGAACTTTGAGATTCAAAATGGTCAGCAGTAGTGTAGAGTCATCATTGGTGATGGGAATAAATTCACTACAATAAAAATCACTGGCATGGTCCTAAGTTAAATAGCTTAGTCATGGGTCTAAACAGCACTTTGAGCAATAAAGGTAAGACAACAGCCTGAAGCCCTGTTTGTAAAAGCAACATCACCCACATCTGAATTTTTATCAAAACTTAACTTGGGACGAGTGTCACCTAATGCAGGAGTCTGGGGTTTATGGATGTTGATATTCTTAGGGGGACAATGATGATATACAGTCAGCCATTATTCTAGATGTTCTTGCGGTTAGTTTGTTGATTTTTCTTACTTAACAGCTCACACAGAAGACACACATAAATAGGTGAATTTTAGCATAGATTCTTGTGTGACCATCTTAGAAATATCCCCCGAATATTTTTATACTAACACTATTGTCCTTAAAATACATGCCATGCTGATTTTTTGATTTTCCAGTCTCAGTGAAAGGCCCTGATCAGCATGCCAGGCTCAACCTAAACGTTGCCGACCCATCAGGCCCCGCTCTGCCTCTCAGTTACAGGCTGTAACTCACATGTAAAGCACCACAAATCACCCACACACGCTGTCATCCTGGCAGCCCAGGAAGGTCTGCCCACACTGCTGCACTCATCCGACGACTAGCAACCGCAAACACTTGGGATTCACAACACTGAGTTCAGATTAGAAAATGAGCACAGAGACAGCCGTTTGTACTGACTTAAGTTAGGAGCATCTTTCTTTTCTTTTACTGTTAAAAGTTTACTTTCGTCTTCCTTTAACTCTCCTTCCTCCTCCTTAGGCGGTCACATGGCACAGATGGTAAGCCAATGGCTCGGCCTCGATCAGACCAGAATTTGTGTGTTTGTGTCGGCATCCCCTACATGGTGTGTGTGTGTGCTTTTAGTGTGCGTGTTAACGTGCTGATTGGTGTGTGCATGATGAGTGTGTGTTTGTTTAATATCATTGATTTCATTTGTTTCTTGTTGATCGTGTGTGTGTTTAGGCTTGCCGTGCACGTGGAAGATTTCATCCTCGCCCTCGCTGTGTGTGTGTTCCTCATGTGTGTGTGTTAGGTCAATGTCAACGTGTGTCAGATCTTCCTGTGTCTTTGTGTGTGTGTGCGGTTCCTCTGGATGTGCTCGTGTGTTGATGACCTCCTCGATCCAGCTCCTGAAGCGGCTGACTCGAGTGTAGAGGGCGGGGGAGGAGGGGTCGGCGCAGCCGTAACCCCCGGCGACGACCCCAGTGAGGACCCATCGCCCCATCTCCCCCTGACACACCAGCCCGCCTCCAGAGTTGCCCTGACAACTGTCGCCATGGAGGAGGCTGGTGTCTGGAGGACTGCCGGCACACAGGGTGCCATGGCTGGAGAAGCTGTCGCCATAGCGCTTCTTACATTGCCATGATGACATCAGAGGGACCCAGGATGCAAGAACTGAGTCTAGGAGAGACGATGGTAGAGTGGCATGTCACAATTAGACGAATAAAAGTTAAGGGATCAACAAAGTTATTCAAATTCATCCTAAGGGGAGCATGTGTGCCAAATGTCATGCGATATTTTGCTCAAAACCACAAATGTCGACCTTATGGTGTTGCCAGTGAAAAATGTAATAAAGGCACAAAGTTCACATCTGAAGTCAGAGATTAAATATAACAATTTTTTTCGTATATATATATTATATATATATATATTTTTATGATTTACTCATTGTTAAGATAAGCAGCCAAAACCTGCCACAAGTTCAAATTCTAACCTTTCAGTTTAATATTTCATTATAAATTTTTATTTTCAAAGTGAACCTGATGAAACCTGCGTCGAAACACTGGAACGTTTGATTTCATAAATATGAACATAAGCTTCCCAGTGTACAATGATTTATTCTTGCTTTTGTTGTGTGTCCTGCTGTCATCAACACCTGGGAGGGCCAAGTGGTCGAAATATATTTTTAAAAACATTCCAAATATTGTGTGACGTATTCAAAAGACACATACCTGGTCCTGCCCAGCCAGTAGCAACCATGACGACACAAGAAGATGGAGCGGTTCCTCCTGAAGCTGTGTCTGCAGTAGGAAGGCATGCGGCGTTGGTGTTGGGGTCAAAGGTCAGACAGTGACCCTTGGTGCTGGGTAGCTTCAACAAAGCCAGATCGTGTCCTCCACTCTGACCCTTGAACTTCCTGTGAACCACCACCTGCTCCGGGGTGAGAGTCTGCTCTGAGGCCCCGACACGCACCACGTACCTGGACGGGTCGCTGCCGAACCTGGAGGAGAGAGAGGGAGCGGCGGAGCAGAGGAGAAACTTAAGGTGGATTTATACTCATGGTGTGAGGAGGTGCCCCTGAAGATGCCTCCTGCGAAGGAATTGATTTGTAGTTCAGCGCCGGATTTACCTGCTGACACAGTAGGCGGACGTCAGGGCCCAGCAGGGGCTGATCAGAGTGCCGCTACAGAGAGGACCGCCATCTTCTTCTTGAGACTGAAGCCACACTGACACCTGCCACGGCCACGTGGTCCTGACAGAGAACGAGAAAAGATCTAAGTCAAAACTCCTTCCTTCTTTTCTTTTTGAGTTTCTAAAGGCAGTGCTCTTTTTATCTTCTTCCACTGTGCTGATGCTTATGCTGACAATACATTTCCTTTTGTTAAAATCTAGTTTAAAGACCTCTATCACTTTTGTTAATGCATATTTCTAATTAAAGTTATATTATATACATATATAGTTATATTATATATTTCCAATCAAATTATCACAAAACTAATTAATAACACAGAAAACCTGTGGTTGTGCATAAGAGTACTAATTGTTTTTAAGGTCTCTGTGCGTACGATGAAGCTGCTCAGTGTCTGCTGAGTGTTCTGTGCTTAATGGGAACTGGAGGCAACAGAGAACATAAACACTGGCAGGAGGTGGGGGGGTCAGTAGAGCATCAAGTATTTGCCCCTGGAGCCCCTTAACAGCTTAATGTAGCCATGAATGAGGAATTCTTACAGAGTTTGATACACTCCCCTCTAGTCAAAAATTTAAGTCTCAGAAAATCTGGGGCAAGAGATTAAAATGGTCATTTATTCCACATGCAATAAATACACTTATTTCAAATATGCCTCATTGTAAACTCATTGTAGTCTTTTATCGTGGACGTTTTATTATATTTTGTGGATGTCACTGATGAGGCTTCATTGTAAAACACCAGGACAAATGCCACATATTTGAACATATTGTGCTCCCAGATTCGGTTTTACCTGATCTTGTTTTCCTCCCCTTGGTTCCTCCACTTGCTCTCTTCCTCCACCAGCTTCCTCAGCCCACAGCTCAGCTCTTCAGGCTTGGCCTGTACCGCTGACTCCTGCGGCGCGACGTCACACCTCACCCCTGTGTCCTCCCTGCGTCTGCAGCCCTGGATGTTCTGGCCCAGAGAGGGACACTCTCCCAGGAACTCCTCCTTCCCCGTGCACCTCACCTGGTCCAGGTGGATGGGCCCCTTTCCCTGACCGAACCCTCCGGCTGCTACCGCTCCACCACTGAGGAGGGAGAGAAATGTGAATTTCCTGTGTGAACTTTTTAAAAACTGAACTCTATGTCTCTTTCATGCATACATATAATTACTAACCTGTGTCCCAGCTGTCTGCACACCACGGCTGCATTCAGGTCGTTCCAGCCTGAGTCACAAATACTTCCCCATTCACCATGGAGATACACCTCCACCCGACCCTCCTTTCGGCTGCTGCCACCCACAAGACGCACCAGGGGACCTGACAGGACAAAAAACACACAACTCTCATTCATATTCATGTGTGTGCATCTACATACTCCAGTCTACACTCACAGAGAGCGACTTATATGTCCACTGACAGCGGTAAATGTCATCTGCAGCCCGGTGTCTCTTTATTCTGTCTCTATTCTCATTCTAATGGCCTGTGTGTCTACAGGAGGCGCAGGACCTCTGGAGTGCAGAGACAGTAAACACTGCTTTATTCTCTCTGCTGTCAACATGTGGCATTTAAACTCTTCTCAGACATACACCAGTCTTCACACTGAGGTAACAATACAGCGCCACAAAAGGAGACAAAACTAGATAGATAGATAGATAGATAGATAGATAGATAGATAGATAGATAGATAGATAGATAGATACTGCAAGAGTTTACTAAAGTAAAGTAAATAGCTCACGGCCTGGCATTTGACCAGCAGGCTGCAGGGACAGCTTGCCCTTTCGGTACAAAATTAATTGCAGTTGCACAGCCACCAAACTTCTGCAGTGCAGTGCAATGATGCCCTGTTGTCTTTGCTGGTTTTCTTTTTTCCCTTCCTTTTTTCTGACTGCAATTACTTTCCAATGAACAAAAACTCAACAAAACGTAACACAGCAGTCTGGTGTGTTTTCGTACAACGTATAATTAAAGCCGGGGCGAGTTCTCCTAATTGTAAGGCAAGGCGCATTTATTTATAGAGCACTATTCATACACAAGGTATTTCAATGTGCTTTACAGGCGTTGAATAAAAGAAAGTGTGAACGTGTACAGATTTGAAGGCAAAATGTGCAGCAATGAAAACCTTCACACTATGTAAATTTATTAATAAAGCTTGTGACTAAAAGGACCCCAAACTGGCAGGATAAATCCGGGTGGGAAAAGTGAAAGAGGCTCATTACTACAGCTGCTGAGGTGCCCATAAGCAAGGCACCCAACCAAGGTCGTACTGGGCAGCTTCTCTCATCTCTTACCTGTGGAAGGCGCGATAACCGGCACTTCATTGGTGTCTTGGCTGGATCGGCCCCTGCAGCGAACACCCACATCCTCACTGTGGGAGCAGTCGGTCCGTCCCCAGATCCCGTGTCGACAGTCCAGCAGCGAGGTCTCAGATCCCTCACAGTGGACCTCGTCCAGGAGGATCAGACCGACGCCCTCGCCGAACGTCCCATCTGATACAACCTCAGCGTGACCCCTGAAGGTGGAGAGGAGGTTAAGCTCTTTAGCCTGCTATTTTATATTTTAATGTTTTTTTAGTTTTACCTCACTCAGAATTTGAAGGTAAAGTTAAAATGACAGATCTAAATTTGTAGTTCAGTCAAACCCCAGCTTGTGTAATGTGATACACAGTTACACTCCAAAAGGTATGTTCAGATTACCAAAGAAATTTCACCTACTCAGTTTATTTGGTCAAATTCGTCACCTACTTTAGCTATGAAATGAAACAATTCTTAACAAAACACCTGATGGCGCCGTCAGATCATTTTCCGACATATGGAAAAGGATTAATTTGTGTTTAGTCAGTCTCTTGGGGTGCATTGCTCCAAGCTTTTTCCGTACCTGTAGCCCAACTGTCTGCAGACCACGTCCGCATGCTGCTGGGCCCAGCTGTCGTCACACACCGTCCCCCAGTCACCATTGTGGAAAACTTCGACTCGACCCTCCCAGGGACTGTCTCCTCCGACCAGACGCACCACACCATCTGAAACAGTTTCATATAGTCGCCGTTATAAAGTCCTTCGGGATCGTAAATGTGATTAAAGGCAGATACACTTGACTTGACTCCAAAGAAAATCCATTATGCAACCATATGACAAGATTACATTTTATAGATGCTACATTGAACATTAACATTAATGTATTATGTTTAGATTAATTATTAATCTTAGATTACTTTGATGAATAGTAGCTGCTATTTCATGGCAGCAGAAATGTTACTTCTCAATTCCCATAAATCCTGTTTCTCTTGTCACAAAGAGGATGATGCAGTAATGATTTATTGATGTTCACGGGCTATAAATAGCAGCTTGAAGCGTGTATAGCGGTCTGTGTGTGTGTGTGTGTGTGTGCACTGTACATGTACCTGTATAAGGGCTGCAGGAGACCCCAGCGTCCTCCATGTGGTCACAGTTGTGCTGCTCCCAGTCGCCATGGGGACACTGATCCAGGAAGAGCTCGTTTCCTGTGCACTTCACAGCATCCAGCAGGATCGGGCCTGAACCCTGACCAAAGTGAGCCCACGACCAGGCCTTCGCCACACCCCTGTGACACACACACAATCTGTCTAAACATTGTGTGTATTTCTACCGTTTATAACAAGGAAATACTACGGATTCCTTGAGACAAATTTGTTACGTGACTTGTATTTGTTTTTTGATACTGATTTCATGAGGCATTCTCCATCTTCTCCATCCATCTAATCCAAGATATTTCAATAAAACACCACAAAGGTCACCCACATGGTGGCGCTAGAGGAAAAGTCAAGGGATCGCAAAAGTATGGAGGATTCATGATCTGGGAATCAGAAAATTTCATGGCAATACTTTCAAAAGCTGTTTAGATATTTCAGTGTTGAATTGACAGACCGACATTACCATCCATAGAGCCAGACTAAAAACTATCAACCTTCCCAGGTGCATATTGATTCAATACCTGCCTGCCTACTGGATATAAAGCTGAGGTGCATGTAGTGGTGTCCAGTTCTAACCAAAAGAAGCAAAAAGAAAACTCTCAAAATAAAGCAAGTATCTAAAATCAATCAAATCATCCAAATAAATAATGAAAAGCTCCTAAAAGGATGTTGTTGAATTCATGTGGTGATTATTTATTGATGTTTAAATGCTACAAAAAGCACTTTTGTATGTATGCATCCATGCTTTTCTGCTCCCTTTTACAGATAAACTCCAAGTTTAGGCTAAAAATAAAAGCACACTGAAGCAAAGAAAATATAGAATAACTAAAGAGAACCTGATGAAATAGAGGAGGGATGGAAAAGATTCTCTGTAGTCATGTAACACAGGAAGTGGTGAAGTTGCAGAATTTGTAACGAGAAGTTGGCCGTTGTCAAAAATCATACTTACTGGAATTTAAAGATACAGTGACATTTTTTTTAAATGAAAATTTTAATCCTGTGTCACTTGCTCAGTGATCTCTTGATATGTGCCAAATGTCTTAAAAAATAAAGACAATCTTTAGTGTTTTTGAAATAAATTCTCTTTTCTCTCCATGTAAAGTGTTTAAAAATTGTTTTACACTTTATCTTGAACTCGGATGACTAGCCCCGTTTATCATATAAAACTTCATCTGACTGTCAGCTTGTGTAGTAGCTAGTAAACAACATCATAGTAGGACTAGGTTTGGTTGTTAGTCATGAAAAGTGTGTAAATGTTTGACACACATATGTATTGCAGAAAAGAAACAATCCGGGTGGGAAAAAGCAAATCATTTTCACTTCATTTTGTTTTTAAGTCTCAAAACCCATCAGTGCCTGTGTGCAGCTATGTGAGAACTTGTAGATCTATTATTCAGAAGCACAAGCACAGATGTCCCACAGTGTTTGAGGAGATGAAATGCAACCTCATGTTGAACATGGAAGGAATTTTTCACAGTTTGACACTCAAAGTTGTCGGGGATGTTACGCCTCCTCTGCAGGGGATACAATCTGTGTGTGAGGAGGGACCCCCTGCACAGATTCTACCTAAACAGAGGTGTTTCTTGGGAATTTTTGTTTGGGTTTTGACAAAGTAAGAAAACCTTGATCCATAAGACACCCATGTGCTCTGTTCCAAAGTACTGACACTGAACGCTCCCAGCTCACTAATGGTTTTTCACTCGAGAGCTTCAGGAAAATAACTTTTAAGGAGATTGGCATTTGTATGTTGTCACCCACCATCTTCTTTTTCCCTTCCCTTTATATTGGTCAGTTAAGGCTCAATCCAACCCAAACTCTCCTGCCCTTTGCACTCTGTCTGTAGTTGAGCATTAACAAGTAGGGTTTTCCATACTGAGCGCAATCCCAAACCAGCAAGGCAATCAGTGAAAGTGGACAATAAAACCTTCTGACAGCAACTCTGCACCAGCTTACTTCACTAAACTTCACTGCCCCTAAATGGAAATGCAAGAAAGGAGGAAACACTGATTTCTCTCATTATTTTTATAGTAAACATAGGCTTCAATAAGCAGACATCTACAGCTCAGTTTGGAGGTATTACACATGCACAGGGAAACGGTGCATAAGACATCAATCAGTATCAATAGTGACATCTGTTTCCTGTAGTTTTATGTGTTTGTTTAATTAAAGGATAAGGCCGGTGATATTCAATATTTTTTTACTGTCAACAAATCTCATGAAAAGACCAAAACCAAAAGGATTTATCCTACTAAGAAGTATTATCAGTTTAGTCAAAGGCTGTTCCTCTGTGCCACAGACCTTCACCGTCGCCCAGAAACTATTAAAGCACATAATTGAACCACACTGTCGTACTAGTGACATACTCACTGTAGCACCATAATATGTATTAATCTGCCAACAAATGCACTATTCACTCACACATTTGCTAAAAACTACAGAGCCCAGCTGTGTTAGAAAATTACTGATCCTTTTTTTTAAATGATGATTTATGTCTTCAGTAGGAACCAATGGTAACATACAATGACGCCAGCTGCCTTTAATGCAGAGTACCCTTCACTGCTTCAAGTGTGATTTAATATGTGAACCACGTAGTTAAAGGCTGTCAGGGAGGGACCGGTTTGGGAAAGCACCTTAATGTCACCACACATATGTTAACTTCGTGTGGTGTGAATGTACATACCCGAAACCCAGCTGTCTGCACACCACCTCAGCATCTCTGTCGTCCCACTGGTCGTCGCAGACGGAGCCCCACCTTCCTGCGTGAAACACCTCCACGCGTCCTTCAAAGTCCTCCTCGCCGCCGACCAATCGCAGAGGAGGGCCACTCCCTGGAAGTACAAATATATGCCTCATTTAAATTATTTTATTTATTTTAAATTTATTTTATTAGCGTAACTGTAATAAAGTACAGGATTAACAAAGTGGGAATTCATAATTTATTGCTGGACAGGATACTATAAGGAAAAAACTAATAATCTTCAATGTGTCTCTCTTGTCTCTCAGGTGTGTGGGAGAAATATTCAGGTCTGGTTGCCTTGACACTGTGGAAGTCAGACTGACCTTCCGGCGGCGCACACATCACTGCCGCCTCGTTTCCATGGCTACAGTCACCAGTGACGAACGTCCTGCTCCGGCACTTACTCAGGCTGTTCTCGTCACCACGGCAACCCAGGCGCTCGTAGTGGAAGAGGCCGGAGCCCGAGCCGAACTGCGAGTGCTGCAGCGCTGTGCCAATGTCACTGTTGGAAAAGAGAAGTTCACCAGTAAGAACAAGCTGCGAAACGTCAAAACTTAATGAGAACTTGTGTTCCTCTGTTACCCCTGGCCAAGCTGCCTGCAGATCACACTGGCGTCTCTGTCTGACCAGTGAGAGTCACACACCGCCCCCCACTGGCCGTTCAGGTAGACCTCAACACGCCCGCTGCTAGAGGACGAGCTGCCGACCAGACGAGCCGCACCTACAAAGCCAAAGAGAAGACAGAAGACAGTGCATCAATTGATTTGGCCACTTGGAGGCAGCAGAACAAGCTGTAAACACAACATGACATATAAATTCATTTGGAATAGTGAACATAGGCAAGCAGTTGTCTATTCACACATCCAGCAGACACGGAGAAACATTAGCATTCGTTTGAAGTTGCAGGTCAGGTGACCTGAGGAATCTAAGTTCAATATTCACTCTTGTTTTAGCTCCGTTTTTGGTCTCCACCAATTCCTCAGGGAAATATCTGACTCTTTAGCTGCTTAATGCTCCACTATGTTCACCAGCTAGTTACTAACTTTTTCCGTCTGCCATTTGGTGCTGGGCAGGTAGTGTACCTTGGGTTTTAAGGGTGGGAGCAGAGTTTGCGGGCCAGAAAAACAAAAACATTGATCCAAAATACACTAAAACACTAGAGCTGTGGGTAACTGCAGAGTTAGGTGATAATTCTCTGTGGGTTTGTCACTATGAACACATACTCATTTGATCCATTGTTATAGTAAGACATGCAAAACGTTCACTGTTTTATATCATTGTAAATTGAATGTCATTTGGTTTTGGATTGTTGCAATCAATTTGCAGACGTCGCCTCAAACTCAGCCTTAAAATTGGCCTGTGATCATCTGAAGAAAGCAGCGTCTTCTTGTGCCTCTCTCATCAGAATTTGCATTTGTCTACAGGTTGTGGATGGTTGAACCAAGGCTGATCTCCCTGTCTTAAAGTGTTTCAGAGGCCAGTAGAAGTAAATCTATTCAGTATCTCAGAAGAAAAATGCAAAGCTTGGATAAAAACTGAAATGTATTTTCTTTTGTATTCTTTTATTTTTCTCACAACCCTTCAGATTAATTGTCCAGACCTCCAGGTTGGGAACTGCTGGACTGAACAATGAATCAAGTGAGTGAAGAAAATATCATAACACATTAATTAATAATAACAATAATGTTTAGTTGCATTCCCAGTTCTTCTTGTGTTGTGCTTTTATAATTAATTTCCCCAATATTGGAAATGGTTGATATAAATTAAATCGGTTACCATAGGGTGGAGGTGCATTACAATGCCTTATTTCTATATTTTATTCTTTTTGTTATTTAAAGTTTATTATTATTATAATTATTATTATTATAAATGGTCCCCGATCAGTCACATGCTGGTAATCCATGGTTTTACCCTGGTGGCAGTCGCAGTAGGCCCATCCGATGGCTCCAGAGTTTTGTCTGAAGAAACACCAGGGGTTGGATTCTCGGTCCGGGTTCCTGCAGTAGCTGTGGTCGCCCAGCCCTCGGCCCGGGTACTGCATGACGTAGTCTGGAAACTCGGTCCACTTCAGACAGGGGGCGCCAGAGTCCGTCTGAGACACGGTGCCGTTGTAGTATCCCAACTCTGTGAATCCCTCAGAGCAGGACAGAGGCACTGCACAAAGAGAAGGAGGGAGGGAGGGGAGAGTGTGAGTAAATGTTGAGAAAGATGAGAGAATAAGATGTTTGGAATGAAAGGAGGAGGATTTGGGTCAGAGAGGACAATGTGAAGAAAGGGGAGTGAAATGGGGAAAGTTTAGAAGAAGTGAGAGGAAAGAGGAGTGGGATTGCTCTTATTCAAGTCACATTATCCCCATGTCTGTATTTTATCTGAACATAAAGGCTTACATGGATGATTCACATATGCTGTCCACTGCCACAGCATGATCCTGCCTAATGCCTTTACTCTTGCTGATCCATGTTGAACTGGTGAAATTTCCATAACCTCAAACCACCCCTTACTTAACATGGTGGTAATCAGATACTTTCAGTAATCTTCTCTGAGAAGAGGGAATGTGTGAGTGAAGCTGAGACAGACGGAGAGGGAAACTGCTGACATCAAAGTGTAGCAAAATTAGGCCACAAAATATAGAGCAGGTTTTATACTGGAGCCTATTAAAAACGTACATCAGAATCAGAATGAGAATCAGCTTTATTGGCCATGTATGCGTACACGTACAAAGAATTTGACTCCGGTTTTTCCGTTGATCTCAAAGTATATACACAGAAATAGACCAATAAACAGAAAAAACAAGGACAACAAAGGTAAGCATAAACATTTAACTGCTATGTACAAATACAAAGTATATATATGAACATAAACACAACACCAATGACAATGAAATGGAGAAATAGTTGCAATGATGTAGAGTGCAAAGATGCCTGGATAAATATGGAGAGACTAAAGGTCTGAGGCCATGCTAGAGGCTCAAAACACAGCAGCGCTTTGAGCTTGCTGGTGGCACAAGAGAGGGAAGGTCGGGGAATCACCAAAGTATTAGGATTCATCCTCTGGGGACCCTAAATGTCTGTCCAACAGGTTTTGAGATATTTCCAAGGGAAGATTTTGACTTTATAGTTGACTATATGTAGAACAGCTAAAGTTACTCTGTATAGAGGTCCAAAGTGTTTAGTATTAAATAAATCAATAAGACAATGGAATATGAAATTATTATTATTATTTCTTTAGATTTGCTTCTTTATTTTCTTGCTTTCTCTGTCCTTTCTTGTTTCCTTTCTGTCATCAACTAATCTGAAAGTTTGAAAATCCCCAAAACCAGAGAAAAAACAACAGTGACTTTTCTTACTTGTAATTGAGTATTTCCCCCTGTGGTGTTGCTACTTTCTCCTAAGGATTTCTTTCTCTGCACACACTGAAGCTCTAGGGGTTTTCGAGGCCAAACGGCCACTCTATGATTAATGGCGGAGGTGCTTCAGTAACCAGCAACAGTCTTATCTCTTCGACACACACAGCTTGGCCGTCCTGGAACATTATCTACGCAGTGCAACCCTCATGCCCACCTTAAACATGAACACACATACACATTCACAGATTTGCTGCATAGTGACCGAGACAGAAACACACCCACACACACACACACACACACACACACACACACACACACACTGGGTCCAATTTGGAGGAGGATAAGAGGAGCAGGAGGGGGGAGCAGGAAATCAATCAGGCAGAAATGCACTGAACTAAAACAGAAATCTATCCTCAAACAATAAATAATAGAGAACACACTCAGACATTGGACCCAAAAACAACCCTCACTAGTGTCCAAGCCTAAAAGAGCCTCTGACTTCAGACACAGAGACGTGTCTGTTCCTTTAAGAAACATGACACAGGAAGAAACTGAAAGCAAAGTTCTTTCCTGGGAAACAACCCCGCTCTCTTGTCGCCATTATTTCTCCTGTACAGACCTACAGCAACAGACGTGAGTAGTCATTACTGAGCCAAACTTTCATTCTAACACATGAGAAGTGAAATCTATGTTGTGTGTAAGCTGTACTTTTATCCCACTCTCTGCTGTTTGAGCCCTTTTTGTGGACAAATGCTGCTTTCTCAAGCACAACAAAAGAATGTGTTGTCTAGTTGGAGAAATAATGTAACAACAGGGTCTATTTAGTAATCTGATCACATGGTCGTCATCAGCAGTTGGAGTGACTCACTTTAAGGACTTCTCTTTTGGTTTGCTTAAAAAGTTGAAAAGTTGAGATCCAAAGCTGTTTTTTTGACCTTTGAATTTTCACGTGGTCTTCATGGACACTATGCATGATATTGATGTTGAGGTCAAGAATGAATTAAGGACTCAAGCTGACGTGAACAAGAAGTCCTTAAAGGGAGGGTTTGGGATTTTTGAAGTGGGGTGGTATGAGGTACTTTTCCATAGTCAGTTTATGACCTACAGTAGATGTAGTTGGTCGGCACGCCCCCAGTTTAGCGGAGCAGGCAGCTGTACGGACAAGCAACTGCTGTGGACGGGGTCGGCAGCAAAACGTGTTTTAGCCACCTAAAAAAATCAATATCAGTGTATGCTATAATTAGAATATTTTACCTTGCTGTCTGACAGCCCTCTCTAACAGGGAGCTGAAGCTGTTATATCCATCAATGCTGGAGTGCTGCAGGAGCTGCTGCCCCAATCGGATAGTTTGTTTGTGTCATTGTGTGTCGCTTGGCTCCGAACTAACGTGTCAAAACACCAAAGTCACACAATAACACACACAAACTAGACGAGCAGCTCCTGTTTGCAGGGTTACATTTTTTCGTCAAAGGAGTCAGGTGGCTTTGAAGAGAGCATAGGTGGATATAACAGCTGTTTAGTAGAAAACTTCCACAGGATACCTTTAGTTTCATGACAACTGGGCAAACTCCATCCGCTGATTTATATCATGTGATGTGATCGAAAACTCCACAACAGCCACTAAATGGACCTTGTGGTAAGATTTTATTTTGCAACTGCTGTTTCCAAGGTCAATGATTAACTCTATATCTCTGCTTTGTGTATTGTTTATGTTAACTTTTTGCCATAATTTAACTGTTTTTGTTTGTTTTCAGAAATGGCCGCCAGCAACAGCCTCTTATCAGAGGAGCAGTTTCTTTGTCCCATCTGCCTGGATGTGTTCACTCGGCCAGTTTCCACTCCGTGTGGACACAACTTCTGCATGTCCTGTATCAGCACCTACTGGAGCGACACCCCAGTCTGCCAGTGTCCGGTCTGTAAGGAAAGTTTTGAGAGAAGACCGGACCTCAAGGTCAACACTTTCATTTCAGAGCTGGCATCGCAGTTCATGTCGCTTCAAGTGACAGACGCTCACATCTGGGGTGCAGACCAACAGCAGGCTCGCGGTGGCGGTGCGGTGCTGTGTGATATTTGTACCGACCTTCAGCAAGAGGCCGTCAAATCCTGTCTGGAGTGTCTGACTTCTTACTGCGACTTGCATCTAGAGCCTCATCATAGAGCTGCCGGACTGAAGAGACACAAGCTGGTTGACCCCTTGCCGAGCCTGGAGAAGAGAATCTGCAAGGAGCATACCAGACTCCTGACGCTGTACTGCAGAAAGGACGAGCTTTTGCTGTGTGACGACTGCACCAGTTCTGGCCACGTCAGCCATGACGTCTGGCCTGTGCAGCGAGCGTACAAAGAGATGAAAGCCCGGCTGGGGGACGCAGAGGTCAAAGTGCAGCAGATGATCCAGGAAAGGCTGCAGAAGGTCCGATCCACGAAGGAGTCGGTAAAACAAAGCCAGGCAAAAACCAAAGATGTGGTAGCAAACAGCGTGCAGGACTTGACGGCGCTGGTCTCTGAGATCCAGAGGAGCCAGGCGGAGCTTGTAAATGTGATGGAGGAGAAGCAAAAAGCAGCAGAAGAACAAGCAAACGGGTTTATTGGCAGTATGGAGCAGGAGATCATTGAGCTGCAGAAGATGATGGTGAAGCTGAGGGAGCTAAAACAGACTGAAGACCATCTTTTTTTCCTCCAGAGCTCCACAAATGTATTCCTCCTACCACACACGATGGACTTGGCTACATTCAGTTTTAACAGACATGTGGAGATTCATCAAATTCAGAAATCTTTGAGCCAATCAGTGTCTCAACTGCGATTGCTGCTGAATAAAATGAGCCGAGAAATAAATAAAATCTCTGACAGCACAGATGTGTCAAACGATAACATGCTGAGATACATGCGGCAGTATCCAGTGGACGTTGTGCTCAACCCCGACACAGCTCACCCTCTGCTCATTTTATCTGATGACAGGAAACAGGTGAGATACAGCAGTTCAGGTTTGTGGGGAAACCAGATCCTGAACCCGAACATGTTTACTGAACATCTCGCAGTTCTGGGAGACACAGGATTCTCGTCATACAAGTTTTACTTTGAGGTGTTTGTGGGTGGAAAGACTGAATGGTGTCTGGGCGTGGCCACGGCGTCGGTCCAGAGGAGAGGGGCACTTGTTCGGAGTCCCGGCTGTGGACTCTGGGCCGTCTGGTTCCTAGAAGATAAGTTTGAAACCTTCAGTTCTCCAAACGTGCCGGTGCACTTCGGAAAAGTGGAGAGGGTCGGCGTGTACGTGGATTACGACCAAGGGCATGTTTATTTCTACGACGTACAGGCCGCCACGCTTATTTACTCATTTACTCAGTGTCTCTTTACTGAAGAACTGTATCCGTACTTTAATCCTTGTGATAATGAATATGGTTCAAACTTGGATCCAATGATAATTGTCCCGGTCAGTCGTACGGAGTGGACGGAGGCTTCAGAGACTCAGTAATTAGAGTAAGTAAAGTAAGTAAGAGAGTTAGAAAGTAAAGCAGCTTTTTGTGATCACAAAATATTTAAAGCATTTAAGGGGAAGAACCACCTTCCTTTCCTGATTCAGTAAATTTCTGATTAATTATTTATTTTGAAGACAATGTCAGTGGAAGTTGGAAGTGGAGTTAAAAAAAAACAGAAGAGCTTGATAGAGTTTGATTCAATGACGTGGTGGTTTATGTGTTGTGTGTAAATACTTAGTGATGGTTTAAAAAAATATGACTTCATCTATGGCCAGAACACTCTAGTGAATGATTAAGCATCAAAGTATTTAATAAATATTTGTTTATACATTATCAAAAATACACCAACATGTATCTGCACTACCTTCACAAATGAATAAGTAGAGTAGAATAAGTCTAAATCCACACAAATTAAATCAGGACATTTTAGAGGGCTCTCTGGTATTTTACTCAAGGGAATAATAACCCACAATGCAAAGCGTTATGAGTTTAAAATGTAATTCTCCATTGTAAAAACTTGCTTTTTTTTTCAAGTATAGACACATATTCAGGGCTGCATCTTATAATAATTGTTTGTATATAAAATAGCTAAAAATGCCTAACAAAGATTCCTAGCGACAAAAGTAGCATTATTAAAACACTTTTTTTGTCCGATCAGCAGTCGAACATCTATCGTATAAGTCAAAGAAAAGCAGCAAATCCTCATATATGAGAAGCTGGAACAATCAATTGTCTGCCTGAAAAGTGACTCAAACCACTAATCAATTATCAAAATAAAATTTTGAAATAGTTGCCGGTTCATTTTCTGTTGTTCGATTAAATAACAAACGCTAACCAGTGACTTTCCACATATGCTGCTCTAGTTTCTTAGAGTACAAATGGAATATCAGCCTCACACTTGACCATCCAGGTTATGTGATTTCACAAAGTGCTGTTTCTTCAGACAGGGTTTGAGCTTCATTCAGGCACTTATGGTGATGACATACGTGACGTCGGGTGTGTGAGGGTCCAGTGTTTGGGTTTGGGCCGTGCAGGAGCTCACAACAGAAGTTGCTTTTGAATTCCATTTAGCTGCATATATAAGCACATTTCTGTCAGCCTGTTTGTTGATGATATATTTCTAATACACTAATGTTTCAAAGACATCAAACCTGTTTATGTTATTTGGTCATTTCAGTATGTTTAGTCTTTTCTTTAAGGATGTTTGTTGTTTTGGCCTGGATTCACTCTGAATATAATCGCTTCAGTTTATTGTCACATTTGTCACTATTTGTTGTAAGTAATAAATTACCTTCCTTTATTGATAAATCAGTGTTTTGACTCTGGTTTGGGGACCGGAGGGGGCGTCTCTCTTGTACTTTTATGTCCGATCCTACCCCACTAGATGAGGGCGTAACAGTCATTTAAATCTTGTAAATGATATGTTTTTATGTTGATTTTCTTTTTTGGCATGTGTTTCATTTTCTTTTATTGATGATGATGATGATTAACTCAATGGATAAAAAAGCATATTTTTAAAGCTGTATATGCTCTGCAATGGTAATAAAACTTTTATGGCCAGCTTGATGAAATTTTAATTAAGTGAAAAAGCATTATGTAACTAAACCGGGCAGCATTTTCAATGTGTATCTCTGTCATATGCCTTATTTCCATCATCAGTGTAAGCAGAACGTCTTAAAATGAACATTTCTCTTCTTTGTTCTGATTTTATTATCACTCTGCGTGTCTGATTTTCATCTTTAAATTACCCTTTTTTCACTACTTTTAAGTTTCACTTCCCGCATCCGCCCTCCTGCTGTATGTCTCATTCAGGTTCTTTTATTCATCTCAACACCTGCAGCGTTCAGACACACACACACACACACACACACACACACAACACTCGCCGCTAACACCCTCCTCATTGCCACGACAACAGTGCTCTGCCCATCGCCATGGGAACACTCAGTCTCCCTGCTACCATAATCCATTTCCCAGCCACAATGAGTATTTGACACGGTTCACACTCAGAGGCTTGCTGTATGGGGGGT
Source organism: Lateolabrax maculatus (assembly GCA_031216445.1). NCBI lineage: Eukaryota > Metazoa > Chordata > Actinopteri > Acropomatiformes > Lateolabracidae > Lateolabrax > Lateolabrax maculatus. The sequence goes on along the minus strand of CM062200.1, from coordinate 6,069,517 downwards.
GGGTGTGCGGCATCTTCACAAAACACACACATTATAATAATTATGGAATATGGGAGCAATTCTGTTTTCACCAGTGTAACCTGATTTTTATGCAATTTTTGTGCAAAAAAAGAGAGCTAGAGGAAAATGTTGCAACAGACAAACATCTTGTGCAACATTTGCTGAATTCTCATTATGAAAATCAACTCGCTATCCAGGTGCTAGTCATATTTAGAGAGCCTTGAGGTTGTTTCCACATAGTCTCGCTGGTTTTACGGTCAGATTCAGAGGTGTTTTTGCAATTGCATGTCATTTTCACTTGTCCGTCAATGTGTGCATGGCTGTTAAAGCACAGATATTTCAGCACTCGAAATGAGAGGAGGAAAGGAGGAGTTCCTCGCCCCACCCCCCATCATGGCCTCTTCTCCTCTCAGGGGTGTAGATAAAGGAGAGAAAAGAGGGAAATTAAATGCAGAGGGATGCAGGTTGGAGGGAAAAGGAGAGGTAAGACTGAGTGTGGGAGCAGGGCTGAAGAGGCAGAGGGGTTTCATCATGAACGTCTGAGTCAGAATGTGGGTTAAACTGGAGGGAAAATACAGACGGAGCAGAAGGGAAGCGATGGTGTAGGAGGAGGAGAGGCCGGATGGTAGGAAGCTTGATTTATAGCTACATACAGACAGGATGAGAGGGCTGGAGCATCACCTCCCACTTACCTGAGTTCTGCACCTCGTTTAAGTAACTGTCCTCAGCCACCACCTGCAGACGGGAAAGACAGGAGAATTTCAGTTGATGATCCCAGTATTTTACCAATTATTCCAGGCAAAAAAATATATTTTACTGAAACAAGACAGACTGCCAATGTTATGAGGTTATGTATTGTGTTCTTTTTGTCTGTTAATTAGCAGAATATCTCAAAAACTTGTCAGCAGATTTGACTGAAATAAAAACATTAGGCATTGGGCCCAGGAACAAACGATTAAAGCGCCACCATGAACTCTTCTACATATGGAGAGAAGTAAGTCTCAATTTTAGTGACATTTCTAGATGCATAAATAAATGTATAGGATGATTTGTGAATAAATTGCACGGGGTGCATTGGCACTTAAAGGAAAAGTTAGCCATTCATTTTTACTTCAACAGGAAGTCACTGTTCCCCGCAAAGAAATAGTCAAGCACGTAAGCCCCCATAACACACAGCTTGTCGTTTTTTCACTTATATTTTCATACGGATTAAGTAAATGAAATGTAACATTCAACATCAATTTGTGAGCATTAGATGGGCTGGAAGGCACATTTTGTTACCTAAGTTAGGTTTAGGCAACTAAAGAGTTATGGAAAGAGGGAAGGAATGGTCGCTCCTTTTAGCTCAAACATCCTGCAGATCCAGATTCACATATAGTGTAAACATTTCATAACATGTTCTATTACAGGATTCAGCTGCAGCCTTTGTGAGGGTGTACGCACTCGGAGTGGTTTCCACTTATTCTTCTATATGAAATATTCTCAGGTCAAACCCAGAAACCAGAGAACAAAGAAAAGCCTTTGATGTCGAGAGGCAAAATATTGTAAAGGTTACTGAGGAGAATTTTCACAATTTCCACACATTTGTGAATGTGTTTATTAATTAGCAGCAGGGATCACCTGTCAAAGGAAAAAATTAAAAGAAATATAAGCCACCCAGGTATGAGAGCGTAGTGTACGGTGTAAAAACACACACACACACAAACACACACACACAAACAAATAGTACTTGACAGCATCAGATGATATCTGACAGAAGTGTTTGTTTCATTTTCAGAAATCAGGTCACACCTCTACACAGAGGGGCACCTTGCAGAAGAGGAGAGTACACACACACATCCTTAATAAACAAGCACAAACACACACTCACGGTGCTGCCGCTGTGGAATAACTGTAGTGAGGGCAGTGAAATACAACACATTTCACCTTCACACAGGTGAGTTATGCTCTCTAGCTGTCTCACTCCAACACACACACACACACACACACACACACCTATGAAACACACATGCAAACACCTCCCAGAAGGCTCTGCACAGCCTAATGATATTAGCGCAGGAACAGGTGACCTGTGGTAGTGAACATGGGTGCTGAAATCTCCATTCATATCAATCACACGGCTCGATTACGGCGATAATCAGATATGGCGCTCTCACAGCTGCGTCCAGTGCATCGGCATGCAAACACACACACACACACACACACACAAACACACCAAATAGAGCAGGAAATGTACAGATAGACAAACAAATGAAAAAAGCATGAGAGTCCATTTCTGCTCAGGGTGAAAAGACATTACTGCAGGACGGAAAGGGCTCTGAAGTGATGTCTTTAGTCCAAGCTTTTAGTCCTAAATGATACAAACTGTGTTCACCTGGCTGGCAAGGTTTTGGATAATAACAATGTGTCTGATACAGCACCTGTAAAAGCACAATTTGTGACAGTTAAAGTGCCTTAACTCTGTGTTTCCTGCTGTCTATCAGTGCCTGTAAGCGTCACAACCTACAAAACACATTTTGTGTTTAAGTGCTCGGTAACAGAAAGTGGGACAGCAAAATTCATTCACGTGTCCTCGCAAAATTGGTAGCGCTGAAAGCTTTGTAACCATTTGCACTATCTGACAATTACAGGGGTTTAAACACTACATTAAAGCGGATGTATTTGTTCCATTCACTCCTGTTTCATGACTGACTGCAAACCATCTCTTGGGTGGAGCAGATTCTTCTCCAGCAGAGCTGGAGTTACATAAAATTGGTTGATACAACGCAGCTAGTATGATGTAGGACTAAGGATTATTTTCATTATCAATTAGTCTTATCTTTTCTATTAATATTGGTCAATTAACAGAAAACATTTCTGATTTATATGATAGCGTCCTCCATTTTTCTATTAAAATGAAGCGATTTCTGCCCCTAAATGTCGCTGTTATAAATTCTGGTGTGAATCCAACACTGTTTCCTAGAAATTACGTTTCTACTACTAATTTGTTTTACCAGTTGCTGCCTTAATTATGTTCCGTGGCAGCGTTTTCTTTTAGTTTAGGACTGGCTACATACTGTACATACAAAGTGCAGGACGGACACCGGGGTTCACATCCTGAGTCTCATGTGTGTTGAGGTTTAGGCAACAAAAGCACTTTGTTTGAGGTTTGGAAAAGGCCTAAACATAACCATGAAAAAGTTGAAAAATGCTTTAGTTGCAAAAGTGGATACTGTCGGGAAAAACAAATGAAATACATTGTCAGGGAACTAAATGGGTTGGTAGAGACGCTAATTAACCACATTTTCTCATTATGTTGATGGTGTGACGCCCCTCTCCCTGTGTTGGAGGCTGTCCTGGCCAATTCCTCTACAGGAAACTACAGTTGGTGGTTTATGCTTGTGCCGTTTCCGCATAAGGAGGAGGTTGGGTGGCTGGATGAGTCAAGAAGACATAATAATAATATATATTTATTCCAGAGCAGCCAATATGCAAGTCCAGGTATCGGAATCGGTATCTGTCTTGGGACGTAAAAAAAGGAATCGCAACATCTCTACTTGCATGGGGTGAACTGGCATGCAGGGCACTGAGTGGGCACCCAGGACTGGGGACTCAATACTACAACTCCAAGCATTTTAACATGTAGATATCTTAAAAGACAGAAATGTTGGATGTGAATGAGGGTGAAGCGGTCTGCAGGTTTCAGAGGACCGTCGGCCACGGCTCGATTTCCACAGTTTAGTTCCCTGCTGATTTCGTGTGAACATCTTTGAGGTTTTGTTCTGATGTTGCCTACAAAACAATGTAGCCCGCTCCTGCTTTCAGCGTTCTCCTGATGCAAAGATTTGTCTAATGAAGTTGAGATGAAGAAGGAAAAAAAAAAGCTGAAACTCATCTGCAGTGTGCCACTTGTGCTACACGCACGGCTGCTTCCAGTGTTAGTGGGTCTAATTAAATCCTGCACACCACTGTACTCCACTAATGACTTCTACACAGGCTGCACAGCTCATAGGCTGCACATTAGCACAACACACACTTACTGTAGTGCATCAGAGAAATAAAAAAAAAAATGAACAAATCTCATGATTAATGGATTGATTTAGCAATAATTGATTGCTTTGCCAGCATATGTATATAAGACATTTTATCCAATTTTGTCTTATAAGCGGCTGACCCTGACTTCCACCTGCCAACCACACCTGCTCCTCTAGTTTTCCCCTCTCTGAGTTGACTGAACTGCTGTGACAAGCTCCAGCAGCCCGTGCAGGGTTCATCCCCACAACACCGCGGGGGCCGAGGGGCCACCGACGGGTTCCTCTCATGATACCCCGCCGAGGGGGGGGGGGGGGCTGGAGGAGGAAGAGGAGGAGGAGGAGGAGGGCGAAGGGGTTGTGATTGAGACCATGCATGCGCGTGCGTGTACGTGCAGGCGTGCGTGAGACACCACCGTGCCCGCTGAAACTGGACCAGAGGGAAACTGGACCGGGGGGGGCTCGGTGCCCTCTCAACGCCCCGACCTGCACCTGCTTTTGTTGGAAAAAAAAAAAAAAAATCCTCCTGGATAAATCAACGGTGGGTTTATTGTGGAGCAGTAAAAACATACACGAGTCAGTCCTTGAAGCTCGGTTGCACTGACCTGAATTATGACATCCTCTTATCAATCTTATTTCTAATCTAATTATGACCTGATTAAGGTTTTTCTTTTTGTTGTAAAACGCAGCTCAGGTCATCAAAGCGTGACTGTCACGGGACATGGCTCAAGAAGAAAAGGTGGTGGAGGGGGGGGGGGAGAGAGAAATCAGGCCACATTGCAAAAATCAACCCCATCATCATCATCACCATCATCAGACAGGGGTACGTACCTCCGCGAACAACGGCAGCCAGAGGCAGGCGGTCCCGATCAAGCACAGCATTTCCCGGCTGGTTGCAGCCATCCTCCCCGCCCGGCGCGTCCGTGTCATAGCGAGAGACGCCGCCGCTGCTCTCCCATCTCCGTGTCCGACCTGTCCTCCGCCCGTCCCGCCGCCGGGAGACGAAACGTGGTGTGTGATGATGGGGAGAGGATGAGGGGCGAGGATGATGAGGGTGGTGATGATGTACGTGGGAGGTTTTACGCACGGAGGACAGGGTGCGGCACTATGAACGGGATGGAAAAGACACACACACACACACACACACACACACACCGATCCGATCCTGGGTGAAATAGTGTTGAGCTCGGCAAAAACCTGGTGCCACGAGCGTCTCTCTCTCTCTCTCTCTCACACACACACACACACACACACACACACACACTTTCTTTATATCTGTCAGCTGCCTGATTAATTATTGATTAATTGCTGCACTGACTTTGTTTTCTGGAGGTTAACCACTTTGCTTCATGTTGTATATTTAGATTTTGGCAATGCGGACAAAAATGGCTTCTACAGCTGATGGATGAGTGTCACTACATTCACCTGCTCACACAGTCAAAGGAGCAGACTCTCACTGAACAATATTGTATTTGTCTTCACAAGTCAGTAATCAATAATCCAGTCCCTTTGGTGCTTTTGGGCAAATCAAACATCGCTTTTATGTTCCACATGTTACCCTCACGGTTCCTCCTAGTAAAGGCGATGATACACACAAACAAATACACCTGGTAGTATTTAACTCATTCGTGTTTGTGCAATTCTATAACAACAACTCAAGAGACCAAAGTGTTGAAACCATTTAGCCCAAAACTTACAACCTGGTAGAAACTATGAAAGTCTGAGACGTTTGGCAGCAGATGCATTGGTCAACAAAACTACCAGCTGTTACTTACAAAAAAATTAAACAGGATTATAGAACAACTCCACAGTATTTTGGAAGGAGGAAAAGAGAGCAGCACTGATCTCTATGGGTTGAAAGGTTAATTTTGTGAATGGCTCCTGATGACTCGTTTAGGACTCGAAACACACAGTTTACAACCTGGACTTGAATCCCTCATAACCAAGACTAAAGGCTTCTTTGTGACATTCAAATAAAAGGAAAAACATGAAGAAGCGAGTTCAGAAACATGTTGAATACCCCGGGTCACAAGGCACGAGTGGTCACTGAAAACTTTGATTTGGAAAAGACTTGGAAAATATACTTAGGCTGTTGTTTTTTTATATTAATTTGTCACTTGTCTGTAAACATATTGTACACTAAAGTAAGCTGCAAGAAGCCAAACTGCTGTTTATTAGGGAAAAGTTGTCCCCATTTATTTCTTTTTGTCGCAGCGCCTGTATGTAAAACTGCTAAAACACCATCAGCTTTTTGAGGAAGGATCCAAAACAAGAACTGGCTGTGAAATAAAATCCGCAAAGATTTTGGCTGATGGTGACAAAAACACACACATTTTGATTATAGTTGTTGACAAAATTGCCAGGATGCTTTGCCTCAAAATGTTGCATTTGAAGCTGATCCAAGAGCATTTCAAATCAGTACAGATAAAAACGGGGCCAGCTGCCAGGACGTTTTGTCTTCACTCAGCAGTTGGACTGTACTGCTGGAGAGAAGTGGTCAGCTCAGCTTTTTCTAGCTCCTCCATTTATCAGGTCCCCAAAAAATGCAATCACACCAAGGTGCATTGTGGGTGCGTGTGGATGTGTTTGGACTGGATTAGGGCAACAACTAAGTATTTTTATACACTGATTATTCTTCTGATTATGTTTTTTTGAAAACATTGGGTCTGTAAAATGTAATAAATGCAGCCCAAACTCACCTGCTGGTGACGCTTGATGAAACATCAGAGGATCACAAAAGTCAGTAGGATTCATCCTCTGGGGACCATGAATGTCTGTACAAAAATTCGCGGCAATTCATCAAATAGTTAAGAGAGCCAGGATCAAGGTGGTGACACACTGTCATCCACAGGACATCTTTAAAATGACTCAATCAAATAGTGATTTTAAATATAGTTACAGATTAATATTCTGTTGATTGACTAATCGATTCGTCGACAAATCGTTTCAGCCTTAAACTGGATTTCTTTTGTGAAACTGGAGTTGAGCATCTCCTCTCACACCATCCATCATCCCTCCTGTCTGCTGTATCAGCACCGTGTTTTGATGCAACATCAGCCGAGTCTCTTTTCATTCCCGTGCAACGGAAAACATCTGAGCAGGAGACAGCTGTCAGTCAGTCTTTTCGACGCAGCGGTATTTCCTGCTCTCAGATTAATTTTCCTCTTGGATCCTGGTCAAAAGCATGTTTTTCCTCTTGTGTTTGAGAGCGGTGACATGCCGCCACCTGCTCAGCATATCAGAGGAATGAGACGTCTCAGTTTCATAAAATGCACCAAACTAGGCACCAGTGCAATTTTCTATCCCTGCGCCCCTGTGATTCCCCTGAAGCTGTGCGAGAGAGATTAGCTAAATTCATCTACTTCACAGAGTTTTGTTTTACCCACGGGCCCCAGGGTGGGAGATTACTTGTGAAATTAAACTTTTTGTTTTAAAGTTTCATAGTTTCCCTTGCCAACGATGCCTTTGATGTTGGTGTTCAGTGATAACAGTTTGCTATCTTTAACCCAAATCCAATATCTCTTATCTCTCTGTGGTTATCTCTGCGTCTCTCTTCTCCCATTGTCTCATTCCTCATTCCAAGTTTCTGTTTATTGCACTGAGTGTGTAAACAACATGGATGGACCGGTGCAATATAAAAGTAATATCTGCTATACATGCACAAACAGTATACAGCATGTGTGCTTGTTGGCCTCTGTCTGCGTCTTTGTCTCTCTTTTTTTTTTTCTCCCCCACCCAAGCCCATATGTGATCCTGGATGAGAGTTGGCATCACGCTGGTTTTTGCAAACGCCTGGTTGTCATGGCAACTCAGCGGCTCCTCTCAACGCGAGCACATCTCCCATCCTCGGCTGTTTGTGTACTGTACATGTCCAGAACAAAAGGACCGTGGAAAAGCCACGGGAGAGAGGGCGAGAATCAGTCAAAAAATTCACGACAAATTAAAATCGCCGCAGGCTCAGTGCTCTGTGTCTGCCATGATGGATTTCTGCAAAACGTAAGAGCTTTGAAGATTACAGTCACACACACACACACACACACACACACACTCAGAGGTTTTGTCATATGTATTGTGTGTGTGTGTGTGTGTGTGTTTGTGTTGAAGTTCTACCCAGAAGCACTTCCTCAAATCCCATTACACCCGTCCCCAGCTCCCCCCTCAAACATCGAAAGGATCCAATCCCCACAGCTAAGACAGTTGGTATGGAAACGGATCAGTAAAGCTCCAAATTTCTCTTTTAACGACTCATTACCAGTTGCTGCCGCCCATTAATGTCACTGCTTCCACGCTATGGCAGTAAGGAACACCATTACTTACCCAGATCGCTGCAGGGATGAGGAGGAATGTGTGAAGGGCTTGGTGAGCACAGTGGTAATCATCCTGTTTGCTTGCACCCTCGCCTGTAATATTTCAATTTCCTCCAATAGTTTATCTGACTTCCTTCCACTTGCAAAGCCATTATTGTGCTGCTTGGAGATGCCTTTACTGCCACAGAGAAAACATGGATATGTTGTTTTGCATTTGAACCACACATGTATTGTCTGAAAGGGAGATAAAATAAGGGGGCTAAAGGAGTGCATGGGGTCCCATTCTGTTGTTTGGCATTTCACACTCTATGGGATCCAAAATGAACAGGCAATACAGCATCAATAAAATAAAAAATGCCACGGGTGTAGGTGTAGATAGGAGGAAATACAAACAGAGTGTTGATTCTGCAGGAAAAAGATCACAGCTATTTTATCACTCCGAGAAGCCGAATACCCACTGAGAGCTCGTGCTTCCTGCTCTGCTTTTTCTCTCATCTCGCTGACAGCCGCAAAACAGAGATGGAGAAATCAGGAGGATGGTGGAGGACGGATGGGAAGAGAGGAAACACACTGAGGGTGGAGCACAAAAAAGGGGAGAGTACATATGAGATGAAAGGGCTGGAGCTAAGAGCCCTTAAAGGAAAAGCTTGTGATGTTACAGCAGCTAATCCTCAACCTGGCTGACTAATTCGGCCTGGGGTTGGTGAGATGTAACAGCTACCAGAGTCGGTGACTGCTCCAGCCTCACAACTACAATCTGTCTGTGAAATTCTGCTCTGACTCAACTTCCTTTTTAGTGACACTTAGTAATCAGGGACTTTCATTCATGAGTAATAATGATCATTGATGAATTGATTTCACAGTCCACATTAACTAACGCAAATATACAATTTTAGTGGAAGAAATTAGTTGACAAACAGAATACTCTTTTCACAGAATAAGAAATAAAAACTCCTCTGTAACAAATTGTGGAAGATTTACTGTCTTTTTTTCAGTTTTTTTTTTTAACTAAATGCTAATGTCACCTTCAAACATGCTGATGGTTAGAAGGTAAAGGCTGGGTTCCAAATCGCATATTTTTTCTTTTTAATTTAGTACGTACTGCAGCTGCCCTTGCAAAGTACGTACTGTTGCATGCTGAATGCATACTACTTCATCATAACATTGCACCTTGAACTTTGACCCTCTTGGTCATACAGCTGTCGCAAATTTAAACAGATGCGATTTGGAACGGGTGCTACATTACTTAACGTTACCTTGGAGGTACAACAAAATGCCATTCAGAATGTAGATTCAAACATGCAGTTATTTTGTTAACTTAAACAATTCCTTTTCCTGTTACTACTGTCTATTCGACTGGTCACCAGTAGGCATGTTACGCCCACACACAGCTCTCTGTTGCTGTCAGATGGTTTTTTGTTGTTGAATATATTTTCTTGCAGAGATCCAGCTGCTGGCATTATGTTCTGTCCGTGCGTGAAGCAGCCTTACATTTAAAAAAAAGGATTTGTAGTGTAACATACTTTCCTATGGTGTAACCGTGTACATTTTTGCTAAGCTTGATATGTGACAGTGTATGATAAGATCACTGCAGTCATAATATCTAGTGTCTTTGTAACTCAAACTGTAAATAAACCATGTATGAAATGAAGTATAGCTGCTCTAGCACCACCCCAACAGAGTTGGCAGGACTAAGATTAGTTATAAAATATAAATCAGCTAGCAGGCAGAATAGGATTTTACAGGACGACATTGGATCCTTTTATTTCTCATATTCACAGCATATCCACCCTACAACATACTGCCACTTGAACCTTAACGTGCCCGTCCTGCAGCCATATTTGATGGTGTGTTTAACCCCCATAGGCAGTACTTGGGCTCCTGAAGAGGTTTCCTCAACCAGACCAGATCGAGGCCCTCGGGTGCTGGCTTTACCCGGCCAGCAAGCTCTTCATCATTTCATGTTGCGGCCATTGACGGTTGCCACATCCGGATTAAGCCCCCTGCAGAGGATGCTATGTTGCGCTCATGTCCTGAATGCTGTGCAGGCCATGTACATCAACAAGCTGTCCAGGGCCAGGTGCACCATAGAGCGCTCTTTTGGGATGATGGAGACCCGTTGGCGTTCCATCTTCAGAAAAAGAGGAGACAGATATACATGCAGTTGAAAAGATCCAGAGAAGGAAAAAGTGTGGATGATCCAGTCTAGAGGGGCCAGGCTTACCCTGTCGTCACTTATTCAACACAGTATACAGTATTATGACTGACTGGGCTATAATAAAGCACATAAGAATAGATTAGACAACATTTATTGAAACAAACCCAAATACATCAGCTGTTAAATAAATTAACAAAAACAAACTTTACTTGTTAACTAGTGCACCCAGCAATGCCAGAAATCTATCTCCCCGCCTCTCCTCTTTTTGTCCTAATTGATTTTTTTCTCTCCTCCTGGCCGCCTCATATCTCTGCTCCTCTTTTGCCTGCTGTTCGGCTTCTCTCCCTTCATCTCTTTTCTCCATCTAGATAGTTAACTTTGTGGCCCTCCTCCCTCCTTCTCGTTTTTTAATGGTGTCCAGTCATCCTGAATGACTGGATCAGCAACAGCGGGAGTTGAGACCACAACAGTCTCTGGGCTTGACAAAGAGATAAACACTGGTGGGGTGATGGATGGCTTGCTGCCCAATGCCGCATCCATCACCCCGTACCATTTCCAGGAGGCTGCTGTTGCCTCCCCCCCCTCTGTGCTGACCCCTGATCTGGGACACTTCAGATCCTGCAAATTGAATAACAGGAGAAGTTCATGTTAAAACATAGTACATGGCTCATCAAAGGCATACACAAAACTCTGTAACTCACCTTGTATTTCTGCTTCAGGTTCTCCCGCTTCTTTTTTACCAGGCTGGTTACATTTTCTCTTCAGTCCGTTATCCAACACAAACTTCCTGAAGGGACAGGGAACCCAACAATTTGCTACCATGCCCGACAATAACAAACTCCTTTCATCACATTTTTGGCAGATAGACTCAAGTGTTACTCACTCAAATCCTTTAACGGCAGCGTTCCTCTTTCCTGTGAAGAGGTCTCGCTTTTTCAGTCCTTCCCCTTATCAAAGTTTCAGTACGTTGATCAGACCCCAACATTAAAATGACATAGGTTAAGTTCTCCAGAAGAGTATGAGAGGTAATTTCCGTAATCTACATAGTTGGTTAGATACTGAGGTCAAGTTAAGGTAATTTTCCTTCAAATACAAGTAGACATTTACACTGATTTATCCACTCAGCTTTGTGCAGCAAAAGTGTTTTAATGATAAATACACACACACACAAGTCACAAAAAATATGTAGTACTTAGACTTGAGTGCACTGTCATCTGTCTGTGCTTCTCTCTGCGGCTCAGTTCATGTGACGGATCTTCCGCTGTGCAGAGGATTGTGGGTCAAAATAGCCAGAAAAGCATGCTGGCTTGTCTACTGTAAAATACAACCAGATGCAGTAAGACATCCTGGTATTTATGTCATACTGCATTTCACATACTGTGTATTAGGACATACTAAATCCCCCCCAGAGGGAAAATCTGAGAATCATGTAAGTCAGTATGTGTATCATCCTCCGGGGACCATGAATGTCATATTGCTGAGATATCGACATTGCCATCCACGGAGCCACTCTGCTGGCTTGGCTAAAAAAAGTCACGCTTTCAATCAAATCAAATCAAAGAACACTACAACACTACACTACACAAAACCATCTATTCAGAAGGAAGACAGCGGTCCTTGTGTCCTCAGGTAATAACAACTGAGGCTGTTTTGCAGTTCCAAAGAGTAATATTTATGTGTTTCCTGGGATCTTTTTATGTATACTCTATGGCCAAAAGTAAACGGACGTGTGTGGCTTATTGCTGAAGCAAACATTGATATATTACATAATAGTGTGCTTTCAACTTTGTTGCAACATTAAGAAATCCTGTTTCAACATGACTATCAAAAATGTTTTTTGCATAAGAATTGAACTCAACCAGCCAGGATGTATCATCCTACATCACTGGCCAACCTCACTAACGCAGTTAGTCCAGCAGCACATTAATGCCAACGGTTATGAAATGAAATGTACAACAATCACATCAGGCGTCCGCATACTTTTGGCCGCATAAGGATACAAAGAGACATGTCTGAATGAATACAAAAATAATAAAAACTACCTCACACGTCAAAACCCCCACAACACACACAAACAGGCTCAGCAGCTGCAACAGAAGTGTGTTTTGCATCATTTTAAGGGGAAAAGAAAGCGATGGAAAGAAAAAGAGAGATGAAGAGGCTGATGCTCTACTCATCATCATCCTCGGGGGTCCAGAGCAGCACATCATTTATCATCAGCTGACAGGATGTTTCTCACATCCACCATGGAGAACGTTTTCATCTGTCTGCGTCTGATAATGAAACTGAAATCTGACTGTGCAGAAGATCAAATGCTGCATCTCATCTGCACTGTGGATCAACACTGTGGCATGTTCACCTACTTGATCATGTTCATTTCTTTTAATAAAAATAACGTAAAAACCATGTTAATTTCGTGCGTTCAATGTGTTGAAATGAATAATTTATTGTAAATCAGCCTGTGTGTGTGTGTGTGTGTGTGTGACTTCTGTCTTCTTTGTTTGAATAAAAAGCAGGCGTTTATGTCGGGTATGTTGTGCTGAACAGGGAATTATGAGACTACACTGCCACCAATTGATGGAAACACACATCATGGTAGTGCATCCTAAGTCCTTTTCATTGAAATGGTGCATTTATCTGGTCCTATGTATCTTAGGCAAAATACTTTAGACTTGTGACAATAACTAAACATTATTCTCATTATGAATACTTAAATCTTGGTTTGTTTTGGATAATTCTTAAATATGGACATTATCAGTACAGAACTTGATAAACCCATTAACTACTGAGGATGTGTCACTGCCAGAGAGTCCAAAGATTTCAGTTATTTCAGAAAAATTCATAAAAGCAGCTCATCCTCCATCCCTGGATGTCCCTGCCCACCGAGGTCCAGAGACCCTCTCTGAGAGATGACTCAACCGTTGACGTCCTACAGTCTGACTCAACTACCAGGCCTTTCGGGGCAGACGGGAAACAAGAGGAATTTAGGATATGACATGTTTGTCGAGTGTGGAAGGAGGTCAGTGTTGCGCTGTCTTTCCATTTGCTGCTCGTGGGGTCAGCTTCCTCTCACCCTCTGCGTCTCTGAACAGTGACGACCTCCTGTCGCTGAGTCAACAGCTTCACTGAGACGCAGCCGGTTGAAGTGTCACCAGCTCCAGAAAACAAGCCCTGAAGACTCAAAACAAAAGCATGCATGTACGTGGAACGTTATTTATAGCGACTGTAGGAGTTGTTGTATAAATATGGTTAAATTTGATCATGCAAGCAGTCCGTCATTTGTCTCCCGAACTTATTTCTCACTGTTTCAGTATATTACTGTTGTAGAAATGCATCATATTTAATGATGTTATCATATAATTCACATGTAAACTCATAATCTGGATGGACCAAAGTAACAGCAGAGTAAAAAGTACAATATTTCCTTTTGTAATGTCCAATGCTGAGAATTTACATTTACTCAAACACTGTACTTAAGCACAAATTTAATGTATTTGTACTTTACTTAAATATTTCCATTTTCTCCTACCTCGTACTTTCACTCTCAGTTTTAAATGTTAATATTGTACTTTTTACTCTACTACATTTGTTTTGGCAGCAAAAGCAACTACAGGTAAAGATTTTAAGTACAAAACATGAAATTGTATGTTGCATTTACTGCATGGTTGTTTAAGATTGAGCTAATTTTAACTACTTTGATTTGTTTAATCTAAAACAAAGTATCATATTCTATAAGATCAAACATGTTTGGATGGTTGCTATCCTCTGAGAACCACGTATCTCTAAACAGCAACATGCTTTACAGTGATTTGATGGATATTTTACTGTAAAATCACAGTTCAATACAATAATTCTACAGGAACAAGCTGCTATTTCACAGTCCTGAAACAAAGATCTCATTAGGCAAAACAAATGAAACCCCTCTGGTTTGGCTGTTCAGGTTCTTTAAACTACCCACAGTTTAAAAACAATAATTCAAATTTAGCTCCACCTCAGGCAACTACATGAAAATTATATTTTTTATACTTTAAGTGATTTTTGCTGATAATATTTCTGAGCTTACACTCAAGTAGGATTTTGAATGTGTTACTTTTACTGGCAGTATTTTAACACTGTGGTACTGATTCTCTTAGTTAACAGCATGAGCCACTGCATCATCCTATTAACATTCATCAATCAACATGATAATATTACAGCTCAGCCCGGTGTGTTGTGTCGCTGCAGCGCCCCCGTGTGGTCACCGGGACACAGCGCACCGCGGTCTGCAAGGAAGGAACCAAACCCAGAGAGGAGGAGAGGAGAGGAGGAGAGGAGGAGAGGAGGAGAGGAGAGGAGAGGAGGAGAGGAGAGGAGGAGAGGAGGAGAGGAGGAGAGGAGAGGAGAGGAGGAGAGGAGAGGAGGAGAGGAGGAGAGGAGAGGAGGAGAGGAGGAGAGGAGAGAAGAGGAGGAGAGAAGAGAAGGGGAGGAGAGGAGGAGAGGAGAGGAGAGGAGGAGAGGAGAGGAGAGGAGGAGAGGAGAGGAGAGGAGAGGAGGAGAGGAGAGGAGGAGAGGAGAGAAGAGAGGAGAGGAGAGGAGGAGAGGAGAGGAGAGGAGAGGAGAGGAGGAGAGGAGAGGAGGAGAGGAGGAGAGGAGAGAAGAGAAGGGGAGGAGGAGAGGAGAGGAGAGGAGAGGAGGAGAGGAGAGGAGAGGAGAGGAGAGGAGAGGAGGAGAGAAGAGAAGAGGAGGAGAGGAGGAGAGGAGAGGAGAGGAGGAGAGGAGAGAAGGGGCAGGTGTGGAGGAGGAGAGGAGAGGAGAGGAGAGAAGGAGAGGAGAGGAGAGAAGGAGAGAGAAGGAGAGGAGAGGAGAGAAGGAGAGGAGAGAAGAGAAGAGGAGGAGAGGAGAGGAGAGGAGGAGAGGAGAGAAGAGAAGGGGAGGAGGAGAGGAGAGGAGGAGAGGAGAGGAGGAGAGGAGGAGAAAGGAGGAGGAGAGGAGAGGAGGAGAGGAGGAGAAAGGAGGAGGAGCAGGTGAGGTGGAGGAGAAGTGATGGCAGGTCTACAGCGGAAACCACGCGGTCTAATGTTCAAAATAAAAGCACAAAATTAAGTTTTGTGATGGAAATAAAAATTCAAAACGCTGAATTAATTTAAACTTTATTTGTTGATAAACGATTGCAACGGTTCTTTTTCATTAGGATACACAGTATATGTCCTAAAGAGAGGGTGAAGAAAATGGAAAGAATCTCTTCAGTTAAAAAAAAATAGATATATTTTGTTCTTTTATTATTCCTTATTTGTGTATTTTCACATGTTATTAGACCTCCGCAATGTCGACTTTTAAACATCTTTTTTGTGACAATTTTGCAAGACTATTTGCTTGGTTTTAACTTTTATCTTTTATCTCTGGTTTTAAAGAAATTAACGATCCCATATTGATGGTTTCACGTCCTTTTTATGTCCTGCCTCTAAATCGTCATTTACTCTTTTCATGTTATTCTCATAGTAGTTGAAATCTTGTTTTTTGTGTTTCATACCTTACAGGCAGAGGTCTGGTGGTGTGTTGGATATACTGAGTCTACCCCTGAATCATTAATAGCCTCACACATTTTACTTGTAATGGAGCATTTTTATATTTTAGATTTTAAAATAAAGGTGTGCAATCACTTTAAATTCACCCCAGTTATTTCCAAGCCACCGTACTCGCATGCACGTTTTCACAAATATAAAACGAATTTACAAATCCACTGCAACGTGCTCTCCCAGGCTGCTTTTACTCTGAATGTGAACAGCCGGAAACGCGCCCGGCACGCAGCCGCGTCTGTCGCTCGGCGGGTGCGGAGGTGAGCGCACACCGGCGCCGGCTGCAGGCGCGCTGACAGCGGCGTGAAGGAGGCGCAGCGCACCGTCCACCGGCGTCCATCCGACCGCGTCTCTGTCATGTTGAAAAACCGGATCGAGGCCGTCGCGTGAGGGGTTTCTCACCGCGAGGATGCTGACAGACATGATCGTGGAGGAAGAATTTGAGATCAAGGAGGAGGAACCGTGGTACGACAAGCAAGACCTTGAGCATGGTACAGTTTCCTTTCAGCCTTTGTCTCTGCAGCGTACAGATGAAGCACCACATTGATCCTTTATTGGTGATTAAATAACATAATAGGGACATCACAGCTGTAATAATGGGAATATATGAAGGACATTTAATGTGTGTGTTGCGTTGCAAATTAAATTTTTAAGCCCTGCAGGTGCACAGTAGGTTGCATTTGTGGGAATTTCTGTGTGATTTTGTGAACCTGCAATATTTATTATTTTTAATCATGATGTTTTATTTGATCTGCGAGCTGTTTTAGTTGAAATGAAGCACACTGACAGGCTGCAGGGAAAGGCGGTAGTCAGCAGGACACTCACATATGCGGCAAAGTGAAAAAACAGAAAAGGTCTGATTGTAATGAAGAAGTGGATTTGACTTCACTCACCCCTTTTGTCTTTATTGTTTGCTTTTACACCAAAGCTTAGGGGTTTGTGTGGTTAATATCCACTTTTAATGTTTTATATTTTCAAGCCAATTGTGTAATTTCTACTATTTGTGGGATTTTTTTTGAATATCAGATGAAATAAAGGTAAATGATAAGGGGCTCAGTATTTCTCTGAGTCAGGTACATAAGAAATAACAAGCAGATCTTGAATATTCAGTTCATAAGACGGATAAAAGTGAGTTACTGGACTCCTGCCAAAAAAAGAAAACACAAAGCTGCTTGTAAAGTCCTCATGTGTCCATCAGTGAGACTGAACTATTGGCTCTGAAGCACTTGTGGTTCCTCTCCCCGTCTCGCCTGCAGACCTGCAGCTGGCGGCCGAGCTCGGGAAGACTCTCCTGGAGCGAAACAGGGAGCTGGAGCAAGGGCTGCAGCAGATGTACTCCACCAACCAGGAACAACTGCAGGAGATCGAGGTAAAGAGATGACTGTCAACCGTCTGACTTTGTAGCTTCATCCTATTCACTGTTGCCCTGAACGGAGCCTCCGTTCGACCGGGATATACTGTAAATAAGACGGTTGGCATCAGAAACGTGGTCAGACTATCTTGATTTGTGTACTTAATTGTACCATCACGAGTTTTTATTGCATTACAAAGTCCTCAAATTAGCCTAGAACAAAATTACAAAATGTTGTTGCACAATTTCCACCGGGGACTAGGGGGACATGTCACTAAAAGATCACTAAACTGTGTCCCCTTACTGTCCAAACGCCAAAGCACAGATGGCAGAAGGATTAGCGAGTGATTCTCAGACTTTTTTGCCCCAGATTTTGTTTTTCAGGGAGCTTGCAAACTGATGAAACTAAAGTCCCACAACTCAAGATAATTCTCCTTAAACAGACGCTTAAACTGATCAAAGTAAAGATATAAAAGATAGAAATAAAACATTAAGTTCAAAGGTTCATTTTTTTATGTACCTCAATAACAATATTTATCAAAAAGTATCATATTTCTATTAAGGAACTTATGGGAGACTATTGGTCTCATGCATTATGATGTGACAATTTACTGTATGTGGCTTTTTTTAGTGTACTAACATTAACATTATTATTATTATTATTACTATGGAAAACATGATAACCATTTTAATCTTCATTTCTTTTTGCTAGATAATATGCAGTTATATAAATGAAAAAAACAATATTTATATTACTTGTATAAACTTGTTTTGTTCTTGCCCCCGACTTCTGAAACCAAACCTACGCCCTTCCTGCTGTGTACGTCTTCTCTCCACGTCTTCTCGTGTACAGATTTGGAAATGTGCACGCAGGATTTCTAGTTTTTAGGATTTTCTATCTTAATCTTATTTCAAACTAAAATTATAGAAAGTCAATATTTAGCTTTAGGTTTGTCAGATTTTCCTGATTTCTATTTTTAATTTCCTTGACTAAGGTCAGTCCGGGTGTCTGGCACTAAATTCTTCCCTACTTGTCACTGCTGACAATTACACTTAATCTCTTAAAACCTCCACTGGTGACTTGTGACGTCACAGGTGTACTGTGTTGCAATTAATTACCTGCTTTACTCTCACTCTTTTCTGGAATGAAAGGCCCCTAACAAAGCAGGAAGAACAAAATAATGATCTTTAAAAATAGAACTAACCTGTTAAACTTTGACACATGTTATTCATCGGACTGTTGATGTCATGTGTCCCTGTGCAGTCCTATTGAACTGCTAACATCCGATCTGCTATCACTGTGAAGTTCAGGTTCAGAGTATTTTTTTATTGTCAGATTAGATGATGAAAGGTTCAAAGTGTCCTGGCTGCAACGCCTGATAAGATAACTTATCTTTTTTTTAATTGTTACTTAAGAGACCCACTGATGGAGATTTTAGAGACGTTTAGGTGTTACTGGGAACCTAAAACATTAGATTGTCACTTTCCATTTCTTGGAGGTTATGCTGGATGAAAAACATCTAATTAGCAGCTAAAACATGTAATTGATAATAATGATAATAATAATAGTAATAACAGGCGTTTGGTTCCCTTATGAACACCATTTTAATCATTTGAAAATATTGACTCTGTCGCTAGTTTGACCTACTTATTTTTGACATTTCCTGTTTTGTAGTAGAAATGTTACTTTCAGCCCTTCAGATTAATCAGTAACAGGAGGTTTAAGACACAATGTTCCTCTGTTCTGTTGATGTTAGAGATCTATCAAGTCACAGTCCATCTTACAACTTTTAAAAGAAAACTTTAAACTCCCCCACAGTATTAATTGTCATTTATTCACCATTCATTTTCTTCTTTTTAAAACCTTTATATGTTTTGCAGTTTCCTGTTTCTAAGATCTGTCTTTTTTGTATGTTTTTCATCTTTTGTGAAGCACGTTGTGATGGACCTTTTTGTATGAAATGTGCTGGTTTTATTGTACACGTCCTCTGTCTCCCCTCCAGTACCTGACGAAGCAGGTGGACCTCCTCAGGCAGGTCAATGACCAGCATGCTAAAGTGTACGAGCAGCTGGACGTGTCGGCCCGAGAGCTGGAGCAGAGCAACCGCAAACTGGTTCTGGACAACAGGACGGCCCAGCAGAAGATCCAGGGGTAAGATGGGAGATTATCCGTACCACAGAAGTGATTGTGGACAGATTTCCCCAGTTTTTGGAGTAAATTATCCCTCGTTAGTAGGTTAACAGAGCTGTGTTTTCTCCGTGCAGGCTGACGGAGACGGTGGAGCTGCTGCAGACGCAGGTGGAGGAGCTGCAACATCAGGTGGAGGAGCTGAAGTTGAGTCCTTGTCAGCCTCAGAAGCGGCCGCCTCGCAGCACTCAGAGTGCGTCCTGCCTGACAGAGCTGCAAAACACACTCAGGTGAGGACACTCGAATACTGTATGTGTATTTATTAGAGCTGAAAAGATTAATCAATTAGTGGACGGACAGAATGTTAAGTTTAAATTGTGATGAACGATGAATGATTTACGTCATTTATAGGGTTAGGACTGTCTGTCAGACAATTTTTTTTAAGGCAGAGTTCCTATCAGCATGACACATGTAGGTTTACATCCAAATAACTGCTAATTAATGGACTGACACCCTCAGTTAACAACCTCATCAACATAACTGGTTATGTTTAATATATCCTGGTGATTGTGGCAGGAAATTATTCAGCTCGAGTGTCGCTGAGAGCGGTCAGCCTAAAAAAAAGGGTCAAAGAGCTTTCGTTATTAACTTCTTCCTAAACCTGGTCAAAAAAAAAAAAATCTTAATTGCATTGTCACTGATCCAGAATCTCTTTGTAAGCTTCAAGAAGGGAAGCAGCAAATCCTCCACTGAGTCCTCCTGGCTTTAGCTCTCCCCTGTGGATGCTAATCCTACTCGCTGGCAGTTGGCCTTGTCCACCTCACAGCGGTCTTACTCTGAATGTTTCATGCTGTGGTCACTTCCTCTTGGCCCGGACCGTCCTGTAGTGTGACAGGTTCATTCACTGCCTGTGTGTGTGTGTGTGTGTAATCCTGTTAGGTCTGCTCCCTCAAAACATCCAGGTCAGAAGGATAGAAATTTCACTGATAAGCACGGCAGAGAGACAAGAGGCAGGTTTGAGCTGAACTCAGTGTGCGATTTGGTGGATGAGGTTGGAAGGAAAGAGGTCAAAGTCCGCGTCTCAGTATCTCTGTGAGGCTGTGATTGACACTTCAGCTGATTTCTAATCTACTCGGTCCTGCTGATAAGTTCTTGATTCCTCACTTGGTGTGCTTTTCTTGGCCTATCTGCTATTTCGTAATGTCTTACATCACTTGTTTACTGTGGTTTCAGTTTTCCAGCTGTGTAGTGGTTTATCTTATTCTAGCAAAAATAAGATACTAGATAAAATACTGTATATACACATAAAACACGGCAAAAATATACACAATTAGGAGTAAAAAATGTAGTAAACTACAATTTTCTTTTTATTTAAATCCCCAACAGTGTTTGCCAGACATTTACCAAAAATAGGAAGCTTTCTCTTGATGTATATGAAGAAAAAATAAATTTAAAGGAATAGTTAAACATTTAGGGAAATACACTTATTTTGACAGTCAAGTCACTGCGTTTGGCCAAGAAATAGTTCAGCACAATCATCTTCATCTAACTCTCAGAAGGAAAGAGAATAAGCTCTTTCCCAATTGCTGAACTATGCCTTTAATAGACTGATAAAGTCTACTTGACAAAAGATTTAGATCATTCATCATATTGAAAATGTATGAATGTACGTGTGAACAAATGCATATTGTTATAATTATCTGTGTCTGTGTGCAGGTACGAATATGACCCCGACGAACCCTCAGACGACCTTGAGTCCTCCGACATGTCGTGGCATGAGGAGGAGCAGGCGTCACTACGGCAATCCCTCCGCGCCCTCCAGACTCAGTTTGCCAGTGAGCGCGCCCGGAGGGAGGAGTCGGAGCGAGAGGCCGAGCTGCTCGCCGGTGAAAATGCAGCGCTGGAGCAGCAGCTGGCAGGGATGGAGGGGTGCCAGGTATGTCTGACGGATATCTCTCACCTGTGTGTGTGTGTGTGTGCACAGCAACAATTACACACACACTGGAATTATCCTTTTACTTTACATGTTCCTCTAAAGAATAATAAAACAAAAATTTAGTTCTTTGGTTCATGAAAACCTTTAAAATCAAGTGACAACTGTAGTGGTCCTGTGTAAGGCTTTGATCTAAAAATAAAACATTTCAAAGAAATAAAAACTGTTCTTTCTGTCAACTTATTTTCCTCTAAAATGAAGTAAAACAACAGTGGCAGCACACGGATACTTTGACATCACCGCCATAAAGCATCACTGACTCGTTCGTGGTGTTTCTGAAACGACATGTCAGTTCAGTTTCTGTTGGTCGTCTTATAATATCTTTTCTCTCTGCTTCAGGCCAGAGTTGCCGAGCTGGAGCGTGAGGCCGAGGAGCTTCGTCAGCTCTGGAAATCAGAGTCCTCCACAAAATCGACCAGGCCGGACATCATCCACAGCCTGCTGCCCAACTCGATGTTCCTCAACCCGGAGGAGGAGGGCGAAGGGGATGCAGCTGCAGTTAAAAGCCCCTGGGTCCTGAAGCGCTGGGACAGTGAGCGGCTGATGAAGGCGATGCAGACGCCCGACTCTCCCGACAAGGTCTACGACCACGAGTGCTCCTGCGTGCGCCGAGCCGAGGTGGTGAAGTATCGCGGGATCTCGCTGCTCAACGAGGTCGACGCCCAGTACAGTGCCTTGCAGGTGAAGTACGACGAGCTGCTGCGGCGCTGCCACCTGGGCCTGCAGGCGGAGGAGCAGGATGGGCAGATCCACAAGTCGGTCCAGACTGCATCCCTCGCCGCCGCTTGTCCTGCTCTGACAGACATGGAGGACTTTGAGGACGACTTTCACCAGCCGGAGTACAAGGAACTTTTTAGGGAAATTTTCCTCCGCATTCAGAAAACCAAAGAGGACCTGATGGAAAACAGAGGGAGACCCTCAGCTGGTGAAGTGCTGCCTATTTAGCATTAGTTGCTTCAACAAAAAAAAAGAATGAAAGAAAAATACCTGCTGCAAGATTAATTGTCTTCCAGTTACAGAGCGGCTCTTTGGAGAGACTTTTAGAGCAGCACGTGAAGCTAACTAACTCTACACTTTACTGTATGTTATTTGCCCAGAAATGGTGCTCGCCACGCAAAAAGGGTTAAGAGATAAGAGTGATGCAGGAACAAGAAGGCCAAACACCACCAGCTCATGTCTCAGATGTGGCTCATTTTGCACAGAAACACCAGTGCCTAACGACGCCGTCTCCACTGTACAATCACTCTACCTCACTTTGCACAACCCTCTTCACAACCAAGCTCCTGAGGAAATCATTTCTGGGTCTTCTTTTCGTACGCATCGGTAACACTTTATTTTATGGGTCCCATAGTTTCCTATTATTTCGTAGAGAATTTCAGCTTAAAATGCAAAAATGTTAAAAAAAATCTTAAATGATTAATGGCTAATCAAAATTGTTGCCGATTAATTTTGTGTTGATCAGTTAATCAACTAATTAACCAATTATTTCAGCTCCGAATTGCTAGTCTAACCTTCAAAGTAAATAAAATGAAACTAATTCAAGTGTGTACAATTATATGAAAATTCAATCAGCCACAACATTAAAACCATTGACAAGTGAAGTGAATAACATTGATCATCCTGTTACAACAGCACCTGTCAAGGGAGTGGGAGATATTAGGCAGCAAGTTTTCTGTTTTGGTGGCATGAGGTGGACCTACACAATATTAGGTAGGTCATTTTAATGTTGTGGCTGATTGGTTTGTGTAGAATTAAGTTTATTTTAAACCTGCAAACTACTTTTTGCCACTTTATCTTTTAAGCTGATATGGTGAACTTGTCAGCAAACAGTTTTTCATTGACACATCCAGCAGTTACAGAGCAACCTTATCATTCATTTGGGGTCGTTTTTCTGTCCCCTTAATGAATGTAAGTCTAATATTCATTCTCTTTTAGCTCTGTTTTTGGTCTCCACCAACTTACAGTACAGTAGTCCACTTCCTCCGGGATCCCAGCTCAACTAAACTCAAATAACTTGTATCTATTTCCCGTTATTAGTCCCAAATTACTCCAGGAAACTAAGGATCCATAAAATTAAATGTTATGGCTGTATCTGCTGTTTTTGTTTACTGAGCTACTATGAGCTAATGTGAACTTCTTAATTCATTTTTTTCTTTGCAACTATAAAAAAAAAAAAAATACCTTTCTTGGTGATAGTTTTGCCTGCGCCTATAAGAGCGACAAATGCAAGGACGACCAACATAGTATCTGATGTTATATTGGTGAAGGAGTTTATATTATTATAGGTAAAAGCTGTTGATTCAAGGTGCTAAAATATATAAATTTTTGTTATTGTAACATTTACTTCTCAAATTATACGCATTATTGTACGATAGGTTAGATGACTGTGCGTGAATGTTATATTAAAGGGAAGTTCTGAGGTTTACCAAAAGACTAACTCTATGTACTTGATAATGTTAACGGCCTCCTTATATATATATTAGCCTCATGAAGCCACGTTTGATTAGAAGCTTTTCTCAGCAGCGGTTCTGTTGCTTTTGCTGCCTGACGTTCATGTGTCTTTGTTAAGCTTAAGACTGTGCACATAGTTTGTAGATGTCTATAAAATCACATTGAGATGCACTTTAGGATTGCACACGCATTATCAATGCTCTTCTGTCACTTTACATTTCTGTCATATGTAGTTAATTACATTTGTGCTACCAGACCTGAATAATCGGCAGTATGTAAATTCAATGTGATTTTACCTGTTTCATGATTGGACCTCATGGTTTATGTTATTACTCTGAGCCATAAAACATGAAGCAAGCCGAGTCAGCAAGTGTGTGTCTTTTTTGATGAGTCAGTCTGTTGTGAAATATAATTAAACCTTGGTTATATAGAGAGTTAACCTTGGAAATCATAAATCACTGATACACTTATTACACAATAGATTTTTATAAAAAAATTTTATCTGATGTAATAAAACTGCTTTGACGTCAGCCATCCAGACACGCTGCTGGACATCAAACTCAACACGTCGACCTGAAACTAAAACTGATCAAAGAAGAATCAGCTAAAATTGGAGACGTAACATCCACGCGATGTATAACAACTAAATTATAGCATATTAACAATTAAAAAGGAATTTTCGATGCATATATGTGTATATACTTAACGTTGAAGCCAGTAAAGGTGGGTCTAATTTCAACCACTATCTGCTGGGAATGTCTCCCAGTTTTATTTTATTTAATATTACATCATAATTTGTTAATTATATTTTGTAATATTAATTTGTGCATGCAAAGCAACTGGTAATTTAAGTTATCAAATAAATGTAGTGTAGTAAAAAGTACAATATTTGCCTCTGAATATTAGTGGATGTGTATTTTATTGAAAAGTAATCGTTTTCCACTGATATACTACAATAATGACAAAAGAACAACACAAATGGACATTACAATGTTTATTGAGCAAAGTAACAAACCAATGAAAAAAAAAACAGTTGTCATAATTTGATGATGTAACACTAAATTTAGCCTAAAAAAATTCAGAACACTTGATTCTCAATTTCCACTCTTGAAAACGGAAATGTCTTCAAGTGTCTCAACGACCCTCAACTTCCTGTTATTCTGCACATGAATGGATGATGAACGGGTTTGTCCTGAACGCCTCTTGAGGCAGAGGCACTTTAGATGGAGGCTCAAGATAGCAGCACATGGCGATACACCAGCGTATCCATAGCAACGACTCCCCCATCACCGAACTCCAGTGACGGTACTGGACCACGGTCCAGTCCACAGACACATCCAGTCCTGTTTGTTTGTACGATGGATTAAATCCCAACAGATTTATGATCGAAATGACAAAACTTTTATTCAAAATTGCATCTTTATTGGCCGTCATCAAAACCAGTCTCTCTCATAAAGGAAAACCACTTGAAACTCTACATTCAACCAGAAACAAACCAATTAATCCACTTTTTTTAAATCTAATTTTATATTTCAGTACACAATCGACTGAATAATACAGAAATGTGGGAAAAGCCTCATTTGATGTAGCAGTTTTCGGGTCCATGATTGCCAGAAACAAGTGATTTCAGTCGTACAACATGAGCATAATGACATTCAGGACTTGCTTGTTTTTGCATCATTAGATTTTATTTTTTTTTACTTTTTGTTTCAGGTTTGCTGACACATGAGTTTGGCAATGTTTCCTTAAGTGCCTTCAGTGTTTAAATTATGCAATTGTATCATCTGACCTTAACGCTCACCCCTTTCATTTGTGTTTCGAGGGTGGAATAAATACTCTATTCAGTTAATGTTCCCTAACCATGTGAAAAAAATAAATCTGGTTTGCTTCTTTCAGTCTTTTTTTTCCTTCTTTTTTTTTTTTTTACCCACAAGGCCTTAAACAATGTTTGCTTTGTTGATGATACAATAAAGTAAAACATGTTTTCTTGGGCAAAATGTACAAATCAGGAGTAAAATGAAAGCACTTTGAGTCACGGCTGCTTTCAATAGTAAACACCATCCTGATCTGGTAAACGCTTAATTCAAAAATAATTCAAACAGGAGGTAATAAATCCAAAAATCTACTGAAACCGTATATATCTTGCTATTTCTTTTTTTTTTTTTTAATATTCATATTTTTTCCCCTCAGACACTCCAGCTTTTAGTGTGAGTGTGTGAGGAGTTTCTATCCTCCGCGCTGCATCAGAGTGCTCATGTTAATGTCAGAAATGCTTCAGTTGAAACGAGAAAAGCTTCATGTTCTGAGCAGAGCAGACGGCTGACATCTTTGTTCTCCAATCGCCCGCCCTCAGAGCTGGGCGAGCTGTGATTGGCTCTCATCTGTCTGACTGCCCTCCCACTGGACACCTGGGAGAGATTTGATTGGCCGACGGTGACTGCAGGGGGCAGGCTCTCAGGGTCAGGACTGTATCGTGCCCTTCAGGTACCACATCCCCGCGTGGCTGCTGCAGCACTCCTGGAAAAACAGACAACAGGTCAGATCAGAGACCAAAAAATCTCCTTTTAAAATAATAATAAAATAAAAAAAAAAGGTGCACGTTCAATCCCATCACCCATCTTACGTTGAGCAGTCGGTCAATGTCTGCCTTAGAGACCTCTTCAAACTCCTGTGCCAGTCTGGCTTGTATCATGTTCCTCCTGACACGGTAGTTCTTCGTGAACAGGTCATACAGCAGCCGGCGGTGCTGCAGGAAAAAAAACACAGTGGTACTGATCTTCTCATCCAACGCTCGACAAGAAAACAAATGTGCATGTTTCCCTGAATTTTGTACTTTTCTTTAAAGGAAACAAGCAACAAAGGAAAGATCACACAGTCATATGTTCTGTCTAGAGTCTACTGAAGACATCTGCAGTTAAAATGTACC
This sequence comes from Lateolabrax maculatus, assembly GCA_031216445.1. Lineage (NCBI taxonomy): Eukaryota > Metazoa > Chordata > Actinopteri > Acropomatiformes > Lateolabracidae > Lateolabrax > Lateolabrax maculatus. The sequence goes on along the minus strand of CM062200.1, from coordinate 6,042,638 downwards.
AAATACCACAATGCATCAACCGTCACTGCCTACCATTATACAGTGAGAAAGGAAACACACTTGCCATGCAGCTTTGCTACTTTAACTTTGGTTGTGGCTGGCAGAACCATGTCCTACTTTTCTCATCTCTGTGGCTATGAAGTAATGCAACCAGCCAATCATGGCCCACTGCGGGTGGTTTCTGAATTTCATGTGAAATTTAGTTCTCGCTGAAGGCTTTGACTTGTGGTTTGTGGTGCGTTTCAGCAGTAACAGTCTGCATGTAGAGTAAGACGAGAACGTTGTGTCGTTATGTGATGGGTGCTCACCTTGTCAAATTCATCTCCAGTCTCCCACAAACCAAACACCTTCTGCTCATCAGGCGCAGCTGTGGTCTGAGCAGGAAACTAAAGTTAGAGGGAAACAGCAATGTTAGAAAAGCATTTGATTGATCAGTTCAAATCCTGTTCTGAGCAGGAGAGTAAACTAAACCGAACTAGTTCCTGTTTCAACATGCGCCACACTTAAGATTCTCAGCCAAAAACTACAAGAGTGTGTTTGGACTGGCATAAGTGTGTTTATAACAAACATAACTAAGCATGTTGTTCATCAAACTATGCAATAGTTAACAAATTGCAGAAATGTCTAATTGCTTTCCTTTCTCTCAAAACACTTAATTTGATATCTTGCCCAATTACCGAGCCAAAAACAAGAGGCCGTACACTGCTGAGACCAGAAGGACCAACACTGAGCGCTCCCAACCAGGATTACCCTCCAGCACAACCCACCGACTCAAAACTGATCTATGAACTGTCAGACACCCAAACAATAATGTTTACGTTGACGTAGAGGGCGAATCACCCGATTCCAGATCTGCCTGCGTTTGCAAACAACAAACCAGATTAGCCCCTTGCTGGGCAGTAATGAGCTTTTCTTTGAGGCTAATAATCCGTTGCGTAACGAAGATGGCGTCTGGCCATTCCCTCTGCTAGAGCGTTTAAAATCCTCTAATGTCAAGGATACAGATGGGATAAGACCTAAGCCAGGACAGGCCTGGGCCGGTCGGGCAGGGCGACCTGGATGCTTAATGAAACAAGAAAAGGGAGGCACAGACCACGCCACTCCCTGCCCTGCGAGCAAACACCACACCAAGGAAAACACAGCTAAAAAAAACAGACGACTACAGACGACATCTTATCTACATTAAGCCTACACACAGGACGGGAGGTATCAGGTGGCTGCTGGAACTTCAGTGGAACCCGAGAACCGGGTTTGCATTGCTTCAGTGCACGACTGCTTTACAGGCAACAAAGCACTCACAAGCAAAACGACCGTTAATGTCGTTATTCTGTTTGAGAGAAAACCGATAGCTGCATTCGAGCTGCCAACGAGAACCCCCCCCCCAGAGGGGGTTTTAACTAGACAAGGACCAGAGTAGCAGCAGCTCTTCATCAAAGACACAGGCGATGGTAATCTCAGTGCTATAAAACCAGATGTGCAGGTGAAACAGGGGACCACTCAGTTCTGCTTGTTCCTCAGGTGCGGCCTTTCGGTCTGAGCCGATCTGAACGAAATCCAATCTTACTAAAAACTAACAACTGATGTTTGAAAACTCGCAGTTCAACAAGGCAGAACGAGAGTCATCAAATGATCCTGCATCAGGGCCACAGAAACTCTCTCAGTATTAATAGGACCGTGTTTAAATCAGTAACAGCACCGTGTCAAAAAACACAACTTTCTTATTAATTTAATCGCAACTACTTGACTAATATGGGTGCTGACTCAGCAGTCGGGGCTGATGTGATAATAAACATCATGATAAGATACAAATTTCTCAACAGGCAACGATTTTTCTGTACAGTTTCTACCGAAGTATCCATCCCTTGTTGGTTTTACCTATAAAACACGTTCATTTAATGTCCAGAATATTTGCTATATCTAGATATAGAAATGAATGTGCCGGTTGTTTTCTCAATTAATCGCTTAATGTCTATAAAATGTCAGAAAATAGGGTAAAATGTCCATTATAATTTCTTCAAATTACTTGTTTTGTCCAACCAACAGTCAAAAACCCCAAAGATATTCATTTACTATGATATATGACAAAAAAACTGAACGGTTGAAACAACGTTATTCATATTATCCACACCATACAGACCATGTAGTGTTTACCCTGCAGCATTGTGCAAACTATGTTAGTTGTTAATGTACAGTCATCAAATTACGCTAATCAATCAAATTTCCCTGTGGTGATGCTTTAACTGACCAACAATCCCAAAGCCAAAAATATTCTATTTACTAAGATAGAAAAAGTAAGAAAAATTGACATTTTTGCCTAAAAAATTACTTCAATTTTACAAAATTGTTGGCAGCTAATTTCCTCCCAATCATCCAATCGAATATAATAGTATATATTATAACTTGTTACAGCTCCAACATGAACTGCACTGTTAAGTGACAAAATGTCAATATGTCGAGATGGAAAACAACGTTGTTCCTGCCTGAAAACAATATTAACTGTTTTGCCACCTGATAGTTCTTCAAACTAAATTTCTGGGTTCATATTTCCTCATCTTCTCACCGATACCTTCTGCAACACGCCCACACCGATGCAGCCTTTTGTCAGTCTGTACACGGCCTTACAGTGACAAGAGTGTGCATTTCACTCAACGTAATTTAAAAGGAATGTGATCAGAACACAAAATGATAAAGACAAAGATTGAGAGAAGGAAGAAAAACAGGAGCATCCAATTCCAGTTTTACATCCGAAACCGTGTAAATCCTGAGCTCTGACAGAAGAAGATGATGATATCCTCCCTGAATACTCACAGGCACCATTATCTGTTTGCACTGGCTGAGCAGTATGGCGTCCTGTAGCATGTGGTCCGAGATGGAGTGGAAGACGCTCCGTCCCACCGGCATGGAAGCCAGGTGGAGGTTAAACAGCCTCTTAAACTCATTCAGCGTCAGTACAAAATGCTTCCTGAAAGTCTTTATCACAAACTCCTGTAGCTCCGGGGACGACGGGCTGGTGGGACTCCCTCCGTTACCGTTGGTGTGATCGAACCCGGGGGAGATGGCGCTGGGGTAACCATTGACAAAACCATTGGGGAAGGAGGAGGAGGACGGGTAAGACGAGGTGTCCATAGGTTCGTCTTCCCTGTCGCTGACGGGTTCCTGTTTGACGTGGACGCTGCGTTTGGTGTCCAGGTCCTTCTGTAGGGACGACTGGTTTTCTTGAGCACGCTCTTGAGCCATCTTCAGACGCTGCTCCCCACTGACGTGGACAGGCTCTGGAAAACCACACAGACCTCGAGTAAGATCAATTCTGCTGAATATTTAAATTGCAATGAATTGACAAGTGGCTGTTACAAACACAACTCATTACACACCAGGCTGAGGGGAATTCTTTGGCATGAAGTCTTCTTTAGAGAAGTTAAACACCTTTTCCAACCTTAAAAGGAAAGACAAGAGTGATAAATTAAAAACAGTCCTCTAATTCCATGGTTGACAAGAATACACTGATGAGCACGTGCAGTTTCTTTAGTTAAAAAAAATGTGTGAGAATAACCTACTTGCTCTGGATGCCAAGCCACAGCATGTGTTGCCTGTGGGCAACATCTGGGTGTTTCTTAATGAAGTCTACATCAGTAGGCAACAGGAACTCCCAGCCCCGGTTGATTCGAGGAGCTGCCACATGCTCCAGGAACTCCTTCACATCCTCTGGAGGAAGCTGACAAGAGACAGAAGGAAGAACTTGTTAGTTCTGTTTACCTGAATGAACTGTAGGCCTCAAGGTGAACGAAGCAAGCTACAGCAAGTGTTGAAAGGCACGCCCGCTCCAGTGAAGCGGCTCAGCATCTAAACAACCATGAAAGAACTGTGGTGGCACCGAGCATGTCCCAGGTGAAGGAGTTTGTTTTTGTTGCACTCGAACAAATAACTCCCTTCGACTGTTGCTGTAAACAGGTGGACTTGCAATCGCAATTATTAATGCAAATTAATCTGAAATGCTATTTAATTTGGTACCTGCACTTTTTATGCAATAAATTAAGAATATCACGCTTCCACAAACAACTTCCTTGTAAATATGTTGAACACCCAAGAGACTAATCTACCATGAAAGCAGCCTCAGCCAGGCTGAGTGCTTCATACAATTAGTCTTTCACTGCTGATGTACAATTTCCAAACATTTCCAAGATGGTAAAATTACACATAATTGAACAAACACAACAAACAACAAACACAAAAGAAAAAAAATTAATTCAATTATTTTGGCATAAAGAAATGCAATCTGTTGGGCCCCCTTTAGTAGTCATTACCAAGCAGGAACCACAAGTCATTTGGGGATTTACGGTCGTGTGATCCTTACTTTGATGATGGATGCAATCTCCTTTCTCATCACAGAGCGCTCCAGAGTGAACCTCCAAATCTACAAAAAAGGAACAACGGAGTCACTTTATATCTAAAGTGATGTCGACCACACACACAAAACACATCAGGAATTTGGTTTAATTTTGGGTAATTAAAAAAGGGGTAAAAAAAAGAGGAGCTCACCACAAAGTCTCTGCCACGACAGAGCACTTCAGCGGGGACACCACTGTGAGGACTGCAGGTGTTTTTCGGATACAAAACATCACTGGGAAAGCAAACACACAGAAACATCACTAAAGGTAAAATTCATTGTAAAACACATTTCATCTGTGTAAAACTTTTTGTGACATTTGCCCTTTCTCCCTCTAAATTAATCTGCGTTGAAGCGGTTTGGTCTCACCTCTTCACTACCCAGTTCCCCTGAACCAGCAGCGCCACCTGTTGGATGCAGCGCAGCACTGAGGTTGAGTCTGTGCCAGAGGCGAGCAGGCCCATCAGGTTAGCAAAGGGCATCACTTTGACTACAGATGAGAGGAGACATAATGAAGGGAATATAGGAACACAGAGGAAGCAAACTGAATGTTGGATATATGGTGTAAATATGATGCAGTTCATGAGAAATGTACTCAAAGTGAAACACAACAAATGGTTGTTAAAAAACACCACAACTCTAAACCAAGAAGCAGATCTGAGTGTAAACTGAAAACTAGACTATCGGGGGAAAGAAAAAGCACTCTACAGAATTATTGAATGCATCCAAACAGAATTGCAGATTTAATAAAATCTACAATAATCTAAAATTTAGTTTTAATAATTTCACATTTGTCAGGTAACCATATTAATCTTTTGTCGCCCCCATCTGGCACAAAGAAACACTGCATGGGAAAAGTGGACTGAGTGGGATACTGATCTCAAGAATGTATAAGTCACAGATGATTAATTTCTAGGAAAACAGACTACTATCTGACAGATATGTGATCAGTTTTGTCTAAATGTGTTGGCCTACCATTCTTCATCAGGGTCTTGACTTGGTCTCCCAGTGGCAGAGTGCGGAGCTGAGCCATGGAGAGCACATTACTGGGACCAACAGGCTTCACACTGACATACAGAAAAATGTCGTTAATGAAGCATGTCTGGAAATGTCATCCTGTTTAAATCTCAGATCTTTGGCTAGAAGTGTGAGGAAGACTTACACTTTTTCCTCTGCGAGCGGCGGCATCAGCATTGCCAGGTACTCCCTGCAAAAAGAGAAGTATGTCAGGGAGAGAGGTGAGCATTTGCAATCAGACCAGAAAATACTTGTAAGATTGCTTTGTAATTTTATGTTGCATCTGGCAGTATGATCATTTAAAGTGACTATGTACAACCTTTTCTCCAGTGTCAACACAACAACCGTTTCCATATCTTTTATTTTTACCTACAATGGCCCCAATACGCCCTCGTAAATTTGTTCATACTCACTTAGGAGTTTTGACCAGTTCAGAGTTCTCTGAGGCGTCCACTGAATGACAGAACAGGTACTGCCTTTCATGCTCCGAGCGCCCATCCTGAATTTAAATAAAGACAATGACAATGAATTACAATTACTTCAAGACGAGACCTACTGATTACAACGCAGTGAGAGACAGCTACAAGACAATACAGCACACTATTGGATAAAATACCCAGTACTAAGACTAGACTAAACTTAGTATAACCAAACAACATGACATTACCCACTAACCCAACAATAATAGTTAAATGTATTAAAAATTAGGTAGTGGAGTGATCAGTGCTCCCATACCTTGACACCGTGGTAGTGCAGGTGAACCCAAGGTTCCTCCGCCTGCTTCTTCTGGAGGAACTCGTACGACTGGATCCTCCTCTGCCGGGCCTGCTCCGACTCGGGACGAGCAAACCTCACCTGGAGTGGAACAGAAGCTTTAGATGGGTTTACATCGCTGCATAAAGTCAGCGTTATCAGTTTGTGCGTAAGTCTTCACCGTAATAGCCTTGACGTCCTCCTCGGCTTCATCCTGGGAGGAATCTCCACCTGCAGACAGAAGGACACGTGTCATATAACAGTCATCATACCTGACAATGTTTAAAACAGTTTTAAAAGTTCATTAAAGATCAGAATTCTGCTTATTAACAAGAATTAGAAGTTCATTTTATTTAAAAACAAAATAAAGTGCCGAAACACAAAATGTGAGGTCTGCTGTGCAGGCTCAGGGTTTCAGCTAACAATATTTTTCATTATCGATTAATCTTATTATTTTTGTGATTCATAGTTTTGTCTATAAAATGTCAGAAAACATCCATCTATCATCTTTAAATGTGTTAAATATAACTTATTATATATAAATATATTACATAAACAGTGATATAAAACAGAGAAAAGCAGCAAAACCTCATGTTTGAGAAGCTAGAAGCAGAGAATTGTGGCATTTTTGCTTTAAAAAATGTCAAAACAGTCAACTAACCAATGCAGCTTTAAAAATATCGTTTACTAGTCACTGTTTTATACTAAATTCTGCCACATATTTCAATTTATTTATCTTAAGATATTGGGTTTATGAACACCAAGAGTTAATTAAAAAGAAAAATCTTTCCCTTTGAACTTTTGTTATTTAATAGTATCTCATATATTTATTTTTTTAAACATGAAAAGCAGACACACCTTCATTGGCCGCCTCCCTCTCTCTGGTTTTGTTGTCAGCCTTGTCCAGGTACGAGAAGCTGGGTCTCATCTGGAGGATTCCCGTCAGAGGTGTGACGTGAAGCTCGCCTATTGTCATAAATAAATATACAAAACAATCAGAAACCAAAGTCCTACTTTTGAACAGTGATAATGCAGCAGTGGTTGACTGTGGACTGTGCATGAAGTCGATCATATTGACATTTTGTTATCTTCAACGTAAACACAGTGAAATTGTGGGACCTAACGTAACACGAAAAGATAAGAAATATAACACTGATAAAAGATTCACATGGACTCTGTGAACATATGAGTGACCTTTGTGTATTTACAGGCAGCAGCAACAATGTCACGCAAACCAAAACACAAGCTCAGGTGGACTGAGAATCAGAGCAGACCTTTGCGAAACACAGCAGCAGCATATCTGGAGGTGTTGGTGGTGGCCTGGATGGAGGAAAAGGTCTGTTTGTCCATCATTTTCCTGAAGAAGAAAAGTAAAAGAAGAATGCTTCTCTTAGCTTAACATAAAGAAACTGGAAACAGTGGGATTGATTTTTGCTTTAAAACACTGGTGAGTAATGACTAGCTCGGATGAGGAATAACAGACGACATACGCTGAGTAGGTGTTGGTCTCGTCGTAAGTCGTGCCGTCCACATTCAGAGCGATCTGCTCTCCTTTGCTGCGACAGTAGTTTGGACTCATTGTGTTAATGGCCATTTCCAACTCCACCTGTTTTATGAACGGTACAAAAACAAAGAAACATTTAAAAACCTTTTTCTAGACTTTTAGATGATAAAATAAAATCATTACTTTTTTTTTTTTTGTTTACCCTTTGCTGCTTGGGTTTGATCTTGGCCGCTAAGTGGTTGACATCATCATAGGTCATGGTGGATGGTCGGACAGGGTACTGCGTCAAAAATAACAAGGTGATCAGTGAGCGACACAAGGGACTCGTACTCGTCAGTATTGAGTGCAACAAAGGAGAAGATTACCTGGAAAAGATACAGCTTATCTGCAAGGCTCTTGGCGAGGTACACATCAATCTAAAAGAAAGAAACAGTGATCAAAGTTATTCTCTGACTGTACAAACTGGTGTGAGGAACTGGTAGATTTTCTCATTCGAGCAGCCTTTTTCTACAAAGTCTTCGCAGGAATTTAAACTTTTGATCTTGGGATGTTTTTAGAGAGGTTATTTGCTATTTGTATGCGCAACCCCTGGACTCACATAACTTTATATAAAAATTATGCCAGCGCTGTGTGGTATATAGATTTTAAATTAGGGGAAAAGGAGAGCACTGGTATATGACTGGGAACCAGTTTTAGTAGAAACCCTGAGTTGAGGGATCAGAATTGGGAGAGAACGAGTCAGATCAGTGCATCCCTATAATCACCCTCCACGTCCAACGTATTAAACTGTGTAAAATGTCCTCACACGGGTTTCAGTGAGGCACTGCAAGCCCTGGATTAATAAAGAGCTTAAATGGTTATATAGTAAAGTGTTTTCTATCAAGGAATTTTTAAAATACAGCAGAATATGTCAATACACCGGCTTAACATGAAGAACTGACACACGAAAAACAAGTTTAGGGGAAAATGCTCCTGTCATTCTGTATTTTGTGTAATTCTCCACAAAAACCTCCAACAAATGCTTCAGTCCGTCTCTTTATACCGTAGATTTATTTTCCCACCCTGTCTGGACTCTCAGCACCAAGCTCATTCGTTCTCACCGGAGATTTAAAACTTTAAAATCTGGTCACAGATACATATTTTACATTTGTGTTACCCAGATAAAATGTGTGGACAACAACAGACGTCTACGGCACAGAGGAACACGATATATCAGGCTCGTTGATTAATTAATTAATTGTGGACTAAAATAACTGCCTTATCCTTTTAACTCCAGTTTGCGGTCCTACCTCTTCTATAATGGGGTCATCATCATCCCCGCTGGCCATATTGATGTGAACAGAGCGAGGAGGGGAGAGGAGGAGACACAGGAGGGGAGCGGCAGCAGATCTCAGAGATCCAACCTGGAGACAAAGAACACAATGAGTTACAGGAATTTAATCCACACATGCATCACTGTGACCAAGAGAATAAGTTACACCCAGACTTGTTAACACAGAGGAGATGTTACACCTGGTGCAGTAAGGATGTGATTCAGCATGTGAAAAGGTTACAACTCAGTCTGTCTGTGTGTTCAGGAAACCTGCAGGTACGTGGTGTCCAGAGATTAAACCATAAAAACCACAGAGTTAGTGACCATGCAGTCTGCAGCCAGGTAAAACTCACATGAGGCAACACAGCGCAATCCACGTTAAAAAAATCACTTCTGGTCGTGCACACACGTGGCAACAACGGCGACGTGCAGTTAACACGTCAAACGGCCATTTCGGATGGTTGTAACACTCATTAAAAAGGCTTTTAATCTTTAAAAAAAGAGAAAAAAGAAAAGTCCCATTAGTGGCTAGGTTAGCGTCATTAGCATCGTGCAACCACTTGTCACAGGCCTGAAGTCCGCCGCGGGTTAAACTCAACATCCGGACACAGATTCAAACACCTGAGGCAGAAATAAATAAAAGACGGAGACGGACGAGCTCCGCGCTTCGTCTCCACGGACCTCTCAGCTCCGACGAGGCGGCTTTAGTCTCGCTTTAGCATCTTAGCCCGTTGTGCTAACACACACACACACACGCACACACGCAAGTCTAAAATGATAAATGATGGTGGTTTTTTCCCCCGCGTCCACGCCGGGATCCGGCTCTCACCTGCGCACTTCACCGTCCAGGTGGAGCTGTCTCACGCGTGTCCCGAGCAGTCCGGGGAGAGAGGGGAGGAAAAAACAAGGGTGGTGAGCGGGCGGTGGCGTCGGTGGCGTCAGCTGAAGTGAGTCGGTAACCATGTTGACTCCGCTCCGCACGGACACACGTGGGGAGGAGCCCGGGCCCACAATGCACAGCGAGACCAGCGTGTCACGCAGTCGTCCTCTGTCGTTTGTTTGTTTTCTGTCGGTTTGGGATGTTTTCACACAGGAGTTTTAATGTGTGTGTGTGTGTGTTTTGCATTAAGTGGATGTCGGGGTGTGAAAAGGTTTACTGGCAGCGGTGGGATTCGAACCCACGCCCCCGAAGAGACTGGAGCCTTAATCCAGCGCCTTAGACCGCTCGGCCACGCTACCGTTCTATCGCCCCCCGCCGGACCCTCCCGTCATATCCAACAGTGAGCATATGTCATTGATTATTGATGATTAAAGCTTTTTATTATTGTTTATACGCAGTGGTGATATATAGGAATAGTAAGTGCAAATTGGAGGTGCTTCATGCAACTTTTCTACTTCTGCTCCACTGCATCTCAGAGGTAAATATTGTGCTTTTTACTCCACTACATTTGTCTGTTTAGTTACTTTTCAAATTACAATTGTTCATCCCCTTAGTATCCAGTGAAAAATGTCCCTCTAAATTTGGTGGTTTTGAATTTGAATTTTTCTGATAAACTGAAAGGATCAAGTTTTCATTTCCTGCCTCTTGAACTAAATAAATCATTTAAAAAAACAACAACCTTGGATTAGCTGGAAAATGCATTGTCACAAAGCTGAAAACTTTTCTACCTGAAGTTGACTTTTTAGAGAAACGTGGTTCTTACATGACAGTGATGCTACAAACATGATGATCTTATAGGCCATGATGCATTGCTGTAGATTAAAATACCAATAGTATATAAAGTTGTTAAAATTAGCTCAACCTTAAACATCTACAGCAGTAAAATGCAACATACACATAAATGCAGCAGTGATGTTAGTACTTTTACTTAAGTAAAGGATCTGAATACTTTCTTCGCCACGGTTAGTATAACATTACTGGAAGTACTTGAATTTTGGAATTACTCTGTGCAAAAGTAGCTAAATAAAACATATTAAAGAAAGCATATTTAAGTATATTTGCTGCATTTCTGTAAAGTAGAATATACATTCTTGTTTTGTAATGTGATGCTTCAAAATTAGAGTTATTAAAAGTGAGTACGCAGTTCACCTTAATGTTTACACCTCTCACTGGAAGATGAATCGGCTCAGTTACAGACTGTTAATGACAGAGATCTTGTCAGCTGGAGACAAAAACAAGGAATGAATAATGACAAGTGTTTACCCATAAAAAGTAATGCAAACTTTATTGGACAGTTTTTTTTTTTTTTTTATACATACATTCCTCCAACATATGTGTGTTAACGTTCAGGTCAGATTAAGTAAACCATTTTCTCCATTCGGATTCTTCAGACCTTTTCTTTCATACAATCACTTAACCAAACGGTAATCCGAGACAGGAAATTAAAGAAAAGAGGAGTCAGCTTCAGGAAAACAGGAAAAGAAGAACAGAAACTTGGACATTAAGCTTTAACCTAGAAGGCTGAACACACACACACACACACACACACACACACACAGACATACACACTCACATGAAGCTCCATTGGGGAAACATTCTGTAATAAAAAATCTGTAAACTGGCCTGGCTATCAGTCAGACACATTAACTTTCTTGGCCTTTTTGTGATAAAAATGTGAATCCAGAATTACTCCTCCATCAGCGCCCAGGCTTCTTCAGCTTTCATGTAGTACTGGTTAGCCAATCGACCTTTCATGGCCGCCATGGCAGCTTCTGCCGCTTCTGTAAACAGATCACCTGTCGGGAGGGACGGTAGGAGAGGTTACGGTGGTCTGGTATAATGTAAACAATGGCACTATCGTAACTGCTCAGAGCCTCATTTCAAGCCCACCTGTGGTAGGTGTTAAAATACTCAAAAGACAGATTTCAGCTGAGTATTCATTAGAATTATGGGGGTATATTCAGGTATTTTTAGCACAGCGAGGTCTGTTAAGCCAGAATGGAGTCGAACCTGCTCTCTGTGGGTCTGCGGCGAGTTTGAAGCCTCCCACTTGGTACATCTCTGCCTCTCTGGCCATCAGCAGGTAGCGAGGCTCTTCCTGCGTCCCATCGAACTCTCCCCCCTCGTCATAGTCTGTCATGTTCAACGCACTGTCATACCAGTGAATCGCTTCCTCCCAGTCCTGCTTTCTGGAAAAAAAAAAAAAGGTACAATCTTGCTTCCTTTAATAAAAATCCCTCTAGGGGGCAGTATGATCATGACTGTTTGACAGGATTAATGTGTTTCTTTATCCACAGACTTAAAAAGTCCAAGTTTTCACTCAAACAGGTTAGAAAACAACCTTCACTGACCTGTCAGCTGACAGATTGATCCCAGTATCATAGGCTCTGGCCACTGTGATCATAGAAGATCGGTCTCCAGCTTCAGCAGCCAGCAGCAGATACTTGAAACCCTTCATCCTGTTTCCTGCGCTATCCTGCCGATACAACATGGAAATGTTAGAAAACAAGGCTGCAATCTGTGCAAAACCAAAGAGACAAATAGGCTAAATGAACTGCACGGTACCTCCAGCGTCACTTCTGGCAGTATGTGATGAGGCAGCTGCATACAGCACTGACCCAAGGCGACGATGGCCTCCAGCTCTCCACACAGTGCAGCTCTCTCCAGGTGGAACATGGCCGAGTCCTGATCCCACTGCTCGTTCTTCTCACAGAAACGACCCGCTTCGTGGTAACGCACCATCGCCAGGTGGACCTGGGCAGGAGATCCAGAATATGTTCAACAAATTAAACTAACCTTAACTAATCATTTTGTTTGTTTTTTATGACTGGAATCGGGACCATCGACATCACGTAGCAGCAGAAAGAAATAGCATGTTTTAAAAAAATGGTCTGTTTTTTATGGAATTTAATAATCTTCTGGTTTTGTTTACTTTTTGGCTGGCAAGTGTGTGTGTAATCCTGCCACATACCTCATCTTTATTAACATGAAATCAACCATTGTGTTGTTTTACCTTTCCAAGGTTTGACTGGCCAATCTTCTTCTGCAGCAGCGCGTTGATTCGCTCCACCTCGGTGGCCACACAGGAAGATCGGTGGACGTGAGCGCGAGACGAATGGTAGAAGCTCCACTTCTCCTCCGTCAGCTGAGTAGAAAAAGACAAGATGCAAGAGGAAGAAAGAATAAAAGGGAGAATGTTACCGTCTGTTCTTTTTACCACTATAATCAGAAAACAAATTCTTTGATGAAGGTAAATCAAATGCAAGTTGAAACAACACACATCAGGGGTGTACCCATCCAGAAGGAACTTTAATTTTAGCTGATAAATGACACAGATCAGCCTTCAGCTCACAGCTGGAGGAGTACGTCCCTGTTGGCCTATCACCCAGTGAATGCAAAACCATGTAAAGCATGGGAACAGGAGAACACACACACAAAGTTATTATGGCGAGAATCACTAGCAAGCTGGTGGAATTGGTGAAACAGAGGCAGATGGTGTTTCGGTTCCAAATCTCAGCTTTAATTTGTTTGTATTTTAGACTGTTTTCATTCATGTAATTAAAAATAAAGGAAGCGTGAAAACAGTGGCAACCTGTGTAATCAACTGCTCAGATCTTAACCTGAGAATCATGCTTGATAAAGCTTTATGGCAATAAGACTGCACAGCTTACGAGCCTCCATGCAAATAATCACCCATTCATTTTCAGCATTGTATGAATTTAAGCTTGCAGAGACTCTTGGAGGAGCTACCATCTTCCTCTAGTGAGGGAACAGAAAGAGCAGGAGGAGCTAAATTAGAAGATAAGAAAAGGTGAGGAACGGCTTTCACTGTTAAGGAAGTGTTGAGAAAAAAAGGGAAAAGACAAAGTGAAGAAAGACAAGGATGAGGAAAATCAAAGGAGGGTTGATTATGATTATGATCAGTGAGGATGACGTTTACACACTGTTGTCTCTATGTTTGTTTACCCTTCTGACACTGTCCTCATCCGACTCAGAATACTGTCTTTGGTAGCGTTGATGTGCCTACAATGATGCATTATAAAACCTAGTCAAAAAACAGTCAAACTTAATGTGGAGAAGAGGAAATGTTAACAGACTAACAGCTACAGAGAGGACTGAAGGACAAAGGAGAGTGAACAAGAGAAGTCTAACATGTCAGGGTTTAATAATGATGTGTTTTTGTTGTTTAAGATAATATGCCAGGATGTGTCATAAACAATGTAAAATAACATATTTCTACTTGTAAATCTAATTTGGATACTAGAAATACATTATTCAAATGAGCCATAAGATATCTAAAAAATGCACATTAAAATTTAAATAAATGTCACACATACACAAATACATATCTTGGCTTTTGTTAACGTTTAGGTTAACTGAGGGATATGTGTTTGTGTGTAATTCAATGATTAACGGCTTCTTCTGTTCTTTTTGAAAGACTAAAATAAATGAATCCAAAACATAAGTGAAATGGAAGTCTTTACCCCGTCCACGTGGTCATTTGGGTCGCCTTCACTCCTCCTCTCGCTGGGGTAGCCGCTGTCCCCGCTGCTATCTGATTCCTACAGACAGAAGTAAAAGAAATCAGCGTAGTGAGTTGTGAGTTGTGTGGCAGGCGAGTGCAGGTCAAACGTGACGACGTGACACCTGAGAGTCTTCTAATATTGAGAAGGTCATTCATGCTCCTTTTTTTTTTTTTTGGCTTAATTGTATTTAAATTAAAAAAAAAAGAATCTTACAACTTCCGTTGGTTCAAATCGCAGCTTTTATCCCATTTTATTGTGGTAAATTGTATTATATCTATGTTTTGTATCTTCAATTGTCTGATTTAACTTAACTGTAGTGCTGTTTGTTTGGAAAGGTGCATATAAATTAAGTTTATGTCTGAGTCATTGAGTCATTGCTCACCTTGTGTTCACCTGTGTTGTTATTGTTGAGTCTTTCATGTTCGTAGACTCCAGTAAGAGATACGCCTGTAAAATGCAGAAATAATACAAAACAATTAACTGCATACTTAACTGCATAAAAAATACTATTATACATGTGCAGTATGTATTAATGTGTTCATGCACGTACCGTAAGAGGACTTGCCGATAAATCCAGATGCAGCTGGAGGGGAGCAGGGGAAGATGAGAGGGGAGCAGGGAACCGAGTCCACGTCGCTCATGCTCTCGTCCGCAGATGACGTCTCAGACAGGCGGGATAACAGCGGAGGCACCCGGCTTGCTGACATGGTGCGAACACGAGGAGAGCCGCAGGGCTCCTCACAGCCCCTCAGCACCGTCTGGGCGGACTTCTGAAATAAAATGAGATGAATCTTTCTTTCAGAAATACATTTTCCCCATTTTTGTTTTATTATTTTTAATTTCATGAACTTTCAAGGATACTTTTACGGTCCCGCTGCTGATTTCTGGCCCTGGCTGACACTTTATTTATCATTAAAAAATGTTAAAATTACAAGCAGTTTGTTGGTGCAGTCCAGCTGCGACTTCTCTGCAGGGGAGAGGTCAAAAGGCGTCAGGCCCATACTCTTGCAGATTTTGTTACACAGATGGGAGTGGAAGAACAGCGCCATGCCTCGCACACCTGGAACACACGTATGACCAAGATGGACCTTCTTGAGTAATTTCTTACCACACAAGTATCTAGCAGCAGTTTGAGGATGTGAAAGGGGAACTGTACCTAGATTTCCATCCCCAAAGTCAGTCCCTTTCTCTGTGTGGATCTGAGGGTCCGTGTACAGATCTCCAACTCCCTGGATGTCCACTACGATCAGCTGGTGGCCCGAGCGCTCAAAGGAAAAGTGACTGAAGGCCTGATGGATACAAAAGGAATGAACGATGAAGATTATACGTGATTATTAATGTATTAATATCAAAAGGGGATGTCACCTACCTGTGGAGTGAGTCGGATGTTGTCGTCCCTCACAAAGCCGGAGTTGGAGTTATATTTGATGTATTTGCCCTCGATGTAATGTTCCAGGTGGAAGAGAGGTTTACCTGGTCTGTCTGCCATCTCCACCACACACATCTGCATGATGTCCACCTGAGGATTAGAGAGAGATAAACAACACTCACACCTGTGCAGAGCGGGCCCTTCAGTGCCCAAATGAAGGGCAACAACACTGATGGTTACATGCAGGGCAAATGTCACAATTCTACAGCAAACTATATAAAAACTATACAAAAAAAGTGTACACACTTTTCATAGATACTTAATCTCTGAGAAATAATTCAATACTACTGTTTACAGTCCCTCAATCATCATCATGAAATAATGAGATTAATGGTAACACCCAATTCTTCAGTCTTCATGATGAAATGCAAACACAAATTAAATCTGTCTTACAAAATGAGACTCAGACCAGATTTGAAATATTTGTATCTAAATATCAATGTAAATGTTTCTCCCATACCTGTTTGGGAGGTCGGTGGCGGTTGTACTCTTCTCCCCAGAGTTTGGCCTCCATTTGCAGCCTGACGTCCTCAAAGTAAACACTTCTGTCCACCGTCTCCATGTAACGTTTGGCCACATAATTAGACGCTGACTTCCAGTTGCTGCTGTGTGAGAAATTCGACAACTTTTTCCTGCGGGGAAAATAAATAAAGAGTTAGATATTACAGTAGTGAGCAGCATTTCAATTCACAGTACATGCACAGCTAGTTATTAAAATACATAATTAGAGTCATTTTTGATAATAGCATCAACTGGAACGGATGTCAGAGGAGCCCTGACTAAGTGACCCTTGATCACAGAATAAAACTGCTCCACAACAACACAGCAGGAACAACATACCACATTTCAGATGTACAGATTTTCTTTTTTTAGGATCTAACTTATTTTGGCTTGTAGTGGCTGGGGGTTTTGTTTTCATGCTCTGGGTTTTATCAGAGTGGAATTTTTCTGTGGGATACTGCAAACAACACACAGCTGAAGTGTGGGGGTAGGGTTGGGGGGGTTGTTGATGGATGCCTAGCTTTTCTATTTCCCACACAATAGGGGATTAAACAGTTACAATTAGACTATTATCCCTTTTCTCTTTCATTCTGTAATGTCATGCAGGAGAAACATCCAGGGAATCAATAGAGCTAAAGATAAAGCCCCAGCGTGATATTCTCAGCACCATCTTTGGTTCTCAAACTATTGCGCATCTATCCTCCCGAGTCGGGAGAAATAAATGTGAGGAATGTGGACCTGCACCACTTATAGGCTACAATCTAGGAGCAACATACTACTCTGTTGGGTTTACAGTGAGGGCACGAAGGCCTCGTCTATTAGAGCACGAGGGCAATAACCGCTGGATGACAACTGATGAATGTAGAGAAATATGTCAACTTACGTCCTGAAGCACTCCCTCATGGCCCCTTTCCCAAACGGCTGTGAGAAACCAGGCAGGGAGAAAAATTAGACAACAGGCAATTGTGTTTTCAAATATTGGTAAAACTGGAGCGCAGTAATACCTGGGCAGCCATCTTGATGTGGACCTGGTCTTGAGCCCACTCTCCTGTGATGGCATTGTACCTGCAAAGAGGGACAGGGAATTAAGTCAAAATCCATTTTAACCAAACATAAGCTTGTTTCAGCTTCTTAAATGTGAGATTTTGTTGCTGTTCTTTGTTTTAATCTTTGGGTTTTGGAGTCTTTGTTTGCACAAAACCTTGGGCTCTGGAAAAATGTAATGGTGATGTAATTTTTCAATGTTTTCTGACCTTTTATAGACTAAAGATTAATTAAAAGAAAGAAAAAAAATCAAGAGATATAAATCTATAATCAAAATAATCTGTAATTGCAGCCCAATCTCCATTAATATTTTCAGTTTACTGCAGTCCGCTGTGAGACTGTCCATCTGTGGGTCTTTTTTAAGTCACAGAGCAGACCCTGTGACTCTGTGACCCCGCTCTGTGTGGAGAAACCGTCGCTTGTTTTTGTTTCCCACCTGTTACAATACAAATCATTCACACTGGGCGGCCTACGACACTGAGCTGGCCTCTTTCAGTCACTAAGAAGGCCATTAAACGCTCCAGTCTCGATCACGTTAGCCAAGTTACTCTTTGCCCTCTGTCAGTGAGTTTGTCTGCCAAAAAAGCCCAATATCAATTCTTATCATGGAGGCACATGAAGCATCTAGTTTCCTCTCTAGGGAAAAACAACAAGTAGAGAAGAATGAAACAGAAAGGTTGTGTTGCCATTTTGGACCTGTGGCTTTTTTGGAAGTAGAGTTAAGGGAGTGAATGTATTCAGGGAAGAACTAACACAGTCAATAAAGTGATGCAAATGCATGTGTACACACTGTATGTCTGGGTCAGCGTGTCTGTTTGGCTTGGCAGAGTGTGTGTCCAGAGTTAATAAAGACTGCATGAACTGTAGGTGCGGCTGTGAGTCTTCACAGCTGTAACCTGGGTGCCTTAAAACTAGAAACTCTCCACTCAAAGACCAGAGCTCTACTCCCTGTCCAAAATCTAATCGTCGCTCTTTTCTGCCAACAAACCGTTTCGGCCTGGGAACACAGTGTACCATGACATTCATTCCATCAAGTGTATACAACAGGGGCGGGGGCTTAAGAGGAGTGAGGTTACATGTGGGTAAAATTAGAAAATAGGACACCAGGGCAAATCCCACCTCCTGACAATCACCCCCCTTCTCTCTCTGTAGGCAAGTCCCAACCCTTTGTTATGTAACACACACACACACACACACACACACACACACTCTCAAAGGAATTCCTTTTCTCTGGCTTTTCTGCCCACACCCACACAGTTTAGTGTACCGCCGCCTTAATATAACACCACAAGCGTCTGAGAACGCTGCAGGAGGTGTGTACGTTTATGTGGGCCATAATATCCGGGTGCAAACTCAGTGTCCCACCTACAACACATGGTAAAGTAAAGAACTGGACGGGACAAAGAGGGTCAATCTGCCCGGGGAAGGGGCAGGGATGTTTGTCAACAGTTGAGGTTGGCACCACTGACCGAGATATGAGGCAACTGTGAAACCTGCTGCCACTTCAATGACCCTTCAGGACCGATGCAGACTTATATCAATGGGGGAATCTCTCAGTATCGAGTAATTCTAAACTATGTTGCATTTTAATACTTTAAAGCTAGTCTCATCAATATTTTTGTAGTCACAGTGTGTCAGATGACTGTGTGTAATGTGAAAATGGTTGCTCGCAGTGTTAAACCACAGAGAACTATCACCACCCTGCAGTTCCTCTGAGCTTTTAACAGTCGAGTGCTTTAGTGTGATTCAGCTAATTGTTTTGGTTTGCCAGCCCGCAACTCTCATCTGTGTTATTTTGTGTTATTTGTTATATATTTTCGTGTTAAACGCTCTGATAAACCCATTGAAAGCTACCTGCTCAGCACCAAACGGCTGGCAGACAAAGTCAGTGACTAGCTGGTGAACATAGAGGAGCATTTAGCAGCTGAAGATATGAAGATATATAAGATATTTCTAATCCAGTCTAATTAAATTACTGCTCTACAGTAATCAAATATAATTATTTGGGCACTTTATCACCATGTAGGATATTGTTTCTGGATTTTGCATGCAGTATAAACATCAGTGACACATCAGACATTTTGACTTGTTATAGCAGGACAAGCACAGGTGTAAATAATAATATTAAAAACGAAGGCATTGCATTTTGGTGTGCTAGTTCCAGAGTATTGTGCGTGCTGGCCTACTGGCATGACACTTGATGGAACTGAGCCATCGTTAAGTTTAAATTAAATTAAGTTCAATTATGGCAATTCAATTGTGTCATAAAAAAAGGTCTGTTACCGCTGGAGATTCACAGCCACACAGAGTTATTCATACCTGTAACGAATGCAGGGTTCAGTCTTGATGTCCTCCAGATGAAACTGTGCCCAGGGGTCAGGCATGGCTTTGGCCTTTTCAATCGCATGTTTCCAAGTCTCCTGTCAGAGTAAACAAACACCACTTATTAGCTGGCAGAATTTGTTTTCAAGCAAAAGGAATAGAAATAGAGTTTCACAAACAGGTTAGAACACAAAGAAGAAGGAGGGGAGGCCGTTCAGTGCAGAAAACGTGAAATTTAAATTGCGCAAAAAAAAAAAGTGTGCTCTTTCTCCATAGCAGTACACTTTCTCCCTCTAAGTACCCGTATTGTACTCACTAATTCAGCAAATTCAATTTCACAGTTTCTGCAGTATTTGCATTTATTTGGCTTAGAGCTAGGAACCCCAACTATGGAGAATATTTATCAACAAAACTCAGGGACACACCAATGTAAACCAGAGCCTGCTGTAAGGACGACACTTCTTCAGTTTATAACTGTTGTAACAGCATGCAAATCAGGAAGGAAGGAAGGTTAATGAAGGAAGGAAAAAAACACAAACATCTTCAACCAGGAAGAAAGCACACAATATTTAATCTACTCCATAATAATAATTTACTGCTACCTCAAAACGAATGTGATCACCATGTGACTTTCATGGGCATCTGCAGTTCTGCTTCCTAAGTAGAAAATAACTTTCTTGGTAGAAACCATGAATCAAGTATCATTTGTAATCCAAACCTGCTCCAGTAACCCAAACCATGACCCACCCAGTACTGCACTGCAGCACGTCCCCCTCGTGTACCACTGGTCACTGTACAGGAGGCATTCTAGACGTGTTTATATTTAGAGCCGAGGATTTACATGAAGAGAAATGTGAAGGGTCGTGTTTTGTAGCTGGTAGAGTGTAACGTCTGTTTGTGAGGAGGAGCAGACGACACAGTTTACGTCAACACTCGTTCCCCTGCAGGAAGGTGCAACTTCTCCATGCTGTCGGAAATATTACGGCCTGGTCACAAGACTTGGGGATCAAATGGTAAAGCTCTTGCATGGTACTTAAACGCACATCCATTCCCATCAAATACATGTTTAACTACATTTTTATTCCTGGAATTTTTGACATTTTTCAAACCAATTTTAGAACAGCAGCACCTATGATAAAAAAACAGCTGTCTAAAATCAAAACAACAGTGAAAAAGACAAAGAATTTGCCCATTTGCTGATGTTTTTTCATTTTGTTAAAACACAATATAACATTTCTGGTAATTGTACAGGAATGAAGGAAGGGAGGGAGGATGCAATCATTAGGATAAACATAACATAAGTCATAAAGACAGACATGGGAAAGAAGAGAATAGATGGGAAATATGCTGCTACAGAAGTAAAAAAAAACAAAAAAACAGTGAAGTTAAAGGACAGTAAATTACACAGTAGAGTGGGGAGAAAGGAGGTTTAGATGGCCACTGGTGAAGAGGGAGGGAAGGAAGATATAATTTGATCTGTAACATACCCGTGCGCTCTCAGACAAAACCTTGTACGGCCGAGGTTCTGCCACTGTTTCATTCTATGTAGAAAGGTGAAGAAAACGGACGGCTTTTCATCAACAAACAGAATGAGAAAAACCTGACATTCAGTTAACATCCTCAAATATTTTAAATAACATGAATTGCCTTGATGCTTCAGACAACAACAATACTTCACAAAAATGTATTCGTGCCAGCAGTTGGCTGGTGCACACTGGCTCTGATAAGAAGTATTCAGCACTGAATCAAGCCTTTACGTAGCTGTGAGAGAGACGTGTTTACATGCAACGTAATCACATGACGTGAAAACCACACTCTGGTACTTCCTGTTCTTCAGTGAGTACAGCTAAGAGGTGGCTGACCAGCTTTCCACTTCAGTAAACAGATATACATTTACATCCAAATAGCATGCATGGTACGTGTGTGCAGGCATGCACAGATCGTCTCTCCTTATAAGGCAAAGAGCTGTTCTCACAGAAAACTGAGTGCTAAACTGAGTGTCTGTGATGATGCTTGAGCACAGCACATAACTACACAGCGTTTTTTTTAACATGACTAAACTTCCTCCAGCACTTGACTTCAACATTTGCTGATACTTTCATCTCGGCTCACCTTGAACACAAAGTTGCTCTTAGGAAGGGAGTTTGACAGCTGCCGGGTGTAAACCAGATTCTTCAGGTAGTGACAGATTTCTTTGGACGAGTCGTCCAGGATGGGGGAGATGAGGTGGTCTTCGTCATCGTCATCACTGGCGTTGGCGTCACTGACGGAAGAGGCCCGCTGATGGGGGGTACTGCGTTGGACAGGGGGTCTCTTGGCGCTGCCCTCCTCCTCCTCCATGCTGAACATCAGGTCCTCCTCCATGATGTCTCCTGCTGTGTTGACAGGAGAGGACGCAGGAGCGTGAGTGGACTGGTGGACTGAGAGAGCAGGCTGGTGCGGTGAGTGTAAAGTAGAGCCACACAAAGCCAGTTGGCAGTTAATCTGTGGCAGCCATGTTAGTACGTGTTCAAAACAACTCTGCATCATGGCTGCACAACTGTGCATCTTCTGCCACAAGTGAGAAATGTATCTGTTATCTTAGAAGTGGCTCCACACTGACATCTCCACCATATGCATACAAATAAACTCAATCAAAATATGTACTTATACAGTGGGGATTTAAGCACTAGATGGTGAGCATCAGCATGCAAAGACAATTTAGCTCATTCCGTCAATTTTATTCAGGAAGTGTAAACACAAATCCACCGTAATCAAAAGGTAATTGTGTTTTCAGATTTTTAAACAGCTGGCTGGTGGAGAGGCATGCTGATACATGCATTTCCTGCACTCCTGCAGACACAGCACCACAGCTACCACTGAAATAATGCAGCTTCAACCATGGATGGTAGTATATCATGTTACAACATGCTGCAATACATTTTTTTTACCCGAAAAAAAGTAGTAACTTTAGTTTAGTGTAACCTGCTGTCTGATACACGTCGTAAATAAACAACAGGAGCAGACACACCTTAAAATCACTTTATATTGACCTCGGTCTTCTTCCGTCTCACTGTTTCCCGACAGAAGTTGAACGGACTGGACCTCAAGCAGCTGCAGCTGAACTCTCCCCCCCACCCCCAAGACCAGACTGGGTCGGTCCTGGTTCTCCGATGTATCCTGCAGGTCCGGGGACGTCCCTGGCAGCGGGCTGTAGTTCTTGTTACCGTCCACCACGGCGACGTGGACTCTCTGCACGTAGCGCACTGTTCTCTGGGAGCCACGCCCCTGCCGGCTGCTGCCTTCACGGCCGTCGGAATTTAAAACGCCAACAAACAGACGCTTTACTATCAGAGGAGTCTGTCGAGGTGTAAAAATACCGCCAGCAGTGTATTTAAATAGTCAAGTCTTGTCGTTTGAGACTAACAGGTAATTGTACTCGTTTTTAATACGTTGTATTAAAATAGAAGAGTAAATGTAATGTATGAGCAGTGTAGTAGAACTGGTGCGTGTCGTTATTTCAAAGCGGAAACGCGCGAAAGTGGTTGTTACGACTACGGGAGAGCCACTGAAAGCAGCACAGTAAATTACAGCTAGTATCAGAATTCAGATACCAGAGAGTGGTCGACCTCGTGGGGGAAGAGCTGCTTCAGGAATTTCCGACTACACAGAAGTTATATATTAGGTACAGTGCACCGGCTGACATGTCACACAGCACAATGCAAACAAGCCGCCGACATATTTATCTGCAGCAGACATTTATTTTGGTAGCTAACGCCGGCCTCCCAACGTTCGAATGTAACCGTTACTGACGGTTATATTAGTTGGCAACCGTTGCCATGCAGCCGGTCACTAAGGACTGCATCCCGGCAACCAGCACAGTTATCTGTTTCTATCTGTTTCTATCTGACATTATTATCCAAAATACTGAATTTAACGAAACAGCTACAAACGGCAAATTCATAATTTGTCGTGTAAATTGTACTTTAGCTAGAAAATACAGTTGTAAACGAGATCAATACTTGTTGTGAAATAAGTTGTATAATCCGCCTTTGAGGGAAGTGCACGGTAGCGTG
Organism: Lateolabrax maculatus; assembly: GCA_031216445.1. Lineage (NCBI taxonomy): Eukaryota > Metazoa > Chordata > Actinopteri > Acropomatiformes > Lateolabracidae > Lateolabrax > Lateolabrax maculatus. The sequence continues at coordinate 6,018,851 of CM062200.1, read as the reverse complement.
GCCGAGTGGTCTAAGGCGCTGGATTTAGGCTCCAGTCATTTCGATGGCGTGGGTTCGAATCCCACCGCTGCCAAAACCTTTTCATACACCGGGGTTGCGAAAGTACAACTCATTTCCTTTATACATCGGCTATAAATGAACACTATCTAGTATCCAATCGGGATATAAAGATTTATGGGACAAAAAAAATGCAAATAGACTTTACTCTTCTCATCTTCTGCCTGAAGTCACCACATAGCCGGGACTGATGCAGCAGTGCCATCCTGTGGCTGTATAGTTGCTGCATTGTAAAGCGCCTCCTTTATAACAAGATATTCTTGTTAGGTTGGAGAAAACAGGTTTTAAAATATTAATACACATACCTAAAGTGGTATGCTGCTTATATTCAGAAAGTATTTCATTTCAACAAAAAAGGACCTTTTGTTGTCTCAATAATAGAAGATATAAAATATACTTAAAAACATGAAACAAACTCTGACAAGAGACAGTGGTTCATTACATTTAATATTATAATCCTAATAATAAATTTAAAAAACTGAATTGATTGAAATTAATAGTGATAAATAGACGTCCACAATCCGGAAAGACATCCTTCAGTCTTTTTTAGATTAGTCTGTGTAAATTGTCCGTGATCAGTCTTAGTGATTAGGCTACACATCTTAGGAAGTATCAGGTTTCACTGGGCCCTGAGTTTTTCCTTCAAGTACTCAGAAGCCACAAATTGCATTTTCTGGATGGCCAGCTGGGTATCTTCAGGCGATATCCCAAGATGCCACACAGCTCGCACCGAATTTCCAACATGGGGGTACATGAGAACTTGTATCCCCTGTCCCAGTGCAGCTTCCTCCCCCTCGCCAACCTGACCCATGCGGGCACAGAACTCAGAGGGACTTAAACCGGGCTCCTGTACACGGAAACGCAGGAGGTTTGTCTCCACGGCTGCCATGTCTACGGCGAACAGAGGAGGGTCACAGTTGAGCAGAGCTGTAAGAGGTGAAGAGACGGAGAAGTTACGAGCAGGACTACGGTGGCAGCCGGTTAATGATTTCATTTTCATAGAGAGAAATATGACACCTTGAGCAAAGGTTTTTGCATTGCGGTGATCCTCCTCCAGTCTTCCTACCATCTCCAGTAGAGACAGTTTTCCAGCTGCTGCTAATACACCGGCCTGCCGCATCCCCCCACCCAGGGCTTTACGGCACCGTACTGCCCGGGTTATGAAGTCTTGGGGTCCAGCCAGCATGGTTCCCACTGGAGCACCCAAACCCTGGTACACACCGTAATGTGAATTTGACTTTGAAAGAGTTTAATTTTGTTTTTCTGCAAGTCACTTTATTGGTTGTGATTCTGAAGTACACAAAGACGTATGTTCTGGTCCATTATGTGTTTGTGTTTTGCAGTCCCACCTTGGAGAGGCACACGCTGACGGTGTGCGTGTGCTGCAGTATGGTGGATGGAGGAACACCCTGGGCCACAGCGGCGTTCATCACCCTGGCTCCATCCATGTGAACTGACAGACCATATCTATCTGCTAAAGCTCGAACCTTGGAGACGGAAACAAACCATCCAAAGATGATCAAACCTGTGAGAGCAGCTGGATTCTCCATTGTGTTGTAGTAGGGCAAGTATCACAGCTGCTTTCTCTCGTTGACATATAAAGTACCACAAGATATGGTGTGTCCGACTACACACATCTACACACACACCTCCTGCAGGAAGGTCAGCGGCAGCACACGCCCTCCCTGTATGTTGTGTGTGTTCTCCACACATATGAGGCGTGAGCGGGGGTAGTGGGGGTCGGGGTAACCGTGGCGGATCTTCGATTCCAGCTGCTCCAAGTCAAATGATCCGTCGGGGAGGTTGGTCACGGTGGTGGCGTGGACACCAGCCAGCTGTGTCAACACACAAATGCACACAGGATGAAGAACTTCTGGATGATGAGGAAAGAGGTGCAGAGGGTCTGACCACAGCTGCTCTGGTACACCCACCTGTGCGCTCCCTCCTTGCTCATAGATGTGTAAATGGGACAGATCGCCCACGATCATCTCGTCGCCCCGCTCCCTGCAGTGCACCATCACTGCGTAATGAAATGCGCCCACATTTGAGACCATTCTGACCTCAAAAAGATTGATTCAGACTCTGCGGATAATTGCACAGCTCACCTGCGATGAGGTTACTCATGGTTCCAGTGGGAACGAAGAGCGCGGCCTCCATCCGAAACATATCAGCTGCAATTTTCTGTAACTCTGCAGAGATTCAGTCAAAAACTGCAAGATTTAGGAGGCATTTCACAAGTAAAAATGCTGGTGTGCATGCATTCATATTGAACTAAATTCCTTGTGCATTCCTTTGTCTTTTGTAGGTCATATAATTAAAATTAACTTGACTATTAGGATCACTTTTTGGCTGCTGGTTTGCAGATATACTATTAAAACTCTATTGCCTTGATTGTTTCAATCAATTAAATAATAGTGGGAACCTAGTAGCTACTTATCAGTTGGTGGGGACACAAAGATACTAACTAATATGTGCATGTGCATATTATGCAACTAATAAACATGAAATAATAACTGGCTATGTACCGTTTACTAGCTGTGTCAGAGTTAATCACGTGTTCAACAATATGCACACGTGCACATTTGCGAGAACAAAGCACAACAAGCAACTTGAATAGAATAAAAAACTATAATAAAAACATACATGTATCAAAAATATTAGTTATTACTACTTTTTAATTATGCATAAAGAAGTTATTAGTTTTAGTATGACTGCAGCTTGTGTAACCGTTTACTGTCGGGTCTTCTCCCATCACGTCATCTCCGACCTCGGCCCCCGCCATCGCCTCCCGCATCGCCGGCCCGGGCTTGGTCACCGTGTCGCTGCGGAGGTCCACCACCCGGCCGCGGGCCGCCCCGCCCGGGCCGGGGTCCCCCGGTTTCCCGGTGTTGTAGTAGCCCCGCGTCCGTCCCCGTCCCAGCATGGCGGCATCTCGTGCACCTGAAGCGACGACACCGCGGTTCAAAACTGCAGAGAAAACTCTGCAGGAGAAGGTTTTCACTGACATGATGCTCCTCTGTGAATCACATGGTGAATCATGCTCAGCGGTGCAGTTATTGTGCTGAACTTTGGATCGTTCACTTGTGATCGATAATCATTGACTGCAAGGAAAGTTAATGGATGACGGATCAGCCCATCGACATGCACGGAGCAGTGTGGGCCTGAAGGTGGCGCCATTACCCCAACAGAGCCAATTATATCAGCACTGACAAGTATCAAAATACTCTGAAGTCTAGTCGGTCAAATAATCCAGGGAATTATAATCAGCTCTTTTACACATTCTGATTTCTGTCATTTACAGGTTACATGAAATATTACAGGGACACTACAGTCAAATGCAATCTATTACAACTGACCTGCAATCTTGAATTTGTGTTCATGTGGTTTGTAAGAAGAGGAGTTGGTAAATTATAAGGCTGCAGTTTTTCTGTGGTACAGTAGTTTAATATGTAAATTCTCGTGGACGAAGTCTCAAAAACTCAACATTATAGGCTTCACCATCATATTTACTGCCAGATTATTGAGATGGATCATATTATACCGTCATCATTGACAATCGTTTTATTGTGTCTACTAGGGCTGCAACTAACGATTATTTTAATTACAGATTAATCTGTCAATTAATCTTGATTAATTGCCTATTGTTTGGTCTACAAAACATTAGAGAACCATGACAAATTATAACAATAAATATAATAAGAGAAAAGGAAAAAAGTCAAGAATCATAAATAGTAACTTTTACAATAAAAAATATGTGAAATATATCTGTTTCTGAAATGAAAAGGCTGGGATGTGAAAACATTCACAGTATAAAGTATAAAAAATATGTGCAATATACAGAAATAATAATCCAGAACAACAATTGAATCATATACCAAAATAGCTTGTGATTAATTTTCCATCGACTAATCGATTAATCTTATTTGAAGCATTGGTATACCAGGGAATGAAAACAATAAAAACAACTTTTTCATGTGTTGAATACTGAACTTTGATCTTCTTGCACTATTACAATGGCCCTCTGAAGTTTCTGCTTTTCCCTCAAAATATTCTCAGACAAACTCCTCTAGTTTTCCACAATTATCTCCAATCAGAATACGTCATATTTTATTAGAGTATGATTCAAATGTAACTCTCACCATGTCCTGCACGGATCCACCCAAGTGAGTGAGGCATGCATGTGCGTAAATGTCTCTGTGTGCATCTGTGTGTGTCCGTCTCTTCCTGTGCCAGCATGTAGGCTGTGTTTACACTATGTTGTGGTCACGAATGCTCTGAAATAACTTTGACACCCTCAGATTCTTCAGGGGTCACAGACCTGCTTTTGGCTCGACCTTCATCCTCGCGCCGAGCTGTAAAGCTAATTCAACCTGGCTGTCACCAATCATCCATTTATCTTTCTTTAGAGAGCGAGAAACGAGGTGCCCACAAAATCCTCACCTCCCCTCCACACACACACACACACACGCATGATGGGGCCATGGACTCAGGCCCAAACTGGACTGAATGTCCTCTATTTTTATCAGCAATAAAGCCCCAGTTCCCTCATGTCTCTGGGACTAAGTCAATATTTGGAGGTGAAGCCATGTGGGAATTTATCTACCCAGGACCGAGATTAGGTCACGAGGGAGGTGCACTCTTTACAAAACAACTCCCTCCTCCCTCTGATATGTTTTCTTTCTGACCCACAAATGGTACAGATACATTCACATCCCTCCCTCTCCTCACACACATCTCCCACTCGCATGCATACTCATGCTGTCTTGTCTTATTTTAATCACTCGATAAAAGTCCCAGTGTGTGTTATCAGGACCGCACCATACTGTAGTTAAAGTTGATATTGCCAGTAACAGAGCCAGGTTTTATGAGCCATAACAAGTCGTCATTAAAAGTCATTAGCAAACATCAGCATCATAAAAAGGCCACAGTCGGTCTCGAGAGCCCCACAAGAGCCGCGAACGGAGAGAGATAAAGATGCGTCTGTAAGCCCGACAGAGCAGCGATGGATAAGCGGGAGACGTCCTGAGCAGGAGTTTTTCCGGGATCACTGTTGGCACTGCGTTCTGTAACCTCACACTTTTGTCTGTGTGTGTGTGGGTGTGTGTGTGTGCGTATGCGCGCTCTGTGTCTTCGCCTGTGTGTTTTGTTTCCCTCAAATGCCTTCCAGCATTCCTCGTCTGTGCGTGGAGGAGAGAGTGGTGTTTTGGAGAAAATATTGAATTAGAGAAAAAGAGGCAGAGAGGGAGAAATGAAGGAGAGGGAGAAATATTGACTCCTTCTGGGAAGGAGCGAGACGGCAACGCCTTTCCAATAACCATAAACCCACTGGGCTGAAAATAGACGGGCCGAATGAATAAACGAATGTGTTCATCCCACATGAGCTCTTCTCTTTCACAGATGGAGGGGAATGGAGGTGACCCCCCCTCTCCCTCCCTTTTCTCTCTCTCTTTCTCTCTCTCTCTCTCTCTATCTCTCTCTCGTCTTTCACTGAGGCCATCATTTCTTCACCATGACGAGAGATATTAACCGGAACAAAACAGGTGTTTATGGGAAGCCTTCCCTCAAATGAGGTTTTTCATACACACAGGAAAAGGCACGCACACACTTCCCTGTGCAGTGTAAAGGTGTCGACATCAGTGCCTGCGAAACAAGAGTAACATCTGTTTCACATTTCACACTATCCCCCCCTTCATATGTCATGGGCCATGTGGACATGCTTTACTTCACACACACACACACACACACACACACACACAGATACATTGCTTTTAAGACGCAGGGGAGGCTCGTGGTGTAAATTAATTTCCTTTTTTTCGAGAGCAGAATGGTGGTAGTCCTCTGTGTCTGTTTTTTTTTTTTTGGCTCTTAAAAAGGTAAATTCAACCAAATTTAAAGGAAAAAACATAATTTCCAACCTGGTATGTAATCATGCAGATACACCATATGGACAAAACTGCATGTACCACTGAATATTACAACCATATGAGATTGTTGATCATCTCATTCCTAAATTGTGGGTATTATTATGCTGCTGCAACAGCCCCTACTCTTCTGGGAAGTCTTGAGTTCAGGCACTGATGTTGGGCGATAAGGTCTGGCTGGTGCTGGATGGGGTTGAGGTCAGGGCTCTGTGCAAATCAGTCAAGTTCTCCCACACCAATCTCGGAAAACCATTTCTTCACGGACCTCATTTTGCACAATGTGGGCATTGTTGTGTCGAAACAGGAAAGCTCCTTCGCCAAACTGTTGCCACAAAGTTGGAGGCACATGTCTGAAATATCATTGCATGGTAAAGCATAAAGATTTCACTTTGTTGGACAGGACAGACAGGGGTGTCCACATATCTTTGGCCACATAGTTTAGTTTTGGTTGTATTTAAGTTTTGAGATATTCTTCTGTTTCCGCCCCAGTTCTATCGAAGTAAATGGAATTTTAATTGTGGTCCTCCGAGTACGGAAAAATGATATTTAAAAAACTGCGTCACTTGTTTTCACAGAACCTCCTGTGAATATTTTTCGTTGGAACCACTTTCCCCTTCCATTGCTCAAACAAAGTGCTTAATTCACTTCCACTGAAGCCAAACAATCAGAATCTGATATCTCAGAACCTCAGCACATAAATTATATTTCTCTTTGAGAATCTTTTTTGTTATTTAGGTGAACTGTCCCTTTAAGCATTGTGGTGAAGATAGTTGTTGTGTGACAGTATGAGGCAGGGTTAACCAGACCATCAAGATTACCCGCTGTAGTAATCAACTGCAACCACTATCGCCTGTGTGTACTCATTCATTTCATCCTTCATTCATCCACTCACCGACTTCTCCCCTCAGTCAGTCATTTCTCATTTTGTTCATTCAGCTGTAATTATAGACCATGACCAGCCTGTACAATTTCACTTCCGAGAACAGTGGCATCTCTCTTTTTTTTTCTACCTCCTCTCTGCTCCATTCATTTACCAGACCTTCAATTCACCCCTCGCAGTGCTCCTGTCACCCTCCTGACCCTCTTTTCACTCCTCCTCCTCCTCCTCTTCTTCATCCTCCTTTCCCACATTGCCCACTCCTCTCTCCCTCTCTCCATTTCTCTCTTTCTCTGGGAAGTCATGTGACTTCTCTGAAGCTGAGCCCTATAAACCAGCGGTACTTGGGGGGCTCAGTGTCTATACAGCTCTCTGATTGGCTCTTGCATTCAGATGCTGTTCGCTGCTGGGCACACACAAACACACAGCGGACCCCCTGTTTTCTTATTTCTGGAACAAATGTGATCCTTTACACAAACAGAGAGAAGGGGTGTGTGTGTGTGTGTGTGTGTGTGTGTGTGTTTATGTGTGTCTAAATGCCACCATTTGCAGGAAAAGGAGTATTTAATGGAGCAATGATTAGTTTTGAATCAGTGGGCCGTTCTCACAAGGTGAAATCACTCAAAGATGCACACACATACACACTAAGCCTGAGAAGAGCCATTTGTTTCATATTGTGGGATGCGTGCTGTGGCAGGTCAATAGCTGAATGGACTCAGCATTGAGACTTGTTTGATCCAATTGGATCCTTGTTGAGACGAAACACAGCAGCCTGTCAGTTATTGGCATGAAAGTGCAGCTGTTCATATTCAAAATGTCCAGCTTGGATTGAAGGCTTCTGTCGTTTTTAATTTGTAGTGAAAACCTTGTGAAATCTGGTGTATAATTTGAAACAAAACCCAGAAAGCTGTTTTGGTTTTACTCATGAGAAACCTTTTTTTGGAGATCCCAGGTTTTTATCTGACTCTGATACTCCAGCTGGTGCTTTATGATCTTCAGGGAATGAAGCAGTCGATTAATGATTTTATCCAATGTGGAAACCACAATGGAATAGTATTGATAAAGAAATGCCAAGGGCAGTGGAGCCTATTTGATGTTAGTCACCTCTTTATTATGTAACCAAAGACCGACACCCTCCCACACACTTTTGCTACTGTTGTCCATACACAGTAATAATGTTGACTTAGATAAACAGTGTGTATGTGTGTTTGTGTGTGTGTGTGTGTGTGTGTGTGTGCGTGTGTGTGTGTATATGTGTGTGTGTGCTGGTAGGTAACAGAAGTGGGAGTAACTTCCGGGAAGTACATGTACTCAAGTATTTACTCACTTACTAAAAAGCAATATATACATGCAGCCATTATCAATTCTTTATTCTTATATTCCATTAATACTTTTTAGCCACACTAGCGGCCTGGCTCCAGGGATGGGAGAGTTAGGTCGCCACTTTGGTTCAGACTGAAATATCTCAACACCTATTACAATAGATTGCTACAAAATTATGTACACACATTCATTGTCCCCAGAGGATTAATCCTGTTGACTTCTCCTGAAACTAATTATTAACTTGTTATCAAGCCCTTGAAAAGCTTCAATAGTTTGATAACAAGTTAATAATTAGAATAAGGCTTGTTGATACCAGTATCAGCTGCTCCCCAGGAACAGGGTTGATGACCTCTGCTATAGATTAAACAACTGGGTGTTTATTAGTGAACAAGGGAGCGATTGCAGACACAGATATAGTCTGTGTGAACTTTGGTGATCACCTGAATTTTCATCTTGTCATCATGATGTCAACATTTTTTACGGCCTCACAGAGCCGCTTGTGTGGCTGTCATTGTTCTTACATTACTGCATTTAAAAGAAATGATAGGTAGATGGATTTTTTTTTAGACAGAACCAGACTCACCAGTTTCCAGTCTTTATTCTAAGCTAAGTTAACCAGCTGCTTGGTAGCTTCATATTTAGTGACTAACATGAGAGTGGTGTTGATCTTTTCATCTAAATCTCTGCAATAAAACAAGTTAGCACATTTCCCTACATTTTGGTTGCAGTTACTATAAGTTACTAGGTTTCACATTCAACATTAAATAAACATTATTGATCAATATCAATATATATTAAAATCTCAACTCAAGCTTTTTCTGGAGGCTTGAACTGTATGTTAGTGCCTCAGTTGATAAAGTTAACTCAGATGTTTTCTGAAGACCTTGAGACCTGTCTGAAGTTTATAAACTCTGTCTGCCTAGGAGGACCTGGATATGTGGTTAAAAGCTCTTGAAAAACCTAGTAAGTGGACCTTGAGTAAGGACTTTTTTGTCACAAATATGATTATCTTTATTTCCTTCTTTCCTTGCTTATTGCACGCTATTTTTCCTTCTTACCTTATTTGTTTTGTTGCTTTCCTTCATTTCTTTCCATCTATTTGTTTCTTTCTTCCTTTCATCAGCTGGCGATGCAAGGTTTTCATTTGACACCAAAACGGAACTCGACTCACTACTTACAATGAGTACTTACTAAAAACGGTATTATATAAGTATCATATAATTATTACAGCAGTTAAATTGTGAATGCAGGACTTTTATTTATAGTGGAGTGTCTTTTCATTGCTGTGTTTTCTTAAACGACTTGAGTTTTTCTTCCATCACTGTAGGTAACTCATGGGCGTTGCCATTTTTGACCAAAAACCTCTTACTCACCACATATGTATGTGCATATGCTAGTGCTCATACGCATGTGTGCGTGTCAGCTACAGTCTCAATTTCAAATATTATGCAGTCCTGTTTACTGGCTGTAGGGACACAGTGACACCTGAGAGTGTTAGGGGGTTTGGTCTGAGTCCATGCCGTTACAGTAAGCCATTTGGCATCCGAGCGCCTCTGCCGCTACGCTCGCACAGCTGTGTATGGAGAGCAACGACAGCAAAAAAAACTCCATCTCCAGATAAAAATATTACTGCGTCTACTACCAAATGCCTCACAACTTCTTTTTACAACCTGTTTTGTGCCTTTCAGGTCGTTCAATATAGTTTTCTTTGTTCTTCCAGCCAGTAACAGCAGGGGCACACCCAATCCGTTAGGCTGTCCAGGTGTTACGGGAAACCCACTTTAGTGATGATTTAAGTAAAACAAAGTTAGTCACAATGAGTTGCAAATGCTGTAGGGGGGATGGTGGTGTAGTCAGCTTAGAAAAATATTGCGGTTTGAATGTGTGTGTGTGCATGTGTCACAACGAGCGTCAGTGAGTGCAGGTCAAGACTGTGTGTGTCTTTAAAGGCTTATGCACACACAAATACATACATGCATATGTTTTTTTAAGTGCATTTGACTATCTGTATGCTTCCCATATGGTTTTTATTGATCCGTGTCCCTGTTATACCCCTCCTGCTCCCTCTTGTTCTCTCTGTCTCTCTCTGTGCGCTGATGGTGAAGGAATGATGGAATGCTGGAGGGTAAATCTCTGGTTTCCTGGAAGCTGGTCTAGCTTTATCAGAAGCGGCTGTGACAATACTCGAGCTGATGGGCCAACCAAACGTCTTTCCTATAAACGCCGATCAGCCAGCAAAAAGCCTTCCTGGAAGAAATAATCAGCAAACCGGAGGCCCTTCCTGGAAGAGCACTGTGAATTGCTCGTTGCAGGGCATATTCCTAACCCTTTAATATTCTTTCCACCTTCTACACTTGACACCGTTGACATTGGCATGAGCTCAGAAATGAAACACGTGAAAACAGAAACTGTTAATAAAATGTAGATTTTAATCAGACTGCAAAAATGTTATCAGTCAAACTGTCTCACTTTTCGGACGTTCTCCCAGTTGCTAAAAACATTTCCTCGAGTTGCATTAAAACACGATGCTGGAGCTACGAGGGGCAGTGCCCAAACATTGGTGTGAATGTTTTGATTGTTGGAAAGAAAAAAAAAGAAGAAGAAGAAAAAAACTCCGAACCGAGCTCAGTTGTTTGAGAGCCGGGTGTTGTGCTTGGCCCGGCACACTGTTGACAACTGTTGAGCTGGCCACAGCAAGTCATTACCCGAAAAAATGAATCATGGTGGAAAGACTGTGAGTGTGTGAGATTCACAAGAGGAGCAAAGGATACAGGCAAAATATTCCAGCCCCACTAACCAGGCAACTATGGGGAACATAAAATGAGTCATAGTGAGCTGAGCTGGCTTATTTGGACAATGTGTGTATGTGTGAGTGTGTTTGTTTGTAAAACTGGATGATTCTGGTTGGATTTTGGGAAAAAGGCTCACTCATTTGTTTCTTGAACAACATAGTTTTTGTCTTAAACTACCCACTCAGTCTTCCTCACACACACACAAGTGTACAAACAGAAACGTTGGACACACACATTTTATTCCTGTAAGTGTCATAGCAAAATAAGGAACCATGAAACTGAGTTTTAGAATCATTGTAATTACCTGTACTGAGGTAAGCTGTAAAAACAGTTGTTAAACACTGTGATCTCACTCCCACAGTCACTTCTACCGAGGTCTGTGGCTGGTATCCAGATATGTGTGTGTGTGTGTGTGTGTGTGTGGTGTAAAGTATGAGTATTACTATCAGTAAAAAAAACAGTTACAAAACTGTCAACAATCCAGTTTCACATCACATCTCTGAGATTTCTAACCTGAACTTGATGCTCTTTCTGCATCTTTTTGCTTTTTTTTATATTGTGTTATCTTCAGGTGGAGTCCCTCCACCTCTCTCTCTCTCACACACACACACAAAGACACCTCATTCGCTCTCTCATACGCGCACTATCACCAGTCAAGCCGTAAAAAGTCAACTCAATTAAAGTGCCTCATTTCCTGGAAGCCAGCCTCAGACAGAACAGTAGGTATGCAGGGAATGGGAGCTGTGTGTGTGTGTGTGTGTGTGTATGTGTGTGTGTGAGAGAGTGTGTGAGAGAGAGAGAGAGAGAGAGAGAGAGAAATATAGAAATGAAGAAACAACACCTCCTTCTTAATTTCTATCTAGCGAGACCAACCACTTACGCACACACACACACACACCTCCTGCATCGGCCGCCCGCTAAAACCACAGACCGTCATAAATCTCCTCCACGTGGACTCTTTCACCTATTTGACCTCACACACACACACACACACACACACACACACACACACACACGTACATGTACATCCACACACACACACACACACACACACTCTCTAGGGGACACCATCCTCACTCAGCCCCTCAGGCAGGATGTATAAAACCCTGCTGCATTCCTTTCCAGTTAGGTCCAGCCCAAAGTGAGCTTTCTACACAGTGACTGCTGTGTCAAAGTGTGTGTGCGTGTGTGATGGTGTTAACATAACTGAGTGCTTCTGGGAATCCCTTTGTTAGTGTGTTGTGTACATCTGCTTGGCATGTATGAGAAAATGGTGTCCCCACCCCTTCCTATATGTTCTCTGATGTCTGAGGAATGTACCCACAATGCTCTGGCAGAAAAAAACAAGAAGTGATGATTGCAGTCATTTTAACCCCATGATGAATGTGTATCGTCCTCGCGCTGCTCGCAGCACGGACCTGCTCTTTAAAAAGCCTGCCGACTGAATAAACACTGCCTTGTTTAACTAGGAAATCCCATTTGTCAGTTAATAATGTGGTTGCGAAGCCAGGCATTGCTGGAATACAGACTGCCTTTACAATAAATTACGGTAAGTTAGAGTTTGTCCTGTCAATATTGACTCAGTGAAGTAAGAGCGATAAAAGAGAAGGAGGCAAAGAAACAAACAGTGAAGGAACACAGAGAAAATGCATTGACTTTTGTAAAAATAGTGCTCTTTAATATAAATTATTGAAATATTTTAGAAATATAAATATGTGCAACGTTCCTTTTCATTTATTTTTTGTAATGCTTTGTCATTTCAGATATTACAGCTTGTATTTTGCCAGACTTGTGGCCAGCCTTTAGCGAGAGAGTCTTTATAAAAGACAAATGATTCACATACACGCGTGGTCCACTGGTGCAACACGTGTGAAAAGTTGGTGTTGATGTGAGAAAAATAAGACTGAGATTTGACAAAAAATGTGTATCACCACGGTACTTCTCAGTGCTCTTGTCTCAAGTGGCCACATGAGATCACAAATTTTTACGACGTGAAAAGGCTACCACTCCAATATGGATCACAGGTAAGTATGAGCACTGGTCAAACACAGACAAAAACAGTTTTGATCAAATCCAAGTCTTTGTACTTTGTTTTACAAAAGGCCTTTTTTTTTTTTTTTTTTTTTAAAAGAATCACTTGAAGGAAGTTTTGTGTTCCCTTGACATTCAGACAAACCCAACTGCAGCTTCAGAGGTAACGATGGGGAGAAGATGGGGCGAGAAACCTTTCTTAAATTACAGAGATTAAACCGTCCATATAACAGTCCATTTCCTCTCTTATCTGCTTCATGAACGGGGATTTAAGAAAACCAGGAGGGCAGACACTCACACAGACAAACTAAGACAGAAAGAAATAAGTTTGAGATGATGATGTCAAGATGAAATGACTGTAAGACGGTCTAAAAGACAGAATTAAGACTAAAAAGGAACAAAACGTTCTTTTTCACATCTTCTTAGCAAAACTGGCTTTATATTTACAGGAGCAGCATCCTGTCGAGCTCGATCATTTCCTCTAAGTCTGGGACATCAATCACGTCAATGTTTTTGTTTAGCTGTATACCAGTATGTCTCCTCCCCCTTCTCCCCCTCCCCTAGCCCCCTCCTCAGTTGTCTGTCCTCTTCAGTTTCCTTTTCCTAATCCCATTTCCCCGCTCTTCTTTCTCCTTCGTTCAGTCCTTCTTCTCACCCTCCCCCAATCTCTCTAGGATCATCATCGTCGTCGTCCCCCAAGGAGTTTTACAGTGTCGTGGACATTTTTCCAGCCAGTCGGGATAAAAATAAGTTTTGCTGTTTTGTTTGGTCCTGTGCCAAGGCTTTTGTCTCAGTAACAAGCTTTTGTCTCGGCAACTTAAGTCTGTTTTCTGTCACTGTCAAAGCGCACATGCAAAACTCCGAAACACAAAGGGGGGGGGGGGGGGGGGGGGGGGGAGTTGGTAATGGAGGAGAACCGAGAAACAAACATAAGAAGGAGAATATGCTTTGTAAAGCTTTTTTTTTCCACTCTTGTTCCCACGCTAACAAAACCTACTCGTTGGCCTCTACCTGTGTGTGAGTGTGAGTGTGTGTGCGTGTGTGTGTGTGTGTGTGTGTGTGTGTGCAGAGTTAGCGTGCATGACCACCCCAGTCCCCTCTATGAGGCAACACTTGCGGGAAGCAGCAATGGAAATGTGTGCGCCACCACAACACACAAATACACACACGCAAACAAATACTGTATGTTGTCTGCTTTGGGCCCCTCGTTTGGACTTTGCCTTTTCTCTGCAACTCCTCCTTTATCCCCCCCCCCCCAGCCTCTCTGTTCTTTGCCTTCTTTCTCTCTGTCCAGTGATCCAGAGTGTTGTATATGTCAGGCTGACAGAGGAGAGGAGAGGGTTTCTTCTTAAGCAAATAAAACTCAAAGGGATCACTGGCGGGGTATTGATCATGTCCTCGCTGTCATCGTTAATATCTACCAATCAGGTTAATCTTCTACGAGGCTCTGCTCTGCGTCTGAGTCAGTCATGGGAAACGTTGACCTCTGACCTCACCTGCCACTCACACTAGTGGTCAGTTTTTTTTTTTTTTGCAAGGCAGGACGGACGAGGTAATCGTTGGTTACCCAAATCGCACTCCTCACCCCAGACCCCGGTTCGACGGGAGAAACTGATCTGGGGTCGGCCGATTCTGGTCACAATGAAAAACTGACCCCGCATCGACATCTAAGGCTACCTCTGGTCAGTATCTGGTGCACGTACGCGCTGAGAACTGGTCTGCGACGTCCGCCGGGCACCTGGTCCATGTGGTGGAACCGTTGCAGTTCCTGTCAGTCATATAGGAGCGTCGTACTCCTCCAAGAAGTCTCTAAGTGTGTGCGGGAGCTGCTCGTCTCTCTCCGACTCCCCCAGGCCTCGGTTGTTCAGGGTCCTCCTGCACATGTGCTGCAGGGTCGAGAGAGATGTCGAGAGGGGCCGGCGCAATTCCAAGGGAATCCTCTCTCCACCGGTGTGGATGAGGTACACGCTGGGCCCCCTCGCATCGGCCTCTCCTGAAGTGCCCCCGTACGCCCCTTCTCTGCTCCTGCCAGCATCCGGCCCTTTCCCCATGTAGTGCGCTATGAGTTTCAGCACGCAATCGAACTGCGGGGGCTCCTGGGTGTTTTGGGGGTCCGGCTGCAAGAAGAAGCCGCCCCCCTCGCTGTGGATGCGCAGGTTCTTGGTTCCTCGGGCGGTCTGGACAGAGAGGGTGAAGAAGTGGTGGTGGTCGGAGGAGTCGCGGATCAGGAAGGTGCCGGGCGGTTCAGAGCGCAGCCTGGAGCTGGCTTCCCGGCCCCCCACGGCCCCCCAGTAAAACCCACTCTCCTGTAGCTTACGCAAAGCAAGCATCACCTGAAATACGTAGAAAAAACTGCCATTATTACGTGTTATCAGCCAGGGTGAATTTGTAGACTTCAACAACACTCGTTTTCGCCGTATTTCTTCAAAAAAACTCAGGTGTGACTGACCTGCTGGTAGTGTGCATGCGAGCTGAAGGGCTTGAAGTGATGCGGGGTAAAGTTCGACCCCTGGACCCTGCCCTCCGGCGGGGTCACGCTGCTCATGGCGAGGGGGTTGCGCCCGGTTACCATGGCGCGATGGCCCCCTGCCTCTGCCCGCTGGTGGAGAGGCAGGGGGCCCAGAGCGGGAGCGTCGAGGCCGACAGGTGGAAAGGGGCTCGGGGCGGAGGGAGAGGAAAGGGAGGGGGGCTGGGGTGAGGGTGGCGGGGTCACACACCGGGTCCAGGGCCCCGGGGCAGAGGAGTCTGATGCATCCAGAGAGGGGCTGGGAGAGAGCACCTAAACACAGCTGGAGAGAGGGAGTACAGGTTAGACGCATCCATCTATATACAGACCTTAGTCATTCATAAACATGGACATAAATAAATGGCCACTTTGCCACACTGGAGTTCTCGGCTTACTCCCATAAAATGCAGTTATGGCGACTGTGACAAATGCATGAGGCATCGAGCATCGAGCAGGCAGGTTATATTTAGTTTAAATGAATCCTCGCGTAGTCGCGCAGAGCCTGCAGCCGCTGCACCGTGCAGCCAGACAGCAACTGGATCCTGATTGCTTTCAATTGTCTTCGATCGAGCGTACCGCAACAAGGGATTTCAGAAACGGGGTCACTGTGAAAGAGCCCGGCGCGCTTTTTTTTTTTTTTTTTTCCCCCTCTCTCCCTCTTTCACTAAATAACTCTTTATTCCCTGCTCGGCCGCGCCACAGAGGCCCCGTTCTCCGGTTTCACTGAGACTAAAAAGGGTGTCCCGTCCGGTCTGGTTTGCTCTGATCCCCTGCAGGCTCGGGGAATCAACGCCGGCTCCAGTGCGGGAACAGTGCGGGGGACGGTGCGGGGGACGGAGGCGCAGTAACGGTCCGGGACCTCCACGGACCCGCTGGTGCGCACGAGTCGCTCCACTATTTACAATATTGCAAAAAACACCCCCCCCCCCAAAAAAAATGACACTTGCACCCCCCCCTCCTCCTCCTCCTCGGCTGCACTGCAGCAAGAGGACGAGCCGCCGGGTAACAGCTGCTGTCCTCCAGCTCCGTCTGTCATTTTATCCTCTTCACATGATGTCCCGGACAAGTCTGTTAACTTACCTCGCCGATATGTTCAGCCCCGCACCGCAGCCGCTCGTCGCCAAACGAAAAGACACGCAAACTACCCGAGAGTAGTGCCAGATTAATTATTAACTCAGGCATTAAAATCCAAAAAAAAAAAGTATCCAGAAAGTGGAGGAATGCGGCGGCGGCGGCGGCGGCGGTGTATGCCGGAGGGATCGCGTCCGTGTGTGCAGGAAGGTTACCGGAGGTTGTTTCCAGTGAGTAAAGCCGATGTTCGTAAGGCTCCGCCTCCTCCGCTCAGAGCTTCTTCCAGTAAACACACGCACGCACTCACGCACGCACTCACGCACCGCACACGCACGCACGCAAAGAACAGACGCACGTGCTCGCGCGCCCTTCTTGGCAGATTTCCAATAAATAATCAGCGTGACCTTTGCCGGCCGGTTTCCTGGTACTGGTGGGTTCCCTTCTTGACAAGGTGAAGAAGTTAAAAGCTCCACATGTGGCGCAATATGAACTTATAATATGCGCAATGGTTGTGTGAATGTTGCGGACATTACTGGCAGATACACTTGGAAATACCTCCTGGTAGTAGTGTTATATACTTTATGCACCGCATTGTCACAAACAGTATTCACACAAATACTCAAGGGGAGAATATTTAATAAACAGAAAAAGAATAAGTCAAGTTCCTGCATTCAAAACGATACTTAAGGAGCCTGCATAAGTAAATTTAGTAAAATGCACATTTGTATCAGAAGTAAAAGTAAGTTACACATTTACAGGCTTTATAAATGTAAAACTATGCTCCACACCGTTAACTTTACTTATATTTTTGGCATTGTGTATATTTTGCATCTGTTTGCATTCTTTACTGTTTTATACTGCAACTACAACAATGTAAGATAAATTAAGTTCTATCTTAACATATTCTATATATATATCATTTAACATATTATATATTAGTATTATTAGTACTTCGTGTGTAATGCAGTTTAATGTTGTAGTAGGTCAAAGTGGAGTTACAATAATGCTTATATACTGTTGAGTAGCATCATGCTTTATGAGGCGATCATGTTTTGTATGTCAAATAATTACAGTGAAGTAAAGCGTTCAATATTTGCCTCTGAAATGTAGAAGAGTAGAAGAATAAATAGCATAAAAAGTGAGTAAAAGTTACTTTCTAGCACGGCAATAATATAGTCTTTTGTAATGCACATAATGTGCCTTATATAGCTTTTGAATGCCATATTCTTTAATCAATTATTTCTTACTTTATATTTCCAGGCAGTAGTCTGTCCCTCTCATTTTCTTTTTAGTTCCTTTCCTTGCAGCATGACAGATGATTAACTTTTGAGGTACTACAAGCAGGTTAATGTTTAAAGATAAGCTCCCTCAGGCCCTCGTGCAGTGTCAGGAAGCATCTGACTTACTGTAAGTGCTCTTGAGCAACAACCAGATATACCGCTCGACTGCTGACCTGAAATACTCTATAACATCAGCAAAAGTCCTGCATTCAAAGTCTTTATTAAGAATTCTCAGCAAAATGCATTGAAGGTATCAAAAGTAAAAGTACTTATTGTGCAGAATGGACTCTGTCAGTGACATATTATTATATATTGTATTGTTTTATTATTATTACTGGTACATTTATGTATAAGCAGCACTTTAATGTGAGCTATTATTAAGTAATCATAAGTATTGGGTTGAGGTTATTATCAAATACTTCATATACTGTTGAGTGGTTTAATATACTGCAAACAACACAATGCATTGTATATGCCTGTTATGTTTTTTTTTTAATCTTGATCTGTATAGTAACTTTACTAGTGCAGTAAAAAGTACAATATTTCCCTCGGAAATGTATTAGAGTAGAAGTATAAAGGAGAGAAAAATAGAAATACTCAAGTACTCAAGAGTACAAATACCTCACATGAGCAAAATAAAAAAAAACATTAATGCTTTATCAAAGAACAACACAAAGATAACTTATTTCCTCCCTAACTCTTATTTCTCGTGTCTGGGCATCAATAAAATAACTATACAACTCTGATAACAACATTAATAATACGAACTGATGTTCATACCATCACCACCCGTCCAATAGTGTCATTACAGTATAATAATGAGCATCAACTGGGTGTACCATGTTTAAAGTCCTCTCATGTTAAGGACGACTGAGAGTCTCATTCCAACCAGAGGAAAGTCCCTGTTGGCTGGAAAAAAACACCTGCATGTGGGGGGCTGGTGCTCGCTGCGGGACTCTGAAGAGCTCTGCACACATTTTTAGGTTAATTTCAGGCTGAATTTGACTCATATTACAACAAAACTGAAGTTACAAGGTAGTTTGCAGGGTGACCACTAGAGGTCATTTAAAGGCATTTAAGCCATCCCAAACATAAACAGATAAAGACAACCAGTTATATATTATATTTCTGATTATTTATTTGTTGTTGTAGGTTGAAAAAAACATAATAATTAATATGTTGCTCAGTGCAGTCCAATCTATAACTTTCTATCTCTACCGGTTAAATGTACATTTAAGTACATTTACTCAAATACTGCACTTAAGTGCACATCTAAGCATTTCTTTTTAATTATTTGGAGGTTTGTACTATGGCGAAGGTGTCACTTTGGGCTCTGGGTGAGTGTGACGGCTTTTCTTAGTATTTTCAGAATCTTCATAAACCAAACAACCAATCGATTCACGAAGAAAATAATCAGCAGATAAATATATATAATAAATAATTTATAGAAATAATCCTTGGTTGCAGTCCTATTCAAAATTAACTAAACTATCTCCACCTCAAACAAACTACAACAGTAAAATCCTGCTTTTACATTAATGCATGGGTAATAATAATCTGATTTAAAGTATTAAAGATTTACTTTTAATACTCTAAGTACATTTTCCTGATTAAACTTACATACTTTCACTAAAGCAACATCTTCACTGCAGCACAGTGTTTTTACAGTTTCCATCAGCACCGTCTGTATCTCGGTGTGTCTGTCAACTCGCGGTTGTGTCGATAAAGTTTATTCAACGTCTCTCTGCTGCAGCAATGGCGGCTCCCATGTCCTGGAGGAGGCTGGTGCACTCCGTGTACACACCGGCCATCGCCGGGGTTTTCACCCGAATATCTGACCGACTCTTCCGCACACGGGACCGGAGAGGAGGGTAAGAGCCACGGTTCATCCGCGGAGACACAAACCCGAGGATTAAATCTCGTTTTTCTGTCTTTGTCGTGAAGTTGAAGCTGCCCCCCTGCTAATGTTGTTGCTGCTAATGTGCCCACTGGGGTATTCGTGTTTTTTTTTTTTTAATGCTCTTCTTTTGATTCCTCGACATTTTAACAAGTTTCTCAGCTGATTCTGGGTTAAATTAACGCGCCTCTGTCACATTAAACATCAGCCAACCTTCAGGGGAAAGTTCCCATATCTGAAGGTCTGTACATTATGTTCTTCGTTGGGGGGTTTTGTTATGTAACATTTCCCCCAAGGCTGAAACCTGAAACCTGAACCCTGCACCCTCTCTGTCTGCTGCTGGAGACAGCGTGCGACCCCCGGAGCTCACAGGTGACCAACACACCTGCAGCCCAGCTGGAGGAGCAGATTGGGCCTGTTCAGGTGAACAGGTGAACAGGTGAACAGGGGGGAGGGGGGGTGACAGGGAGCAAGGAGGAGCTCAGGTGTTATCTGCTGACATTCACTGGTGGCTTCGCTCCGGCTAAAGTGTCCCAGTGAGTGCGAGGCCACGCGCAGAGTGTGAGATAAGGCTGAGGAGAGTTTGTGGTTTATTTTGTGTCCTGATTGAAATCTTAGACCGTGCTGTTCACAGGTCACGAAGCCTGAAAAAAACAACGCGGTATCTCTGCATATGTTATCTTTGTTGCACATGCATCGCCTCCCTTCAGCATTTCATTTAAAATGCGTGTCATTTGTTAATACTGTCGACGAGCAGGAGTTGATGCTATCAGAGTATTTATAAACATTTCTTTTTAATCACGGTATGGTACAGTATGTGGGGCTGTTTTCCTTTAGTTCTGGTTAGAAGAAATCTAAATTCTGCAGCATTTTTTGGCATTAGTGTGCATGAAAGTTTCTTTATGTTTGCTGTGGAAGACTTTAACAGCTCTGCTCGAGCTCTGACCTCAACCAACGCGTTTGGGATGAACCGACTGTGAGCCACACCTTAATACTTGACAACATCAGAGCTCGACGTGTGGCTGGATGGGAGAAAAATCCCTGCAGAAAGGTTGTGGAAAACCTTCAAAGAAGAGATGAAGTTACAGATGTTGAGCCGGATGTAACATGTCCACATACTTTTGACCATGTAGTGTATGTTTGTCTTATTTTTCATTGCTGTAAATATGTTTGTAGAATTTGAAACGAGATTGTACTAATATGGAATTATTGCTCGGATGTGCTTCCTAAGAACTAAAAAACAAAGATGGAAACAAGTTTTTTCCAGGCTGCTAAATTGATCTGGATCTGCTGAAAAAAATAAGTGTGTAGATGCTTTAAGGAAGCAATGAGATTAAATTTCCCAGTCAGGACATTTTGAATTCTGAAGAAGAGACCGACGCATGTCACATGCTTTGAATCCGGGGCGTGTGGTGTGCAGTCACATACCAAAGTAAACAGCTCCTCTATTCATTGCAGTAACTAACTAGAGCCTCGCATTATTAATTTAGCTTCTGACTTCGTTAACTTCATCTCAGCTGTAGTCATCGTGAAATCGCTGTTCTTCGTAATGCAGTGCACTGCTAAAATACGTCTTTATTAAAAAGGGCTTCTACAGAGACCAGATCTGCTTCATGGAAGATTTTATTCCACTGTTTGACTGCAGTCATAGTTGATTTTATATTTCTCCCCTCAGTCGTGAAATGATGAGCTGGAACAGTGGTCACCAGTTTTAAAAGTGTTTTTTTCTTATCTCCTGTCACACTCTTTATCTCTCACCAGTTACGGAAAATTGTAAATGCTTTGTGGTCAGCTGAACGGTCCATCATATTACATAAGCCTATTTCCAAGCTATATGTGCTCTGTTAGATAACGTTTGTAATCTGCAACGCTGTAAAAGACAGAGATAAATCAGCATAAGTTATATAGACATGAGGAAGTTCTCTTCCATGCTACAGTTGTTTTTTTTGTATGGCTCTTTAATATGCATGTTTGTGAAGGACTCAAATCCCTAACCAACAGGGAAATCCCCTCTCTGTTTGCTCTAACTAAGCAACAATGGCTTTGGAAAGAACCCTGTGTTTTCTGTTTTTAATGTGACTTTTGTTTCCTCTCACTTCTTGTAGGCATTTTTTTGTCGGTCAGATCCAAACCAAAAATGTAAACCATGTGAATGTGCATGTGTGTGTTCTGGATGAAATTTGGTCGTAGTGAATATAAAGGAATTCAGTAGAATGAGTTCTGACATTCGGATGGTCACAGACATGTCTGAGTTTTACAATCCACCCTGTTTTTATTTAATGTGGTTGCATTGTCAGACCAAATTGTGAGATTGAATGGCGGAGACGAAAGGGCTGTCGTGTTGGAGTGAATCTTAGGACACTGAGAAAGAAAAAACCGATACGGACACACCCTTAAACTTTTCATGTCCTTAAAGATTAAACGCAACAATTTAATTGATTACTTTTAGTCATTTTTTTTTAAAGCTCCATCATAATAAACTGAATATCTTTGAGGTCTGAACTGTTGGACGGACAAAACAAGACATTTCTGGGAATAATCGATGCTGAATATAATTATTTACAGCCTTATTTTTAATGCACCTGACTGTTACGTGTCTGAATCCGGTTTATGTGTTGTATTGTGGTGTGTTCATGCGCTGCTGGGAAGTTCTGACGCCTGACACTTGAGAGTCCGCTGGCGGCTGCAAGAACGCCCAAAAACACAATACCCATAAAACTATTGTTTTCCTGAGATATATGGCTCAACTGACTCATTTTGTCTGACATCGCCTCCCCCGTTAAAAGACACACCCATAGAGACGTGTCAAATTTTTCACTCTAAAGGTATCAACCCACCCTCTCAGCTGAATTTCCATGCAGACTTCTGCTTGACAGGGAACAAATCTATTTGGTCTAATAAGTTTTCTATGAGGGAAACGCTGGCATATCCTCTCACACCTTCTTATCTGTCTTGACTTTGTTTTAGTAGAAGTAACTTAAATAACTTTAATCCAAGGACAGTAGTGACGAAGAATAATAAAAAGCTGACATTAAGTGAGAAAAGCCAGAGAAAGTTTCGATGTCACTGTATGAGAATATTCAGTTCATTATTCTCTTTGGGAACAACAGTTGACATGACGACGACACCGAGCTGCTGAGGAAGACAATGTGATATGTCCAAAAGCCCCAAAACCGCTATTAAATGTACAGTGTGGGAAGATTATTGTGTCAACCATTGTGTCAAAATGTTCTACAGTTATGAATTAACACCTGTAAAACAAACACTGCATAGCTCATTTTGTTAGTGGAAACATGATAACAATCAATCAATCATGAATCATTTCCACTGAAAGCCAACATAAGATAACATCTGATTACTGCCCAGTGCTTGCCAGTTACACTTGCCAATTATTCAAATATCTTTTTATGAGTGAACTTTTTTTTCTGAATGTTTTCTCCAGGTCCTCCGTGCTGCTGCTGGCTCCCCTCCTGGCTGAGGCCGACCCGGCCCCCCGACGCATCTCCAGGCCCGCGGGGTCGGCCGGAGCTCAGGGCACAGACGGCCTCTGCACCCACTTCCAATGGATGGCGGAGCACGTTCCCGCCTTCCGGGTGCCAGGCACCCACATCCACATCCTCACCTCGCCTGACCAGTTCTACCAGGCCATGAAGGTCGGTGTCACCGTAGAAATATCCTTTTTGGTTCGGCTGCAAAGGAATGATAAAAAAACCAAAACAGAGCTAAGGTTTTCTGCCAGTATTGACCTTTCGCAGATGCTCCATATCTGCAGCTGTTCTGTCAGAGAACAAATGAAGCAGAAAAAGGGCTCGAGGCATTGGAGGAAAATTATTTTCCCAGCAGACTCTGATTGTTTATTCTGCAACACCTGAGTTGGCAGAGAAGCACGCTGCAGCTGACAGGAGTTAGTTAACTGATCGGCCCTAAAGGGACGTGTCTCCCCTACATATCCACGTTACAACTAATCCCAGCCAAACATATAATGATTTATAATCTTAATTTAAAAAATGTTAAAACAATCATAAAAATGACACCCTGCACGTTTCTATTCATTTGTGAATCGTTCAGAAAAAACAGAGGAGCAAGTTTACAGAATTATTGAATTAAAACTCTCTTTTTTTTTTTTAGAGTTTGTATGTTTTTGTTTCTTTGTCGTCCCACACCTGCTGTGTGTCACCACGTTGGAATCCTTTTATGTTTCCTTTAACTTTGACCTAGGCGCTCAAGGACAAAGAAACAGGAATTTGCAGCAGTTTAAATGCTGCAATTGTTGCAGCCAGGCAGCAGCTTCCCTCACGTAACTCCATTATTTAGTTTAGACCTAATAATTCATACAAGAAATTGACTCCTTAATGCTAATTTTTGGAAGGATGTGTTTGATTTTGTGCTCATGTGAGTTATTATGTGCGCTTATATAAAATGTGATTGTCTATTTAATTCAGAGAAACACGTCATTTGTTTTCTTTGTTACTGACCCTATTCCCGTAACATCGAGTGCTGGGAGGGCTCTGTCTGAATGGCATTGTGTTGTCTTATTTATAGATGACTTTGAAAAACACGTATGAACTGTTCGTTCTTGTTCGTCTCTAACTGTCACCTGCGTGTTCGGTGTGTTTGGTGTGTGTAGGTATGTTGTTGTGAAACCAAAACATATGTAGCGCCCGGGGCAAAATGAAAAGGAGATGAATTTGTGTGAATATTTTCCTTCTTATGACGGATGGTGAAATGTTATTTTTTTTTAAAAATGCGAAAGGACATCAGATTTGTTTCGCTATCAGGTGAAAAACAAGATTTCTAATTTTGAGGATTTTCCAATAATGTGATGATATGAATGAGGGTCAGTACACCCAACATTACCTCAGTGTTTCACCTTTTCACTTACCCATAGTGATATGCAGATAGTTTTAGTCTCTTCGGTGGTGAATGAAATTTAGTTTGCGACATTGAATTCAATAGCATGTCTGTCTAGAAACTAGATCTGAAACAATTAGGAGATTGACAGGAAATTAACTATTTTGATCATTTCTTTAGCGTTTAAGTCAGTTTCAAGTGAAAATACCAAACATTACCCATTTCCAGCGTTTCAGTTGTGAGGGTTATACGTTTGATATATATATGAGAGGGCAACTCTACTAGAAACAATGTCCTGGTTATTCTTAATAAAAGCTCACATTGGAACTCCCTATAAAAAAACAAACTGTTGACTGTTGCGTTTCTGTGATTTATCCAGAGTAACCAGGACTTTGTTTCTAGTGTGTTGAATTTTTCTGTGTACGCCACAAACTAAATTTAATTCACCTCCATTGTTTTTGGATGGTGGCAGAAATCTCAGAGGGAAATCTCAAAAGCTCTGAAAATAAAACCAAAACTCTTCCTGTAAAAATATATTTCTTACTCTTTGAAGAATTTTGGAGATTTGAGATTCATTTTCTATTATTATTATTATTATTATTGTTACTATTATTATTATTATCATCATCATCACAAGAACAGTGTTTTGTTATTTGCTCCAGGAATCTGGATAGTCACTTGTGTGCTTTGAGCGTTTGTGCGTGTGACGGGCAGGAAATGTACCCTCTGTTTTCTTGACTTCATTTCTTAGCATCAGTGTGTGACACCCACATGAATTCACTGTTGTGTTGGTTTGTTTCTCTTTTTTTCACTTCAGACTCGTATCAAGACGGCCAAGAGGCGGGTGGTGATGGCCTCGTTGTATCTGGGAACAGGTCAGCTGGAGCAGGAGCTGGTGAGAGAAAGTGGTGTTTGAGTGTGTGTTTGTTTGACAAGCAGATTCTCTAATTTACGTCTTTAGTTTTGGGCAGGTGAGAACAAAGGCCTCCAAACACGGGCGCGTGCCAAATAACTAGTCAGAGATGCCAGAAAATGTGAGTCAGAGTCCTCTTCCAAGAGAAACCACAGTGTGGTTTGTTCAGAATGAAACGTACTCCAGGCCAACTACAAGGAATGACCCCAAAATGCAAGGGTTTATGGGAAGAAGGAGACCAGTGTTGGCATGTGATAGCTTGCTGTTCTTCATGCTTGGAAAGCCTAGCATAACAACATTAACCCAGAACAAACCACAGTCTGGACTGATGCTCACATTCAGCCATTTTTCATGTTTTTTTTCAAACTGGTACGAGCGGCAGAAAGGCTGAGTTACAGCGAAAAAAAAGGCAAACATGCTTAATTGCACAAGCATTTGAATCAGCTGTGATGGCTGCCAAACGCTGTAACCTCACAGGATGATGGATTACTAGAAATATTGAGTCAATAAGGTACAGTGAGTTCATGGGACTTTTATTTTCAAGCCCAGGTTTGCTTGTAATTCGACACAACGAGCTGAACTCAACAGTACAAAGATGTGAGTATGGTCTGTGGTTTAGACTGAAGAATGCACTCCGCAGGTGCTATTTCACCCTAAATGCCTGGATCCACTAACACAACCCGGATCCCAGGCTCAGCACAAAAGGTACTTGACCGATACTGACTGTCTCACCTGTGCAGTGTATTTACTTAAGCGCAGGTGCAGGCAAAGAAAGTAATGACATTTTAAAGCGAGGCATGTTAACTTTAGCACACACAAGGGCTCTATAGAAGTGAGCCGATTGTACACATCAAAGTCTGCTTACACATGTGGGGGAGTGCTACTGCATATGTGGAAAAGGTCGTTTAAAGCCTTTTGTGTCTCCAGCGGGAGCTACAAGAAATCTGATAATTTGCCGCAAGTGATGTCACATGAGTCAGTGTCGGTTGTGGCTGAAGACTAAAAGTCTGAAAATGAATAAAATGTGTTTAACGGACCTCTGCAGCCACTCCTCATCTCTGCTAGGGCCTCGAGGCTACGTTAGTATAACCAACCCGGATCTCCTACTGAACTGTCTGCGGTCAGGTTGCATTGTGGTTAATGTAGGCACCAGGTTTTGACAAGGAAAGTGTGGAATGACCAAGACGATATCTCTGATCCCACAATGTTATAGAAGTGCAGTGCTAAGTCAATGGAGTACTCTTTTAGATAAATTAACGAGATAAAAACGCAACATTAAAGGATAAAAACTAATGTAAATACGACTTGAAAACAGCCTGGGGGCTGTTTGAAAAAAGAAAATCCTCTTTGTGCAGTTAGCCATTCCTTTCCCACGCTCAGAAAATTAAAAGGCTGCTGCTTAGAAACTGTTTGCTAAATGTCTGCTGCCAGTTAATCAACAATCACTAATCTATTAGTTTGTTTTGCTGCTCCATCTTGGAACATTCACAAATACACATTCAGTAGGACAAAGTGTCAAAAACAAGGACACTAGGATCAGTGTTTGTGTAGTCTGCTGAAACTTTCAATAAGATATGTTAGACTGGCACCACAGATTAACACCGAGACAAGTCCAATGCACCTTATTTTAAGCCTAAAAACTTAGTTCCACATTTCTTCAGCTTTCAAATAACAAGAATAACAACAAGAAGCTGAGACAAGCAACAAAAGAAGTGACATCATTACAGACAACAGAAAACTATTTTTGACACTGGATTTTCAAAGTCAGTTTTCTGTCAGGGAGAAAAGAGCCAAACAGCCGGAAGCTTTAGCCCAGTTGCCGATGTTCTTTAGTTTGTTTTAGTCTTCATTCATCCAAAATTCAGACAGAATTAGTGAGGCTTCTATTCATTATTTTCCTGATGAATCACTGAAAAATGCCCATCACAAGTTCTCAGAGTCCAATGTGACCTCTTCAGATGTCTTGTTTTTTCCGACGAACAGTCCAAAGACCAAAGATATTCACTTTACAATGATAAGAAATGGAGAAAAGCAGTAAATCCTCACATTTGAGGGGCTGAAAACAGTAAATGTTTGAAATCAGTCCTACTTAAACCGCTTTGAATTTATGGAGTAAAAAAGACAAAATCTCTGCTTCTGCTTCATCGATTAAAACAGATTATTTTTTTAACTGTGCTAAATGGTAATTGAGTGCATTACTCTTTTCATCACACTCTGATGTTTGTCCACTGCTGTCTTTGTTCTTGTTTAAGGTGGACTGTATGGGGGAAGCTCTACAACGCGCACAGGATAACAGTCATGCTCCTGACCTAAAAGTCTCCATATTGCTGGACTACACACGCGGCTCACGAGGTTGTTGCCAGTTTCCATGAGTTGCCTTTGTGTCGCTGGTGAGCACGGAGCGCCACGCTCACCGTCCTGATGGTGTCTTGTGGTCGTGTTTTACGTGCAGGACACATCAACTCGAGGACCATGCTGCTGCCGCTGTTGCAGCGCTTCACCTCTCAGATGCGGGTGTCTCTGTACCACACTCCAGACCTGAGGGGGCTGCTGCGGCTGCTGGTCCCTCAGCGCTTCAACGAGACCATCGGAGTACAGCACATCAAAGTCTACCTGTTCGACGACAGCATTATTATCAGCGGGTATGTCCACTCCTACGCAGAAAGTTTAGTCTGGCTGTTTACCTTTGTGTTAATATGATTGATCGAGTTCAAACTTCCTCCCTTTCCTCACCCCTGTCTGCTTTTGTCCTTGTTTAATCTTGTTTTGGTCCTTGGTATATTTGCTAAATGCTTTCCTAATCAGTGCAGTTGTTTGCAAGCATTGCTATAAATGTGAAATGGAAGGAAATGTTCTCAGTGTACACCGCTGGGTGGGCACGGTGTGTGGTTCCAATTCAGTACACAAAGTATCACATGCAGCTCACACTGACCTGAATCGACGGCTTGTGGGAAAAGCAAACAAAATACCACATGTTCAAAACAATAGAGACTAGTAAAGACATACAAGGTATTGTCCCGAATATAAGACGACCCCCATTTTTCCAACACCTGTTTGTTTTTTGGAAAAATACTTTTTAAAGACGCGACACACACAAACATCTGGTACTGTTACACATCATTCAGACAGAATATCCGATGTTGTGTAACACGTAACTCACTAGTAATCAAATACAAATAGTTCAACTCCAGTTGAACTTCACCTGCATGACAGCCACCTGTACAAGCAGCAAAGAAACAAAACACAAACGTACCTCTTCCACTAACTTCTGCATCAAGTTGAATTTGAATATTATTCTCTGGTCATACATCAGTTACTGCTGACAAAAGCAGACATGATTATTCTCCGTGCAGGAGCACAGAATGCATTTGAGACGGGATTCAGTAGCATTTTATTGAATTGAAATGAGCTTAATGAATCCAAGTATTTTGCAGAGCCGGTTACACTTGTTGTTCATGTGTTCATATGACAAATGCCTCCTATGAAACATCCCTTCATCCCTGTTTCCTCTTTCCAAAACGCTCCTGTGTTCTCTCTCGTTTTTCAGGGCCAACCTGAGCGACTCGTACTTCACCAACAGACAGGACCGCTACATGCTGCTGGAGAACTGCAGGGAGGTCGCCGACTTCTTCTCCGACCTGGTGGAAGCCGTGGGGGACGTTTCCCTGCAGCTTCAGCCCGACGACTCAGTCACCATGCTGGAGGGCATGGTGCACCCGTACAACGGTAGAAACCAAACGCGAGTGTGTGTACACAGACGCATGTTTACCCTCCAACATGTTGTGACACCGTTTGACACTTTGTGCTCAGTTACGGCGGCACCGGCCCGATTCTCAGCAAGAAGAGCCGATGGATTTCGCTAATGGAGCTTGAAAGCTTAGACAGGCGATGGATGATGGTCAGTGTGTGTGTGTGTGTGTGTGTGTGTGTGTGTGTGTGTGTGTGTGTGTGTGTGTGTGTGTGTGTGTACAGTGAGAAAAAGATGGAGAGAGCTCTTGCGGTTGGCTAACCATGCAGCCGGATGTGAAATTGTCAGGATTTTCTCCACACACACACACACACTCGTACAGTGTGTCCGTAACTGGAGCACAGACTGCCAGGATGTTAGTTTGAGGGGTGAATGACATCATGTCTGCAGGGCTGGACCGCCGTGGTAACGAACACCAGGAATAGCGTTATGATGTCACGGTGTTGCTGGAAGATGATATGGACACAGACACACGCAGTTATTCAGAAACAAACACTGGTGAAATTCTTATGAAAGACATTAGTGAGAATGACAGAGAAGATTTCAGACTGATAAATACAACGAGGCGTCCTGAAGTACAAAAATAACAGACGAGGCGGAGGCAAAGTTGGATTGTGGTCAGTCAGTGAGAGTCAACTGATAACATAACAAAATACTTTGCTGTGCAGTTACCTGCAGCTCAACGTGTCGGTTCACATTTTCTCAGTTGTATCTAACCTGATTATCAGATTGACGTTGTGTACAATATCTTGTTGCCCGAGGGGGGGGTTATTTGATTCGTCTTCCCCCTAACCAATCCGCACCAATGGATGCTTCCTGCTGACGTCATTTTCAGACGTTTTTCACACTGATCAAAGAAATGTGTTGATTTAAGCATGTCGTCATAAACTCAGCGCAGACCCACTGAGTTCGCCAATATAAATGTTTTCTATTGTGCACGAGCAAATCGCTTTGCAAGGCATTGGATAAAGGGCACTTTATGCAAAGGAGGGAAAAATTTGCCTGGAGTGGCCAAACAAAAACTGACAGTTTAGCTACTTGCGAGCTTTGAGACGTCCACCGCGACAAGTGAGAAGTTGGATGTCCATTTGCCAGCCAATCAGAACCAAGCATTTTTCTTATTTTTCTCTCCCATCAACGTCCTCCTCTCTGCTTCATGTCTGTAAGTGGCTGTAAAGTCTCTCAAACACACACTCAGAGCCCAGAGCACTGTGACCCAGAGATCAGTTTGACCCGTCTCCCACGACGCCCACTCAGCTTTATTAGTGTCTGTACTCACGCTTTGTGTCTCCGTGGCAACCAGGCAACCGGCAGGACTTCTCGGTGGTGGCGAGGAAGCGGATCATGGAGGTTGTGAATGCAGCCCACATGAGGCAGCAGCTGTCGAACCGGTCGGAGGACTCCGAGGACGAGGGGATGAGCGAGGGGGAGGAGGACACCTGGGTGTTTCCTCTGGTCCAGATGAAACCTCTGGGGATCCAGGTGGACGAGCAGGTCACACAGGTGAGGCTCCACGCCTGACCACGTAATTACAGTGACCTCTTATGATTGGTCACATTTGAGCCCAAAATTTACAGCCAAAATGATATAAAACCTGACCACATTTTCTTTTTGAATCCACTTGTGTCTTCAACGCTTTGTTGACGTTGACCTTTTTCTCACTTTCCTTAATAACTAGTGAAAAATCTCATTAGACGAAGGTTCTTTGTAATCATCATGGGAGGATGTTGATAAAACTGATGAAATAATGCGTGACTAATAAACCACAAATAAATATTTGAATATTTATTCAGGGTTTATTAGTCACACATTCTGGGAATAAATGCAATAAAGTGATCATCAGAGCAATATGCTGTAATTCAATACAACAACAGGCCAACAGCACATGCTGTGGTCTCAAAAACTACAGTAAGAAGTTCAGCATGCATTTGACATTTTAAGTTTCACAAAGGGAGGACATTCTGCAGGACTGTGGTAATTTACATGACACTTTTCTCATGTCCACCCTTGGTTGCTTTGATTTAACTGATGATGATGTGGCTCAGCCCTTGTGCTGCTTTATTCCTTGTGGTAAACTGAGAGGACTCAACTCTTTTTGGTTTTGACATATTTTCACTGAGAATTACTCGCCTTTTTTTAAAAGGAGCAGAGCAGTTTCAGCAGATTTTCACCCAGATTTTGTGTCTCCATACACCCAAAAGTTGTTTCCCCCTGCAAGAAGGAGCTGACCTCTGTAGTTTACAGTAAACAAAGTGTTCTTGCATCAGCCTCAGAGACTTTTCCTGTAATAAAATAAAGGAAGAGGAAGAGAAAATGAACTGTTGGTTAAGTGCCAGAAAAAACATGAAATAATTTTCAACTACACAGTTTGAAAAGTGTGAAAGACAATAAACACATTTTTTAAATTCCATATTTTTTAAATATAAAAAGCATTTGTAATGAGCTAGAACAGTATGAATCTCTGACAGACCTAAACCCCTCATCACTTTTTAATAAACAGGTTTTCTGATTCTCTTTTGATTAAACTGAGAAAAGCCACCAGTGAACTCTGAGCAGAAGTTCAACCAGTTAATCAGACCAAACTCCAGTCATGAAGTCTAGAGTTTGAAGCTGGTCATATACAGTAATTAGTTAAGACAAAGAAATCATGAGCAAACATGAGGATGGAAATAAAATTAATTTTATTAATTTATTATGCTATTAAACAGCATGTTATCATATTGTTACATTTATTTTTATCAAGGTAAATGTGACAAATGACCCTGATAGATTTCAGGTCATATTACTCAGCTCTATAATGAGCCTTATGTATACAGCAGTAATAAAACTCTAATAACCAGCTCAGTTAATAGCACAGCAACCAGTTTTATTTTTCACAATGTCAGGAATTAGAAACACGTCTTCCTTCACTTTCTGTTTCTTCCTAAACCTCCAGCGCCTGCTGACAGACGCCGGGCCGGACTCCACTGTGTTTCTAACATCGGGTTACTTCAACCTGACCCGGGCGTACATGCGGCTGGTGCTCGGGGCCGGCGCCAGCTACCGCATCCTCACCGCCTCCCCCGAAGTCAACGGCTTCTTCGGAGCCAAGGGCGTCGCCGGAGCGATCCCTGCGGCTTACATCCACATCGCCAGACAGTTTTACAACCAGGTGTGCCGGCTGGGCCAGCAGGAGAGAGTACACCTGCACGAGTACCACAGATCACAGTGGACCTTCCACGCCAAAGGTGGGATGAAACGAAAGCACACATACCCGACTTTATCAAACACTCGCCATTCCCACGGGGGCTGCAATTTACGATCCAATCCGGTGAATTACTTTTTCAATGAATCGTTTAATGTGTGAAAAATACGCCCCATCAAAACTCAAGATATTTTAGAAGCAGGAAGTGGGTTTTGT
The DNA here is from genome assembly GCA_031216445.1 of Lateolabrax maculatus. Classification (NCBI taxonomy): domain Eukaryota; kingdom Metazoa; phylum Chordata; class Actinopteri; order Acropomatiformes; family Lateolabracidae; genus Lateolabrax; species Lateolabrax maculatus. The sequence continues at coordinate 5,986,184 of CM062200.1, read as the reverse complement.
TTTGGCCTAATCAGTCAGTAGCAGTTGCTGGAGCCAAGTTTTTCAGGCCAATCTAAGAAAGGGTGAAGGAGTACTGTGGCACTTTTTCTTTTGGTATGTTATGCTCTGCAGGAAGATGACGTTCTTAATAACAGAGAAAATCAACAGTTTCTCCAATGGATGGAAACATACATTGTCAATAAGCACAACAGATCTCGGGACAAACGTGTGGGCGATTCAGAGGCTAAATTAAATCAATAAACCGGTTTATCTCCTTTGTTTTTGTTTTGACTTGTGTGTTATTTAGTCAAAATTTTAATTATGCATCCCCAACATAAAGTGTGAATTTTTGGTATTGAGTGAATTCAAGTTTAACAGCAAGATGTTGTGTAGTGAGTAAAAATGAGTGTCAAAGGAGGTAAGACCACACATGAGCTGTAACTAAAAATAAGTTTATTTTACATGACTAAAAGGTAAGACAAACCAAATATAACAAAAACGGGTGGAAGACTGGCCGACTGCCACCAGGCTCATAGAGAAAGAGGCCTGCTCAGAGTGTTGTCACAGGGGAAAAAGTGCCTTGTAAAACATTCAAAGGATACACAGTATTACCTGCTCCAGTCAGTAGCGCACCATGGAAGTTGGCAGCTTGTCCACGTCCACTCAGAGGCTGGACACTTCCACATGTATGTCTAAAAATCATTCATATCGTTGTATTTTCTTAAACAGAAAAGCGGAGAGAATTCAGTTCTGGTTTGACTTGAACTTTCTGTGGACCGATTATTCGACTAATTGTTCCCACATCAACATGAGACATCTTACAAGAGACCACAATGTAAGCCGGGGGGGGGGGGGGGCTCAACGGCCAGACTAGTTCTGTTTGGCTCAGTGAAAATAATAAAACGCATAACTCACTCATATCTCACTGTTCTTTTCCCTGCTCTTCTTGTGGTATTTAGCGTGAGAGAAGAAGGCTTGTACAGTCATTTTGTCGTAGCCTCGGGACAGGGATGTACACTCACTCTCTCTCATACTTTGTGGTTTTGGATCGACGGTGGGGATTTCTGCATGTGCTTCCTCTCAGTTGTGGTCGGGGCCGACAGAAATCCCTGCTGGAAACGGCCCTCTGAAGCATTACCTCCTCACTGGCTCACTCCGCTTTTTTCCTCTCCTGCAGGTCTGTGGTATTACCTCCAGGGGCAGGATCGGCCTTGCCTCACTCTAATTGGCTCCCCTAATTTCGGTTACCGCTCCGTTCACCGTGACCTGGAGGCTCAAATCGCCATAGTAACTGAGAACGAGGAACTACAGAGCCAGCTGCAGGAGGTTGGCTCTTCTTTTTTTTTCTTCAACCGCATCCAGGAATGATGATGAATGAGTGTGTAACTCTTTGCTGAAGACACACCTGTGTTTTAAACTCTGTGCCCCCTCAGGAGCAGGAGACGTTGTACCGGCGGTCCACCGAGGTGTCCAGCTCCACGTTTGAGCAGCCGGACCGCCACGTCAAGCTGTGGGTGAAACTAGTCACTCCGCTCATCAAGAACTTCTTCTGAGGTGGTCACACACAGACATGGACACACTCACTACACCTGAAATTTACTCACTTTCTTTTGAGCGGGAAAAAACTTCCAATTGGGAAAGAAACATGAGCAGCCAGACTGCGATCGAAAGCTGCACTAATCAGTACTTTTATATTAACAATTCGTAGTGACGAACCCAACAAGAATCATCCACTCAGCTCTATGAAGTGTTTTAGGTAAAAACAAACTCATTGTCTTGGTTTTTAAAGCTGCTACTTTACTGTTTTGGTTCACTCTCATAGTGTAGTTTTTTTTTTTTTTTTTAAAGAATCAGATATTTCCAAAACAAAGCGAGTCATTTACTTATGTTCCTTTGGTGGACAGAGACATGACTTCATAAGAATGACAAAGCGTCTCTGTGTCTGCTGGATGTTTACATAGGCACCTGTTTGCTAAGAAAATAAAAGTTAAAAGTAAATAATAACTATAACAAATCATTGTTGCATTTGCCGCTAATTCGACTGCCCCCAAGTGGCCAAAAATTTAAAACGATCCCCCTAAACTTCTGCTTCAGGTTTTGTCTGTGATTTCTGCCTACTAGACAAAATACAGCCCTGAACATAATGTACAGGAACACACACACACACACACACACACACACACACACACACACACAGTGAAACAGGCTGTGGTTTCTTAGAAATGCCTGCAGTCATTGTGGCGATTCCGAAATCGCAGGTCCCGTCCTCGTCTTCCCAGCAGCCCAAATCACCAAAGTGAGAGCGGGACAGCGTGTCGGCTGATTCACTCGTGTCAAGAAATGAGTCAGCGCGGCGTTATGGTGATGATTTGGCAGTGTGGTCTGTTACCGTGAGTCCTGTCAGGGCCTGGCGTGCTGGAGTCAGGAGGGTTCATCCACCCTGAAACAAGAGTCAGCAATGAACATTTCAGGCTCATCTTGAAGAGTTTGTGCTGCTTTTTGTGAAGATAAAAGACGTTTAAAGGGAGGAGGCAGTAAAAAGACACATGAAAACATCACTCAGAAGAGAAGAGATGTTTATATCGTAGAGTCAAGTTCTAGGCTGAAGGAAACTCAGTCAAGATCTCAGCAGAAGATTGAGGAAAAGACGCTCAGCAGTTTTTTTTTGTTTTTTTTTGGTTTCTCAGAACAGGAAGTGTCACAGGCTGGATAGTGACGGTAAATGGGTGGTGTCTAATTGCTACCTGGACAGAGTCAAGGAAAGAAAAAACCGGAGTGATCTGCTGCCAAAAGGAAACAGCCGTGAATAGATCATATTTCAGCACTTGAGTATTATTCCCAAGTATGCACACGCTGAATGGGAAAATACCTCTCAGACAATGCAGTGAACGGCAGCACATTAAGGTCTATTGTTGGAAAATGTGAAAAAATGTGACAATTCTCGTCTTACCGGCGCGATGGAGCAAATGTGGAGAGGTTTGCCCCCGCAAGACTCCTCAGTGACCTGAGACTAAATGTCATGTTGAATTATATTGATACAAACACTGTGAGCTGGAAATGCAAACAGCTGTGAAATTTGATCACAGTCTTCACTGACTTTTATTCCTACTGTCGGTATGTGAATCAGAAACAAACATCATGTCAGTAATTTAACTCCTCAACGTGATTTCTGAATATGGTTTCGTTTTTATTTATATTCCACATGGTGTCAGAGTAAAACAGTGTCGTTCTCTATTGAGTTCTTACACATCTATTTTAAAATGCACTGTTTTCATAATTTGGGCTGAAAGAAACAATGGAAATTGAAGCTGTGAGATCTGTTGTGAAGATTCTCCGTCCCAGATCTATTAAAGCTTTTTGAATTCTGACTTATTTCACCTATGATTTACATCTATTTTAAGCAGTCAGACTATATCACGAGTGCTTGCCGGATGGTCAGATGGTCGAGTAGCTTTGGAAACCCCCCACGCACACACACACACACACACACACACACACACTCCCAACGTCAGATCGGGGGCGTCGTATATCCGACAATTTGTGTAACTTTCCGAAACGGACGATCCGACATTCACACCCACTTGACGAGACAGGAGCCGGGGTTTGGACTCCTCTCTCTAGCTCTCTTTTATCACTTTTCACTTGTCACTTCTCTGGTGAACAACCGACTCCATCCCTGCAAAGTCTTCCAGGAGAGACCGTCTGAAAATGTGCACCGTTCTCCACATATTTCACATCTCCTTCCTCTCCACGACGGCCGGCTCTTCACTCCTCCTCCTCCTCCAGAACAGACATAAACACATTTGGTTTCTTAGTACTGGTCGAGTATAACCCGACCCTTACTGTTCCCTCTTTGCATTTTGTATTAATTTACATTTTTGGCTCATTGATATAATTTTTTCCATGTGGACTTTTGGAGAAGAAAGAATCTGGCTTTTCTTATTGTCAACAGTTCCCAATCAAATAAAAGTGAAAATAACATTTGATACATGTAGACACACACGAGAAACATTTACTAAAAAAACTACAGTTTTTGGAAAATATTTTGCACGTTTTTTATTTTGTGTCTTGTCTTGTTCTTTCAAGTGATTTCTCTTGACAATAAGAAAAATGCAGGATAATGTCAGCCTTATACTTTATGGAACAGTTGTTGTAGCACACACTGTATAAATGAAATCAGCAGGAAACAGGAGCAGCCCCTGTTCCTGGCCAGGCTTTTAAACAACTAGATTTACATTAAAACAACTAAATACTAATTAACCCATCTAATAGATAAGCAATATAAACAAAAGGTTAAATCAACTATATATTAGATTTTATTCTCCAGTCTCATGTTTTTTTCTACAGGCCTGTAGTTTCTTTAACTTCTGTGGGTTTTTTTTGTCACCGTATTCCACTTTTTTTGTCAGCAGAGTCACATTCATGGAAAAAAATCAGTACCCTAAATAACCACTGACTGTCTGAATGTTGTCCGTTAGGTTTGCAGAGCAGTGTGTTCAGTATCGCCCATGTTTTGTATCCACCTGGCATTGTGATGTGTGTACTTTACCGCTTATCTCTCCCCTCTTTTTTTTTTTTCTGACAGAGGAAAAAACAAAACACGGCCCTCCAACAATAGCTTTGCCGGTTTAAAAGATAAAAAAGTCCTTATCGGCAGCGCAGGCTGTCTATTGTTAGACAGTAGTGACAACAGGTTGGAGTCTCTCCAAACTCGCTTCTCCTCTGCGGGTCAACAGGGTTAGAAAAAACAGCTGATGTCAACACAGCATCACTGAGTCCTGGTTTAACAAGCTGCTGTGATGGAGCCACCTGCCCTCTAGTGGTGATACTGGGATTTCCCACTGTGGTTTTGCACATTGAACTAGCCCCCTGTGACCCGTCAACATATCTGCCGGTTACAACCAGGGCCGGTATTTATCTGATTAAAGGGAAACATAAAGGAAACCTCCTTCACTTTGACCTGAAAACTTAAGAGTAAAAACTTTATTTAGACTTAAAAATGCTTTTAAATTCAGATAACTCCAGAGGTTTCTTCATTTAATAAGTAATATTAGATCGTAGACATCATGATGAATAATACAGAAGTGAAGCAGTATGTATAATTCTGAATAGGGTGGTTTTAGTTTATTATTTCACATGATATGAACATGTAATAACATGTTACACCTATTGTTTAGTATACAACAAGCATGAAGCAGGCAGCTGCAGTCACTTAACTGTGGTGCTAAATTCTCCTTATTATATAATTTCTCTGCTGTATTTCATCTGCCAGCTTGTTTTTCTCTTAGTTTCCATTTTAACCAATTTCCTGAATCATTATTAGAGGCCTAATGTGGTAAAACTACTTTGTAATTCACAAAAAAAGATTACAGGAACTTATGAAAATGTTAGTGTAAGATAAATGTTTGTTTTTTTATGTGTTTTTTTTTTCCTTTCCAGTCTTCCTCAGAATTATATTTTTAAAAGATAAATCTCTGGTAATATTTCAAAAGCCCAGAACATAATTGAACAACACTCACTGTTGTTTGAAGCTATTTCCAGAATCCCCAAAGACTCGTCTGTCCTATTTGGATAAAAAGATATGAAGTCCGCCTCACAACGAGAGATTCGTTAAATTTGTTTCCTTTGTTCTTTAAAAATCCAACACAGGGAGTGTAATTATGATATATAATTAAAAGTCAACACAAAATGGAATTGATGACTTGAAACCAATTTATTTAAACCCAGTCGGATCTTTGTCAGGTCTTTTCATCTATTTCTGAATCCAAAGATGGATGAGGAAGTGGATTAAAAGACTGAAGAGACTGAACTCAGGGAAACAAGTTAGAAATCTTTGAGAATATTTTGGTAGAACTGTGATGTTAGAGGACGCTCTGGGTTTTAAAACTTCACATCACGCCCTTCCTGACAACAAAGAAACCACAGCTGAGTTACTCACACTGGACGTAGGAACATCGTTAAAATACTTTGTTGATGATACTTCTGTTTGTCTCCATGTTGAGCAGGACGCCGGTGGCTTCAGTCTTTCTTCGGCCCCGAGGGTGGAGGTCTTGGTGGAGGTCTTGGTGGAGGTCGCTCCGCACCTGCAGACGGGACAGTCGGACCCACTGGGAGTCTTCAGTCCCAGGAAGTGACTCACACACACACACAGGAGCAGATGTATGTGGTGCATTTATTTTTTTATTCAAACTCCAGATCTTGTGGCTTACCTGCATATCTGTTACTCCTATTTCTATATTAACACCTGACGTTTTCTCACTGTGTATTTCTGGTTTTGTAGTGTTACTTACTACAAGCATTTCAAAAAAACCTGTCTTCTACTGTGGATACACCTCCACAGGAACATGTTGCATGTATAAGATAGCAATAGAGACTTCATCTGTGAATGTCCCTGATGTAATGAGCGATGGTTGACAGACGGGTGTGGTGAAGTATTACAATCTCTCGAGGAGCCTTAATAACAGTCGTTAAGAGCTCTGACAGTGAGTTTACAGCTCTGCCTACAGCAGTCATCAAAGCTACCTGTACAGTGTCTGTGTTATTATCTTTGTAAATTAAAGGACAAGGTGGAGAGTTTTTAAAAACGACTTGTGTGGTAAAAAAAAATGACGTAACTTTTTTTTTTTGTTTGGCGCAATGGGTCATTTTTACCCAGACAAACACAGTTGGCAACTAGCTGGTGAATGTAAAGGAACATTTAGTAGTTAAACAGCCTGTTATTTCCCTCAGGAGCTGGTGGAGACCAAAAACGAGTTAAAACAGTAAATTAGACAAACACGACTCAAAATGAATGTCGCTCCCTAACTGCTGCATGTGTGAATAAGAAACTTTATATTGAGGGTTTTACTTGGCAATAAATCTTATTCTGATCACCTGGTGTTTCCAGAAGCTTTAAAGTTCTTTTGTCAAACTGTTTTTAAGGTCGAGAATGAACCTTGACGCTCCCCCTGAATCCTGATTTGTTTTTGAAAACAGGTCTGGTGCACAGCTGAGTGATTAAAGTCTGCAACATTTCCTGTTGATACTCTCTGTTGTGTCGAATCTAACAGATGTTTTTGACTGTAGAGTTACAGTAATGAACAATCAACAGAAGTATTTTCCAGCTCCTGTTTGGATGCTGCTACTCTTTAGTTTCCAAACAAAAGTCAAATTAATAAAACATACCAGAGTTGAATGCTGGTTTTGCAAACTTTTAATGAGACAAAACGTAAAACAATAAATTACAAGAAATCTGGATAAATAAATATTTAGATATTTATGCATTGCCTTCATTTTCATCAACAGTACTTTGACAAAAGACCAACAGCAGTAAGAAAACAGGCTTAGAAAAAAAGCATTTTTATGGCAAATCAGACTAAATGATGAAGTCCAGCGTCCCGGATGAGCTCGGTCCTGCGATACATTTGTTTCCAGTTGATGTTTTCAAGTGTTTTAGTAGAGGACAAGAAAAAACAGACCAACTGATCAAAATGGAGATCGTTGTAAACTAACTTAAGTGTATTAGGCTCTCCTGAAACTGATCTGAATCACGTTAACGTACGATGTGATTCATTCACCAGCTGTCCCCCATTCTGATGTAACTCCTTCAATTGTCGTTCTGTCTGTCACAAGGTGTCTCACAAAAATGAATTCACGTTACACGTTGACTGAAAACACCTCCCGCTCTCTCCTTCATGTTTTCCCTCTAAATGTCTCATTTAAATGTTTGAGTCCCTGTAGGGACACGTTGTACCACAGCAGACCAAACAGAGTCTGCGTGAGGCGGCCATGAGGTGAATCAGACACATTTCAACAGTCATTACAGCTTTTTTAAAAAGGGCACAGCATCAATACAGCACTGCAGGAGTAGAGCGTTCAAAAGGAGATGATTGAGGATAAAACAAAAAAGGTCCATGAGTGACTCATTTCATCTCTGGATGGGAAACGAAACCTTCAACATAAAAAAGGTGAAACCTGTAAAGAACGAGTGGGTGCTGAAGGGGACACAGGAAGGCTGAATCCTCTGTGGCAGGTCCAGGTGTCACTGCAGGAGCGTCAGGTCCACATCGGTCAGCTGCATTGTTAAGTCAAACCTTGTTTCCGTGTTTAATCCTCAGCAGCTCTACAGCCCCTTCAGAGACGACACCTTCTTCTTCCGAGTAGCCAGCATCTCATAGAACGGGTCTTTGCTGATGGCAGCTCTGCAGGTGGGAGATGAAGGAGGGTTAGATAGAAATCATCATCGTCGTCGTCGTACTGATGGAGAGAGAGAGTTTAAATGAGGCTCACTTGATGCTGTTGATCCATTCGTCCTTCTCCTCTGCGGTCGGGGCGGAGATTCTGTAAAAAGTGTGGTTTCCCTCAACGACGCGGCCGTCTGCCTCCGTCTTGCAGGCCTTGATCACCTGATCTTTGTGGTCCGGGATGAAGAGCTCGAAGCAGTTCTTGCGAGAGAGGAGAACAAACAAGATGAGTCACATTTATGTCTACAGGAACTGTCTGAAAAGTGCAAAAAAAAAAAAAAAAAAATGATTGGCTGTTTCGGGTTTAGAGGGAATAAAAAGATTTCCTGACGACAGAAGATATAAAAAGAATCCAGGAACAAATCTACAAATAAAGCTGCTCTGTATCTGCTGACGCTGGACGGCTTTTAAAGAGGAGAAATAAAGAATTACACTTATTGGTTTTATTAAAGCAACTAATGGATATCCAACAAACGGGTGCAAAATATCAACATTTAATGGGGAATAAAGGTGACGTTTTTTAAAGATCTCCACAAATTATTCTTGTTTTATGGTAGTTTTGCATCTATTTATTAAAATCTACCATTTCCATCCCTCTTTTCTGACATGACACTTCAGCTAAATACCTCTTATAGAGCGAAAAACTGCACGGTCAAAACATGACAGAAGAAGAGAAGAAAGTTTACCGGTTTCTTGGAGTCGTCGACTTCTCTGATACTCAGATTTTCCAGTGGGATAATTCCTCGGGGTTCCTTATCCTTTCAAACGGCAGAGAAAATAAGGTACAATAAGAGATTTAAGTACTTAAGTCTATATACACTATATAGCAGATATCGCTTCTCTTACACTGCGAAGCCAAACAGGAAGTACTTACAGTCGTGTATTCAAAGTAGTAGAGGCAGTTATCTGTGAGAATAAACCAGCGTCTCTTCCAGGTCTTAACTCGTCCACCTGAGGAGAGATTACAGGTGAGCTTCCACTTCAGTAAAGACAGAAAACAAACTGGACTTCATGTGAGGACAGCAACACTGACGACAAACCAGCAGGTTAAACAAAGCCGACTGATTGCAAAGACGAAAGCTGAGGTTAAAACTTCTCCAGCAGTTGGAAACAGATGTGGAACAAATGTATTTTCTTTCACATCGAGTTTAAAAGCAAACAGCGCAGGGAGAAATTAGATTCTTTATTCTGAATCAAATGTTTGATTTTACTCCCACAGCCAGTGGGAGTAAAAAGGCAGCAGGGAGGGGACAGCTCAGAAGCAAAGCAGTGCATTAAAGCTGCGGAGTTTAAGGGTACATACCTCCTGGAGTCAAAACCCATGAAACAAAAACAAACAAGAAGAAGGTCAACAAAAGAGAATTACAAAAAACAAAAAGTAACTTTATTCTGAGTTTAAACATGTTTGTGAAAGCTGTTGTTTAAGAGTTGGTCCACTAGAGGGCCCTACAGCTCACACTGACTAACAGGACGGACTGAAGGAATGAAATCAACTATTTCCCACCACATGTAAACGTACCGAGTTTCAGCAGCCATCCTTCTCTGTCGGGGTTGAAGAAGGTGTGCGTCAGGTCGTTCCCATCATCCTCTGGGATCTTAAAGGGTTCATTCTTGATGCTGTCGTACAGATTCTACATACGGGGCGAGATAAAGATGATGAAATGTTATAATATGGATTATTAGGTGGCATGTGAGCGTGAATAGAGGAAGAGATTTCCATAGAACAACTGACAAAAGGTTGAAGAGCAAAGTTTGTTTTTGCATCACAATCTTTGAAATGTTGAACTACAATGTCTTTTGAAAAGCCTGGATTCAAGAGCACAAATGCATTCAAAATTCTTTGTCTTTTCTTTACTACGAGGCCAAAATATTTAGAGACTAAGTCTAGTTTCCAGATGATCCCCAGCATCGGGTTTTGCATAAACTCTCACCCTGAGTAGGTCCTCCGGCAGGTCTCCTCCATCATTGATGCCTCTGTTCATCGCTGTGAATCTCTGAACGGAGGGTTTGTCCTTCACGTTAGGGTTGTGTAAACTGGTGTTCAACATGATCACAGCGAACGACAACACGTAACAGGTATCTGTAAAACAGACAAAGTGTGTGTGTGAATTTCAAGAGAGAAATATGCAACAACTATGCATTAAAAATGACGATGAAAGGAGTTTTTAGCAAATAACTCCTGAAATAAATTCAGCATTTTTCACTTTTTGTGTCTTTAAGTAAAAAGAAAACTGGGGTTGTATCTTGTTTCTTATTGTCCCTCTTCTGGACACACACGTATGTACCTGTGCTCTGAAACACTCCGGGGTTACAGCGACAGTATCTCTGGGCGAACGCCTCCATCATGCGGTCGATCTTCTGAGCCTCGCCGGGCAGCCTGAAGCTCCATAGGAACTGCCTGAGAGCCTGGACCAGGTTCAGGTCTGTGAACTCGTGTAACTCCAGGAAGGCGTGAAGAACCTCGATGTTGAAGTCATCTCTGCACGACACGCACGATCCCACACAAACACACACGCCCACATGCACACGCACAAGGGGGGAGGGGGGGTACACAGAAGGAAACTGGATCAATAACTGAACGCAGCTCTGTTTAGCTCAGAGTTGGCAGCAGGAAGAGTCGGATGAGATGAATCAGATGATAACAGATTAATGGATGATCTTTTAAAACTGCTAAAACAAAGCTGATATAAATAGTATAATATAGTATATATTGATATAAAGGCCTGATTTGTCCTCAATGCTGCACGTGTACAAACATGTACAGCTCTGGAAAAAGTCCACCGATTACATTTTTTATTTATTATACATATTTTTATTTTAAATAATGGGTTCTTTGGGTCTGTTATCACTGCTTCTGGTGAGGAACACTTGTGTTTTTCCTGCTATGACACGTCAGAATGTGTATTAGTTGGAAGGTCGTTCGTTTCACGTACCTCTCCCCGAGGTAGTCGCCAATAGCGGTCTTATTAAGCCCTTCCCCCTTGTAGAGAAACTGGCCGATGTCATCGCTCGTGTTTTTCAGGAGGGAGCTGTCGATCAAGAAGCGAATCCCCTGAGGGAGAAAAGCCGAAGACACAATGAAATTAACTTCTTCAAAGGAGAAATGAGTTTCTGTCCAGTGGTAAAAACACCAACTGATCAGATGGATCACTTGTTGTTTTAGTTTTTTAATATATGTTTATTTTAAACAAGGAGTCACTTTTATTTATATATATAGATATTTAAAGACTTGGACTGGGGAGACTGGTATGGACATTTTTCATTATTTTCTGAGGTTTTATAGATTAAACAATACATTTAGAAAATAATTGACAGATTAATCAACGATGAAAATAATTGTTGCAGCCCTTCGCTTATCTGTTACATGAAGGAAGGAAGAACCTGACGTTGATTTGTTCTCACCTTCTTGGGGTCCATGTTGAACTTTTTTCGGCCCATGGCCATCTGTTTATTCCTCTGCATGCTTTTCCTGAAAACAGATTAAACCGAACAAAAACTCAATAACGAACTCAGCAAACACAGCTTCAGTATTTAAATCACCACCAAACCGATTAGTCAATTAGACAAACATTCACTAGTTTCAGCTCCTCAAATGTGAGGAATTGCTGCTTTTCTCTGTTTATGACTGTAAACTGAGTATCTTTAAATGTGGAGATTCATTCTTGACCTTGGGGACACCTGTGTCCCACAGCCTTCTTCAGCTGAAGAAGGTTGAAAGTTGAGAGGTTGAAAGAATAGCTAAGTAAGTGGACCTTGTGTTTAGAATAATACTAACCTGAATACCTCTGAATATCTCTGGGTTTTAAACTTTTAGTCCAACAAAATATGCTAGAAAAAGACTTCACCTTGGGTTCTGGGAAAAAGTGTTTTGCGTTTTTTCCTTATTTTCTGACATTTTATAGACTAAACGAACATTAGACAAACTATTCTAGAGATTTATCTATAATGTAAACAATCGTTAGTTGCAGTGGGCTCGGTTCTGAGTGTCATTTTTCTGGCTTTCCCCCTGAATACATTTCCACTAAAACAAAGGCTGAGTGGACCAGAGCTGCCTACGCACAAGCACAGAAATGGTTGTTGAGAGATACTTTACCTCTCTTCAGTCAGGCCCAGGTTTTCAATCTCATTGGTCACCTCTGCTATCTCATCCTTCAGCCTCTGAGAGCAGACAGGGAGCGAGGAGGTGAGTGATGAAACGGAAGGAAGGAAACAACAGACGTGATGTTTGTGTGACGTCTGACCTTCTAGAGATGCTTTGATCTCACCGACAGCACAGTGCATTACACTTACAGTAGCTCTCTGCTCCAGCTACATCTCACCGACCAACACATGCAGACAAACACTTTTTACTGAAGAGGTAACCCAGAAAGAAAAACCCCTAAAAGTGCAGACGTGAGTCGCTCTCAGTCCGGCTCATTCTTTCTCTCAGCAGCCGCTCTCCTCAGAAAATCCTCTCTGGGAGCTGTAGCACCTGTTCTGGGGGTCAGAGCGGACCACCCTTCCCCTGCTTCCCTCTCCCCACTCCTCCTCTCCCCTGTGCTGACCCAGATTTATCAGCCTGCCCCCCCTCCGGCCTGTTTGAGTGTCACACTGGCGGGAATATGCAGGATCAAAGACTCTGACTGGCTTAGCGGAGCTGCTCTGAAGAGCTCAGAGGTTATGGGGGAAAGAGAGAAACAGATGGAGAAACACTGAGCCCAGCAAAAAAGATAATGGACTAAGATAATTATAGAAGAAAAAGAGAAGCAGACGAGGCTCGAGTTTCAGACTGGTTTAATCATCCACAACTCTCAGTGTGTGTGTTTGTGTGAAAAACCAGGTAAACAAGGTAAATAGCTTCACTTGGCGGGATTCCTACATGTGCGTTTCCATGGTGACACCCCCTTATAAAAGAGCAGCGTCCTCCGTCTCCATTACTGGAATATTTCATGGCTCATTACCCATCAGCCCCCCGGAGCAAGACAGGGCGGGGCTTAGAGGAGAGGAGCGCCGAACGAGAGTCGACCTCGGTAATAAACTCCATCCATCTACTCGCACAGCGTCGCTGCCCGGAGGGCGCGCGTGTGTTTCTGTGTGTGTGTGTTTGTGTGTTTCTCTGTGTGTGTTTCTCTCTGTGTGTTTCTCTGTGAGTGTGTTTCTCTGTGAGTGTGTTTCTGTGTGTGTGTTTCTCTGTGAGTGTGTTTCTGTGTGTTTCTCTCTGTGTGTTTCTCTCTGTGTGTTTCTCTGTGAGTGTGTTTCTGTGTGTTTCTCTGTGTGTTTCTCTCTCTGTGTGTGTGTTTCTCTGTGTGTGTTTCTCTGTGTGTGTGTTTCTGTGTGTGTGTGTTTCTCTGTGTGTGTTTCTCTGTGTGTGTTTCTGTGTGTGTGTGTTTCTCTGTGTGTGTTTCTCTGTGTGTGTTTCTGTGTGTGTGTGTTTCTCTCTGTGTGTGTTTCTCTGTGTGTGTTTCTCTGTGTGTGTGTTTCTCTGTGTGTGTGTTTCTCTGTGTGTGTTTCTCTGTGTGTGTGTTGGATGTCCACCTTGCTGACTGAGGGCTATGGATGGAGTTTGAAAGCATTTTATCAAATCCGAATGTTTTCGAATCCTTCAAAAAATTATCTTTCAGCTTGTTATCACATAAGGCAAATTGAACAATTATTCCATAACAAAGATAGCTGACGATTGATTTTCCTTCTATTAATCGATTCCTCGACAAATTTTTAAAGCTCTAATGAAAATAATGTTTATTGCAGCCCTAAACGCCACCATATTGGAGGCGGATAATACTAGTCGGCAATAATATATATCAACAAACCTTTATGTTGATCAAATCCTAGAAACCAGGACATTAGACGCAGAACCACATAAGAACACTGGTCTTTATATCTGACATGGAGACTTTAGCCCACATACTGTACATTTGACTGGCTCGTTATGGGGTCGTTATTAGTTCTTTCATCATTTTGGGTTTTTTACTTTTATTTTTTTACCCATGAAGATAAAGCCAGCTTTCCGCCCATCTTGCAAAGCAAATTTACCCAGATAAAGAGCTGACACAGACAGTCTCGCTAATTTATTTAAGGTTGTTGGGGAACTGGGGGGGTGAACCAGTCCCTCCGGGCACAGAGAGAACAGACACACACACACACACACACACACACACACACACACACGGTCTACCCCCCTCGTACACATGCACCCCACACAAAGAGGATAATCTGTCGTGAATGCGTACAGTAACGCTCCGGTGGTCAAACGTCTATACCCCCCCCCCCCCACACACACACACACACACACACACACACACACACACACGCGCCTCCCTAGGCACAATGGTCGAGACATGGAGGTACATATCTACTGAAGGACACAGAGAGAAGAAAGAATCTGAACAACGTGATGCTCAGACAAAGAAGGAAAAATGGAAAAGCAACGATTCACTGCACCAGTTTGTCATTTTTGCAATTCCCTGACATAATTCAAATGGTTTAAAGGACATTTTTCAACTCTTGAAACAATAGTCAGGTGCACGTATGAGCATTGAAGTTTTGCGTGCTGTAATTATACCTCCTGTTCATACTGATCGTTAAAAGATCTCTTCCTAATGCGCTGTCAGGGAGACAAAGTCCACAGTCCTCGTCTATATGGGGCTTCAGCTGTCTGAGTTACACAAATCAAGAGGACATCTTCTAAAATGAGTGTTTTTAGTATCAAATTCCCTCTTTTTGCCACTTTCCTTTCACTGTAGCTCAACAGAGAAACACTGTCCAGGGGAATTTTATACTCAAAAGGCAGTAACTTTGGAAGATACCCTTCTGTCCAAATGAGATGGCTGAAGCCTCATATTAACCTCCGATAAACTTCTGAATAAACATTTTGCACAAAATGAGGAACGTGGATCGCTTACATGGTAAAAATGTGAACCTATCATTTGAAAAAGACTTGCAAACAGTCCAAACAGTCACAAGTTCACAGCAGGGACAAAAACAAACTCCCTTTCATGGTTGCCCTGTTGAGATTTTGTCCAAGCAGTAATAACTGAGGACAGAAAACAGAAACTGACTTAAGTGGCCAAGAAGTTGAACTCCAGAAGAATTCAAGTCAAAGTTAAACAAATAGATTAAAAAAATAAAGATGGGAGAAGGGTATGAGTGTTTGTTGTTACTTGTATGTCGTGCAGTAGCTCTTGTTTTCTGCGGCGGATGCTTTCCAGCTCCTGTCTCTCCTCTGGACTGAGGTCATCAGGCACTGAGGAGAAAAGTAGACGTAGACCTCAAAGATCAAATATTCTCTCAATAAACACACACACACACACAATAGATATACTGTATATACACACACATATGTACAACGGAAGAAGAGAGACCCGAGAGTCCCACTGCACTGGGTCACTATAGCAACACAATCTTTGATCCATCAATTATCTCTCCCCCCCACCTGCATCCAAACCTCAAAGTGGAGAATGAAATCAACCCCCTTTGTCTTATACAGATGTACACACACACACACACACACACACACACACACACACACACAGTAACGTGGTGACTTTTTGTCATCATATCACTGCCAACAATTCAGTGAGGAGGAGGAAATAATAACAATACAAATCTTCTCCATTTTACTTGCATCTTACAACTGAGAATATTTTCTGGACCAAAGTACAAATTATAAAATAAAGGCTGCGTTCGAGGCCATTTAAACACTGACATGTTGTCACTCAGTGCTGTCATAACAGTGTAGTCCATCTAATGAATACCAGAATTTAGCCTGATTTATGCTCTTTAGCTTACATATTACAAATAATGTGAAGATGGAGATGAAAAACAAGAGAGAATTGTTGGACAAAACATCTGCTATGTGGGAGTACTGTAGGTTAAAAACCGGAGGAAGTGAAGGAAAAACAGGTACTTTTTCTTTCCAGCTCAAGTAACAGAAATGAAAATGTGCATATACTGCAAAAAAAAAAAACCCGAAAAATCCTACTTCTTATTTACAAAACAAACGTCAAATGAACAGTAGTTCAAATAAAAAGTTTGAAAACATTAGACTTGATATCTTAGTGTATCTGTGAAGCTCAAATGTCCATGCCGCCTTAAAGTTAAAGCTCACAGTTAACTGTACATGACCAAGTGTTTGCTCTGATAGAACAGAAGTTAATGAGCCACACAGACACACATTATATCTGCAGAGGAACGATAAGCTCAAGCGGGAAATGTGGACATGTCAGTTGCTGACTTGTGTTTTTTCTCAAGAAAACTTGAGTTAGAAAAACAGGAAAAGAGAAATATTCCAGCAGTAAGAGAGTGAAAGTTTTTGTGCTGATCTGCATATTTCCTGTTTCACGTCTAAAGGTTTTAAAACATCACACCTCTGCCCTGTCAACTATAATTGCTGTTCCTCTCCACTGGGTGCCTGATAATAAAGTTTCTGCTATGGCTACTGTCTGAGGAATAAAAAACGCTCTAACCAGTGACAAAGGTGAAGAAAAGGCCCAGAGTAACTAGGTGCCACAGAAGACATATCAAGCTGTGCTGCTGCTGTTTGTCTGCCTCATTAGAGGAGGTTCGAATAAACCGTTCATTTCACTTTGCCATCGTGTTACTCAGTGTCAACCTCTACAGCAACAGAGGAAAAGAGGAAGTGACAGTATTCACATTTCATTGATTTACATGACATTTTACGATGATTTTAGTTATTGCAATGATATATCAGACTCACTTAACTCTAAAATAAATATGTCAATTAATAAATAGCTTTTTATTGGCCAAATACCGCCAAATTTATAACCATTAAAAGCACAACTGCATGAAATGTCATTGATGTATTTGGCTGTAAGACGTGAATGTCAAAGTTCACCTTGGAAACAACAGTTTGACCAAAAATAATTTTAACTCAAGGTCCATGTACTATCTTTTTCGAGAGCTTTCAACCACATCTCGCAGTCTTCCTCAGCTGATGGAGTTACAGGGGCCACAATCTACATGTCAATTTGCATAATATACAATGATCTAATATAGAGGCCTGCGACTAACAACTATTTCCATTACCTGACGATTAATTTATCGAAATAATCAATTAATTGTTTGGTCTATAGAATGTCAGAAAATAGTTCCCATCATCAGTTAAACCCAAAAGTTTATTAATATAAAAAGACAATAAAACTGCAAATACACACATTTGAGAAGCTGGTGCCGGTGAATTTTTGCTCAAAGAGTGACTTACATTTTATAATTCATATCATAAGCCCTGAAAAACTCGAGTTGTGGGTGAAAGCTTCAGAAAAAGCTAGTAAAAAGGACCTTGAGTTCAGTTTCTTTGTCAAACCATTTGAAAGCCTTTCTCAGGACATGCAGACACCTCTGAATACGTACAATGCAAATGAAGTAAAGTCCTGGTGGCATGACAGGTGCCACAGCCTCGGGTACTGATATCATTTACATACTGAAAACACACACACAGTGACGCACTCGCTCATCACACACATACACACCCCTCGCCCACAGAGGAGGGTTTAAGTAGGCCGGAGCAGCTCTTATTATAAACCTGAGGACGAGAATATCGCACCATTGTGAAACTGGCATTCACACTCACTTCCTCTCTGGCTTTTTATTAAGAGAGGAAATAAGAGCATTTATGAACACTGTCATATCATCCTCCTCTGAAGCAAACAAACACACACATTCTGACGTAAATAACAACACGCATCTTCGGGATCCTAAATCAGCTGCTCTGCATAGTCTCGAGGTCACAGAGTGTGTGTTTGTGTTGGCAAGTAATGGGACACCTTGTCATAGCAATGCTGCTGATGACCAGCTGCTATGGACAACCAGCATATCCAGGCCTAAAGTTCACTTTACTATCCTTCTACTTCCACTCTCTGGTTTGTACGTTATGCAACACATTACATCCTCTGAAGACACAATGACATACGCAAAAAAAGTAAAACCCCATGTATGTTCTCACTGGATTTCCGGCTCTCATGAGGTTTCTGAGGAAGACGTGACGACAAACATTCACGCAAACTCATTCAGATAAGTTTCTGCAAAACAGCTCTAATGCAGAAGTTGTGATGACGCACTGAACACCTACACATTTGTGTCATAATCCTGTGGTTCATACCAGAGAAAGCGTCTGTTTGAAGAGTGGCTTCACCACCAGTCTCAATGGTCCCAGTATTCCCAGTGCAGCTGAAAACACCCTGTTCTCTTGTATTTAGTAGTTTGATTCAGTTATTCTCATAGCTCCAGCTCCAGAGTCCACAGGTCTAACATAGTCACCAATTCAAGCACAAAACAGCCTGTTTCCTGCAATCCAGTCTGGTGTCTCCAACAGCACAATAATAATTCAGTCCTGTCCAAAGCCTCCAATCCCAATCCTGTGGTCCATTAGTCCAGCCTCCCTAATTCTTAATCCTCAAGCACTCATTCCAGCAGAGGGGAGAGAGGAGGGGAGCGGGCCTGCAGCTAAATGAGGATGAGGACGAGTGTGTGAGAGGAAAACCCTTGAACTCTCATCTCCCTCCCGCCCTCCCCTCTGTCCATCTTGACTCCTCCCTCCCCTCCCTCAGTGAGGAGAGCATCAAACACAGGCTCCCCCACGTGGACACCGGTGTCCGAGAGAGAAAGAAGGTGGGGAGGGGCAGTTTTGCATGGGTCTTCAGAACAGTGCATAGGGATAACGAGAGGAGGATGTACAGACATGAGGTTGACTCCCCTCTCCTGGACACCAGCAACAACCAAAATGGAACAAATAAATAACTAAACAACAGATCTCTGTTCTGGCACATTTAAATCAGTCTTCCTTCTCTTCTCATCACATGTGTTTGCTTATAAAAAAACACACATATGCACCAACAACAGCTCCCTCATTGCTTTGTCTCATTACTTCACCCGCAGGATAGCAGCTGACCCAGGACCCAAGGCAAAGCAGTTTAGTTATGACTAGGAAATTATCTGCGTTTCGAGACTGAGAGTTACAGTGTCCGGCACTGTTCACAAGGCAATAATTGTCCATTTCAATGTTCCTTGGCCAGAGGATAACAAGCTCAACACAGTGATTTAACCCTGCGGTTATGGTGAACTCCCTGGTGACTGATCGCATTCACACAGCCTTAAGGCTCGAAAGTCCAATAAAGAGGCTGAAACAAATCCAAAAGCAGGGGAAGAACAAGGGAGAACAAACTGTGCTCTGAGACAGAAAAGAAAAACATCCTGAAGTGACAGAGCGAGGAAGTGAGAGGTCTCTCAGGGTGGAAACATCTTTTAAAATGAAGTATCTGTCAGGTGGAGAAAAGCTATGAAAATGGACTACCAGTATTATAACTATGCTTGAAAATAAGGGTAGCACTCACTCTGTCAAGTGGAAATAATCTATGAAAAGACATCTGTACCACTGGTAGTTCTGATATTCCCTGCTTAAAACTAGAGTATGTTATTGTCAGTTCATTTTGATAGCTTTTCACCCTGAAAATACCTCACTGTGAAGCACATCCTGTAAGAAACTGTCAGAGGAAACACCGGTGCAGTTCTGAGGAAGCTGATTTCTATATATTTCTTTCTTTGTATCTGTTCGTGTTCTTGTGACAGATCCTCCCTTTCTGTACTGACCTTTTTGTAGTCTCTCCATTGAAAGTATTCAACACTTTAGTCACAAGTTGGGACACCGAGCAGAGACGTAGATGCCAACTCAGCCATAAAAGCCGAAGTATTTTTGAGGGGGCCATTCCTCCACTTCCAACCAATAAAAGGGTGCATTGATTGTATTTATAGACACATGAACTGGCTATAAAGTGCTGCACAATAAGCACAAACCCCCACGAGGTCTGGCCTCAGCCCAGATTAATAATAATGGATGCCTTGTGCCTGTTAATAAAGACCACCAAAGAGCATTAACGGATCAGTCAGACGGGGACTTGTTGCTGTCGCTGTGTTGGCAGGAAATTAAGTGCAGAAACACATTAAACTATTATATTTTTTTTAGTTATTCCCACATTGAGCTCGTTAGTTAACCAGCGTTACGTGAAGTTACGTTAGTTGCTCGTTAGCCAGCTGACCTGGTTTAGCCTCTGGGTTAGCCCTGCTCAACTGTAATTAACCCGGGTCAGACAACTCACCGACTCCGTCTTCCGACTTTAAAACCATGTCTGTGCCGCTGGACAACTCCGGCTCAGAGAAAGGCGCTAAATATGTCACTTTACAGTGAGTTTAGAGGTGAAATATGCGGCGGTTTCTCCCTCCGGTGCCGTTAGTTGGCAGTTAGTGACAACTGTGCGCGAGACAGCCGGTGAGGGGCAGGATGACGTAGGCGGGGCCTCGACGGCAGCAGCCAATCAGAGAGCGGCTGAGCACAAACAGGATCTATCGATCTATCTATCATCTTTCTATCGATCTCTCTCTCTATCTATCTATCATCTTTATCGATCTATCTATCATCTTTCTATCGATCTCTCTCTCTCTCTATCTATCATCTTTATCTATCTATCTATCATCTTTCTATCGATCTCTCTCTCTATCTATCTATCTATCTATCATCTTTATCTATCTCTCTATCATCTTTCTATCGATCTCTCTCTCTATCTATCTATCATCTTCCTATCGATCTCTCTCTCTATCTATCTATCATCTTTATCTATCTATCTATCATCTTTCTATCGATCTCTCTCTCTCTATCTATCATATTTATCTATCTCTCTCTATCTATCTATAATCTTTATCTATCTATCTATCATCTTTATCTATCTCTCTATCTATCTATCTATCTATCATCTTTATCTATCTCTCTATCTATCTATCTATAATCTTTATCTGTCTATCCATCTATCTATCTGTTATCTTTATCTATCTATCTACCAATCATCTTTATCTATCTATCTATAATCTTTATCCATCTATCTATCTATCTATGGATCTATCTATCATCTTTATTTATCTATCCATCTATCTGGTATCTTTATCTTTCTATCTACCAATCATCTTTATCTATCTATCTATAATCTTTATCCATCTATCTATCTATCTATCTATCTATCTATCATCTTTATCTATCTATCTATAATCTTTATCCATCTATCTATCTATCTATCTATCTATCTATCTATCTATCTATCATCTTTATCTATCTATCTATCTATCTATTTTCTTTATCCATCTATCGTCTATCTATCTATCTATCAGTCTTCCCAGCCTGTTTGGCTTTTAAAGTGACATTTGAAGTCATACCTTGAGATACTTTGTCATAATCTTTGGCTAAGTAACTTATTGTTATAATTTTGACTTAGTATCTCATAACTGGCGGGATTATGTGATGTGTGTGTACAGTGTGTATCTGTCTTTATATGGGTGTAGCCGCATGCTCACAGAATCAGTTTTAATGTCTTTTGGCCTGGGGATACGTGTTAATGTTCCATCTTTTTCAAGTTTCATCACTCCACCCTGTTGTGTGTGTGTGCATGTGGGTATAAAGTGATGAAAGGTTTGGCAAAGTGACACAATCACCTCTTCATTGAAACAGGAACAGGATGCACAACTTAACAAGAAAAAATAATACCAAAAAAAATTAACTTTAAAGTAATATCCCCCCACCTGCTGAAGAAAAATGACACATTTATCCAAATGGGGCTGAGGATGGAGGAAGCAGATTTGATATCAGGGATGGATAGCTTATGTGTGAGGGAAAGAGGAAGGGAGAGGAGAGGATGCAGAGAAGGATAGAGGAAAGGATTGCAGCTGTGCGCTTGAATCAGTGCTTTATTCAGAGTTTGGACACACCAAAAACAGGATATGCTGAGGAGGGGTAGGGAAGAACTGCTGACAATTTAACAGTTTAAAGGGTCAGCTCACCCAAATACAAAACACATATTTTGTCCCTTTTCATGGGGACTGTTTGTTTGATAGAAAGTAGTTCATATAAAAACTGTTGACAGTGAGGTCTGTGGAGTCACAGGGACTTTATTTCTTTTATGTAATTTTCACAAATAAAAGCTAGTTCACCATCATTGTATTGAGATGGAGGCCCGCATTTCTCAGACAGATACTGTATCTCAAAACCCAGACAAATTAAACTACATGTATGACTAGATACCAGCAGAGATGAGAGAGGAAATTAACCATCTCTAAATGTAAAGAGCTACAATAGCCTATTGAGAAAATCATCTGCTTCATAGCTGAAGGGTTTATCTGTGAAATAATCACTGTTGCAGAGGCCCTGAGGCTCACGGCATACAAAAAATAAAGAAGGCAGAGGAAATTACAAGAAAATAGAGGGGGAAGTCCAGCTATATTTACAAAGAAAGGTCATAAAATCTGTATGGCAAATGGAAATAACCTGGGCGAGTAGCATGCTGCTTTCATTGTGTAAGAATGGCTTTTCAATGAGCACATTGATACAGTATGAAAGCACCTGCACAGAGGGAGAACAGTGGGCAGTGATGGAGATTATGTCACTCCAGCACCCACTGGAGAGGAGGATCCTGGACCAGAGGATGACGGGTGTGCGTCATGTTCTCAAATCAAACCCACCACCTCACACACACACACGCAGTTTGCCTGACTCGTGTGCACACGAACACAGAAATGTCAAAAACACAGCATGGCACACACACACACACACACACTCACACACTACAGAGAGCTCTGTGTCTTGATAACTTAACAGAAAATCACCACGGCAACTGAACACTAATAGCACTTTGTGCCAGTCTTGCGCGCCGTGTCTCACTGTGTTTGTCTGTTATTTCTAGGCTGTCAAGAGTCACGCAAACAACAATGAAGACAACATTTGTTTTTGAAAGAAAAATGTAAGAGAAAGCATGTTCATGCAGCTCAAAATTAAGGTTGCTTAGTTATCAAGGTACACAAGAAATTATTCAAAAGCTCACAAATACTTTTCACACATTTCTGTATTTCAAGACAACAGAAAAAGACAAGTTTATTTCTTGTCTTACCTGTGGCTGCAGCAGGTGCTCCTGGTCGTACCGACGGACAGAGAAATGCCTGAAAACTGGAGGCACACAGCTCACTCACAGTCCCCATCACAACACAGTGTATTCAGGAGTTTGTGACAAAACAGCTATCAAGGTTAACGGTATCCTCTCAGCATCTCTTTGCTTTACTCCCCTTTAAGTCGCCACCATGCTTAACTCAAAAGAAAACAAATCAGCAGCAGTTCAAGCTCCGGCCTCAGTGAAAAGCTCCTTGAAAAACCCCGGCTTTAGTGTTTTCCCTCCCGACTGCCACCAGACTCTGACAGACTCAGAAAAACACTCTCTACTCTCGCTCTCTCTCCTCCCTCCTCGCTCTTGTTCACACACTTGACCTCACTCCTGAATTCAGCCTCATACACTCCACACCACACACACAGAAAAACCTGTGGCTTCATAATATATGTTAATGGATTTTTAGGGGAGTGATTAAAAAACACTCTTTACATAAAAAGGATACTGTATGTAGACACACACCCACTGGTGTGTCACTTTGAACAGTTGTGAAAGTATTCTTCGAAGTGATGACACATGTACACACACACACACACACACACACACACACACATGCACACACACACATGCACACAACCTCGTAGCCTCCTGTTTCACACCCACACACACACATCAGAGCCCAGTTCAGTTTAGTCAGAGCTGAGCAAACACACTTTATGTCGCATATCAGTGATGGAAGATATATTAATGCGATTAATTTGAATACAAGTAGCAATACTACAATGTAAAAACTGATATGTTTGGTTAAAAACAATCTGTAATTTAACTTGTAATTATTGCTGCTATATGAATGTGGTGGGGTAAAAAGTACAATATGTGCCTCTGAAATGTTATTCTATGAAGTACAACAAAGTAGCAAGTAAAAGTTCAGTACAGAAGAGCAAACTGTTTAGATTGAAATTTGCGAAAGAAGTAATAAACAATAAATTAGTATCAGTGGTATTAGTATCAAATTCGCAATACTTTGAAAAAAATTTCAAAACATCTAGCCCTTAATGCACTTACTGTTAACGAGTCTTCTATGGCAGTAGCATGCAGTAGTCACGCCTGTAGAACAGAACTCGTAGTAGTATAAGAGTATAAGAAATGGTTATAAAGGTCTAAGCAGTAGCAGGAAATGGTAGCCTTTTTTGTAGTACAGTAAATTAATCAAATGCACATGAGAAAAATAATGTTTTCTCTGCTTTCTCCATTTTAAAGTACGTCTTATTTAATCTGTCAAGTTATTGCTGGAACAAAAAATAAAAAACGATTGTACAATTTACTACTGATCACCTTGAGAAGAGCTGTGTCTGTGCAGGCGTTTGGCATTGAAACATGATTGAAATGCATCATTGCTGATTGTGTATAATATCAGTAAAAAGGCAGTAGTTATGGTAGCAGCACTGATGCCAAAAATAACTATTTTAATGAGAGTACTATTAGAATCACTAGGCCTTTGTTACAGAATGACAGGGTTTTTCTATCGCGCACATGTCCGTGTAACAACTTACTGTAACAATGTGTGAAAAACACTAGCAGTTGTCGTAGCAGCTGTTGGAAGTGTCGGAGCTGTGGCTCTATTTAGACCAACATATACTTCCACTTTAGCTATTTATACACTGCATCTGCCATAAAGGACCAGTGCCACTACTTAGGTGAACAATGTGTGAGTAGGTGATGTATCATTGACCTTCCCGGATGCCTTTGAGTTAGATTAGCTCCTTTGATACACAATATACGTCCTTATTGTTTGATGTTCTCCATTGGTCCCATATCTTCACTTGCACTACATTTTCTATCAGCATGACTCCATTTCTCTCTTTCTCTCATTTGGTCTATTTGTGTCTTTGATCCTCTCCTCTCCTCTCTCTGTAGAGCTGACCTCTTTCTGTTGTACTTGACCTCATCCACTCACTCAAACTTGATCAACTTTGACAGCATTTTGCAACTTTATAGGATTCAAACTCACAAAATACAGTATATATAAATATATATGTGCAAATCGTACATATAATAGCTCTAGAAACCAGATGTCACAGGTGGCAGGTTGTAATGAAATAGAGAAAAAGAGTAGGTGGTGTGGCGTAAGCAGCCCCAGAACTTGTATGTGATTTGCATAAAAAATAAAGAAAAAGGAACAGAGAGTCTGCAGCATCAGGCTTCATGGGGCAATGATGCTGATGAATTGCGTACAAATGGACCTTTTCTATATATAGATGATATATGCAGTTTAGTTACTTGTGTTGCTCCGTCTGCTGCTGCTCTTCGTTTAAACCATGAAGTATACGACACAAAATCAACAGCATCAAGGTACCAATGCCAATAAGGTGAAGAAGTATTATCAGCCAAATGTATTTAAAAGTTCTTAGTTTATTTCTATATCCTGATGGAAAAAACATATAGAAATATAATACCACCATAGGTTATTTTCACTTCTTCTCTCAGGGAGCGCAGCTGTCCTTGACTCCTCTCTTAAATGCATCAGGTTGCCATGACAACCTAAAAAGCACAAGGAAGTGAAATCGCAATTTTCCCTCATAGATAAGAACCAGTATAATTCACCTTCTTCTTACTCATTTAAATGCTAATAAGGCCTGTTTTTATTGTTTGTTTATGCCACCCCTCCCCAAAGAAAAAGAATACTTTAATGTATTTTATGTAACATACAGCTCCAGTGGTATTTCTTTAAAATAAAATTTATTTATCTAGCTATTTAATTTATTTGTGTGTTACCAGCTTAACGTTAAAGCTGATTTCCTCCCCATCTCCTAAAAAAATCCACAACTAAATATTTTTATTATATTTATGTATTATATATTTATATTTATAATTAGTGGGTATAATGCATAAAGTTACCATGTTTACCTCTTAGTTTAATGTGTCAGCATGTACAGAAGAGCGTGATGCGACTGTCACAAACCAAACATATTGGACCATTTTTGACCTGACGAAGGCACTAGATGAAAGCTGTTTCAAATCATCCTGAAAGTGCCGTGAACGTCAAAGTTCACAGCAATCCAGCCAATCGTTTTTGAAACATTTCATTCAAAACCAAAAATTTCAATGTCAGTTTTAGTCTCTAGCTTGGCAAAAAATGTATTAGATAACGGGAGAAGCTGTGTGACATGGAGTCTGGTGAGAGGAATTCAGAGATAAGATACAAGGTTAAAACCACCATGGACACAGGTGAACATGATCTGAATTTTATCAAGTTTGAGGTAACATATTAGCCTGATTTCCAGGCCTCAGAGCTGCTGCCCACACCTCATATTTTTGCAGCGATTCAAATAAATTACATTTAAAATGAAGTGAAATGAAACAGCAATTCAGACACAGATATTATTTCCCCAAGCCACTGAGAAAGTGTGTGGGGGGGGCTGCAGCTTCTTTTCACCTCAGTCAAACTGCACACCTACAGCATGTAGCAGAGGAAGAAGGTTTAGGTTTAGCTGCGTTCAAGTTCATCTTCTTAAGAGGGCACTGAGTTCAATTACATGCTCCAGGATCTGAGAAAAGGGTTTGAAAAGCAGCCTTTAAAACATGTTTGTAGTCTGAATCATTGAGGCATTATGACTCATTAACTTTGGTTAGCGGCAGGATATATTTAAGATCATTTTCCTTTAGATATGTAAACTCAAGAGACTTTTTTAAAATTGAAAAGTCGAGGGGAGCACATTTCAAATTTTGAAGGTGCTTTGAGAAAGACACACGGGATTTAAGGCAGCAGTGACCCGACCTGAAAGTATCTGGCAGGTAAAACATCCCAGACAATTCAACAAAGAAGACAGAGCAATCATCACTGAATAGTTCTTTGAAACATCATGAATGTTTTCTGCGCCATTCAGCCATGTTTCATCTTTCATAGACAAGATAGAAAGAGACTGGAAGCAAAGGGCCTTGTAAAAGAAGAAAGATGGATCCTTGTGGTGCCGAGAGACATAGTTTTGGGAATAATTCAGCTCCATGGCAACCCATTAGATTGATTGAGAAATCCAAATAACTCTGTTGGTGAATCATTTACTGCAGATCAGAAGAAAAATGATCAAATTTGAAAACAAAAATGGACCCCTCTTGTGTAAATAAAATGATTGCACACAACAGTCAGACTCACAAGTTAATGAAAACTGAACGCGGAATCATGAAACCTCAAACTATTTTGGGCGGTTCTTTGTCCGACAGCTGCTTCTGTCATGATTCACATTCGTAGCGTCTCACAAGAATGACTGTGCTCCTTATTTAATCCGCTGAGAGCAAATGTGTGGGCGTTAACATGATAATATGGATGACCCACATGTTGTATAAACCTCATTAGTAATGCACTGGAGTTTTTGTTTTGTTTTTGTGCATTTAGTTGCTTCTCAGGCTCTATTAGTTACGATGTGTGTATTTGTCTATGTTATAATGCTGTATTATACTATACATTTTGTTATACTATATTACTACATTTCACCCTCCTACATTTTATATCCCACGATTCCATACTATACAATATTATGTTCATATGTTGTACTGTTTTATTACATTCTAAACTAAATTGTATTTCTATTTTATTTCTATATTCATATAGACAAACACTAAGTATCATTATTTATCATATTATTTATTATTTTGAATTACACCATTTATATATACTAAACTTGCTGACTGTTGCTATTAATCACATCACAGTCATCACAGTTTTACTCATTTTTGTCTTAAATTGCTGTATTATAGTTTATATTTTTATTTCTATTCTTATTTTATATACCTCTGATTATTTATCTTGTACTCTCTCTGTTCAGCTGTACTTACTTCTGTCCTTGTGCTGCCGCAACAACTGAATTCCCCCTCTGGGGATGGATCAATAAAGGCTTATTTTATCTTATCTTGTCTTTACTGGAGCATAAAGAGGCTGATGTGTCCTCTGGTGGCCACTGGGTGGCATCACAAGTAAGTCTATTATTGAGCATGGTTTTATCTGAACAAGTAACCTAACATGCCTTGACTGTTTAAGAATAAACAGTTTATACAAAATAATAAAAATAAAATGTCTTAAAACCATCAATTATGTTTCTGTAGAGGCTCGTGGACATGCTTGTATTATTTCCCAACAAGTTATCTTGATTTAAAGATGTTTAATAGATAATTGTTAGTTAATAGTTACTCACTTCTTAAAAATTTCCACCCAAAAATGCAACATAATACTCACTTCAGCTTATCATTAATTTTCATCAGATACAATATAAATATTTATAAATGGGAGGGTGTGGAAGTCAAAACACTTTCTGTTTCCTCAGGTCAACAATATGTAGTGAAGGGTTTAGTCTTCCTTTGATTTATAATTCACTTGTTGACATTTATTTGTGCTTCAGTGTTTATTCTGTGTCCTTTCCGGTCTGTCGTCTGTGTCTTGGGTAACCAGGATTGCAAAGCAGAGGTTGCAACAACAATTCACATCCCTCACGTACTCAAGGGTTACCCAACTAACTGGTTTCAAGCACGAAGGGAGATGTCAAAAGCAACTGTAGATTTAAGAGATGTGACAAAGGATGCACAGCCATCAGACCACTGCACCTAAATGTTCTTTTAAATGAGTTTACACCCTCCCTCAGAAACATTGGCCTGACCTCTGAGTGTCCCGATAAAAACTCTGTGTAGGAAGAAATCCCCTCTGACACCGGGTGATTATCACAATCCTGTTCGACATTATTGAAGAGAGAATGAACAGGGATGACAAAACCGCCGTTCTGGGCTCTGCCTGCACATTTCTCAAATATTTTCCTAGTTGAGTCGATTACCACATCTATTTAAACGTATTTGTCTGCCCTTCTCCCAGCAGAGCCTCTCCACTCCCCTCTCATATCTAAAGTTCGTCCTTCACACGCTGACACCCTCAGAGGGAAATTAACAGCAGCCAAATGAAGGCAAAGTTTAAAATATCAATATTACAAATGTTTGGTGGTTAAAAATACAATTCAATGTGATGTGTAGAAATAAGATTAGGCAGGAAATATATGATTCCCTGAAGACATTATCTATTCTTGTGGTTCTATGGAGATAAATTAATAAGACTAAATTAAATACAAATAAATTATCATATAAATAACACACAGGAAGTATGGGTAATACAGTACACCATGAAATAGTGGAATAATACAATATTGTTTTCATTATTATGAAATGTTATTTCACACTGCTTCTTTTCACAATAACAGAGTTTATTGTGGGTCAGTTTTCGCTGCATTGCTCCAGGAACGGAAGTGTCGGTCCGCCACTTTGTTCCAGACTGAAAT
The DNA here is from genome assembly GCA_031216445.1 of Lateolabrax maculatus. Lineage (NCBI taxonomy): Eukaryota > Metazoa > Chordata > Actinopteri > Acropomatiformes > Lateolabracidae > Lateolabrax > Lateolabrax maculatus. Next base: position 5,956,760 of record CM062200.1, on the reverse strand, counting down.
GTCTCAACAAATATTAGATATTTTCATGAAATTTTGTTCAGACTCTCATGGTCCCCTCAAGATGTATTGTAATAACTTTGGTGATCTTGAACTTCTAGTGCTGTTCTTAGGTCAAAATTTAAGAAAAAATAAAAATAAACACAGACATTGGAAACAGGCATATCGAAATAAAGTGTCCACTAAATGTACTAAATGTCCAGTGTACTAAATGTCATATTACAATCCATCCAACAGTTGTCGGGACATTTCACTCAAAACCACAGATGTGAACCTGATGACTACAGAGGAAAAGTTATTATCTGGGAACTATGACTGTCTGTAAAAATGTTGTGGCGATCCATCAAATGATTAGATGTTGAAATATTTCAAGATGTTGAAATATTTCAAGGGATAAGTGAAATTTTGATCTTGTGGTATTTTTTTGGCTAACAGGCCCACGATAACGTGCATCACTTCACCAAAACCCAAAACATATCAGCAAACGCGAGGCTAAATGACTCACAGAGGCAGCGTTTGTTCTTTCAAACGTGTGGTTTTTATTTGATAATACTGAATATTTTGTCCTTCGCCCGGACTTACACAAAGCATCAAACACATGCACAGTCCTCTATTCACACAAGGTACCCATTCCTCATTTCTCTACACCTCTCCAAAAAGGATTAATCTCTCTCACTCTCACGTTACTCCAGCGCAAGAGGACCTTCTCAACTCGACACTACAGCTAAAGACATCGTAGACAAAGACAGCGAAAACACACAAAAAATCATGACAGGTATAATAATAACACTGAAAAAATACAAAGTAATGGAAAATGGAAAGAGTTTACTTTTAAATTATGCCTCTAATACTCCATCATATATATATTTTTTGTTAATGTAGCTTGAGGTGTATAAAACAGCACTGTAAACTTTGATTGAGTAACTTGCTTTCTATGACAGCGATAAAGCTTTCATTAATAACTGGAAGGAGCAGGAAAGACGAGTCAAAGCTAACATTAAGCATGTAAATTTGCATTATTACTCATGAAATTAACCGTCTGCGATAATATATTGGCAAATCATGAAACTGCTGTTTGCATTTACAATCAACAGGTAATACAAAGACACTGAAATAACATCCTACAAGCTCTTTTTGTTTCCCTTTCACACATAAAATCTGCAAAAAGATCCCTTATATCCGAACCTCTCACACGCCACTTTTTTTTTCCTTTCATTGAAGTACTATTTTATCTGTTATGACAGAGATAGCTAGAATAAGCTTGCGTTTGGGAATACGGATCACCAAAAGCACTCAAAATAGGCAAAATCTGCACCTGAGGTGGATCTGTCGGTCTGGGCGAACGGTAATAACTGTCACATCAGAGTGTTCAGGCTCTTGTCTTTACTGGAACTCATCCTCAAAAAGTGCAAATCTAGTTTCTAATGCAGTAAATAATAATTATCAAGTAACAACAAAAGTAAATGCATAGGTACTGTACAGCTACATAGTGGGGATAACAAGATGAGATGAGGAAGAGTGAGAAATTTGGGATATTTCTGATTTGGACGGTGGGGCAGTGAAAAGGTGTTGTTCTAAATTTAGAGCGCTCATCTTTACACAGCATAGACTGGTCCAGTGAGGCCTGTGACGGTCACAGGCTTCAGCTAAAATCACTACAAGAAAAGATTTTCACCAAATGAAACCAGAAAAAGATCAGCCATGCAAGATGACTCATGTTCTTTTTAAAGAAAACAGTTAAGCAAGTTGTGGGCGTCCGACGTCACCAGTGGCCAAACGGCTCCCAGCAGAGAAGATGAGAGAAGCAGTAACTAATAGTGTTCAGAGAGAGGGAGACAATCATTTAAAAAAAGGCAACTTGGAATTTGGCTTTGGAATAAAATGGAGAATGAGGTAATAAAAGTAGAAACACAATGGGTAACGAATGATCGTCCGTAGATCAGGGATTGATTGGTGAAGTCGGAGACAAGAGCTGTTAAAGAGCTTTGCGGGGCAGGAAGTGCTCTGTCTCACCATGAATTTATATCCTCCTGACGCCAGCCTCAGGAGGAAGTTACATCATCACTTGACCAGTCTATGTCTCATGATGCCATTTTATTTGTTTTTACAGACGCTGTGTCTGAGAACAACTTCTGAGCCTCTTCAGAGCCAGTTAAGGTTGAGCAATGCTGAGGTTGAAAGCGGCCTCATGTTGCTCTCTCTGACTGAAATGCTTTAGGATCACAAATACAAAGAGAGGCTAAAGGTTGTTTTCAGACCACCAGGTAATTTCAGCCACATTAGCTTTGCCTTATTTCTTTTTTTTTTTAAATCAAAAATCACTTTGCCTGATGTTGTTATCTCAAATTTCAATGGAATTGTTTACATTTATTTTTGTCAGGCTGTGCAGTGGGCAGTCAGGGACGCGACTAAGGGTCCTCGTTGTCCAGGAAGTCCTTCTTGGGCGGCGCGACGCCACGGTACCAGGAGCAGGAGCCATCTGCCCTCTTGACGCAGGCGTAGTGGTTAGCCTGGCGTCCGTGCACCTGCTTCTCAATCATCAGGTCCGTCCACAGACACTCCTCAGGAGCGGAGATCTCACAGGGCAAAGAGGGACAGCGCACAATCTGCAGAGACACACAAAACAGTCTCCCTATATTGTATGCATAATGTTCACAGGTGTTGATGTTGACCTAATTTATATCAGCTTCACTGTTTACTGTTTACACCGGGGTCAGAGCTGTATTAAGTTACTGTTGATGCAAACAGAACAACCTGTTGCTACTTCACATTAGAAAAAGCACTCGACTGGCGAAACACTGGATGGCTTTTATTGCGAAGCAGCCAGAGGAAATGCAATACATTTGTCACCGCAGGTAATGCTGACAGCCATCGTACATCAAAAATGTGTCAATGGTCATTTTCGGCTTGTTGGCTCAGGGAACTGTTGGATAAAAAACTCCTTGAATAAGGTCATTCACTTGTCTGTGTCCTGCTGTTTGGAAAACTACTTGCATCGTGTGCAGCATGAAAACAGATCACAGTTGCTGATGCATGAGGGAAAAAGGCAGATTGCTGACTGAAGTCTTTATTAAAAACGACGTGAGTTTGTTTGGCTGCACTGTAAACAGATACACCAGTTGCTCTACTGACAAAGTAGCTGCTCAATGAGTCTACTGCAGTTTTAAATTGCACTTGGTGTCATTGCCAGTAACCAAGGCCGCAGTCGAATCAACCAGGACTGAGATTTTAAGGATTATAACTTTAAGAAATAAAATGTTTTTCTACCTAACACAAGTTCTCAAATGTTAATTGCTGTCTACTGTACAAGAACTGTATCTACATCAAATACAAAGGAATAGTTTAACATTTCCAGAAATATGTTTATTTGCTCTCTTGCTTCGAGATGAATGGGAAGATTGGTACTACTTTAATGTGTGTACACTGAGATATAAATATAACACAAACAAAGTATAAGGCTTGATTAATCTCTATAAAAACCAAAATGTACACAGAACAATAATTATAGAAAACAGGGAAAGAAACCTGCAAATCTTCTCATATATGAGAACTAATTAAAATCAACAAATCCATATCTCGGTTTCGTAACTCACTGCTCGGATGTTTTTTGTTGTTGCTGTTGTGGCTCATGTCTTGTTTCATTTCGTCTGTTATGTCTGGCTTTGTACTGTAGGAGGGGAAACTCAGGGAGATAAACCACACATAGACAGTCCTGCACTACCTTACCTTGCATTCACAACCCATCTGGTAGCGCTGGGTAAGGCCCTTCTTCTGGGTGTTGCTCAAGGAGTCCCAGAGCATGATGTAATCACACAGGGTCACATGCATGCGCCCGCCAGCCTCAGCCTTGCCTGTAAAAGGACGAGACAGCGCTAAATGCCTCACAATGACATAGGTGACAGAAAATTCAGACATGACAAGATTATACATGCAAAACACCAACACCCAGCTCGTGATGCATCAATATAAATGCTCTTATTGTACAAAAAGTCACAAACTGTGAGGTAAAACTGATAAAAATCTGTTATTTTTCAGACTGGTGCTTGCAACACAGACCACCTGTTCTTGTGAAAAGCTGGAGTTTATTTTTCACGCTCGAGTGGCACCAGTCATAACAAGAATATATTTCAAATCGAGTTTACAGATCTGCTGAGGACGCGTCCTATTCACTTCACCACTATCTGTCTGCAGAGCAACTCTCGACATGTTGAAGTCTTTACAGTGTGTCCTCGCTGACGGGGCTGACTCATGTTTCACTGTAACCCTGCCAACTGTTAACCCTTTGAACTGGAGAAAGGAGGAATTACTTTAAAAGATGCCCCGGTCGGCAGAAAGTTATCCCACTTTCCCGCTGCTCAAGTCCTACATCTTGAAGAAAAAGAAAAAGAAAAAAAAAAAAAAGTCTGAGAGAGGAAACGCTGGCTTCAGCAGTTCCTCCTCTTACAACTCTATGTAATTAGGGCCGAGTGTTTGTGGGTGCATCTCTGTCTGCGATGGGGAAACCAGAGCATGCATGACATCATGGTCCTCTGTGTCTCCTCTCCTCACTGTAGTATGTCTCATTCTGCTGCTGACTGCCTTTCAATAACAATACCAGCCAGATTTAGCAAGCAAACATTAAATGAATAGTTTGATGTTTTGGGAAATATGCCTATTCACTCTCTGCTGGAGAGTTGGATGACATGGATTGATACAACTCTTGTATCTGTGTGTTAAATATAAGGCATAAGCACCCATACAATGGCAAAATGTATGTTTTTACACTCTGGTTTTGTATGGAATAGACAAACAGCATATCAGAGTAACATTATAAATTGTTAATCAGTGATCTTTAGAGGTGCTGGTAGTCAGATTTTGCAACCTTTGGACACAGCCAGGTTAGCCGTTTCCCCTTGTTTCTATTTTTTTTAGTTTCGACTGCTGGCTGTGGCTTTATATTTAACAGACATAAGAGTGGTATCGCTCCTCTTTTTTATTAAAGCTTTTTCACTGCAAACAGCTGCCTGCTGTGGCTGAAAAACACAAAATGAGAGCAGTGAAAGTGAACCAAAACAGAAAAGTTGTGAATCGGAAAAAAACAATGAGCTGAAATTTGTTATAAAACTCTGTAGAGCTGAGGGGGATTACGAGATCGGGTCATAATCCTCTGTCGATTCATCATTATGAGCGACCCCTTTTCACATACAAATAGTCATAGTGTATGATCCATTAGAAAGAAAGGCTACACAGATGTAAAAATGCAGCCTTGCTGTTAAAGATTAAATCTGTGAAATTACATTTGAAGGTCACAGACAGTCACAAAGGCATAATACACCCAGACAACTAGAGAACGTTCCCTTCAGGCTGTTATCTTGTAGAGGGAAATGTTTTATATTCATTTCATGGTCATTTCACCTTGAGCAGGAAGAACAAGATATACAATATGTACATTTACAACTATCAGGAGCTCAAGCTCTTTCTGGACAGACAAAGTCACTCCCAGTCTCCACAGGGTTTACCCAGCAGCGTATCATTACCCATAATAACATAAACAGTTACTCCTCCATAACACAAAAAATGTCCCGTTAGTCTTTATCCAATGTCATGTTTGTCTGCCTGGCTGTTTACACCCGTAGGTCGCTATCTGTTTATCTGTCTGTTTGTGAATTCCTGTTGCCTTCCTATCATCTTCTTTATTTTTTCACTTTTGGTTTGCATGTTGAACCTTTATCCCCCCCAAAACTGAAATCAAAGATGTCTTACTAGTGAAAAAAAGCAGCAGTGCGTTAAAAGGAACACAGAGGTTTTCACAAGTTAGTTTACTTGATCAGCCAATCTCCTTCTCCTAACTCACATGTCCACATAATTTGCTGAAGGGAAAGTAACATTTGTATTATTATTTTATTGCTTATTATTTAGCAGCAAGATTTTGCCACACACACACACTCCTGATTAGTTTCCATTTAAGATAGATAGATAGATAGATAGATAGAGCAGAGTACAGAGACAGGAAATATGGGGGAATGACATGCAACAAAAGGTTCCAACTATAAACTTTATCTTTTCAAGTATGAGTCGACAGTTAGTCAGAATCAAACCGGGGACATTGCAGTTACTTGGTATGCGTTATAGACCATTGGACCACCAGTACGCTCCATCTATTGAGTATTTTTAGATTAGACAGTTCTTCATTAACGATATAAAAAGTCACAAAAAAATTGAAGCTAAGCTCTGCCCAAAAGTGACAAAATCTGCCTACCAGCACCTCTAAAGCTCACTCGTTAACACGTTATATCTTGTTTGTTTAATGACCTTACTTAATGCACAGATTTGAGAGTGGTAGTAATCTTCTCAAATTGAATCTTTTCAAACAAGCGTATTTCCCAAAATGTTTAACTATTCCTTTGAGTGTTGGCATTGGGCCACCAGTGACTTGCCACAAACACATTCACTCCAGAAACTTGGTGGATTGCTTCATTACAGACAAAAAAGACTTGAGAATCTCATAATACACACCTGAGATCAAGTACTCCTTCTTGCCGTTGGCATCCAGGGTAACACCACAGACAGCGGACACAGGAGCAGTGAAGACGGCCTCGATGTCCTCGTTAGGGCCCTTGAACATCTGGAACAAAACCACAGCGAGGGGGTTAACAGGTCAGAATAAAAGAGGCAAAGTCTGAGCATCAAACTCTAACTCTCACTAAAATACTAAGAGCATCTTTCAGTGTAGTCTTACCTTGATCTGTTTGACCTCATACTGGATCCTTTTGATGGGGTTCCCATAGATATCATTCCCAGAATCCACCTCTCTCTCTCCCACCACCTTTGCTCGAATCACTGTTAGGGAAACAGAGGAACTTGGCATCAGATCACATAGCGTTACATGATCCCACCATCAAAAGACAGAAAGACAGTAGATGCAAAAAAAGACAAAACAATTTAAAATAAAAGGATACCAGATATGTGAACAAGGTGTTCTTTGGAAAACACTAAAACGGTGGACCAAGGCTTGTGTGATATGACTACAGCACGACTGATACTGGCTCACTGCAGATATACTGGTAACAGCATTGACGTACAGAAATGCCAAAGATAGGTGACAGTGTGACCATTTGTTCGTTAGTCCACCAGAGAGTAGTGACGAATTTAATTTTCAACTCTAAAATCTCTTGCCCAGTACATATCCTGGTTGCAAATATAAAAATAAACTAATTTAAGGGAACTATATCAACAAAATTGTGTTACGGGTGGTGTAAGAAAATGTATCTATATCCGCATATCCTTTGCAAGGCTGGTAGAACACAAAAAAACTGACAAACACATAACATGTGTCTAAAATTAATGTCACTATATTGAGTATAAGAGTATTTAAGACGATACCGATTTTTTCAATATGGCAGAAATTCTGCCATATGGTTTCAGTTAAACATTCCGTTGCTACAGCAACCACAACTGGCAGAGTTCCATAGCAACTGAACTCGTAGTGGCGACCATTTTGTCAGGTGCGCGACTAAGCAAATATTGACAGACATCTTTTATGTTCTCCCCAGACGTCCTTGTTGGAGCATCATCTGTAGGTACTTGTTTTATTACAGCTTTTTTGGTGATTTCTGAGAATTTTGTTTTTCTGTGATCAGTTTACGGAAAACCAAGTTAACGTACGTAAACGAATTTCTGTCTTTTGTGTGGTCTACTCTCGGGGGACTCTGTGTATGTTTATTTGATTCATCACGGTGTTGTACTTCTATAAGAACTTAATGTTTGTCCTTAACTTGTGACACTTTGTTTCTTCCTGACAAGAAGCGCAGTGGAACTAATTTGGCAGCTGTTCTGTGAATCCAGTTTCCTTGTAACTGAACTAATTTTTACATTTTAAATTCAAAAATCCTTTTGTGATTTGTAGTCACTATCACTGAATTTGATTTCCAATACTGTTTTTAAACTTTCACAATTGTTTCCAGTAAAAACCTCAAAGTCCATCTACTGTATTCAACCTTTATTGGAAGTGTGTTTATCTCGCTGCATAGCTGTGCACCCAGACATAGCGGGAGGAAGAAATATAAAGTGATCTAACAGATGATCAATGCAAAGATCAATCATTTTGTTATTTTTCAAACAACCATTAGCTAGGACTCATTCATTTAAAACAACTCAATTTAAAAATATAAAATGATAACAAGATATGTAGGGCTTCAACTAACAATTTTTTTCATGCATGCTTTCAACTGAAAGTGGTTAATATTAATTTCATCCAAGCCCCAGATTCTTGTTCACCACATCCACCACAAAAGTGCAGATGGACAACAACCAAAAAACAACCTCCACAGCTGACTGAAGTCTCATGTGCACATACCAGAGTGAGGCACAGCACTGACAATAAAATGAGCTGGAGTAGCTCAGCTTCAGCATCAACAGTAGCCCAGTCAATGAAAACCCAACTAAGGGTTTCAATTGGGTCCAAGCTGCATGAGGGCCAGACACATAAACTGACTTGGCCTGCAGCACAAACCTTCCTGCCTCCAAACATGACCAGGAAACCGTCAACGGACCAGAATTAAGGAATAAGAATACAACTTGAAAGCTGATATATTTGAGAAATAGTGGGCCAGAGGCTGTTTTTTCTCACCGTGTGTGTGTATGTGTGTGTATATGTAGTGTGTTTTAATGGCCTGACTGACTACATCAAGCTTCAGCTATGCTTAGGGCATTTATTCAGAATGGAAAATATGAGCAATAGAGAAAAAAAAAAGAAAAGAAAAAAACATAAAATAAGCAGGAACAGAGGACACGTACACATAGATAAACACACACACACACACACACACACACACACACACACACACACAGTTAACTGCTGTTGCTCTTACACCCTTGGGTTCAGTTTATGGCTTGGAGCAGACACAAATATGGGGGTTCATGGCTCCCAGACTTAATAACATCTCTCGTTCTTCTGCTCTTTCCCTCGCTACTTCCTTTTCCCCCTTTCCACTCTCCCCCCTGGTTCAACATGCATGCTTTTCTGCAAATGTAACTACGACAGCACTTAGTACTGCCACTAACAGTTATTTTCATTTTCGACTAATTGTTTAGACGGTAATATGTCAGAAAGTGAAAAATTATCATCACATTGTCCCCGACCTTACAGGGATATCTTCAAATGGGAATTGTATGTCCGCTAACAAACCAAACCCCAAAATAATAATTTTGCGATGACACGAAATATAGAAAAAGGCTACAACTAATAAATGTTTGGAATTTGTGTTTGATGAATGACTTAAATCATTTGTGGGTTAATTTTCTGACCAGGGAAGGATGGTACCATCCTGTTCGGATTGGGTTCAGTAGCATTATCTTTCCCCCAGTAAACTGTTTGGCAGAGTTAGTAAATCAATCCACATCCTGACGCATCTCGTCCAGTGATCAATTAAGTTAGCAGGTGATGGCATAAACAATAGTGACAAAGATTAAATACATGGCATTTGCTGTGTGAGACAGCACCTCTGTTCTTTTCCCCTTAAAGAGTAGCATTTTATTTGATCAAAGTGTAATAATTTTGCACAACATTAACAGAGGTGGTCTTCCTTTAAGGTGATGGGGAGCCTGAATTTTAATCATTCTTAAGGCAGTACTGAAACTAAATTCTTAATTGAATATATTGAGGTTTAACTAAAAAAAAAAAAAAAAAAAAAAACTTGGATAAACTGACAGTACTCTACCTGTTCAGCACCAAACGGCACACAGTTAGTGACCAGCTGGTGTACGTAGAGGAGCGTTTAGCTGCTAAAGCTATTTTACTTCCACCGGAGTTGGAGGAGACCAAAATAGAGCTAAAAAGAGAGTGAAGATGGCAGTATACTACATCAGAACCTCTTGTCAGATGGTCGAATAGCTTCGGAAATCCCGCTCCCCCAGACACCTCTCTAACAGTCCCCGGTGCCATACTCACACCAATTTCTGTGACTTTCCAAAAATGACAATCTGACATCGACACCTACTTCAGAGGAGGTGAGAAAGAAGCTGGCGTTCAAACTTCTTTCTCTAGCTCCCTTTTTCATTTGTTACACAACTATTTCTGTCACTTTTCATGTGAACACCTGAATGCAACACTAAGTCTTCCAGCAGAGACTGTGTGAAAATGTGCGTCCAATTTTTAAACAATATCTCTCTCTCTCTGTGTGCCAGCCAGCTTTTCAATCTGCCATCAGGTTTAGCTGTTCAGAACCACTATAAACACTTTGTTGTATGAACAAGTTCTTTTCTCATATAGCCCGGCCCTGAATATTGAATTTTGGTGGCCACAAACACAACTCACTTTTGAGTCACAAAAGTTATAAATTGTTGTGTTTAAGAACTAAAACCTAAAACCTGCGAGGCAGCTTACATATTCACAATTTGGACAAATGACTAATTTGAATGTTTGATTCATTGCTAATAAAAGTGAAGGAAATAAAGACTTGATAAGAGATTTGTTGACTGACAGATTAGGAAATCTGGTTTTATCAATTTGGAGCCAGATACAAAATTGAACTGGCTATCAGCGCTTCAGAAAAAAAAAATCCTCACAAGCAAACTTCTGCGTTTCAGTTCCACTCTGATGCTTACGCAAATATGCAGCAGCAGCCAGAGTACACACATAAACACACACACACCAACACACACAGCAGTATACCTGGCTGGCACTCTCTCCTGCATTCCTTCCAGTTTTTCCGCTCTCATTTCCTGACCTCATTCTGAGCCACAAACTAATGAGCAAAGAATCAGCAGCAGGACATAATACTGAGTGGAAATTACCCTGTTATTCACAATGGATTGCTATTATGGGAGCTTATCTGTCTTCACCTTGGTGTTGCAGACGTGTTTACTTCTCAGTTTCCCCCCTGTAATAAAGCCAGAGCGGATGATCCTGTGCAGTCTAAACAGCGTGTTGCAGAGGCTGCAGACGACACAGCGGGATGTTAAAACAGCACGACTACCGGCGGCCTGCAGGCGGACGAGTTTCACAGCAGATTGATCCCAAAGTCATCTGATCACCAGCAGTCAATCAGCAGCCAGGAGCCCCCTCCATAAACCACCAACTGACCCACATTTCGACTGCTCCCCTACCCTCCCGACCAGGACGACGTCTAATGACTTATACATGCGTATCAGTTGCACTACGCAATGTTTTCCATGCAAACCCCATATGAACACACACACACACACACACACACACACACTGCCCCCCATTCAATCCACCGCATGACTATCTGTTTCTTTTTTCATACTCCAGTGACCACCAAATCATCCCTGACTTTCTTGGTGTGGTTTGTTCAGCTCCAGATGTATGTGGACCTTCTGTTTAACCTGTCATTTAAACACAGACGAACCTCCCACAAACACAATTCAGCCGGCCTCCTGACCTCTGAACATCTGTATGAAGACCTGTGCAGCAAAGAAGAAAAGGCCTTCATGATACAGTTACTGGAGCTGCACTGCTGTCAGTAGAGACTGCCTCAGACTGACCAAGGTGAGTCTGATTAACACATCAACAGGATAATATTGGCTATTTGTGCATACTTGTAATTGTAAGTTTAATATACTTAATAACTACAAATGTTATTTGTGTTGGAAAGCCTGTGTGATCAGATGATTTTCTTTTATTTATGATTACTTGTTAGGCCTTGAGCAAATATCATATTTGAGCAAATCCTCAAATATGAGAAGCTGCAACCAGTGAATGTTTGGCATTTTTGGTTGATGGACTGTTAAAATTGTTGCACATAGTGTTCAGTTGGGCTTTGGAAACTTTTTCATTGAAAACAGCTCCCTGCTGCTGCTGGACACGACAGTGATGGGAGTGTTGAGAATGAACCAAAATTTTGGCCAGAAAAACCAAACCAAAACAATGGGATGAAAAATGCTTCAAGGCCTCGTAGACCTGAAGGGAACTGCAGTTGGGTGATAATTCTCTGTGGGTTCATGACTACAAGCGACTCTTTTCTCATCACACGTCAACATTTCAGCCATTGTTTATATAAAAATGTCAATTAGTGCAGCTTTAATTTCCGACTCTTTCGAATATCCTCCAAGACAGTCTGATTTATGTTCAGAGAAACTTGAGGTTTTGCATCACGAGGTTAAACTTTGGTTTTCAAGACAGTTTTTCTTATGATGCCTTTCATGAAGAAAACATGTCTCCATGTCTATAAATGGAGACGTGCACAGTCAGTGTGCATGTGCTATTGCATGTCCACTCCGGCAGACAGCAGGGTGACTCTGGCCTTCCACGGCGCCCAGCAGCCTCAGGACAGTCTGACTGGGCAGGGCCGCCGGGGAAGTTCCCCTTTGTGGGCAACAGATTTATATGAAAGGAGGATGTTTGTCTCTGCACATGTACATATGTGTGTGTGTGTGTGAGTGAGGGTGTGTGATTGTGTGGTAGGTGCATGACACTGCTCGATGTTTATGGCTTGCGGTCTGACCTGGAGCATCGTTTAGCACGAAAAACAGAAGGTGACACACACACACACGCTGCTGGTCCCTGCAAGTGTAGTATGTGCGTGAACACGCAACAAGTGGGATCCCATTTCACCAAAAAAACAAATATCAATTGTCAGACCACATAACTGTTGACAATGCCACTTTGTTGTTGCCTACGTGCACATTCTGGGCAACTAGACAACCAACTCTATTCTGATTCTCTGCTCGTTGCAGGCCTGAAAAACCCACTTCGGTCCTGCTTCTCCTCCCTCTACAGTCCAGCCTTCACCTCTGCCTCTTAGTCTCTTATCTGGGTGTTTGTCCCAGCAGGATCTGGGTTTTCTGATGCACCAAAGCCACAATTTCATCCTCTGGTCCACCCTAAAAACCATCGCCGGACAATGACAACGACCATTGTTGCAGTTTAGTGGTCTGCAGGCCCTTTAATGTGCATCCTCCCCCCTCTGCTGACAAAAGCTCTCTTGACTCATACACTCTTTAAATAAAAACATCATGACACTAAAGACAAACACACCTCTGCTGTTAGACATCCTGTCTCTAAGACCTGCCAGCTCAGCCGGAGATTGAGTCACACTTGAAAATAGAGATGTCGTTTTGCAATAAGAAATTACACAGATACACATCTTATCCACAAACACACACCCACACCCGTGCATGTGGAAGTGTGTGTGTGTGTGTGGATGAGGAGTCAAAAGAAGGAAGAAAAGATGGAGCCAAAGTAGTGTGGTCTTGAAGTTTCTCTTTCTCAAGGATACCATGCATATTTTAACTTCGACCGTGACTTTTATTGCTTTTTCCCCTAAAACACACCCTGAACTGACAGCCAGATGTCATCTGTAGCCAGTGTGTGTGTGTGTGTGTGTGAGAGCGTCCACCATGCATGGCAGCAGGCCTACAGTTGTCTATTTGGGCCACAAATGTACATATGTGTGTGTGTCCCTGCGTTACACCGGAGCAAAGTTGGGAAAACCCCAGCAGCATTCCTGTAATTCCTCCCAGCGCCACCCCTCACAGGAAGAAACAGGGCAGGAATGGAAATAAGAAAAAAGAGGAGGAAAGCTCGCGGTGTGACATATTCTGTGGTTGAGATTCAATCCCCCCCCCCTCCACCCTGCCTCCCTCCCTCCCTTCCCTCCCCTCCCCGAAATTTCTCCTCACATTCTCCATCCCTTGTCCTCCTCTCCGCTCTTTCCCTCCTTGTCTCTTTCCCTCTCTTGTGCCACGTTGCCCTGCAGAAGCCAGGCGACGCCGCTCCGTCCCGGAGCTGCTGAGGGTGAAGCCTGGTAAACACACGCTCCGCTCCAGACCTGAGACATTGTGTACAGCCACGGTCACACACTTCCACACACACAGTGCACTTACACCCTGAGATACAACAGTACAGTCCCCTTATTGTGGATTTTAGAAGACTGTCCTGAGATATTAGAATATTAGAATTAAATAAATACCATAAAGTTGATTAAGGTCATCACTAACTCATCAGTGAGTGCCACAGGTGCACTTTTACCTCCTTATTGTGATGCTGGAATGGATTTAATGGGGGCTTTACCTCAAAATGAGCATGTGTTAGTGTTTGTGGGTGTGTGTCCTTCAAAGCGTGCCTCCCCAAAACACGCAAACCAACATTATCTCTCGCTCCCGCGCGTCCCGCACGGCCTCTCTGGCATGTCGGGGCTCCTCGCTTGTCGCCGTGACGTGACAAAAACACGCCGACGGGGAACCTGCGTACGTCCGCAAGCGTGCAGCGCGAAGTGTCGGGGCCACGGCCTCGAGGAGCGCCGCCCTCCAGCTCCGGGCGCAGAGGCTCCCGCCAGGCGTGCAGGAGCAACAAGGGCCAGGTAAAAAAAAACAACAACAACAACAACAGCAGCCCCCGGTGCCGTACTCACCTACATCCGCGTTGCAGAAAGCCTGTTGCGGATGAACCGGAGCGCAGCTGCACGCTTCCGCGAGCTCCTCCGCCCGCCACAGGAGCAGCAGCGCGAGCGTGCAGAGGACGCCGTTAACGTAAAACGGCATTTTCACAGACACAGATGCGACGTTTGTCTCGGGGCTTGTTTTTCTTCCGTCCCCCACCCTCTTCGCTGCCGTGTGCTGCGCAGATGCGGTCGCGGTGTGGATCCAGCGGCGGCCAGCAAGCGTCCCCCCCTCCTCTCTCTCTCTCTCTCTCTCTCTCTCTCTCTCTCTCCGGTAACGTGCACGGCACCGGACGGTCTGCCCGCTCCGCTGCGGTGTGAAGGCGAGGCGTCACTGTGTGCTCGGCGGCCCTCGGACGTGTCTCGGCTGGCCGTCTGCGTCTGAAGGAGTGTTTTCGTTTTCTGGGATCAAGGCGGTTTTATAAAGCTGCCCGGGCTCCTCCTCCCCCCCCCACACACACACACACACACACACACCGGGGGCCCGGCTGCACCGGCAGGGGGCGCTGCGGCCCCGGGACCACCGGAGATGCTGCTGCCGCCGCCTCAAGGCCTCTGATCCTCACATACACTGTGTACATCTACATATAAATACAACTAAAGTACCTCGAGTACTTGAGTACAAGTTGAAGGTACTTTACTTTACTTGATTATTTTCATTTTATGCAATTTTTTACTTCTGTTTCACTAAATCTCAGGTAAATATTGTACTTTTTACTTCACTATGTTTGCAGCTTTTGTTATTTTTGAGATTTCAATGGTTCATCACCTTCCTGTCCAGTGAAAACCAGGCATCTCCATATTTATGATTTTGATTTTTTTTTTTCTGATTCACGTCAGATTTATAGGTTTTTTTTATAGGTTGAGAAAATTCTCCTACTTCTTAAGCTAAATAAACTATTTACAAAAACCTTCTCCTCCTCTTGGATCAGCTGGAAAATGCATCGTCACAAAGCTGAGAACAGGCTGTTTTTCTTCATGAAAAGTTGACTTTTTAGAGATATGTGGTTTATTACAGGACAGCGAAACTATAACATATTATGATCTTTTATAGAATATAATGCATTGCTGTAGATTAAACTACCAACAGTATATAAAATAGTTAAAATTATCTCCAATTTGAACATCTACAGCAGTAAAATGCCACATACACATTAATGCAGCAGTGATATTGACCCAGAAACTTCAGATATAACAGTCAAACACTGACAGGGAACATTTTTCTGCAGCTTTGATACTTTTAAATACATTTTGCTGATAATACTTACATACTTTTTCTTAAGTATGGGATTGTTACATATAGTGGAGTATTTTCACAGCGTGGTATTAGTACTTTTAATTAAGTAAATGATCTGAATACTTCTTCCACCACAGATTTGAACTACTAGTTCATTAACGATGGGTTTATAGAAATAGGAAGACAATCATGTTGGAAAATTGCAGCTTCTGCAACATCCGGTTTGGTCTGACGTCCATGTGACTCACATAAATCTGTCACGAAGATGTTGAGTTTGCTGTTTTTCCTGTCTCCAGTGCTGGTTTGTACATTTACTTAAGTACAATTTTGAGGTAGTTTACTTTTCCATTTTATGCTGATTTATGTTTCTACTCCACCACATTTCATTTCACAAGACTGTACTTTTTACTGTACTACATTTGTCTGACAGCTGGAGTTATTTGTTACATTGCAGATTACCATTTTACATTAAATAAAGCCCTTGATAATCTTATAAAATACACATTTAAGATTAACCCAGTGGTTCCCAAACCTTTTTAGCTTGTGACCTCTTACAAAAGAGCTTTGTCTATGAGATTTGAGATAACAGTTCTACCAAAGAAATATTTAATCCTGTTAAACTTCTCAGGTTTAATTTAAATAACTGTTCAAGGCCCAAAGAGTTAAGATTATTCAATACTTTATTAAAAGATTAGAGAAATGTCTTCTTTTTTCTTCTTTATTCTCCCATTAGTCATATCACGACCCCTCAGACTTATCTGCTGACCCTGTGGAGGGCCCCCACCCCTAGT